>CM033648.1:22273826-23019143 GCA_019512145.1 Engystomops pustulosus
AGCGCCAGATCATGATTTCTGTGCGCACGTTTTTTCTTGAATCTGCGTGATGGAAGAATATGCACCATGACACAATTGGTTGCAGACACGTATTTAAATACATGTCATGCAGTTTTGCATTTGAATGCAATGTGCTAAGTCTGACAGAAAACTGGCGGAAAGAGTCTTAGTAAATATGCCCCAGTTTTCTAATCTTCAGGCGGCATGTTTATAGAGGAGGAAGACATTGGAGAATTGTACAACAGTGGCTCACATTTACATTAACCCCACAGTTGCCGTATGTTCTAGTGCCAGTTTGCATGTGTATAGTGCAGAGTACGCAGATTCAGGAATTGTGGGCCTTTCTTCATGATCGGCGCCCCCTGCATTGCAACTTTCCTTTTTTGCGCCCTAACATAGGGCATGTGACACACTTTGTCAGACACTACATGTTAAGGTGGTGCAACGGTCTACTAAGCACCTGAACGCCCCTTTTAGTGCAAAATTTTGTATGGCATTGGGTATTCTGCAGCCGCGACGATATGTATCATGGACACTTATAATAGAAAAACTGGTGGCAGGGGCTTAATACATGGGGGCAGTGTCTTATCTGCACAAGCAGGTATACAGCATGAGTAGCTGAGTCAATTGATCTATAGCTTTATGGAGGAAAATCTGTATAACTAGTCATTTATTAATTTATTATTTTTATATATATGGTTTTAACAGTACTGTAGATGGAATAATGTGAAGGAATAAATATCTACTGCTCTATAACATGCTGCCCACAGATAGGACACTGGTGTACAATTGCCAGCTACTCCTGCCATATACATGCTGCCTGCAGATGGGACACTGTACAATCTGCTCTGCTTCTCCTGCTCCATAACATGCAGCCTTCACACAGGGAACGTGCTCCATGTATAGAACCAACTAAGTAGAAATTCAGTATAAATTGCATTGTTCAAACACTCTGCTCATTCTTTCTTCTATTTGGAAATTGACAGACTTCCCTAAATAAAACATTGTTAAAGGGAACCTGTCACCAGAACACTGTTTTTAGGTTCTCCCACGTGCCCACAGTCCCATACACAAGCATATCTGAAACCAGTTTTCAGCAGATTTCTGGCTCGTTTTTTTCAAAGAATAACATTTATAAAACTTTACCTGGGCGTGGGCATTGTTCTCAAAGTAAGTGCCCCCTCCATAAACAGCTCGTCCTCCTTGATTTTGAATTAAACCCCTCCCACCTCCCTCCGCTACATTCCTCCCTCCCTGCATACTCTTGCGGACCGAGAAAGCGATTCGAGGGCTTACACTGCCGCATCAGACTGCCAGATAGGAGTGGAGAGTGCACTGGTCTCCACTTTATCTGCAACATGCGCCTGGTTCAGCACAGGGTTGGTAGTAGTGAGGCGGATTCAGGCCGCTCGTTGAATTGAATGACAGGTATGTAAGAATATGATGAAATCTGATAAAAATGTTTATGGATTTGCTTGGTAGGGAAGAACCTAAACCAGTGTTCTGGTGACAGGTTCCCTGTTTAATACATAGTAACCACCACCACTTTACTCTTCATGCATAGGCAGATATTTAGACCAATAAACTACAAGTTATAGTGAAATTCATTCCCTTAAAATGAATTTATCTGCTCATTCATCTCATAAAATTCTGATCATGCATAAGCTCCCATATTACTACATGAAATCACCAAAAATTGGGCATAAGATTAGTAACCAATTCAAGCATAAGTCTGGGCATATAAGCAAAAGTTGTACGTTTACAAAATGCCTCTTCTATGACAAGAGAGACTCTCTTATTTCAAGATCTAAAGCCTCCTTATTAGGCACTGTGAGCACTTTGTGCAGTCTAATAATCTATAGAAACCATATGTGACTTATAAGCACGTTTACCAGTATTTACCAGTGGTGTTACTGTTTTTTTTGACAAAACAGGAAACTAATGGTTAAAGGTCCCTATAATTGTTTCTTGTAAGTGAAAAAAAACTACTCCCACATGTAGTAAATGAACATAACCAGGAAACAACATAATAACATAGCAGTCTAAACAGTCTATGGAAGATTTCATAGGCTCAGGGTGACTTGGACAAACTGATTGTTTGGGTCGTCCCCTGGCAAATGAGGTTAATGTAGATAAACGTAAGTATGCACCTGGGGCTATAATCCACAGACAACATATGTCCTTGGGGAGTAAATCTGGAGAGTCCCTTGTTGAGAAGGACCTGGGGTACTAGTAGATCATTAAACTGAATAACAGCATGCAATGTCAATCATCTGCCTCTAAGCCAGCAAGATCTTGTCATATATCAAAAGTGGTATAGACTCTCTGTGATAAGCTATATAATTACCACTGTAAAAGGCATTGGTTCTGCCTCACCTGGATATGCGTCCAGTTCTGGGCACCAGTCCATAAAAAGGGGCCCTGGAGCTGGAGACTGGTTCAACACAAAGCCACAAAATGATAAGAAGGGGTATGGAGGGTCTCATGTTATGAGGAAAGATTAAAACAACTAGATTATTTAGTCTGGAAAAAAGACGACTACGTTAATTTATATAAAATATAATGGTCCATACAAATATGGTGATAAGTTGTTTCAGATTAAATCAAGGCAAAAGACGAGAGGGCACTGTCTTCATCTGGATAAATCAAGGTTTAATCACCAGAGGCAACAGGGCTTCTTTCTACTGTGAGAATGGTGAATCTGTGACAGCCTGCCTCAGGCGCTGCTCACAGCAGGGACGCAAGAGCTTCAAGAAGGGTCTAGATGCCTTTTTACACCTAAATAACATTGATGGTTATGTTACATAGAATTGTTTCCCATAAATCCCTTCCTCATCCAATCCCTTTCCCTTCCTTGGTTGAACTTTTTTCAACCATATAACTATGATATAATTGTATGTTGGTTTGCAGCAGTTGTGGTTAATCTTTCAATTAAGACATTTTCCCATAAATTAAATTTGATGGAAAATGTGACAATACAGATAAAGCGATACAGATAAGTTGACAGTTTGACCTGGAGGTCCCCAACAATCACTTAATCAATTCACTCCTCTGTGCCCTTGCCCAGCACTCAACATGCATTGGAGAGTGGCCTCTGTTGCACTTACTTGAGTGTTTTTGGCTCGGCTCCTACCCTAAACTGTGACTGGCCCTCTCCTGCTGTATTCATTGCCCTGTGCAGGAATGTACAGGGTGGTGTGGGCCAGTAAGCACAAGAGGGGCCATGCCATTGCAACCTACACCTATTATGCACAGTTATGTGCGCTTTTTTAATGGAAACTAAATAAAGAAATTTTTCGGATTTTACCAACAAGTGCTCCGGTTCTTCTTCAAACTTTTCATTGGATCTACTTCACTTGCCAGAGACCGTTGCAGCACGGGATTGAAGGGGACTCCAAAACACAGACCAGCCAAGGGAAGTGAGTGCACCCTAGTTTTTTCCTTTTTTTTCTTTTGTACATGCATGCACACATAATTTCTTAAATAGTACAAAGATGCTCGTCACCCCTCCTCCCTCCACGGGCACAACCGGTGTGCTCACCGCACCGTCACCATATAGTTCTATGGGGGCAGTGATCTGGTCGCGGTGCTGTGTGAATTGAGCGTTTTGTTTTTGTTACAATCATATATTCTTCTACATTCTTTTAAACATGACTCATGAACTGTTTGCCAGTTTTATTTATTTTGATGAGTGTAGCAGATCCCTTGAACTGTTGGCATTCCGCTATTGCCTATAGTGCTTATGTATGTTATACATATTTATATCCCTGTATCTCCCTTGTACTAATCCACAGCTGTGCTCCGATCTAAGCCTCACCACCCTTGTAAGCCCTGGAACACGTTTTGTTTTTTTGTTAAACTGACTAAAATAAAGGATGATTTAATTTTAACCTTAAGGGAAGTTTTAACCAACCATCTTGACAGAAAAAACTGAAATGTAGATA
Organism: Engystomops pustulosus; assembly: GCA_019512145.1. Taxonomy (NCBI): domain Eukaryota; kingdom Metazoa; phylum Chordata; class Amphibia; order Anura; family Leptodactylidae; genus Engystomops; species Engystomops pustulosus. The sequence continues at coordinate 22,277,771 of CM033648.1, forward strand.
TTTTTGCTATTTACTAACAAGAAAATTGAAAATCACATGGTTATAGTATTCAAGCCCCTTTGCTGTGACACTCTCAAATGTTGTCCATGGTTTTCTACTCTGTCATTGGAGTCCAGCTGTGCTTAGTTAAACTGATTGGATTTGTCTACAGACCTCACAGCTCACTGTGCATGTCAGAGCACATAGAATCATGAGGTTTAGGACACTGCCCAAGTAGCTTAAAGACAGAAATGTGGCAAGGGACAGATAGGGCCACGGTTCAAAAGAATTTCTTCAGCACTGAAGGTTCCAAAGCACAGTGACCTCCATAATCCTTAATTAATGTCCTTGACCTGGACACCAGCCAAAAAGTAATAGTTGGAGAAAGCCTTGTGATATAGTTTATAGGACTTACCAAGATCACTGTGGCTGAGCTCCAGAGATGAATTGGGGGATGGGAGAAAGTCTATCACTTTAGCCCTCCACCAGTTGGGGCTTTATGGCTAGAGTCTGCTGATGGAAGCCTCTCCTCAGTGCACGACATAGGAAGCCGCATATAGTTTTTCAAACCCATGAAGGACTCCCAGACTATGAAAATAAATTCTCTGGTCCAATGAGATGAAGATGGAACTTTCTGGTGTTTTTCTAAGCGATATATGTGTGAGAAAACCTAGCCCTGCTCATCACACCACCCGCGCCAAATACAATTCCAACAGTGACCCATGGTGGTGGCAGCAATCATGCTATGGGGAGCAGGACAAGATGACTGGTTGCATTGAAGGAAAGATGAATGCACCCCAAGTACAGATAGCTCTTGTAGGAAAACCCACAGACTGGGCAAAGGTTCCACCTTCCAACAAGACAGTACCCCCCCAAACACACAGCTAAAATAACAACTATGGGGGTCATTTACTAAGGCCCGATTCCGCGTTTTCCCAACGGTTACCAGAATATTTCCAATTTGCGCCGATTGTCCTGAATTTCCCCGGGATTTTGGCGCCACGCGTTCAATTGTGGGCGCATCGTGCCGGCATGGCAACGCGACGGAAATCGGCGGAGGTGTCAGCGACGAAATGGGATTGTGCTGGCGAAGCGAAGGAGGGGGGGGAGTAGGACCGGCATATTATAAAAGATAACGTAGATAGTAGTGGTCGTTGTAGGGACTGTGGCTGCGCTTAGGGGGGGCTTTTGACCTGAAGTCCTCTGATGAATGGTGTGGCCGGTACGACATGAAGGGTTCAAAGGAAGCTTTATGCCAGTCAAGGCAGGGGTCAACTGGGGCTGGGAGGCGAGGGGCAACTACTTCAGGTAGACCCGCGGAGCCGTAAGGTGCAGCCAGAGCTTGGAGAGAGCGCGGTTGGTGCGGCAGAAGGTGACGTAAGAGTGTTTGTTTTTAACCATCTGCAAACCCCCTAAACGGAAATGTGTCCTGTGATCGTCTCCTGCATCTTACACCGCTGTAATTCCGCGTAGTCTCACTCGGCACCCATTGGACGGAAAGCTGTATCCCTCAACCGATCCAGCCAATATGCGCTCTACGCAATACCGTAATCTGAACTGCCCATTGTATTCGACCACAGCCCTGCAAAATTTAGCATCTCTGGGACAGAAGCTTCCACCAATGTCACATCCAACCTGAGGTTACCGTAGAAGAATCCTGCAAGGAATAGGATTTGCAGATGTTAGTAGGCGTGGTCAGCTGTAATATACTCTGTATCATTCTCTGTATAGGACGTTTGAGGTAAGTCCTTGCGTCCTCCGTACTACTATGTCAATGTCGGAAGGGGTTAAAGAGTTATTCCCTAGACACTTTATCAGGTTCCTCTTATCTTTCAGGCTGTGAGTGGATCAGGAACTAAAAACTACTTACATAAGAAGAATGGCAAGGGGAAAAAGGACATAGGAACATGTTTCTTCTAACTCCCTCAGTGACCCCATACGGTGATTCTACTTGTCACGAGATCGGTCCCTTAGGGTGACAGTGCCTAGGGGAGCAAGTGTTCATCTGGATACTGGGCATCTACACCATAAGTTCATGCAGCGTTAGTTTGAATAGTGAGTCGAATTTGAGTGTGTAAAGATAATGAAAAAACACAGGAGAACAAAGAATTTAAGGTACGAGCACAAAATAAAGTCAAAGAATCCAAAACACCTAATCGTTTAATCAATGTAAATACAATAATTAGTTAAGCAATAAGAGGTGCTAGAAGAAACAAGTGAATTATGAATAAAAAAAGTCATTAAATAATTTTAAGTAACTTTACATCTAGTGTACAAAAAAAATGTCAAAAAAAAAAAAAAAAAAAGAGTAGTATCACTGCTCCGCAAAATTTCAAATCTATAAATAAATAAAAACGCTTATTCCCTGACGGTGAACCCCTAATGGAAAAATTCGGTCAAATGTCTGAATTCAACCTTGGCAGTTTGCAACACATAAAAACACATAAAAAGGGATCTAAAGGTTGCATAGTCCCCAAAATGGTAGCCATGAAAACGTCAGCTTGAAAAAGTTATTTGAGTCAGAATATGGTAAAAGTAATATATTTTTTGGGTACATGAATTTTCAATTTTTGGTAAAATCTATTAACACCTAATAAACCTATATAAATTTTTGTATCTCAAACCAAAGAATATATTAGAAATGCCATTTGGAATGTAAAGTGAAGAACGTAAAAACAGAGCCACAAGAAAATGGCGCAATCAATTTTACCGCATTTTTGAATTGTATTCCCACTTCTCAGTACAGGGATGGAATATATGAAGTAAAATTTGTATGCAGAAAACAAGCCCTTATACAGCTCTGTACATGGAAATTAAAGTTATTGATTTTTGAAAACTAGGGAGCGATAACAAGAAGTAAAATGGAAAAAAAACATCAGTGGCAAGGTTATATGCCCCCTATACCTCATGATAAAAAGTTAACAATTCTCTCTGGGATAAAGGTTTGTGGTGCCCGAGGCCATGTTCCACACTGGTATTTTGGTTTTGTTTGGAAACGCAATCCAAAAGCTCTACTCGTGATCACATATTTTGGTAACATTGTGTTTCCCAACCTGTTAACTAAACGCGAAGTAAGTGCATTCTTACCCACCACGTGTTGATCAAGGTGAGCCTCTGGATTGTGTTTCGAAAAGCAAACAAAATGCCACGTGTCACGGGCCTCCGGGGCTCTACAAACACGTCATGGAATCTGACAACTATTCTGCCCTACAAAAGCTCAATGGCTCCTTCCGTTCCACTGCTTCACCAGTGCCCTGATAGTGGGTATACATCCACATGTGGGGTGTCCTCTACTCTGAAAAGCTGCACAATATATTCTTGTCTACTTGTATTCAGTGTATGTGGGTACATTTGTGGCTAAATGAATGTTATTATGAATAATATTAGTGAATTCCAATCAAACTTATTTTGTCTGAATTTTTGTAAAATACATGAAGGGTTAACTAGCTTCCTACCTGGTGTGTTGAATATTTGAGGGGTGAAGTTAATACATAGAGTGAATATGTGGGGGGGCTTCTATTTCAGAAATTCCAAAACCTTTCCAGGGAATGATTGGTCCGTAAAATAATTGATTCTAAAATTTTCTTGAAATTTGGAGATTGCTGTTCGATTTGTGATCTTTCTCGCGTTTAACAAATTCACCTTTTTTCCTAAATAAATGTTAAATATATCAAACAAAACAAACTCAAAAACAATTGGTATTTAAAGGGTTTTCTCATCCAAGCAATTACATTTAATTTAATTCATGTCAGGGTGCAGTCACACGTTGCGTGAGGGTGCGGTCACACGTTGCAGTTAAAAACTGCATTAAAAACTGCATCGCAATTGTTTTTGGTGTGGTTTTAGGTGGTATTACTTATTTTAACAAGTAAAAAGACACAAATCAAAACAGGTAATGACATTTGTGGAACAGCTTTCTCCTTCAAAATCAATTCACCCGTTCATTTCATGTCTTTCACCCTGTGAAATTGACAAACTGCACCTTAAAACCACCTAATAACTAATTGCGATGCAGTTTTTTAGGGTGCGGTCACACGTTGCAGTTAAAACTGCATCACAATTAGTTTTGAGGTGGTTTTAGGTGCATTTTTGTCATTTCAAGGTGAAAGACATGACTTGAATGGTGAATTTGATTTTGAAGGAGAAACGTGCTCCACAAATGTCATTCCACCTGTTGATTTGATGTCTTTCACTTGTTAAAATAAGTATACCACCTCAAAACCAACCCAAAACAATTTGCAATGCAGTTTTAACTGCAACGTGTGACCGGCACCCTCACTGCAACTTGTGACTGGCAACCCTAAACATTTCTGCAATTGGATCTATTAAAAAAAATGTTCCTGTGGTAGATAATTCCTCATAAATGCTAGCCATATTGTCCCTTAGAAACGGGATGGCTTCCTCGGATACTACGGATCCCGCATTTTGGCAGCAGTGGGGCAGACATGTGCTATTGAGTCCTGCCGGACCACCTGGATTCAACAATCATTACCGCAGGACGCCTGTGGGACATGCAGTAACTCCAGACATTAAATACAAAAACCTTTTGTTCTTTGTGAATCCCTCCAGCAGAGGTGGCCGTATCCAAGGACACTCTTGTTTCTACGGGAACCTATCACTACATTTATGAGAAATTATCTTCACATATGACAATTTTTTTTAATAACATCTAATTGAAGAAATGTTTCTAAATGGCAGATATGAAATGAATGTAAATGCCCAGAAGAAAATCCCCTTTAAAGCATTCTGAAGTTATTTACCGGATAAAGTGACACATGCTGGTTTTGAAAAATGCCTTGACCATCAAGGTGGCAACAGAGAGCTTGGTCCTATGGGGTTTAATAAAGTGTATTTCAAAGTGTTCTATTATTATCTTCAGTGATGATGGTGCCTTCATAAGAACACGGGGGCTTATTTCCCTAAATCTGCGGAGCACTTTTGTCAGACTTGCGACTTTTCTGTTTTGCACGCCTGTGACAGGTTTTAACCAGGGATTGTGCGATAATGTGGTAGGGCATGTGACAGGTTTTGGGGCGTTGGCTGCTGTGTTGAACAGATTGTGGGCCACTGCGGCTGGCTTTTCATGTCGACAGAAATCGGCAATTTAACTTTCCATTGGTGTCGCAAGCCAAGCACTTACATGTGCACCGGGAAGAAGAAGTGAATCCGGCGACCTGATCAGGGGACCATCACATGCAGGATATCGGTCGCACGGATTTATTAAGTGAATCGTTGCACAGTGTTGATCGTCGGACATGCACTTTCTGGGAACTCCTCCGGATGGGTAAGTAAATGTGCCCCATGGTTCTGGTTTTGTGACCTAAGGTATGGCACAAAATCGGTGAACTTCTTGTACAGGGGGCTGGATATACTAGAATGCTCCGTTTCAGCAACAGTGAGCTGTTTCATGCATGATCTAGAACAGAATGTTGTGACAATAATATAACAAGGGGAGACGCAGCTGTAGTTTTTATCATCACTGTAAATGAACTAAAGAGCTGGAGATGACTGCTCTATGTAACATCTTTTACGTGTGTAAAACCAATTATGTAAGAACTATACACACAGTCAGTATATGATGCACATACCCAGAGGTATCTGATATTTGCTATGTGATAATGGCACAGACACCACATGAATGCCGCTGCTTGTTTCACAAAAAAAATGAAAAATAAACTACGTTTACAATGAGCATTTGTGTTCATTGTTGTTCTGTTTAAAAATAAAAAGTTAAATTCGGATCACTTCACATAGTTGTGACCTCAGCACTGTAAATTACATCTGTTCTTACGTTTCTGAATATTTCTTAACATAGATGTTAAAATACACAGGGCAGCAGGAGGGCTCGAGGAAAGCATCCTGGCTATTTTTAATGTCATGAGAACTTAAGGGTCGATTTACCAGGGTTTGTTGTTTCATGATTCGTGCTGTTTTCCAGTTAGTTAGTGGCAAGTTCCTGGTGAATCTGCAGTGTTATGGGTGACCTTCTACAATTGGGGACAGTTTTATCTAACCCTGTCTGAGAAGTAGACATACTTAGACTACTAGTAAAGACAAAATGCAGTGGCAGCACACTTTCATACCTACTGAGAGGCTACACCCACAGTCCGAACCGATCCAATAAGTCCCACATTAAACAGCAAAAAAAAGGAGTTAAAAACTCAGACCGGGAGCTCCCAATTGCTTCCATACGTCTGCTTTCCAGGTAATTTCTTCTGTAAATCTTCACTGATGAAAGATCTCTTTTTCGCACAAGATGTAGGTCACTATTCAGAAAATCTTTGTGGTGCGATTTTTTCTTTTGAATCCACCCAATAATATGGTAGAGAAAACTAGAAAAAATGCAAGCACAAATAGTATAATATGATCATAAAAATCTTTAAATTTATTCTTAAAAGTTCTACACTCACAAGAGCATGTTAAAAAATGCGCATAAAATACTATACAAACGGACCCAGCTCACTCCCTCGCCCGACCCTGGATTTCATCGTTGTCAGCTTCTTCCGCGAAACCCAGGGTCGGGCGAGCGCGTGACGGGCGTCCCGTTTGTATACTATTTTATCGCATTTTTACTGCCATTGTGAGTTGAACTTTTAAGAATAAATTTCAAGATTTATGATCATACTGTACTATTTGTGCTTGCATTTTTCCTATTTTTTTTTTCTCTACCATATTATTGGGTGGATCAAAAGAAAAAAATCGCACCACAAAGATGTTTGAATAGTGACCTACATCTTGTTTGGAAAAAGATCTTTCCATCGGTAGAATACAAGTGAAGATTTCACGAGGGTGAATTACTGGAAGCAGACGTATTGGAAGCACGGGAGCTCCGGGTCCACCGTTTTTAACTCCTTTTTATACTTAACTAAGGCTGCATTCCTAGCCACCGGCCGTAGTGTGTGGTGCAAACGTCCTCTCCGCGTATGTTAAGGAGTAGGGGTGACCCCTCCACTCTCCATAGAAATACACACGTACTGGCCATAACAGAGGGAAAGATAGGACATGTCCTATCTTTTTCCTGTGTACAGAGCGGTGCGGTGCTGCACGTCTGGCCATTGCCGTCTATGGGGGGGCGTATATACTGCCACAAGCTTGCGGCCGTACATATGTCCCCCATACAGTAGTGTGAATGTAGCCTAAGTTTGAACTTAATTCAGATGTGGGATGCCTCTTAACTAAGTTTCCACCATCTATTAGTTGCCCTACTTTGCTCCAGTCCACTTTGCCAACTGGCTCAATTATTCTGAAAAAAAATACTCAATTAAACATAAGCAATAATTAAATAGTTAGATATTTTTTATATATTATTGCATACATTAAAGGAAATCTACCATCAAAATTAGTTAAGATAAACCAGGGACACTTACCATAGATCCAAGTAGCGTGACTGTGTGAGCTTCCTTCTTTTGTGGTCTTCCTTCCCTCTATAATTAACTTTTAAAATTATGCTAATGATGTCTGATGGGCTTCTGGGGGTGTTAACAGAGCCCCTTGGTGCTGTAGCTTCACATGTTGTTACACAGTCTTGTCTCTCCCTGTCCCCTCATCACTTCCCCCTCCCTCCACCTTCTGTAATCTTACTCAGTGGGAAGGTGGGAAAGTGCTTCTGCATAGTTTAACAGCTGTGGAAGCCAGAGCACAGAGGGGCTTTGGTAACACCCCCAGAGCCCTTCATTAGCATAATTGTAAAAGTTGATTTTAGAAAGAAGGAGGCCATGGATAACAAATATAAGAAGATTACCACAGTCACAGTGGGTGGATCTATGCGTATCCCTGGTTTATCAATCATTCAAGATTAAACTTCAAAGTGAGAAGCCATTTTGCAAATAATATTGTGTGTCCCGTAAATGTAAATAAATCATTAAGGTTATATGACTTCCGCCTGATGTAATCTGCAGATTCCACATATACTGACTCACCTATACTGATGACATTACTGTCTGGTAAGAAGACAATACATTACGTGTACTATCCCATAGTCATCTCATTGTATACAATTGTTTTGGGATTGTACTATATTATAACACAAGGATTTCCTATGCAGCCCTGGTATTGCCCAACAACTTCCAGTCTCCAGCTCTTGTAGTTATAACTCAGACTGATAGAATCCAGTGACATACAAGCATAGCTCCCGAGATTTACCTTTCCATGACTTCAGTGACAGGGTGGCTCTCGCTACTAGTTTGGCTGCATCTTTCACACTGGGGGGTGAAGATGGATGAGTGGGTGGTGGCAATGCCTCTTTTAGGGTATGTTCACACATGGCAGACGAACTGTGGATTTATTTTCCATTTGTATTTACAGGGGTAAAATTCATAGCCTATTACAGTAGCAAGAAAATCAAATGAGGATCAATGTGTGTAGAATGATATTAGCCTTTGCAAGGCCAGTCCAACAAACTCTTTATTCTGGACATAAACCTTGTCTTCAGCGCGAGATATTGGGTTGACTTGCAGATGGTAACAATTGGGAAGCTACCCACTGCCAATCACTGTAGGTGGCCATGAATTTGCCTGCACCAACCCATTGCAATGTGGATGAGCTTTGACCTCCAAGAACACCAACTACAGGATTCTATTTCAGGTTAAGAAAATACTTAGTGCCAATTGCCCCCTCATCCTAAAGCTAAGTCACTTATGCCCAGTTACATTTACTAAAGGGCATTTTTTTTTTGATGGAAATGTCTTAATTTTTGAAAATAAAGGGGGTAAAACTCAACTTGTGAATAGGAAAACCAGCTCACCGTCCTCATTTCCACCAGATTCCTCCTATGGCACAGGAAGCTCTGCTGACTGAGCCAAACGCATAAAAATCCAATATGGTGTGAATAGATTTTTTTGGAACATCATACAAATCATCCGAAGTTACAAACACTTAAAATGTCATTTCAGGCCTTCCTCAGACCTTTCTCAGGTCTCATGTCTCATTACTCTTGTCAGGAGAAAGGGCTGAGGAAGGCCTGAACGCGTGGACCTTTTAAGTGACTTCACATGTTTAGTATGATTTTCTACTGCTGTTAGGAATAAAGGAAGGCAAATAACTGATGATCTTTTTGTTTAATATAGCAAGACGAGGAGGAGGCCACAATATTAAGCAAGGCAGACAGGGACCACAATGTGAGGGGAAGGAAAAGAGTGGAGAAGTCACTATGTGAAGGGGAAGATGAGGAGAAGGGCCACAATGTGAAGGTGGAGGATTAGGAGTACAGAAAGCTTTCCAACTCAATATTGGGGTAAAGTTTAATCTTTACATAATATTCCCACATCTGTGACAATCAAAAATTACACACAATATATGATATTGGAAAAATTACTTTATTCAGTAATTTATCAAATTCGAAAAAAACAAACAAACAAACAATGTAACATTGGGTAAAAAAAACTGAATCCCCCCCCCCAAACTTGTGGGCAGGGCCTTATATGCATAAATGCATGATATTATATTTATTATATATTATATGATATTATATTGAATTACCAATTGTATAAATTAAGTACAACTCCAATAAAGCAGTAATATGTCACCAGTATTAATAAGTACCACAATTATACCATGTACTCAAAGTATTATCACCAAGAACTTATGGCATCGACTATCCACATGATAATTTATTAAAGTACAAAAAGATGGAAATAAGCTGTTACATTAACATTACCACATAGCAACACCTTGGGTGGGGGAGCAACACCAGAAAGTACAGAAAGTTAGGGCATTATAAGCAGAATTATAAATAAAGTGGGTGCCAAATGTAAAGGGGCAAGGTAAGGGTGCTATAGGAAGGAAGGGCATTATATGTACCCCATGTTTTGTAAGACGCTGCAGAATATGGACAGTGATATATAAATAAGATGTATTATTACTATTATATATGTTTGCTGAGTTGCATAAAGTGGGATTAAATATGGATCCCTAGGGGTCTGATTGCAGATGGGGTTGGATTATATTATATGGTGGGAAATTAAGGTGGGTATTAAACTATGTTATAGGGTGGGATAATGGGTGCGGCTTCATGCATAACATTTTTTTATGTAGCACTGCACATGCCACCCCTTCGTCCATGTGCCTAGTTGGAAGGTGTGATGCTGAGAAGATAACTCTATGGGACTCATTTACTTACCTGGTCCAGTCGCGATCCCGCGGCGCGTTGTCTGACGAGGATTCGGTTCTGCCGGCATTCACTAAGATCGTGCGCCCGAATATCCAGCGGTGTCCGCTGCTGCGCCGAGGTCCGTGAGGTCCGTCGAGGTTCACCTTCTTCGTCCCGGTGCATGTAATTGCTGATCTTGGATCACAAATTCTTTTTTAAATTCCCCATTTTTTTTCCGAATCCGTCGGGTTGTCCGACAGCCACGCCACCCGATTTCTGTCGCGTGAAAGCGCGCGGGAGTGCGACACAGTCCGATCGCGTGTGGCCAAAATCCCAGGGCAATTTGGCGCAACGGAAATATTCGGAAACCCGACAAAGTACAATGTTCGGACCCTTAGTAAATGAGCCCTATGTGTAGTAAAATGGTGTTACATTATGGGCACTGCACATCTGTGATGTTGACATAGAGTAAAGGCCCAAATTTGGACTCAGCGTTTAGGTAACTAGCTTACATTGCTGCAATGTGTAATAGAGTGGTCAGGTGATCTTGGGAATCTAGACCTTTAAATGGAGTTTATAATCACACAGATCCATGGAATGTTGGGTGTGGTCATCAAGCAGTACACGCATATGGCGAGCGCTCTGTATGTGGGTCACATGGTTTAAGTCATAATGAAAGGGGCCGCTTCTGAAACAGATCCTGCTTTCATCTCAAGGAAATTCGGCTTTTCACAGTTAATTTGTTTGGCCCTGTGCAGATCCTGATAGATGGTTTGGAAACACCAACACATCCTTAGAAATTAACCTTTACGCATTAACTCTTACTCAACATCCATGTATGCATTTTTGTTTTTCATCCTCAAAAGTAAAGAACACCTTGTTCCTGTTATAGTACATTTTTTATGGAAGCTTCATGGACATTTATACTGTCCAGCCGAGCAGTATTTCAGATGCCAGTATATCACACTACAAAATCTGTAAGTTTCAATACAGGTAAAAGTAAACTCTTTCTATTGGGATTCATCTGAGTATTTGGTGAACAGGATTAACAAGGACAAGTGCATACAAGATTGTTATAGCAGGGACCAATGGCATATTGCTTTTGGGGCTCTCCTGTTGTTGACACCAGCCTTCTCACAGTCAATGACACTTGTGGCTCGAATCACATTTTCCATTGCGTTCCCCGAATATTTCCTATTTTCGCAGATTTTCCCTGAATTTCCCTGGGTTTTTGGCGCACCGATTGGATTGTGGCACATCGGCGCTGGCATGCACGCGGCGGAAATGGGGGGGGGATTGCCATAAGTAAACCCGACCATATTTTTTTTTTTACAAAAGTGGCGCTTACCTGCACCCAGGGAGGATGGTGGAACTCAGTGCACCCGATGAATTCAGCCAGCAGCGACACCTGGTGGACATTGGGCGCACTACCTGTGATGGCCGTAGAACTCGAATCATCCACAGAGGACGTGCCGTCTGATCGCGACAGGACCGGGTAGGTAAATCTGCCCCATTGAGCTCTTTTTTTATGTTATATGTTAAGTAACTCGTTTCTTAACTATAACCTTCAATTTTTTAATTGTTAGAGAGTATAGATTATTTCAGGTTTTTAAAGGGAACCTGCCATCAAGAACAGACACCCATAACCCTTACTCAGACCCCCCCCCCAACCCGCGTGCTCCCACCTTTTCTTCCTTTGTCTATTTTGGCTCCACCCAGCAAAATTGACAGCCTTTAAAGGAAACCTACATTTGACTTGATGCATTATGAAGCAAACATACTTGAGAATGCTGTGCTACAGCGCCAGATTCAGGATTTCTGGCGCACGTTTTTCTTGAATCTGGTGTGAAGAATAGTGCAGCCATGACACAATTTTGGTGCAGACACTTCTTAAATACATGTGCATGCAGTTTGCATTGAAATGAATGTGCTAAGTCTGACAGAAAACTGGCGGAAAGAGCTTAGTAAATATGCCCCAGTGTCTTAATCTTCAGGCGGCATGTTATAGAGGAGGAAGACCTTGGCAGATTGTACACAGTGGCTCACATTTATCATTAACCAGTGCAGTCTGTACTATGTGCAGTTTGCATGTGTATAGTGCAGAGTACGGCAGATTCAGGAATTGTGGTGCCCGTTCTTCATGAATCTGGCGCCCCCTGCATTGCAACTTTCCTTTTTTGCGCCCTTAACATAGGGCATGTGACACACTTCTGTCAGACACTACATGTTAAAGGTGGTGCACGGTCTGACTAAGCACCTGAACGCCCCTTTTAGTGCAAAATTTTGTATTGCATTGGGTATTCTGCAGCCGCGACGCATATGTATCATGGACACTTTATAAATAGAAAAACTGGTGCAGGGGCTTTAATACATGTGGGCAAGTGTCTTATCTGCAGACAGCATGGTATACAGCATGAGTAGCTGAGTTAATTGATATATAGCTTTATGGAGGAAAATCTGTATAACTAGTCATTTATTAATTTATATATTTTTATATATGGTTTTAATCAGTACTGTAAGTGGAATAAATGTGAAGGGAATAAATATCTACTGCTCTATAACATGCTGCCCACAGATAGGACACTGTGTACAATTTGCTCAGCTACTCCTGCCATATAACATGCTGCCTGCAGATAGGACACTGTACAATCTGCTCTGCTTCTCCTGCTCCATAACATGCCAGCCTTCACACAGGGAACTAGGCTCCATGTTATAGAACCAACTAAGTAGAAGATTCAGTATAAATTGCATTGTTCAAACACTCTGCTCATTCATTTTCTTCTATTTGGAAATTGACAGACTTCCCTAAATAAAGACATTGTTAAAGGGAACCTGTCACCAGAACACTGTTTTTAGGTTCTCCCACGTGCCCACAGTCCATACCAAGCATATCTGAAACCAGTTTTCAGCAGATTTCTGGCTCGTTTTTTTCAAAGAATAACATTTATAAAACTTTACCTGGGCGTGGGCATTGTTTCTCAAAGTAAGTGCCCCCTCCATAAACAGCTCGTCCTCCTTGATTTTGAATTAAACCCCTCCCACCTCCCTCCGCTACATTCCTCCGCCTCCCTGCATACTCTTGCGGACCGAGAAAGCGATTCGAGGGCTTACACTGTCCGCATCAGACATGCGCAGATAGGAGTGGAGAAGTGCCAATGGTCTCCACTTTATCTGCACATGCGCCTGGTTCAGCACAGGGTTGGTAGTCAGTGAGGCGGATTCAGCCGCTCAATGAATTGAATGAACAGGTATGTAAGAATATGATGAAATCTGATGAAAACTGTTTATGGATTTGCTTGGTATGGAAGAACCTAAACACAGTGTTCTGGTGACAGGTTCCCGTTTAATAACATAGTAGGACCACCACCACTTTACTCTTCAGCATAGGGCAGATATTTAGACCAATAAACTACAAGTTATAGTGAAATTCATATCCCTTAAAATGAATTTATCTGCTCATTCATCTCAATAAAATTCTGATCATGCATAAGCTCCCATATTACATACATGAATAATCACCAAAAATTGGGCATAAGATTAGTAAACAATTCAAGCATAAAGTCTGGGCATATAAGCAAAATGTTACGTTTACAAAATGCCCTTCTATGACAAGAGAGACATCTCTTATTTCAAGATCTAAAGCCTCCTTATTAGGCACTGTGAGCACATTTGTGCAGTCTAATAATCTTATAGAAACCATATGTGACTTTATAAGCACGTTTACCAGTATTTACCAGTGGTGTTACTTGTTTTTTTTGACAAAACAGGAAACTAATGGTTAAAGGTCCCTATAATTGTTTCTTGTAAAGTGAAAAAAAACTACTCCCACATGAGTAAAATGAACATAACCAGGAAAACAACATAATAACATAGCAGTCTAATACAGTCTATGGAAGATGTTCATAGGCTGCAGGGTGACTTGGACAAACTGAGTGTTTGGTCGTCCCCTTGGCAAATGAGGTTCAATGTAGATAAACGTAAGGTTATGCACCTGGGGGCTAATAATCCACAGACAACATATGTCCTTGGGGGAGTAAATCTGGGAGAGTCCCTTGTTGAGAAGGACCTGGGGTTTCTAGTAGATCATAAACTGAATAACAGCATGCAATGTCAATCAGCTGCCTCTAAAGCCAGCAAGATCTTGTCATGTATCAAAAGTGGTATAGACTCTCGTGATAGGGATGTAATATTACCACTGTACAAGGCATTGGTTCACCTCACCTGGAATATGCTGTCCAGTTCTGGGCACCGGTCCATAAAAAGGAGGCCCTGGAGCTGAAGGGGTTCAACGAAGAGCCACAAAAATGACAAGGGGTATGGAGGGTCTCAGTTATGCGGAAAGATTAAAACAACTAGATTTATTTAGTCTGGAAAAGAGACGACTACGATTAATTTATATAAATATATGAATGGTCCATACAAAATATGGTGATAAGTTGTTTCAGATTAAATCAAGGCAAAAGACGAGGGGGCACTGTCTTCATCTGGATAAATCAAGGTTTAATCACCACAGGCAACAGGGATTTTTTTTACTGAGAACTGTCACTCTGTGGAATAGCCTGCCTCAGGCGCTGGTCACAGCAGGGACAGCAGAGAGCTTCAAGAAGGGTCTAGATGACTTTTTACACATAAATAATGGTTATGTTATATAGAATTGTTTCCCATAAATCCCTTCTTCATCCAATCCCTTCCCTTCCTTGGTTGAACTTTTTTCAACCATATAAACTATGATATAATTGTATGTTGTTTTGCAGCAGTTGTGGTTAATCTTTCAATTAAGACATTTTCCCATAAATTAAATTTGATGGAAAATGTGACAATACAGATAAAGCGTCACTCTGCGTAAGTTGACAGTTGACCTGGAGGTCCCCCACCAATCAACTTAATCAAATTCACTCCTCTGTGCCCTTTGCCCAGCACTCAACAATGCAGTGGAGAGTGGCCTCTGTTGCACTTACTTGAGTGTTTTTGGCTCGGCTCCTACCCTAAACTGTGACTGGCCTCTCCTGCTGTATTC
Source organism: Engystomops pustulosus (assembly GCA_019512145.1). Classification (NCBI taxonomy): domain Eukaryota; kingdom Metazoa; phylum Chordata; class Amphibia; order Anura; family Leptodactylidae; genus Engystomops; species Engystomops pustulosus. The sequence continues at coordinate 22,292,854 of CM033648.1, forward strand.
AGTGCCCTGTGCAGGAATGTACAGGGTGGTGTGGGCCAGTAAGCACAAGAGGGGCCATGCCATTGCAACCTACACCTATTATGCACAGGCTATGTGCGCTTTTTTAATGGAAACTAAATAAAGAAATTTTTCGGATTTTACCCAACAAGTGCTCCGGTTTTTCTTCAAACTTTTTATTGGATTTACTTCACTTGCCAGAGACCGTTGTAGCACGGGATTGAAGGGGATTCCAAAACACAGACCAGCCAAAGGAAAAAGTGAGTGCACCCTCGTTTTTCTTTTTTCTTTTGTATATGCATGCTACACATAATTCTATAATAGTACAAAGATGCTCGTCACCCCTCCTCCCTCCACGGGCACACCGTGTGCTCACCGCACCGTCACCATATAGGTCTATGGGGGCAGTGATCTGGTCGCGGCTGTGTGAATTGAGCGTGTTGTTTTTGTTACATCATATTCTTCTACATTCTTTTACAAATGACTCATGAACTGTTTGCCAGTTTTATTTATTTTGATGAGTGTAGCAGATCCCTTGAACTGTTGGCATTCCGCTATTGCCTATAGTGCTTATGTATGTTATACATATTTATATCCCTGTATTATCTCCCCTTGTACTAATCCACAGCTGTGCTCCGAATCTAAGCCTCAACCAACCCTTGTAGCCCTGGAACACGTTTTGTTTTTGTTTAAACTGACTAAAATAAAGGAATGATTTAATTTTAACCTTAAAGGGAAGTTTTACCAACCATCTTGACAGAAAAAAACTGAAATGTAGATATTTTTGCTAATTTACTAAACAAGAAAAATTGAAAAATCACATGGTTATAAGTATTCAGCCCCTTTGCTGTGACACTCAAATGTTGTCCATGGTGTTTCTACTCTGTCATTGGAGTCCAGCTGTGCTTAGTTAAACTGATTGGATTTGTCTACAGACCTTACAGCTCACTGTGCATGTCAGAGCACATGAGAATCATGAGGTTTAAGGAACCGCCCACGTAGCTTAAAGACAGAAATGTGGCAAGGGACAGATCTGGCCACGGTTACAAAAGAATTTCTTCAGCACTCAAGGTTCCTAAGAGCACAGTGGCCTCCATAATCCTTAATTAAATGTCCTTGACCTGGACATCCAGCCAAAAAAGTAATAGTTGGAGAAAGCCTTGGTGATATAGTTATATAGGACTACCAAGATCACTGTGGCTGAGCTCCAGAGATGAAGTAGGGGGATGGGAGAAAGTCTATCACTTTAGCCCTCCACCAGTTGGGGCTTTATGGCAGAGTCTGCTGATGGAAGCCTCTCCTCAGTGCACGACATAGGAAAGCCGCATATAGTTTTCAAACCCATGAAGGACTCCCAGACTATGAGAAATAAGATTCTCTGGTCCAATGAGATGAAGATGGAACTTTCTGGTGTTTATTCTAAGCGGTATATGTGGAGAAAACCAGGCCCTGCTCATCACCCGCCAAATACAATTCCAACAGTGACACATGGTGGTGGCAGCATCATGCTATGGGAGCAGGGACAAGATGACTGGTTGCAATTGAAGGAAAGATGAATGCACCCAAGTACAGATAGCTCTTGTAGGAAAACCACAGACTGGGCAGAAGGTTCACCTTCCAACAAGACAGTACCCCTAAACACACAGCTAAAATAACAACTATGGGGGTCATTTACTAAGGCCCGATTCGCGTTTTCCCAACGTGTTACCAGAATATTTCCAATTTGCGCCGATTGTACCTGAATTTCCCCGGGATTTTGGCGCACGCGTTGGGTTGTGGCGCATCGGTGCCGGCATGCACCGCGACGGGAAACGGGGGCGTGTCCGACGGAAAAAACGCGCATTTTTAAAAACGGAAAATGTGTCGATCTTGTGACGCCGTTACCTTCACTCAGCCGGCCTATGTGAATTCCGCTGCGCGTTCAGATGCTTCAGCTCAGCAGCGCCACCTGGTGGACGGCGGAGGAACTACCTTATTAAATCCCGTCCGGACCCGAATCCAGCGCAGAGAGCGCGCCGCTGGATCGCGAATGGACCGGGTAAGTAAATCTGCCCCTATGTGTTCATTCCTGATTGACCCAACCCGAGCCCTGACCTAAACCCAATTTAGCATCTCTGGAGAGACAAGAAAATGACTTCCACCAATGTCACTATCCAACCTGAGGTAACCGGAGAAGATCTGCAAGGAAGAGGATTGCAGGTGTTAGAGGCGGTGTCAGCTGTAATATACTCTGTATATGCTCTGTAGTAGTACGTTGAGGGAAGTCCTTGCTGTCCTTGACGTACTACTATGTCAAATGTCGGGAAGGGGTTAAAGAGTTAATTCACTAGACACTTTATCAGGTTCCTTTATCTTTCAGCTGTGAGTGGATACAGGACAAAAAACTACTTACATAAGGAAGAATGGCAGGGGAAAAAGGACACAGGAACATGTTTCTTTAACCCCTCAGTGACCACCCATACGGATTTCTCTGTCTAAGGGGCCTTAGGCTAGGCCGACAGGTTTCTCTGTTGGCTTAACCTAAGTTCTGCACAGTAATATGATACTATTTTGAAAATAAAAAAGAAACACAAAAAATAAAAAATTAATAAAAATGAAAAATAAAATTCATAAAAATGTCCCAAAAGCCCCTAACACATATAAAACAATAAATAGTAAAAAAAAGTGGAAAAAAGTAAAAAAAAAAAAAAAAGAGTTAGGTATCACTGCGTCCCAAAATGTCAAATCTATAAAGAAATAAAAACGCTTATTCCTGACGGTGAACCCCGTAATGGAAAAATGCGGTCAAATGTCTGAATCAACACTTTGCTGTTTTGCAACACATAAAAACATAATAAAGGCATCTAAAGGTTGCATAGTTCCCCAAAATGGTAGCCATGAAAACGTCAGCTTGAAAAGTTATTTGAGTCAGAATTGGTAAAGTAATATATTTTTTGGGTACATGAATTTTCAATTTTGGTAAAATATCTATAACACCTATAAAACCTATATAATTTTGTATTATCTCAAACCAAAGAATATATTAGAATGCCATTTGGAATGTAAAGTGAAAGACGTAAAAACAGAGCCCACAAGAAAATGGCGCATCAATTTACCGCATTTTTGAATTGTATTCCCACTTCCCAGTACAAGGGATGGAATATAGGAAGTAAATTTTTGTTAGCAGAAAACAAGCCCTTATACAGCTCTGTACATGAAAATTAAAGTTATTGATTTTGAAATAGGAGCGATAAACAGAAAGTAAAATGGAAAAAAAACATCAGAGGGCAAGGTTAATATGCCCCCTATACCTCATGATAAAAAGTTACAAATTCTCTGGGATAAAGGTTTGTGGTGCCCGAGGCCATGTTCAACACGTGGTATTTTGGTTTTGTTTGAAACGCAATCCAAAAGCTCTACTCGTGATCAATATTTTTGGTAACATGTGTTCTCACCACCTGTTAACTAACCGAAGTAAGTGCATTCTTACCTCAACCGTGTTGATCAAAGGTGTGACCTCTGGATTGTGTTTCGAAAGCAACAAAATGCCACGTGTCAACGTGGCCTCAGGGGCTCTACAAACACGTCATGGAATCTGACACTATTCTCCCTACAAAAGCTCACATGGCTCCTTCCGTTCCATGCTTCACCATGTGCCCTATAGTGGGTTACATCCACATGTGGGGTTGGTCCTCTTACTCTAAAAGCTGCCACAATAATTCTGTCTACTTGTATCGTGTATGTGTACATTTGTGGCTAAAATGAATGTATTATGATAATATTAGTGAATCCAACAAACCTTTATTTTGTCTGAATTTCTGTAAAAACATGAAGGTTAACTAGCTTCCTACCTGGTGTTTTGAATAGTTTGAGGGGTGAAGTTAATAGATAGAGGTGATATGTGGGGGGGCTTCTATAACAGAAAGTCCAAAACCTTTCCAGGAATGATATGGGTCCGTAAAATAATTGATTCTAAAATTTTCTTGAAAATTGAGAGATTGCTGTTGATTGTGATCTTTCTCGCGTTTAACAAATTCACCTTTTTTCCTAATAAATGTAAATAATATAAACAAACAAACTCAAACAATTGGGTAAGTTAAGGGGTATTCCTCCCAAGCAATTACATTTAATTTAATTCATGTCAGGGTGCAGTCACACGTGCAGTGAGGGTGCGGTCAACCTTTTGCAGTTAAAATAACGCATCGGCAAATTGTTTTGGGTGGTTTTAGGTGGTATTACTTATTTAATAACAGTAAAAGAATCAAATCAACAGGTGAATGACATTTGTGGAACGGCTTCTCTCTTCTTCAAATACAAATTCACCCGTTCAGTTTCATGTCTTTCACCCTGTGAAATTACAAAACTGCACTAAAACCACCTAATAACTAATTGCGATGCAGTTTTTTAGGGTGCGGTCACACGTGGCAGTTAAAACTGCATCACAATTAGTTTTGAGGTGGTTTTATGGGGTGACAGTTTTGTCAATTCAAGGTGAAAGACATGAACTGAATGGTTGAATTTGATTTTGAAGGAGAAACGTGCTCCACAAATGTCATTCCACGTTGGATTTGATGCCTTCCCTGTTAAAAAAGAATATACACCTAAAACCAACCCAAAACTATTGCATGCAGTTTTAACTGCACGTGTGACCGCACCTCACTGCAACGTGTGACTGCACCCTAAACATTTCTGCATTGGATGCTATTAAAAAAATGTTCCCTGTGTGAGATAATTCCTCATAAATTTAGCCATATTGTCCCTTAGAAACGGGATGGCTTCCTCGGATACGACCATCCCGCATTTTGGCAGCAGTGGCAGACATGTGCTATTGAGTCCTGCGGACCACCTGGATTCAGCAATCATTACCGCAGGACGCCTGTGGGACATGCAGTAACTCCAGACATTTAATATACAAAAACCTTTTGTTTCTTTGTGAATCCCTCCAGCAGAGGTGGCCGTATCCAAGGCACAGTCTGTTTCTTACAGGGCCTATATCACTAATTTTAGGAGAAATTATCTTCACTATGAACATTTTTTTAATAACATCTATTGAAGAAATGTTATAAATGGCAGATGAGGAAATGAATGTAAATGCCCTAGAAGAAAACCCCTTTAAAGCATTCTGAAGTTTTACCGGATAAAGTGAACAATGCTGGTTTTGAAAATGCCTTGACCATCAAGGTGCAAAGAGCTTGGTCACTATGGTGTAATAAATTGTATTTCAAATTTTTCTATTATATCTTCAGTGATGATGTGCCTTTCAGTAGAACACGGGGGCTTTTTACTAAAGTCTGCGGAAGCACTTTTGTCAGACTTGCCGACATTTTCGTGTTTGTGCACGGCTGTGACAGGTTTTAACAGGGGATTGTGGTCGGCATGTTGAACAGATTGTGGCGCCACTGCGCTGGCTTTCATGCGACAGAAATCGGCAGAATTTAACTTTCCAATGTGGCGTCAAGACAAGCACTTACATGCCCGGGAAGAAGAAGTACGAATCCGCACGACCTAGCAGGGGCACATCACAGCAGGATATCGGTCGCAGCGATTTAGTTGGAATCGTGGCACAGTGTATGATCGTGGCGACAATGGCACTTTCTGGGAACTCCTCCGAGGGTAAGTAACTGTGCCCATGGTTCTGGTTTTGTGACCTACGGTATGTGCGGCAAAGTCGGTGACTTCTTGTACACAGGGGGCTGGATACTGAAAATGCTCTTTCCAGACAGTGAGCTGTTTCATGGCATGATCTATGAACAGAATGTTGTGACAATAATATAACAAGGGGACGACGCAGCTGTAGTTTTTATCATCACTGTAAATGAACTAAAGAGCTGAGATGATGCTCTAGTAACATCTTTTACTGTGGTAAAACCAATTATGTAAGAACTATACACACAGTCAGTATATGATGCACATACCCAGAGGTATCTGATATTTGCTATGTGATAATGGCACAGACACCACATGAAATGCTGCTGCTTGTTTCACAAAAAAATGAAAAAATAAACTACGTTTACAATGAGCATTTTGTGTTCATTGTTGTTCTGTTTAAAAATAAAAAGTTAAATTCGGATCACTTCACATAGTTGTGACCTCAGCACTGTAAATTACATCTGTTCTTACGTTTCTGAATATTTCTTAACATAGATGTTAAATACACAGGCAGTCAGGAGGGCTCGGAAAGCATCTGGTACTTTTTAATGTCATGAGAACTTAAGGGTCGATTTACCAGGGTTTGTTGTTTCATGATTCGTGCTGTTTTCCAGTTAGTTAGTGGCAAGTTCCTGGTGAATCTGCAGTGTTATGGTGACCTATCTACATTGGGACAGTTTAACTAACCCTGTCTGAGAAGTAGACATAACTTAGACTAATAGTAAAGACAAAATGTACAGTGCAGCACACTTTCATACCACAAGAGCTACACCACAGTCCGAGACTGATCCAATAAGTCCCACATTAAACAGCAAAAAAAAGGAGTTAAAAACTCAGACCGGAGCTCCCAATGCTTCCATACGTCTGCTTTCCAGTAATTCGTTCTGTAAATCTTACTGATGGAAAATCTTTTTCCAACAAGATGTAGGTCACTATTCAGAAATCTTGTGGTGCGATTTTTTTCCTTTTGAATCCACCCTAAAATATGTAAGAAACCTAGAAAATCAAGGCACCAAATAGTATAATATGATCATTAATCTTTAATTTATTCTTAAAAGTTCCTACTCACAAGAGCATGTTAAAAATGGGCATAAAATACTATCCACAACAGGGACGCCAGCTCACTCCTCGCCCGACCTCTGGATTCATCGTTGTCACTTCTTCCTCCGGCGAAACCCAGGTCGGGCGAGCCGTGTGAGCTGGCGTCCCGTTTGTATACTATTTTATGCGCATTTTTAACATGCTCTTGTGAGTAGAACTTTTAAGAAAATTCAAGATTTTATGATCATACTGTAATGCTATTTTGTTGTCTTGCATTTTCTATTTTCTCTACATATTATTGGGTGGATTCAAAAGAAAAAAATCGCACCACAAAGAGTGTTGAATAGTTGACCTACATCTTGTTGGAAAAGATCTTTCCCATCGGTAGAATACAAGTAAGATTTACAGAGGGAATTATACTGAAGCCAACGTATTGAGCACGGGAGCTCTCGGGTCACACGTTTTTAACTCCTTTTTTATAACTTAGACTAAAGCTGCATTCATGCCCACCGGGCCGTAGTTGGGTGGGCATACGTCCTCCGCGATGTAAAGGAGTAGGGGTGACCCCTCCACTCTCCATAGAAATACACGCGTACGGGCCATAACACAGGGAAAGATAGGACATGTCCTATCTTTTTCCTGTGTACGGAGTGGTGCGGTGCTGCACGTCTGGCCATTGCCGTCTATGGGGGGGCGTATATACTGCCACAAGCTTGCGGCCGTACATACGTCCCCCATACAGTAGTGTGAATGTAGCCTAAGTTTGAACTTAATTCAGATGTGGGATGCCCTTAAACTAAGTTTCCACCATCATATTAGTTGCCCTCTTTGCTCCAGTCACTTTGCCAACTGGTGTTCAATTATTCTTAAAAAATACTCAATTAAACATAAGCAATAATAAATAGTTGATATTTTTAATATATTATTGCATACATTAAAGGAAATCTACCATCAAAATTAGTTAAGATAAACCAGGGACACTTACTCATAGATCCAAGTAGCGTGACTTTGGTGAGCTTCTTCTTTTTGTGGTCTCCTTCCCTCTATAATTAACTTTTAAAATTATGCTAATGATGTCTGATGGGCTTCTGGTGTGATTAACGAGCCCCTTGGTGGCTGTAGCTTCACATGTTGTTACCCAGTCTTGTTCTCCCTGTCCCCTCATCACTTCCCCCTCCTCCACCTGTATCTTACTCAGTGGGAGGTGGGAAAGTGCTTCTGCATTGTTTAACAGCTGTGGAACCCAGAGACACAGGGCTTTGGTAACACCCCCAGAAGCCCTTCTTAGCATAATTGTAAAGTTGATTATAAGGAAGGGGCCATGGATAACAAATATAAGAAGATTACCACAGTCACAGTGGGTGGATCTATGCGTATCCCTGGTTTATCAATCATTCAAGATTAAACTTCAAAGTGAGAAGCCATTTTGCAAATAATATTGTGTGTCCCGTAGATGTAAATAAATCATTAAGGTTATGCTTCCTTCCGCTGATGTAATCTGCAGATTCCACAAACTGACCACCTATACTGATGACATTACTGTCTGGTAGAAGACATAATTACGTGTACTACCCATAGTCATCTCATTGTATACAATTGTTTTGGGATTGTACTATATTATAACACAGGATTTCCTATGCATCCCTGGTATTGCCCAAACTTCCAGTCTTCAGCTTCTGTAGATTATAACTCAGACTGATAGAATCCAGTGACATACAAGCATAGCTCCCGAGATTTACCTTTCCATGACTTCAGTGACAGGGTGGCTCTCGCTACTAGTTTGGCTGCATCTTTCACACTGGGGGGTGGAAAGGATGGTGGGTGTGGGCAATGCATCTTTTAGGTATGTTCCCACATGGCAGACGAACTGTGGATTTATTTTCCATTGATTTTACAGGTGTAAATAAAATATAGCCTATACAGTACCAAGAAAATCAAATGAGGATCAATGTGTGCAGAATGTATTAACTTTGGCAAGGCCAGTCCAACAAACTCTATTGTGGACATAAACCTTGTCTTCAGGCAGGAGATATTGGGTTGACTTGCAGATGGTACTAATTTGGGAAGCTACCCACTGCAAATCACTGTATTTGGCCATGATTTGCCTGGCACCAACCCATGCAATGTGGATGAGCTTGACCTCACAGAACACACCATACAGGATTCTATTTCAGGTTAAGAAAATACTTAGTGCCATTGCCCCCTCATCCTAGCTAAGTCACTTATCTTAGTTACATTTACTAAAGGGCATCTGTTTTTTTGATGGAAATGTCTTAACTTTTGAAAATAAAGGGGTAAAAATAGGATAGGAAAACCAGTCTAACTGTCCTCATTCCACCCAGATTCCTCCTATGGCACAGGAAGCTCTGCTGACTGAGCCAAACGCATAAAAATCCAATATGGTGTGAATAGATTTTTTGGAACATCATACAAAACATCCAAAGTTACAAATACTTAAAAGGTCCACGCGTTTTAGTTAGGCCTTCCCACGCCCTTTCTCGGACTCGTGTTCTCATTACTCTTGCATGAGTAAGGCGAGGAACCGCTGAAACGCGTGGACCTTTTAAGTGACTCTACATGTTTAGTATGATGTTTCTACTGCTGTTCAGGAATAAGAAAGGCAAATAACTGATGCTCTTTTTTGTTTAATATAAGCACAGAGGAGGAGCCACAATACTAACCCCACAAATTGAATGAAAAAATAATATCAAACACGGTACCAATCAACTAACAAACCATGTATAATTACATAATACAAATTAGAATAAGTAAAGTTATTCCACAGGGAAATGCGCTACAAGTTACTAGACTCCACAAAAGCAATACACTTTAATATCAAAAATTGAACGACAACGCTTCGCAACGTTTTTCCTGGCTACCATTTTTGGGGGTACATATTCACCTTTAGATGCACTTTTACTATTATATGTCTTATACTTTTTATAATATTAATTGCAAAACATACACAAGTGTTTAAATATCCGACATTGGAACCCGCATTTTTCCATTACGGGGGTTCACCAGTCAGTAAACAAATAAAAAGCTTAATTTTATTTCTTTATAAATTTTTGGTAAAATCTATTAACACCTAATAAAACCTATATAAATTTGGTATCTCAAACCAAAGAATATATTAGAAATGCCATTTGGAATGTAAAGTGAAAGACGTAAAAACAGAGCCCACAAGAAAATGGCGCAATCAATTTTACCGCATTTTGAATTGTATTCCCACTTCCCAGTACAAGGGATGGAATATAGGAAGTAAAATTTGTTATGCAGAAAACAAGCCCTTATACAGCTCTGTACACGGAAAATTAAAGTTATTGATTTTTGAAAATAGGGAGCGATAAACAGAAAGTAAAATGGAAAAAAAAACATCAGTGGCAAGGGGTTAATATGCCCCCTATATCTCATGATAAAAAGTTTACAAATTCTCTGGGATAAAGGTTTGTGGTGCCCGAGGCCATGTTCACACGTGGCATTTTGGTTTCGTTTGGAAACGCAATCCAAAAGCTCTACTCGTGATCACATATTTTGGTAACATTGTGTTTCCAACCTGTTAACTAAACGCGAAGTAAGTGCATTCTTACCTCAACGTGTGATCAAAGGTGGAGCCTCTGGATTGTGTTTCGAAAAGCAAACAAAATGCCACGTGTCAACGTGGCCTCAGGGGCTCTACAAACACGTCATGGAATCTGACAACTATTCTGCCCTACAAAAGCTCAATGGCTCCTTCCGTTCCATGCTTCACCATGTGCCCTGATAGTGGGTTACATCCACATATAGAACCAGACACACATCGTTCGTCTGAGCGCTCTTAGATATAATCAGGAGTACGAAGACACAACATCACCCAAACCATGTGGAATATAACACCACAATAACAGGGACAAGCAAATGAAGGTGACGACATGGAAACGGGGACAGGAAGTCCAGTGAGCTTAACTTGGAGGCAGGGGATAGAGTTCAGATTCCATAAGAACGGTGTTTTGTAGAGACGACCTAGAGGGTGCCAACAAAGTGACAACAAAAAGAAACCGTGCATGTCTTAGTTATGCGATTAATATCGAAAGCCTAACAACTCCACAGGCATACACACAAACATTTGAATCAACACGATATTGAAGATAAAGAAAATGGCGCTGACTTCGCGTTTAGTTACCAGGTTGGAAACCACAATTTACAAAAACTACAGGTGATCACGAGTATAGCCTCTTGATTGCGTTTCCAAAACAAAAGCACAAATACCACTTGTGAACATGACAAAATCAAAAGATAAGGGCACCACAAACCTTATATCTCCGAGATGGAATTGTTAACTTTTTATCATTAGGTAAGGGGGCATATAGTATACCCCCATATCCCAACTGATTTTTTTTTTCCATTTATACATAGTTCGGTTTTCGCTCCCTATTATTTCAAAATCAATAAACTATTAATTATCCATATACCAGAGACTGTATAAGGCTTGTTTTAGTCTGCATAACAAATGTATAACTTCCTATATATTACCAATCCCTTTAATACTGGGAATTGGGAATACAATTCACACACTACGCGGTAAAATAAGAATAATTGCGCCCACATTTTCTTGTGGCTGCTGTTTTACGTCTTATTCACGTTACATTCCCATATGGCCTTCTTCTACATATATTCTTCTGAGATCTTGAGATACCAAAATTTTATATAGGTTTTATTATAGTGTTAATTAGATTTTAACTAACCCCACAAATTGAATGAAAAAATAATATCAAACACGGTACCAATCAACTAACAAACCATGTATAATTACATAATACAAATTAGAATAAGTAAAGTTATTCCACAGGGAAATGCGCTACAAGTTACTAGACTCCACAAAAGCAATACACTTTAATATCAAAAATTGAACGACAACGCTTCGCAACGTTTTTCCTGGCTACCATTTTTGGGGGTACATATTCACCTTTAGATGCACTTTTACTATTATATGTCTTATACTTTTTATAATATTAATTGCAAAACATACACAAGTGTTTAAATATCCGACATTGGAACCCGCATTTTTCCATTACGGGGGTTCACCAGTCAGTAAACAAATAAAAAGCTTAATTTTATTTCTTTATACCGTTCCATGCTTCACCATGTGCCCTGATAGTGGGTTACATCCACATGTGGGGTGTCCTCTTACTCTGAAAAAGCTGCACAATATATTCTTGTCTACTTGTATTCAGTGTATGTGGGTACATTTTGTGGCTAAATGAATGTATTAATGATAAATATTAGTGAATTCCAAATCAAACCTTTATTTTGTCTGAATTTCTGTAAAATACATGAAGGGTTAACTAGCTTCCTACCTGGTGTTTTGAATAGTTTGAGGGGTGAAGTTAATAGATAGAGGTGATATGTGGGGGGGCTTCTATTAACAGAAATTCCAAAACCTTTCCAGGAATGATATGGTCCGTAAAATAATTGATTCTAAAATTTTCTTGAAAATTTGAGAAGGCGCCCGGAGGAGCAGGGAACCCAGCAGCCTCAGGAAGCATTGGGTTTCCCAGTAAATTCATTAGGGGTCCAATTCAGGGGGAAACCCCTTACACATTGTGGCCATGCTTGACCTTGGCGTGCAAGAGGTTAAACACCCTGGATCAGTGCTTTTCCATTCCCAGATGTTAGTGCTGGATCCAAGTTGTAATAACACAGCCCAGCACCAGCAGGACACTAGGACCCGAAATCTTCCTATGACATAGCACCGTAGAAAGGCATTGGCGTCAGAATACGTACCCTTAGGCTGGTGCCACACGTAACGACACGTGTCTGTGTGCCATCTGTCTGAGGATGCGTTCACATGTTGCAGTTAAAACTGCATCGCAATTAGTTTTGGGGTGGTTTTAGGTGGTATTACTTATTTTAACAAGTGAAAAACATCAAATCAACAGGTGAATGGCATGCGTTTAAAAACGCATTCAGTAAACGCGACGTGTGACAGCACCCTCAGGGTGCGGTCACACATTGCAGTTAAAACTGCATCGCAGTAAGTTTTAGGGTGGTTTTAGGTGGTATTACTTATTTTAACAAGTAAAAGACATCAAATCAACAGGTGAATGACATCTGTGGAACAGCTTTCTCCTTCAAAATCTAATTCACTCGTTCAGTTCATGTCTCTGACCTGTGAAATGACAAAACTGCACCTAAAACCACCTCAAAGCTGATTGCGATGCAGTTTTAACTGCAATCGGCATTTTCAACAACCAGCATTTTCACTTTATCCGGAATAACATTGCCTTGACCATCAAGGTGCAAAAGAGCTTGGTCACTATGGGGTTAATAAAGTGTATTTCAAAGTTTTCTATTATTATCTTCAGTGATGATGTGCCTTTCAGTAAGAACACGGGGGCTTATTTACTAAAAGTCTGCGGAAGCACTTTTGTCAGACTTGCCGACATTTTCGTGTTTTGCACGGCTGTGACAGGTATTTAACAGGGGATTGTGGCGCATGTGAACAGATTGTGGCGCCACTGCGCTGGCTTTCATGCGACAGAAATCGGCAGAATTTAACTTTCCAATTGTGTCGCAAGACCAAGCACTTACATGCACCGGGAAGAAGAAGGTGAACTCCGGCAGACCTGAGCAGGGGACCATCACATGCAGGATATCGGTCGCACGATTTTAGTGAATCGTGGCACAGTGTATGATCGTCGGACAATGCACTTTCTGGGAACTCCTCCGGATGGGTAAGTAAATGTGCCCCATGGTTCTGGTTTTGTGACCTAAGGTATGGCGCAAAGTCGGTGAACTTCTTGTACAGGGGGCTGGATATACTAGAATGCTCCGTTTCAGCAACAGTGAGCTGTTTCATGCATGATCTAGAACAGAATGTTGTGACAATAATACACAAGGGGATACGCAGCTGTGTTTTAAATCATCACTGTAAATTAACTAAAGAGCTGATAGACTGCCTATGTAACATCTTTTTACGTGTGGTAAACCTAATTATGGAAAACTATCACACAGGTCAGTATATGATGCACATACCCAGTAGTATCTGATATTTGCCTATGTGATAATGGCACCGACAGACCACATGAAATGCTGCGGCTTGTTTCACAAAAAAAATGAAAACAAAAATAAAACTACTTTTACAAAAATGGCATTTTGTGTCATTGTTGTTCTGTTTAATAAATAGAACGTTAAAGTCGATCACGCACATAGTTGTACCTCACACTGTAAATTACATCTTTTTACGTTTCTGAATTTTTCTTAACAGAGATTTAAAATACACATGCAGCAGAGGGCTCGAGGAAGCATCCTGGCTATTTCCTGGCATTAGATTTTATTAATGTTTTTAAAATTCATGATAACTTAAGTGGTCGATCTCACCAGGGTTGTTGTTTCATGAATTCGTGCTGTTTTCCAGTTAGTTAGTGGGCAAGTTCCTGTGATCTTCATGTTATGGGACCTATCTACATGGACGTTTAACTACCCTGTCTGAAGTAGACATAACTTTAGGACTAATAGTAAGACAAAATTGGTACAGTGCACACAACTTCATACCACGAAAGCTACAGACCACAGTCCGCGAGACCGATCCACTAAGTCCCACATTAAACACAAAAAAGGAGTTAAAAACTCAACCCTGACTTCCCAATGCTTCCAATACGTCTGCCTTTCCCATTACTCTTCTGTAAAATCTTCACGATTGAAATATCTTTTTCCAACGCAGATGTAGGTCCTATTCAGAACATCTTGTGGTGTGTCGATTTTTTTCTTTGAATCCACCCAATAATATGGTAGAGAAAACTATAAAAATGCAAGCATCCAAATAGTAATATTGATCATAAAATCTTTTTAAATTTATTGCTTAAAAGTTCTACTCACAATGACATGTTAAATGCGCCTAAAATACTATACAAACGGACGCCCTCACTCGGCTCCGCACCCGACCCTGGATTTCCATCGTTGTCAGCTTCTTCTTCCGGCGTAAACCCGGTCGGGGGGCGACTCGAGTGAAGCTGGCGTCCCGTTTTTAACTATTTAATGCGCATTTTTAACATGCTCTTGTGAGTAAACTTTTCAGAATAAATTTCAAGATGTTAATGAGATATAACTGTACTATTTGTGCTTGCATTTTTCCTAGTTTTCTCTACATATTTTGGTGGATTCAAAAGAAAAAATCGCACCACAAAGATGTTCTGAAGTGACCTACACCTACATCTTTTGGCAAAATATCTTTCCATTCCATCGTAGAATACAAGTGAATAATTATTACCGTGGATTACTGGAAAGCAGACGTATTGGAAGCATTGGGAGCTCCGGTCACCGTTTTTAACTCCTTTTTTATAACTTAGACTAAGGCTGCATTCATGCCCACCGGGCCGTAGTTGGGTGGGCATACGTCCTCCGCTATGTTAAGGAGTAAGGTGGTGAGACCCCTCCACTCTCCATAGAATACACACTACGGCCATAACATAGGGAAGATAGGACATGTCCTAATCATTTTCCTGTGTATCAGAGCGGGCGGTGCTGGCAGTCCTGGCCATAGTGCCCGTCTATGGGGGGGGGGCGTATATACTGCCACATCTTTGCGGCCGTACATATGTCCTCCCCATACAGTTAGTGTGAATGTAGCCTAGAAGGTTGAACTTATTCAGATGTGGGGATGGCCTCTTACCTAAGTTTCCAACCCTCCGTCCACCATCTACCATCTAACCCATCGTCCCTCTCAACCATCTAACTACTGAAAATGAATCTATTATTTCCCTACTTTGCCTCCAGTCCACTTTGCAACTGTTCAATTTTCTTAAAAAATTTTATTTTACTTTTCTCACATTAACATAAGCAAATAAAAATAGTTAGATATTTTAATATAATTGATTATTGCATACATTAAGGAAATCTACCATCAAAATTGTTAAGATAACCAGGTTACACCTTCACCCACAGTATCGGTAATACATTATGCCTCGATGACTTCTTCCTTGCTACACTTTACTTGCGAACTCCGCCCTCCCACGCCGCTTTCCTCTCGGCCTTCTCCTTCCGCCTTCATGATTCCGTGCCTTACCTCACGATTCTCTACCTTCCCTTCGTTCCTTCCCCGCTCGCCTGGCCCTGCGCCACCGGTCCCCTACCACCTTTGGGTGGGGCTCCGGCCTCTCACGCACCCCTCTGCCCGCCACCTGTCTCCCCCCCTCTGCTCCTTCCCCACCGCACTTCCACTCTCGCACCGACTCCCTTCGCTCCGCCAGTACCATCAGCCCTTTCCTGCAGACTCCCCTACTCCCCCCTTCCGTTCGGACCCTCCCCCCCCTCCGCTGGCAGCGTACGGAGGCCCCCCCTGTGATGCAGTCTCTCCCTCTTTCTCTATTCCTTTGTGTGAGCTTCTTCTTCTTTTTTTTTGTGGTCTCCTTCCCTCTAAATTAACTTTTAAAATTATGCTAATGATGTCTGATGGGCTTCTGGGGGTGTTAACAGAGCCCCTGGTGCTGTAGCTTCACATGTTGTTTACACAGTCTTGTCTCTCCCTGTCCCCTTCCATCCACTCCCCTCCCTCCACTTCTGAATCTTACTCACGTGGGGAAGGTGGGGGAAGGCTTCTGCATTGTTAACAGCTGTGGAAGCCAATGCACAGAGGGGCTTTGGTAACACCCCAGAGTCCTCTTATAGCATAATGTAAAGTTGATTTTAGAAGAAGGAGGCCATGGATAACAATATAAGAAGAATTACCACATCCGTGGTGGATCTATGCGTATCCCTGGTTTTATCAATCATTCAAGATTAAAACTTCAAAGTTGAGCAAGCACATTTTGCAAAATAATAGGTGTGTCCCGTAGATTAAATAAATGATAAGGTTATGACATTCCGCCTATGTAATCTTCAGATCCACATATACGACTCACCTATACTGATGACATTACTGTCTGGTAAAAGACAATACATTACGTTACTACCCCTCAGTCATCTCATTGTATACAATTGTTTTGGGATTGTACTATATTATAACACAAGTTCATTTCCTATGGCATCCCTTGGTATTGCCCAACAAATTCCATCTTCAGCCCTTGTAGTTATAACTCAGATATAAATCCGTGCAATACAGCAGTAGCTCCCCGGATTTACCTTTCCATGACTTCAGTGACGGTGCTCTCTCTACTGTTTGCTGCATCTTCACACTGGGGGGTGAAGATGGATGAGTGGTGGCAATGCCTCTTTTAGGGTATGTTCACACATGGCAGACGAACTGTGGATTTATTTTCCATTTGTATTTACAGGGGTAAAATTCATAGCCTATTACAGTAACAAGAAAATCAAATGAGGATCAATGTGTGTAGAATGATATTAGCCTTTGCAAGGCCAGTCAACAAACCTATGGTGACATAAACCTTGTCTTCATGCAGAATATTGGGTTGACTTGGCAGATGTACTAAATTTGGGAAGCTACCCACTGCAATCACTGTAGGTTGGCCATGAATTTGCTGGCAGCCAACCCATTGCAATGTGGATGAGCTTTGACCTCCAAGAACACCAACTACAGGTTAATTCAGGTTAGTCACATAACGAAATACGTGTGCCAATTGCCCCCTCATCCTAAAGCTAAGTCACTTATGCTTAGTTACATTTACTAAACGGCATCTGTTTTTTGATGGAAATGTCTTAACTTTTGAAAATAAAGGGGTAAAAATAGGAATAGGAAAACCAGCTCACTGTCCTCATTTCCACCCAGATTCCTCCTATGGCACAGGAAGCTCTGCTGACTGAGCCAAACGCATAAAAATCCAATATGGTGTGAATAGATTTTTTTGGAACATCATACAAAACATCCAAAGTTACAAATACTTAAAAGGTCCACGCGTTTTAGGCCTTCCTCAGCCCTTTCTCAGGACTCGTGTCTCATTACTCTTGTCATGAGTAAGGGCTGAGGAAGGCCTGAAACGCGTGGACCTTTTAAGTGACTTCACATGTTTAGTATGATGTTCTAACTGCTGTGGCAGGAAATGAAAGGCAATACTGATGATCTTTTTGTTTAATATACAGCAACAGAGGAAGGAGCCACAATATCAAAGGCAAGGTAGACAGGGGCCACAATGTGAGGGGAGGGAAAAGAGTGGAGAATTCACTATGTGAAGGGGAAGATTAGGAGAAGGGCCACAATGTGAAGGTGGAGATTAGGAGTACAGAAAGCTTTTACAATTCAATGTTGGGTAAAGTTTAATCTTACATAATATTCCCACATCTTTACATCAAAAATTACACACAATATATGATTGAAAAATTACTTTATTCAGTAATTTATCAAATTCGAAAAACAAACAAACAAACAACTGTAACATTGGGTAAAAAAACTGAATCCCCCCCCCCCAAACTGTGTGGCAGCCGATATGCATAATGCATGATATTATATTATTATATATTATAGATATTATATTGATTACCAATTGTATAATTAAGTACAACTCCAATAATCAAGTAATAATGTAGCCAGTATTAATCAGTACCACAATTATACCATGTACTCAAAGTATTATCCACATACTTATGGCATCGACTTCCACATGATAATTTATAAAGTACAAAAAGATGGAAATAACTGTTGCATTAACATTACCACATAGCCAAACACCTTGGGTGGGGGGAGCAACACCAGAAAGTACAGAAAGTTAGGGCATTATAAGCAGAATTATAAATAAAGTGGTGCCAAGTAAGCGGTCAAGGTAAGTGCTATAGGAAGAGGCATTATAATTGTAATCATAATATAAATAAAATATATTACTTATGTTCCTATTGACTAATAGTCTTACTCATCATATCATGTAGTGTATTGTAAGGGTTTTTTGAAGGTGTCGAATATGACAGTGATTATAATAAAGATGGGTATTATTACTATTATATTTTGCGAGTTGCATAAAGTTGGATTAAATTGGCCATAGGTCTGTGAGATGGTGGATAGGTGGAATAATGGGATTAAACTGTTATGGTGATACAGGGCGCTTCATGCATACATTTTTTATGTAGCACTGCACATCCACCCTTCCCATGCCTGTTGGAAGGGTGATGCTGGAAGATACTCTAGGGACTCATTTTATACCTGGTCCAGTCGCGATCCCTGCCGTTGTCTGACGAGGTTCGGTCTGCCGGCATTCACTAAGATCGTGCGCCCGATATCCAGCAGGTGTCGCTGCTGCGCCGAGGTCCGCTGAGGTCCGCCGGAGGTTCACCTTCTTCGTCCCGGTGCATGTAAGTGCTGATCTTGTGACACAAATTCTTTTTTAAATTCCGCATTTTTTCCGAATCCGTCGGGTTGTCCGACAGCCACGCCACCCGTTTCTTCGTCGGTGAAAGCCGGCGCGGATGCGACACAGTCCGATCGCGTGTGCCAAAATCCCAGGGCAATTTGGCGCAAACGGAAATATTCGGGAAACCCGACAAAAGTACAATGTTCGGACCCTTAGTAAATGAGCCCCTATGTGTAGATAAAAGGTGTTACTATTATGGGCACTTGCCCATCTGTGATGTTGACATAGATTAAGGCCCAAAATTTGGACTCAGCGTTTAGGTAACTTTTACATGCTGCAATGTGTATATAAGGTGGTCAGGTGATCTTGGGAATCTAGACCTTTAACTGGAGTTTATATCACACAGATCCATGGAATGTGTGTGTGTCTTCAAAGCAGTACACGCATATGGCGAGCGCTCTGTATGTGGGTTCACATGGGTTAAGTATAATGAAAGGGGCCGCTTCTGAAACAAGCAATCCTGCTTTCATCTCAAGGAAATTCGGCTTTCACACTTTAATTGTTTTGCCCTGGAGGCAAGATCCTGATAAGATGTTTGGGAAACACCAACACATCCTTAGAAATTACCTTACATGCATTAACTCTTTACTCTAACATCCATGTATGCATTTTTTGTTTTTCATCCTTCAAAAGTAAAAAGCCTTGTTCCTGTGTAGTAACTTTTTATGGAAGCTCATGGACATTTATACTGTCCAGCCCGAGCAGTTATGTCAGATGCCAGGTTATCACACTACAAATCTGTAAGTTTCAAGTATACAGGTAAAAGTAAACTTCTTCTATTGGAGATTCATCCTGATGTATTTGGAAACAGGATTACAGGTTGACAGTGCATACAAGATTGTTATAGCAGTGGACCAATGGCATATTCTTTGGGCTCTCCTGTTGTTGACACCAGCCTTCTCACAAGTCAATGACAACTTGTGGCTCGAATCACATTTTTCCATTTCGTTACCCGAATATTTCCGATTTCCGCAATTTTCCTGAATTTCCCTGGGTTTTTGCGCACCGATTGATTGTGGCAAAGCTGCATCTATGTGTGAGAGGGGAAGATGAGGAGAAGGGCCACAATTTGAAGGTGGAGGATTAGGAGTACAGAAAGCTTTACAATTCATATTGGGTAAAATTTAATCTTTACATAAAATTCCCACATCTGTGACACATCAAAAATTACACACAAAAAGCATTGGAAAAATTACTTTATTCAGTTATTTAACAAATTCAAAACAATAAAAAAACAATGCAATATTGGGTAAAAAAACAGAATCCCCCCCCCCCCACTTTGGCAGGGCTTATATGCATAATGCATGATATTATATTTATATATATTATATGATATTATATTGATTACCATTGTATAAATTAAGTACAACTCCAATAAAGCAAGTAATATGTAGCCAGTATTAATAAGTACCACAATTATACCATGTACTCAAAGTATTATCACACAAGTAACTTATGGCATCGACTATCCACATGATAATTTATAAAGTACAAAAAGATGGAAATAACTGTTAGCATTAACATTACCACATAGCCAACACCTTGGGTGGGGGGAGCAACACCCAGAAAGTACAGAAAGTTAGGGCATTATAAGCAGAATTATAAATAAAGTGGGTGCCAAATGTAAAGGGGCAAGGTAAGGGGGGGGTTGCTTAGGAGGAAGGGCATTATATTTACCCCATTTTTCGATAGAACGCTGAGCAATATGAACAGTGATATATAAATAAAGATGTATTATTACTATTATATTGTTGCTGAGTTGCATAAAGTGGGATTAATATGGATCCATAGGGGGTCTGATTGCAGGATGGGGGGGGATTATATTATATGGTGGGAAATTAATGTGTGGTATTAACTAATGTTATAGGGTGGGATATGGTGCGGCTTCATCATAACTTTTTTATTAGCACTGCACATGCCACCCTTCGTCCATGTGCCTAGTTGGAAGTGTGATGCTGAGAAGATACTCTATGGGACTCATTTTCTTACCTGGTCCAGTCGCGATCCCGCGGCGCGTTGTCTGACGAGGATTCGGGTCTGCCGGCATTCACTAAGATCGTGCGCCCGATATCCAGCAGGTGTCGCTGCTGCGCCGAGGTCCGCTGAGGTCCGCCGGAGGTTCACCTTCTTCGTCCCGGTGCATGTATGTGCGATCTTGTGACAACAAATTCTTTTTTACATTCCCATTTTTTCCGAATCCGTCGGTTTGTCCGACAAGCCACGCCCCTCACGCGATTTCTGTCGCGTGAAAGACAGCGGCGCGGATGCGACACAGTCCGATCGCGTGTGCCAAAATCCCAGGGCAATTTGGCGCAAACGGAAATATTCGGGAAACCCGACAAAAGTGCGACGTTCGGACCCTTAGTAAATGAGCCCCTATGTGTAGATTAAAAGGTGTTACTATTATGGGCACTGAACATCTGTGCTGTTGATATAGATTAAGGCCCAAAATTTGGACTTAGCGTTTAGGTAACTTTTACATGCTGCAATGTGTATATAGAGGTGGTCAGGTGATCTTTAACTGTAATTTGTATCACACAGATCCATGGAATGTGTGTGTGTCTTCAACGCAGTACACACATATGGCGAATGCTCTGTATGTGGGTTCACATGGGTTAAGTCATAATGAAAGGGGCCCGCTTCTGAAACAAGATCCTGCTTTCATCTCAAGGAAATTCGGCTTTTCACAGTTAATTGTTTTGCCCTGTAGGCAGATCCTGATAAGATGGTTTGGAAACACCAACACATCCTTAGAAATTAACCTTTACCATTAACTCTTTACTCTAACATCCATGTATGCATTTTTGTTTTTCATCCTTCAAAAGTAAAGAACATCCTTGTTCCTGTGTAGTACATTTTTTTATGGAAGCTTCATGGACATTTATACTGTCCAGCCGAGCTGTTATGTCAGATGCCAGGTATATCACACTACAAAATCTGTATGTTTCAATACAGGTAAAAGTAGACTTCTTCTATTGGAGATTCATCCTGATGTATTTAGGAAACAGGATTACAAGGTGACAAGTGCATACAAGATTGTTATAGCAGTGGACCAATGGCATATTCTTTTGGGCTCTCCTGTTGTTGACACCAGCCTTCTCACAAGTCAATGACACTTGTGGCTCGAATCACATTTTTCCATTGCGTTACCCGAATATTTCCGATTTTCGCAGATTTTCCCTGAATTTCCCTGGGTTTTTGGCGCACCGATTGGATTGTGGCACATCGGCGCTGGCATGCACGCGGCGGAAATGGGGGGGGGGGGATTGGCCATAAGAAAACCCGACCATATTTTTTTTTAAAAAAGTGGCGCTTACCTGCACCCAGGGTAGGATGGTGAACTTCAGTGCACTCCGATGGAATTCAGCGCAGCAGCGACACCTGGTGGACATTGGGCGCACTACCTGTGAATGGCCGGTAGACTCGAATCATCCACAGAGGACGTGCCGCTGGATCGCGACAGGACCGGGTAGGTAAATCTGCCCCATTGAGCTCTGTTTTATGTTATATGTTAAGTAACTTCGTTTCTTAACTATAACCTTCAATTTTTAATTGTTAGAGAGTATAGATATATTCAGGTTTTAAAGGGAACCTGCCATCAAGAACAGACACCATAACCCTTACTCAGACCCCCCCCCCCCAACCCCCCCCCCCCCCCCTTTCCTTCCTTTTTCTTTTTAGCCCCCCCCCACCAAAATTGCAAGCCTTTTAAGGAAATCTACCATTTGATTTCCTACATTATGAAGCAAACATACCTTGAGAATGCTGTAGCTACACTGATGCAGGATCATATCTTGGTTAATTTCTGTGCTGTGTGGTTTTGCTGATAAAACAATTATAAAAATTATGATAATGAAGCTCTGTCACTTCTATGGCTGGCTCAGCACTTCTCCTAGCACATTAGTTATTCACTGCTTCACAGGAAGGTGTAATCCCTGGGTTGTGAAGGCAGTATAATTTTTTGCTGCACCATCCCCGAGCTGCTGTGTATGAGTCATCCAGCTCAGTTTGTTTAGTCATGTCTTGACTAAGCTTCATGTGTAATGACAAGCTCCAGGTGTAATGTGTTTATGTAGGCAGCCAACTTCAACCAGCTTTCCCAAGGTCCTGAATGTTATAATTGTTTTTTCAGCATAACCCCTCAGCTCAGAGATTAACCAAGATATGATCCTGCATCAGTGTAGCTACAGCATTCTTAAGGTATGTTTGCTTCATAATGTAGGAAATCAAATGGTAGATTTCCTTTAAGGGCTTACACACTGATGGTCTTACAGGTTTGCAGGATAAAAAATAGCAGTTTTACACATTAAAATGAAAGTACTGCTCATCATATCAGCTCAGTTTTTACACATACAAGCTACAACTACCAGGGCACAGCAAGGTCATTATAATAATGGATTTTAACCCAAAGATTTTTAAAGAATTGAAATTGAACAGATTTTACCATCAAAATCCAGCATGATTAAAAGGGTTTACACATGAAATAAAGTTAAAAATAAACTCTCTAAGCAGACACTTCATGATTCATCTGTGCTATGAGGTGCTGTGTGATGACACTATGCTTAGATTATCAGGGTGCAGGTTTATTTGCACTTACATTTAGCTTATGAACATTCACTATTTGACAGAGAACACTGCAGTGTGAAGACAAGAGAAGCTGTTCATAAGAAGAATCCGACCATAGACAGAAGATTGAGGGTTGTATCCAAGGACAACCAAAATTGTAAACACCAGACCTACTCGAGGCTGGAATTAAAGAATGTGTTATTTTATTATCCTAAGCATATTTAAGAATCATGTCTTCAGGGGAATACACTTTTAACCAGGCACACATACTCATAGATCCAGGCACTGTGACTGTAAACTTCTTTTATTTGTTTTCAATGGCCTCCTTCCTTCCATATTTTAACTTTTAAAATTATGCTAATGATCCTGAAGTGTTATGGGAGGTGGCATACCAGAACCTCTCCGTGCTGTAGTTTCACAGACTGTTACACTGTCTCCCCTCCCTCTGGTCCCTCTGATGTAATTTCACACAGTGGAAGGGGGAAGTGCTCATGCACAGTGTAACAGCCTGTGACTCTGCTCAAGGACAGGCTCTGGTACACCTCAGGAGCCTTTTAGACTCATTAGATTAATTTTAAAAGTTAAGTTAAGTAGGAAGGTCATGGATAACAAATATAAGAAAACTGCCACAGTCACAGTGCCTGGATCTATGAGTGCAAGTGCAAGTGGACGTGACCTGTAAGGGGATCCCTTTAATTTTCGAAGGCTGCAGCTTTTAAGCACAGTTGTAATTTTTGACATTTTCTTGTAATAAGGGGCATCTTAGCTTTGAAGATGAAATGTACCCATAATATTGCCCACTTTTCTACTTGTAAGTTAATTTCATGGATTGATAAGTGCTCCTCATTGGCCCTTTAAAAGTAGCACAAACGCTGTTAATAGCACAGCACTAAACAAGCAGTTTACAAGCCTCTTCAAAATGAGTGGTTTAAAGTCGACCCCAGTATCCTTCCTAAAGAGCACCTTCTTGTTCAGTCCCTGTTTACTAGTTAACCCAATGCAGCCTATTTTAGTCAACCACAGCCATCTGACGGAGGATTGTGCCGTAGCCCTTTGGGTTTTAACTTGACACCATATTTAGTATGTTACAATGTGGCTGGCCTTTATATTTCATATCCGGTATGTTGATGGGATTCCTAGAGGATCCTTGCTTTCCTTTTTGGGATGTCTCAGAGTCCCCTTGGATCAGAGGGTTGTCATAGGTTGTTTTACTGGGAAGGCTTGGAAAGCTGAAAGTTGCAGTCTCTTTCTAAATTCACTTGGCATTGATGAGGAGCAGAGATGTGCAGCGCCGCTGAATTCTCTCCAGTGTCAGAGAGGTCGGATCTCAGCTCCCTCCAGCACCGGTGCCCCTCATCTGCTTACTATTACCAAGAGAACACGGATTGCTTTTGTTAAACTAGATATTAACATTTAGTATAACATTTTTAAAAAACACATTCTCGCATGTTTTTTCATGTGAGGCAGCATTTATTAACCCTTAGATGACAGCTGCACAGTGGGTTTTGTTGCACAACAGAAACTTAGTGCACAATGTGTGCGAGTAGTAACTATTCCGCACTTCCTGATTTATACGTATAGATTGTGCAAAAGTTTAAGGCAGGTGTTGAAAAAATGCTGCTTTAAAAAAAAGTGTTATAAGCTTATTCTACAGAAGCACAATGTACCCAAACGTCCACCCAAAGAGTCACCAGCGTAAAGATAGACAAGGGGGCAGATTTACTTACCCGGTCCTGTCTGCGATCCCGCGGTGCATTGTCAGACGAGGATTTGGGTCTGCCGCAATTCTCTAAGCTTGTGTGCCTGAGTTCCTGCATCTGTTGCTTCCCCGCTGAGGTCCGCCGGAGTTCACCTGCGTCTTCCCGATGCTTGTAAGTGCGACACAATTCTAATTGTTAAATCCTGTGCGTTGTCCGAATCCCTCTGTTTGCCGATCGATCGCATGCACCAGAATCCCTGGGCAATTCGCGCAAAATGGAAATCGCCGGGAGACCCGACAAAAAATACGCTCGACTGATCCCCAAGGAGTCCTTGAAGTGATGATATGGACCCATGAAGATCTGATGTCAACATCATCCAGTCCACCTAAGATTATATGGAGGAACAGAAGGATTTACTTAAGCCTGTAGTGATTCTTCAAGATGTATGGAACAACATTGCTTAAAAAACTGTATAAATGTTTACCTAGAAGAAGGGTGGTCATACTCAATACTGATTAGGTATAGATTTCTCTTTTGTTCATTCACTTTAATTGAGAAAAGTAAAATATTAACAATTCTATTTTTGAAAGTATTCTCTTTTTGATGCCTTCTACATTTATCAGTCATAACATTGAAACTACCTGATTGATATTTTTTAGACCCCACATTGGCCGCATAAGCAGCTCTGATTGGCACTAAGATATTCAACATATCTCTCTGATGCTCAATCAGATTTTTTTGGAAATCTGGAAGTACAGTATAGTCAACACAAACATATCATTGTCATGTTCCTCAAACCATTCCTGGAAGTTTTTGCAGTGTGGCAGGCCACCACCAAATCCTTACATCTTTTATGCAATGTGGCTCCTACTGGGTTTGGTGCTACCTGTCCTGAGAAATAAGTGCTGTTAGAGTTGGGTAATGGTGGACCATAGAAGAAAGCCTGGCACCCATATGATTGTAGCGAGCCTCATAAGCCATCTTGCAGTAATGGCCAACCTTTTGGGCTTGGTGTGGCAAAATTTGTTAAAGGAACAAGCATAACTTGGAAGGTGTGTAACTTCTACAAGAACAGTGATGCCTTGTCAGGGTTAACTGTCTCTAATTGGGTTTTATCTTCCCCCAGAATTCTTGAGTGGTAACTGTGGTGGGTACAATGGCAGCAGGATGGGATTTTGGTAGCTGCTTTAAGAGAATGGTCAGGGTCTAAGGAGCACACACGCCTAAGATGACTCTCCTATCCCCTCGTAAATATTTGAATAGACCATGGGTTGGTTGGTCCGTTATCTGCCAGGGTGATTGTGGGCCACATCTCTAGTGCAGGTGGGAGCTCTGGCTTGACTTCTTAACAAACTGCCTTCACTTACGGAGGCCATCATCCGGAGCTGGGACAACTCTCCTGCTAAAAGCTCTACCGCCTCTGGGTGATGTAAGCATGCTGAGCAGGGGCTTAACTTGACGGGGCGCAGAGGTTGGGATCGCACCCGGGTCCAAGAGGTTTAGGGGGCCCCTATGGTGTCACTTTCCGATATGAGAAGATTAGTACTATAAACCATACATTATAGTCTGTGCCTGGCACAGACTTTGCACTTGGGCCCATCAGCTTTTAGTTACACCACTGATGTTGAGTGTCAGCAAAAATGTCTTGGCGTGTCACCTCTGTCATAGGTTAGCCATCACTGGCCTTCTGCAATGCAAAATTAATTGGACTGATTGTTTAGGAATAGTGAAGGCCAAAGAAAAAATTCCAATTGTGCTGAAATCTGTGGAGCAAAATTAAGTTCTCTTTACCTAATGCATCAGACCAGGACACCTTGTTCCATTTCACTGTGGCCCAGTTCTGATCCACATGTGCACATTGTAGGTGTTTTTAGTGGTGGACAGAGGTCAGCTCGGGCAATCTGAGCACGCTGCAGCTACAACCCCCTTATAAAACAAGTTGTGGTGTTTAGACACATTTCTATTATAACCAGTATTATATTTTTCAGTAATCTGTGATAAAATTGCACTTGTACATAAAACAATGTTGGTCTTTAAGTTATGGACTTCCTTACTAATGTATACAGTACTGGAAACACCCAGAAGACCTAATTGAATATCACCATCAGGGCCAGACTATGGGGAGGGCTCCTGGGGCGCATGCCCCTGGACCCCTGCAAATTTATTCCTAAAGGGGTTCCCCCATAAACCCATGGTGAATTATAGTGAGATTTGGGTGGCCGGGATTGAATCTGGGCAGTAGGGCCAGCGGCATACCTTGCATCTATGGTAGAGTGAAGGAACAATATGCTCCCTGCTCTGCCATAGACAGAGGAGCACATAGACTTTGGGCTGCATACATGTATTACTGGGGCGCTGTATATATGTAATTCCATGGGGGGTATAAATATATTTTTTAGGGGGCTGTATATATAAATTACTGGGGGTCTATATGCATGTATTACTGTGGGGATGTACATATGTATTACTGGGGGGGGCTGTATATATGCATTGCTGGGGATGCACTTAGTGCACCAAAAAAAAAAAAAAATGGTGACACTTCCGGAGCAGTGCAGGGGCGCCAGATTCATGAAGACGTGGGCCAATTTTGATGAATCTGGTGCACACTGCACACTCCACAGAAATACTGCACATATTACAGGTACAGGCACATAGTACAGGCTCACATAGGTTTGATATATGTGAGTGCAATATCCCCCACCGAGGCCTAGCGTTTTCTTGGAGGCAGGGGAGAACTAAGCCTATCTGCTGCCCAAGGCGAGCCATAGAGAGACGCCCCACCCCATATATGTAATATATCATATACAGCGTACAAAATAGATACAGTGGGGCACATTTACTAAGGGTCTGTCGGACGCATTTCCGTCAGGTTTCGCAATTTTTTTCAGATTTGCCCTGAATTCCCCTGGGTTTTTGGCTCACACAATTGGATTGTGGCGCATCAGAGTCGGCTTGCATGTGACACAAATCGGGGGGCGTGGACGTCGGACAAACCGCGGAATTTAAAAAACAAAATTGTGTCACAAGATCAGCACTTACATGCACCGGGAAGAAGAAGGTGAACATCAGTGGAGGAAGCGACACGTGCAGGATATTGGACGGATATTGAATCGCGGCAGCTCCGAATCCTTGTTGGACATTCTGGATCGGCAGCGTCAATGGGACGGGTAAGTAAATGTGCCCCAGTGTGTCGCCATGTAGTACAAAATACATACAACGTGCTGCCATGTAGTATAAAATGCTTACAGCATGCCGCCACGTAGTATAAAATGCATACAGCGTGCCTACATGTGGTATAAAATGCATAAAGCTTACTGCCAAGTAGTATAAAATGCATACAACATGCCGCCATGTAGCATAAAATGCATACAACATGATGCCATGTAGAATAAAATGCATACAGTGTGCCGCCATGTAGTATAAGATAGATACAGCATGCCGCCATGTAGTATAAAATGCATACAGTGCACCACCATGTAGTATAAAATGCATACAGCGTGCCACCATGTAGTATAAAATGCATACAGCGTGCCGCCATGTAGTGTAAGATATATACAGCGTGCCGCCAAGTAGTATAAGATAGATACACAGCGTGCCACCATGTAGTATGAAAATGCATACAGTGTACCGCCATGAAGTATATAATACATACAGCGTGCCAACATGTAGTATAAAATAAATACAGCGTACCGCCATGTAGTATAAAATGCATTCAGTGTACCACCATGTAGTATGAAACTAAAATTAGAAATTATTTCAGGGCTTCTATGCCACTGACATAGCGCAGAAGCCCCGATAAATATCACCAATACTGCATAAACATACAGCATATATGCACACACATACAGTTTATACAACATCTACACAAATACTGAGTATACATACAACAAATACACATATACAAACAGTATATATAGCATATACACACATTGCACATGCATACAGCAAATATACACACACATACATACACCATATACAAAATATACATATGTACAAACATATATTCATACATACACACATATTTATACATACATAATACTTATACATACATACACATATATACATACATACTTATACATATATACATACACATATATATATACACGTCTATGCATACATACATATACATACATATTTATATACACTCACCGGCCACTTTATTAGGTACACCATGCTAGTAACGGGTTGGACCCCCTTTTGCCTTCAGAACTGCCTCAATTCTTCGTGGCATAGATTCAACAAGGTGCTGGAAGCATTCCTCAGAGATTTTGGTCCATATTGACATGATGGCATCACACAGTTGCCGCAGATTTGTCGGCTGCACATCCATGATGCGAATCTCCCGTTCCACCACATCCCAAAGATGCTCTATTGGATTGAGATCTGGTGACTGTGGAGGCCATTTGAGTCCAGTGACCTCATTGTCATGTTCAAGAAACCAGTCTGAGATGATTCCAGCTTTATGACATGGCGCATTATCCTGCTGAAAGTAGCCATCAGATGTTACAGGGTACATTGTGGTCATAAAGGGATGGACATGGTCAGCAACAATACTCAGGTAGGCTGTGGTGTTGCAACGATGCTCAATTGGTACCAAGGGGCCCAAAGAGTGCCAAGAAAATATTCCCCACACCATGACACCACCACCACCAGCCTGAACCGTTGATACAAGGCAGGATGGATCCATGCTTTCATGTTGTTGACGCCAAATTCTGACCCTACCATCCGAATGTCGCAGCAGAAATCGAGACTCATCAGACCAGGCAACGTTTTTCCAATCTTCTACTGTCCAATTTCGATGAGCTTGTGCAAATTGTAGAATCAGTTTCCTGTTCTTAGCTGAAAGGAGTGGCACCCGGTGTGGTCTTCTGCTGCTGTAGCCCATCTGCCTCAAAGTTCGACGTACTGTGCGTTCAGAGATGCTCTTCTGCCTACCTTGGTTGTAACGGGTGGCGATTTGAGTCACTGTTGCCTTTCTATCAGCTCGAACCAGTCTGCCCATTCTCCTCTGACCTCAACAAGGCATTTCCGCCCACAGAACTGCCGCTCACTGGATGTTTTTTCTTTTTCGGACCATTCTCTGTAAACCCTAGAGATGGTTGTGCGTGAAAATCCCAGTAGATCAGCAGTTTCTGAAATACTCAGACCAGCCCTTCTGGCACCAACAACCATGCCACGTTCAAAGGCACTCAAATCACCTTTCTTCCCCATACTGATGCTCGCTTTGAACTGCAGGAGATTGTCTTGACCATGTCTACATGCCTAAATGCACTGAGTTGCCGCCATGTGATTGGCTGATTAGAAGTGTTAACAAGCAGTTGGACAGGTGTACCTAATAAAGTGGCCGGTGAGTGTATATACATACATATACATAGACGTTACCTTACTTTTTTTCTTCTTTTACGGTCCTGGCAGGTTCGGCCCTTTACTCCTGGGGGGGGCGGAGGAAGCCAGGACTGGATGGGATGGGAATGTGTGGGGAGTGGGGGAACCCAGAGCGGACAGGTCAGGTGGGGCTGCGGTTGGGGGGAAGTGCCGGCCAGCAGGAGGGCGAATGTGCCGGACCACTGGAGGGTGATGTCATGAGGAAGTGCCGGGCGGGGGATGTGGTTGGGGGGTGGGGTGCCAGTGGGCCGGGAAGATGTGCTGGCGGGCGGGAGAATGTGCCGGGCGGCGCTTGGGAGCCTGACGTCGCCCCCAAATCCAGCAGGAGATTCTCAACTCACCTCATGGCAGGTGCGCCCCTGCTTGGGGGCCTGGCTGGCTAGTGTGGCCTTGGGCATGCCTTGGTCATGCCGTGGTCATGGGGCTTTGTATGGGGACCAGAGGGCTGACCCACAGCCTGGCAGGTTTCCAGCAGGTGGTTTGTTCAAGAAATATGGCGGAGAGGCTGATGCAATGGTTTCTCCCTGGGGTAACCCCTGAGGTGTCTGTAGGATGAGTCCCTGGGTGATGGTTGGGGAAGCCCGTGGTGGTAAGCAGCTTGATCCAGGGATCAGACGGAGGCAACATTGTGCAAATCAACTTACAGTTATTTATTCAACAGCAGGCAGTGGCTAAAACGATTCTCGAGCTGGAAGAGTCATGGAGAACCCGTCCACAGGAAGGTTACAGAGTTACAGAGTTGGTGCAGATGGAACTGAGTCCGGGTGGTGGAGCTCAGTTCTGGGCCTAAGTCTCCAGAATTGCCCTGGGTGCTAGGCTGTAGGCCTGAGGCACTTGAAGTACCTGGGAGTAGGACAGTGGCGGTGGTAGACAGACCATGAGGTCTGGTTCGGTCTGCAGACTCTAGCAGGAGACTAACTCCAAGGTGGAGTCTTTCACTATGACCATATGCTTCCGCCCAGCAGGGGTTTATATACTCCCCTAGTCAGGTGGTAGCACCTCTCCAAACACCTTCCAACTTGCATTACAGAGACATCATTGGACAATCACATATCACAATGTTAACTGTTGCCTTACCAGACAGTAGCTACAGCTACAATTACAATATTCCAAGGGAACCTGTTTTAAAAATATATATTATACAAATATATACATATTTTAAAAAATAATTCTGTGGGAGCCATACAATATGTTTATACAGTATATAGCTCGCCATCCCCCCAGTATAATACAGTGGGGCACATTTACTAAGGGTCTGTCGGACGCATTTCCGTCGGGTTTCGCAATTTTTTTCAGATTTGCCCTGAATTCCCCTGGGTTTTTGGCTGACACAATTGGATTGTGGCGCATCAGAGTCGGCTTGCATGTGACACAAATCGGGGGGCATGGACGTCGGACAAACCGCAGAATTTAAAAACAAATTGTGTCGCAAGATCAGTACATACATGCACCGGGAAGAAGAAGGTGAACTCCGGCGGACATCAGTGGGGGAAGCAACACGTGCAGGATACTGGAGCCCGATCTTAGTGAATCGCGGCAGCTCCGAATCCTTGTTGGACATTCCGGATCGGCAGCGTCAATGGGACGGGTAAGTAAATGTGCCCCAGTGTGTAGCCATGTAGTACAAAATACATACAGCGTATGTATGTACATACTAGCATGGTGTACCTAATAAAGTCACCGGTGAGCGTACATACATACTTATACATATATACATACATACACATATATACACACGTCTATGCATACATACATATACATACATACTTATATACACTCACCGGCCACTTTATTAGGTACACCATGCTAGTAACGGGTTGGACCCCCTTTTGCCTTCAGAACTGCCTCAATTCTTCGTGGCATAGATTCAACAAGGTGCTGGAAGCATTCCTCAGAGATTTTGGTCCATATTGACATGATGGCATCACACAGTTGCCGCAGATTTGTCGGCTGCACATCCATGATGCGAATCTCCCGTTCCACCACATCCCAAAGATGCTCAATTGGATTGAGATCTGGTGACTGTGGAGGCCATTTGAGTACAGTGAACTCATTGTCATGTTCAAGAAACCAGTCTGAGATGATTCCAGCTTTATTCAGGTGTTTCACCAGATACATAGTGGAACTCGGCCCATCTGTCGCCACCATGCTGGAGACCTGAAGTTGCAATCATAGCAGCGCAATATGAATGCCCCATACTGTCGCTCTTAATCATGGAAGTCGTCTCCATGGCTGCCTCCACATGTTGTCCCCTTATCAAAAGAGCTGTGTCAGGCTAATTTTTAGGGTGTTTCACCAGATACGTTATGGAACTTGGTCACTATGTCGCCACCATGCTTTGTTATCGACTAAATATACCGTCAACCTTTTGTTCACATAGGAAATCATTTCACCTCCTTTGGTGAAACCTGAGTCCATTTAGGGTATGTCGCCATGAGACTCTCTAGCCTGCCACTGCTGCCGCTGCCTCTGCATGCCGTCCCCTATAGTGTCAGGGTCAATTATTGCATGTTTTAGATGCTATCTAGCCTCATTCGGTCACTCTGTCATGGCCATGCTGTTGTTCATAATTTTGGCATAATGGTGCGATTAAGCAGCCTCAGAGGCATCCATGCATGCTGCCCCTGCTGTTTCCTGTCCATTTCCGTGGTGTTTCCATCCTTTTCTGAGGTTCCCAGGTGTTTGGCCAAGCTTCCCTGTGCAGAGCCTTGGTCCCCTTGAAAAATGCTCGAGTCTCCCATTGACTTCAATGGGGCTCGTTATTCGAGCATCGGGAAAAGTTTGTCTCGAATAACGAGTACCCGAGCATTTTAGTGCTCGCTCATCTCTAGTTATGATCGATGTTCTCAAGGTTTTCCTGGAGAGTGACATTCTGGAGTATTTCTCCATTGTTGCATTAAAATTACAAGGTCCAACAAAGCATCCCCTCTTGTGTGATCTTCTACAAGCTGTACCATAAAATTATCCTGCAGAAAGTTAATAATATCTCTCCCCTTCACAGATGAATATGAGACCTATCCCTAATTTATATTTAGAAAGTTAAGGTCTCCCATTATCACTACTGTGCAGCCTGCTCCATCTGTTTATATAGGCGACACTCTGTTTCCTCAGAGATATTGGGGGGGGGGTCTGTAAATTACACCAAAAACAATTTTCTCAAAGCTATCCTGGCTTTGAATCTCAACCCACAAAGTTTCAGCCTCCTCACACTCTTCATTGACCACTGTCTCATTCACAATCCCTTTTATGTCTCTTCTGACATACAGACATACACCACCTCCTCTCTTATGTGCGGTCTTTCCGAAAGAGTGTAAAACCTTGAATTTTAACACCCCAATCATGTCATGCATCGAGCCATGTCTCTGCTACACCAACAACATCTAACTGTTAGTCTAATACCAGAGCCTCAAGCTCGCCCATTTTGCCTGTGATACTTCTGGCATTTGTGAACATACTCTTTAATTTTCCACAGTTATTTATTTAATTTATATTCATTTTACTGGCACATATATCCTCACTATTGTTTTGTAACTTATGGATCTCCTTATCCACTGCCTTACTCCCCCATTCACTGCCCACTTCATCAATCACCAACATTACTCATCCCCTCTCTGAACTGTCTACCCCTTTTACTTATTCCATTTCCCCCTCTCCAAATCCTAGTTTAAATACTCTGCCACCCCTGCTGGGATCTTCTCTCCCAGCACAGCAGCCCCCTTTCCATTTAGGATCAACTCATCTGTGGAAGTTGTCCCTACCTAAGTGCTCCGAAAAGGGAAATCATTGGTATTTGAAAAGTATCTGCCCCTCTGACTGACTCTAAGAAACAGCAACCTCTCCCTAACTCTGACTCCTTTGTGTAATGGCGGCCGCTCATGTGACCCTGCTCTTCTACAGCCCAGTCAAATGTCCTGCCTGTGCAATCACAGCCTTGCACACAGAGGACATGCCTGTGGTTGCTAAGGGGCTGGACACTGTTTTGATGCTCAACAGTCAATCAACCAGCTTGGCTTTTTCGGACAACACAATCCTGAAACATGAGGGGTGGCAGGTGCTCCAGACCTGCCATATTCGGTACCGACCTGAATTAGGAGGTGATTGGATGTCAAATTATATTATTATATCAATATAATATACAATATTTCATCAGTGCCATAGAATCACCATCGCACCAACTACATATGGGATCTGAACTAGCCAAGGACTATATAGTCATGGCTGACCAGGATGTATACATATGTTGCACCAAAAGGACAGGTAGGGATGTCAAACAATATGTAAAAGAGTTTACTGAGTAATGCCCACCTTTGTATAAACCCCAGATCACTGAATGAACCTTATATCAACCTGGGTGCCTTTAGATAGGATACATTTATTTTAGAATGCACATGCCAGCCCGTCAAGAGGAAATTAGGGCACGTGTATGTACCCTGCATAACCTACTGGCAGTAGTACCTTATGGGTGCCAGACATTTGTGAGCAGAGACTGTATATAGCCTACTCCCCCAGTATACAGCCAGCCAGTCCCCCAGTATACAGCCAGCCACCCCAGTATATAGCCAGCCCAGTATATAGCCATCCCCCTATATATTGGCAGACAGCCCTCCAGTATATATTCAGCATGCCCCCAGTATATATCCAGCATCCCTCCAGTATATAGCCAGCCGAACCAGTATGTAGCCGGCCTGCCCACCCCCAGTATATACCCATCCAGTCACCCAGTATATATCCAGCTCCCCTATATATAGCCAGCCAGTCACCCAGTATACAGCCTGCCCCCCAGTATACCGCCTATAGCCCCCTGTATGTAGCCAGCCAGCTCCCCAGTATATAGCCAGCCCCCCTGTATACAGCCAGCCCCCCTGTATATTGCCAGCCAGCCCCTCCCCATTATACAGACAGCCTGACCCCCTGTATGTAGCCAGACAGCCCCCAAGTATACAGACAGCTCCCCCAGTATACAACCAGCCCCACTGTATATAGCCTACTTCACCAGTATAGACAGCCTGTCCTCCCAGTATACAGCCAGATAGTCCCCCCAGTACACAGCCAGCCCCCCCCAGTATATACCCAGACAGTCACCCACTATATATCCAGCTCCCCTATACATAGCCAGACAGCCCCCCCAGTATAAAGCCAGCCTGCCCCCTCAGTATATAGCCAGCCAGTCACCCAGTATATAGCCAGCCCCCTATACATAGCCATACAGCCGACCCAGTATATAACAATGTTTTTTTATTTTTCCACCGGCCCCATCAGTCAGCCCACAGGGATTTCTTCTGGGTCTTCTGGCCAGTCTGCGAGCCAGATGCAGCCATCAAAAAAGCCAAATCTGGCTCTTGAGCCATAGGTTCCCGACCCCTGTCCTAGACGGTTCATGGCTCCCCCTAACAGCTCCTGACCTGGAGAGGTCGCTATTTGGAACTACCAGCCTTCCTATACATTGGCAGAGGTGTTGCATGAGCCTATATATCTACTATCACGCATGAATCTAAAGTCTCAGGTGCCTGAGGCAAGCTATAGAACAGCGCCCCCTTCATCCCATCCAGAAGTAATATATCTAGTTAATTTATTTTAGTAAATGGGTTCTCCATGCTGTATCTAACACCCATGTTGTCATGAATAGGTGTGAATAGACACTAATTTTAGTTGCCAGGTCCTGCTTCATAGCTGGTGACTGCACCTCTGATGCTGCCCCCCTTCTTGCTGTAGGTGGTTCTGCCTGATTCAAGAGGCTCAACTTGCCTCATGGATGGTGCACCTCTGTCTACTATATCTGTGACAGGAACCAGGGGTAGGGGACCCACTGGACCACCGCGGACGATGATGTAAGCCGACACCTGGGAGTGGAGACTAAGTGGCACCAGGTTTTCACCAGAGCCCTCCGCAAAATGGGTTGGACTTGCTGCGGCATGGTATGACCAGGTTGCTCCACAGGCGCAACTTTGTCTGCGGTAGTGGCCAAGGCAAGGTACAGGATCAGAAGGCAGAGACTGAGTCGTGGACAGGCAGAAGATCAGGACAGGCAGCAGAGGAACAGAGTCAGGGACATAACAGAAGGTCAGGGCTGGCAGCAAAGGAGCGAAGTCAGGAACTGAGCCAAGGTCACAACAAAAACAACATAAACACAAGTGACATCAGGAACAAGCTTCCTCTAAGACATAAGGCACGAAGATCCGGCAGGAGGCACAGGAAGAGGTCGGGAATCTGGGAAGGCGGTCGGAGGCGGGGACGTGCGCATGGAGGCACACAGAATATGTGCTGCAGGGGCACCTGAGACAATTTGCAGACAGTACAGGCAGTCCCTGGGTTACATACAAAATAGGTTCTGCAGATTTGTTCTTAAGTTGAATTTGTATGTAAGTCGGAACTGTATACTTTATAATTGTAACCCCAGTCAAAAATTTTTTTGGTCTCTATGACTATTGGATTTTAAAAATGTTGGATTGTCATAAGATCTAGTATTAACAATAAAGCTTAACTGCAGACACCTGTGATAACTGTTACAGCTGTTTATTGCAACCTAGGGATAAAGTACAATAAATTACCAACATCCAGAAGTCCGTTTGTAACTAGGGGTCGTCTGTAAGTCGGATGTTTTTAAGTAGGGGACTGCCTGTGCTGCCAATGTTAAGTTTCTCATTTACAGTCTGTATGCCCATTGCTATTATCTGCTTACTACATATTGTCACTGTCACAATGTAAATGTATACATTTTATAACCTATATGTGTACAATATCCAGGACTACTATTATTGTTATAAGAAAAACGTCTACTAAAGCTGTTGTTTATAAATGTGCTAATTTATATGTGTATTGATATTCATATAGTTCCTGCAGCAGAGGTAGTTTCCGCAGACAACGGAAGGGGGATGGGGGGGATAAGTGCTTCAGCCCATTACAGTCTGTGAATATGCAGCAACAGGGAGGGGCTCTGGTAACACCCTTCTGGCTCATTAGCATAATTTTAGATGTTGATTTTACAAAGAAGGAGGACATAGATAACAAATATAAAAAGATAACCATGATCATGGTGCCTGGATCTATGAGTAAGTGTCCCCGGTTTATCATGAGGAATCTTGCTGGTAGATTTCCTATAAATACATGAAGTTTGCAATAGCAGTTTCTTAAAATTTTTGAAAGTCGCCTGAAGTGACCTGTATGGTATAGAGCGCTGTTTGTATGCTCAGCCTGTGCTCTTTACACTTCTATTAGACGTCTAGGACATCTTACAGGACATCATAACTCCTTTGTCGTAAAAAAACTTAAAAACTAAGGTTGACATTCTCTTCAGGCATCAGCTATAATAATACTAAATAAACTGAACATCTTCTTCCGGTGTCTCTAAAAAAAATTTTTCAATCCATCATTGCAGATTGGAGCGTTTGGGCCAATGCTGGATAGTGGTATGTGCTCTTACTATTAGCATTTTAGTGCACTAGGAGCGGGGTAAATGCAACTTTTTATTATACTGTCCATCATATTATTGCCCATATTATTACCCTTTACACAATGGTTGTCATCTCCCATAGAAATAAAATGTAAAAAGGAAAGAAAAAAGTGCACCAGCAGGTAAAGTCACACCTCCAGTGCACAGAGAAGCTAATTTGCATAAAGATAATAATCATATTTCCTCTGAAAGATCACTGGGAAACAGAAAAGGCTTGTCTGGAAAGCTTATACAGCATCCTATACAATGATTTTGGAGCTGGGGGACTCGCTTTTCAGTTCACTTTTACATGTGTCTGAACTGGATTTTCTAGAGTATCTAAGCAGCCACGCTGCCCAGAAGGGACTGATACACACTATAAAGCAAGTCAATATTTACTTTACAATTATATTGTCTGGTTGCATTACTCTTATTATTGTTTTTATACCTTATTTATGCAGTACTGTGTAGACATGTCAAGCTGCACAGAGAGTTCATTCCTTCTCAATCTAAGGCAACATTCACATAGCATCTTTTGGACACGTTTAGCGCATATGTCAGGAAAACACCAGGCATAAGCGCTTGATGTGCTTGATGCTCAGTATACCTTGCATCTATCAGGAAACACAGAATGAAGAAACGCAGCAGACTGATTTTTTTGGATAACAAAGTAAATGCTCAGCGGAGGCCTTATGGAGGACGGATGCAATAATATGTCCTCCAGCCCTGGCCTCTGCTGATCCTACACTGTGGGTTGTTCCACCTCTGATAGAACTGTCCAAATATGTCACTTGGGTGACACATTCGGATTTTCTACTTTGAACATTGTTGGCAAGTTATAGCTTAGATAATATTTGCATGATGTGTACAGTGGTGGGTCCCAAGAACACATCCACGCCTAGCTTTGGCTCACAATAACTGATGCAAAAAACTGCTCAAACAATTATGGTGTGAACTGAAGCTAACTTTATAGAGTGAAAACAGAGCTATGTGTTTCCTTAATGGAACTCTACCATGAAAATCACTTACTCATAGATCCAATCATCGTGACTGTGGATTATTCATAACCGCCTTCCTTCTAAAATAAAATATTAAAATGATGCTAATGAGCCAGGAGGGTCCTGGAGGGTGTTACCAGAGCCTGTCTGTGTGATGTAACTGTACAGGCTGTTAAAGTGTTCAAACAGCACTTCACTCTCCCACTGTGGGAGATTACAGCAAGCAGAGGGAGGGGGAAGTGCTGAAACTTTCTGTGCAGTGAGATTAAAGCAGACAGAGGGAGAGGGGAAGTAGTGATGGGAATAATGGCTCTTTTGAGTGATCTGGCTCATTAGGCTCAGCTCACTAATGGGAGCCGGCTGGCTCATGAATGGCTCCCTAACTAAAATATAATAGGGAGCCGCACGCCAGTCAGTCACCAGACACCACACCACTTTTAACCAGATTTTATTGGGTTAAAGGAGGCATGGTGAGCCGGTTAGGGGCAGGGTTTAGTGAGCTATCGGCTCACTGACTGGAGCCGACTCAGGTAATCATGAACAAGAGTCGACTCTTTGTGACGGCTCATTTGCTAACGACCCATCACTAAGGGGAAGTGCTGAGGGAGCAGGGAGGAGACATTGCAACAGCACACAAGGTGGTTTTTGACCTCTTATTAGGCTTCTGAACTCCTCCATGTTCTCCAAATTGTTTACTCCAATTTAAATTGACTGCTAGATCTGTCAACAGATAAAACAAGGATTACTAGCAATACAAACAAGAGGAAGAAGAGACTATTAAGCTGATAAAAGAAGACTCATGTACAGCTTCCAATTAGTGTATTTACTCCATCCAGTTAGTGCTATACTGCTCATAACTGTTGTGTAATGTCCTCCATGTTGCTTCTTCTTATGTGAAGGGGTAGGGTCTCTAATTCTATATGTGCAATGTATGGGAAATATCATAGAAGCTTTTGTCCATCCACCAGCCGTGGTGCAACTGCGAATTGGAGATAGAGCCTTCAAAGGGAAAAACTGCACCAAAATTATACACAAAGTAACCTGAAATTGTGTTTTTCATCATATACAGAGATTTGACAGCTCCTTCTGAAAGGTTACTTAAAACAACAGGTACACATTAGGCTCCTTTGGTCTAATATGACGTTCCATGAATTGATCATGAATTACTTACCATTACCGACACACAACAACACAGCTGATATTTTTTCAGTCCTTTTGAAGAAAAGCCCAAAAATGACATCATCCAGCATGTATAAACAGGATACAAAGTGCTCTTTATCTTATAAAGCTGGTGTAGCCTCCTACAACTACTATGTTCTGCCAGATATACAAAAACAGAATCCCTTGTAAGTATGAAACAAGAGATTGCTGCAATATGCTGACTTGGAAGAAATGCTCAAGGTAGTCGGGGATTTGCATGTTTACACAGGGGAATACAACTACTTTTAAGGGCTGTTAAGCATTAAAGGGGTTAAATGGAGGAGCTTTCCTTATTTATGGCATTATAAGTTTAAAAGACTCCCCTTTCCTTCAAAACATCCCTCATCCTCTCTCCCTACCCTGAGAACAGACAGCCCCTAACATAGAAGAACACAGCGCAGAAAGAGTTCCCGTCTCCTTATTTGGGAAGATGGAGTCATATCACCACAGAGTTTTTTTTTTCCTTTCTCAGGAACATGCATGGGAAGCCCCCAGCTATAGCCGCCCTCTCAGTGAGGCTGGGAATCATACACTCCCCACTAGGGAGTAGGACGTCTTCAATCCAGATGTGGATGACAGACAGCATCCCATGTGTTCCAATATATTACAGTGACATGTTTAACATTGATATACTTATATACAGTGGTAGCATTATAGGTGCACTTAAAGGGATTGTCCAGCAACTCACATGAAAATTAAGTTTTCCCCTATCTACAGGATATGTTGCTGATCCGTACGGACCCCAGTTTGTGAGGATCAAGAGAATGGGGGTCTGTTGTACCGCAAATGAACAGAGCATCTGGTCGCACATTTGCCCTGCTGCTCTATAGACTTGTAGCCTATCTCCGTCAGTGCCATAGACAACCCCTTTAAAGATACTCATGTATGTATATCCTAAATTCCTACATAAACTATGCAAATTCTATCTACTATTTGACAGAAATCAATGGATAAAATCTAAAGTAAAAAGTTACTATGTAGTGCCCAACTATGTTTCTTTAAATTGAATGAATATTATATTAATGAGATAAGGGGAGATTAATCAGGGCTGGTACGCCAGTTTTCTGGCATACAAGCCCGGAAATAATCAGAATTAATAGTGAACCACCAGTAATTTAGATTATTTCCGCCTTTATGCCACCTCCATGGCATATGGCCTGCAAACCCATAGCCAAAAGTTCACAGGTTAGGGAGCAATTCTACGCTCAGCCAAGCCGCCGAATACATCAGAAGGCCAGAGCCACCAACATATGATAATTCCCCCCTTATGATAAATATTCAGTCATATAGACTTGGCAATGAATACAATAATTTATCAGAAGTATCTGAGAGCAACCAATCAGAGCTCAGCTTTCATTTTCCCACAGCAGGTTATAAAATAAAAGCTGAGCTCTGATTAGTTTCTGTGAGCAACTAGAACAGTATTGCTTTTAAACACTTCTGATAAATCTCCCCCATTTCCTATAACTACAATATGGTACATCTGCCTAGATGGCAAGGCATAGCTGCAGTCTGTATTTAGTCTGTTTAAATAAACTGGAAAACTTTACATATTTTCCTATATAAACTTCAGAAAAGTTCCCTGAACTTTTTCCAATACACGTGTTGTAGAAATAAAATAAAAATTTTAAAAAAAAGTTTGCATTGATTAAGTAGAACACATTTTACAAAATGGGGAATTTTCAACCAATAGCATAGCAATGGTTAAACCCCATTCTGGTAGCTGAAAGGTTAATGGGAAATCTGCACTGTACTAAGGTGCCCTAGACAGCTCCTACCTAAGAGCAGAGGATGAGCTCCCAACCCCTCCCTCCATCTCTCCCTAGACTCCATCCCTCCCACTGTCTATATAGAGGGACTGCATACTGAAGGGGAATTTGGACTGTCCCAGCTGTGAGCTGTACAGGTTCCAGTCTCTGTCTTCAATTCAACCTCTGCTTAAGTAATTGGATATCTGTAAGTAAGCACCATTGTTATTACCGTGGGATAGTGGCATTGTTGTTACAAATTATTATAATGTACAATACATAGAGAGTACAGAGGGGTGACGCTGTGGCTGAGAATGGGTTAATTGTCAGGCCGTCACCTGGGCTTGTAGTTGAATGTGTCATATGTCAAAGGGTTATGCTTTGGTTATCATATTCTGTGTTAGGATAACCTTGCAGGGAAAACAGTTCAATGCATCATGTGAAAGAGTCAGATTTTGAGCACAATGACGGCTTCTGTCACAGAGGTCAAAGTGCAGCGAGTGAGATATCTAGGAGCAGGTACATCCTGTATAGGTGCTACAGCAAGCCAATACATGTAAACCTTTAAATAATGTTCCTCTTTGTTGTGAACTTTGTCAGAACTTAGTAAAAAAAAAAAAAGAAACTATAGGATACAATAGACATAAGAGGATGTACTTGTTACAATGTATCTGTGTTTATAACAACATATACTCAATAGAACATTGCATCAATGTGCGGATGTATCTAACCTACAAAATAGTTTATGCGACTGTCCTGTTTCTGTGCATTAACCCTTCCAAATTTGATAGACCCTTTCATTGCCGCGGCTGATGCTGGGAATTCCATGGCTATAATGTAGCATCATCCAATCATCCAATAGGAGAGGATGCATCAGGAATGTATAGCAAGCATCTCTTTCCATCTCACTTTTACCCTTTGACGTTTTTACTTTAGTTTCTGGAGACAGACTTTTTTTTCCCTAAAAGGTATTTGTTTTGAATGAGTTATCGTGTCTTCTGGGTAACATGACCTTATATGGGTCCGTGCACCAGCATCAGCAAGGACCACTGCTGGCAAATGCCTCTTAGTTCAAGTCTTCAATGTTTTAACTACTTATATGCACAAACTTTATGGTTTAATTAGAGAATTTTAGGAAATTCATCGCTAATTTTCTGTATATTTAATACTTTTTGAAGATGGTTATACCCCTTTAAGGAAAAATGGGTATGCTTATGTCAGGTTAGACCATGTAGATATAGAAACATGTCTGTAATGTTGTATGCCTTTAGGCCATTTATTCCATTATATAGTGCCAACATATTCTGGAGTAATGTACATCAATCACAGCTGTTCTCATCGGTTACACTTGTTATTGGGGCTCAGAATCTAAATTCTAAGTTAACTTATCAATATGTCCGTAGTGTGTGGGAGAATACACACTTCTTACTACTTTTGCACGTATAGTGGCAACATATTCTGCAGGGTTGTACAGAGATTGTGAATAAAGGGGGCTCACAGTTTACATTCCCAATTTCTTAGGAAGCCATTTATCTGCTTTTGAGATGTGGAAAGGAAATTAGATACTCAGAGCTTATGTTTTTGATCATTGTAAAAGTTAAATTCAACTTTACTACGTCTGTTTTTGTAAAGGTGGATACAACATTGTAAAAATTCAGATTTCGATG
Source organism: Engystomops pustulosus (assembly GCA_019512145.1). Lineage (NCBI taxonomy): Eukaryota > Metazoa > Chordata > Amphibia > Anura > Leptodactylidae > Engystomops > Engystomops pustulosus. The sequence goes on from CM033648.1 coordinate 22,336,485, forward strand.
GCCACCAGAAAGGCCAGTGACACTTTATTGGTTATCACCAGGGTTTATAACTTGTCTTTCAACCATGTTTGTGTTTGGGCCAGACAACATACTGATATGTTTTACATTCCTCCTGTGCAGATCTCCTGCAGATAACAATCTCACTGTCACGTCACAGTATAGAGAGAGCTGTGCTATGATGGGAACTTAGTGCAATTCAAAGGGGCTTTCCACTTATGAGTTCCTTCCTTGCACTAATGAACCTAATTACTGGGAAAAAAAAGTTGAAAAGTAGAAATGGATTTTAAAAAACTACAAAGGATACGGGTGTCTTTCTGGTTATCTGTTTTCCTTTGTCTTTGTGGTCTACTTAGTTTATCCAGTTACATTGGGTCACATGAAGAAAGGCCTGAGCAGTAATGACCACTTGTAATAATAACTGATTTCTTCATGTACCTAAAACCCGCACTTTTCAGAATTTTGTTAGACACATAAGTCTTGCGATGTGTCTAACACTTGAAGAGTTTGGAATGGTCAGTGGTGAATAGATATTTCTCATGTCCACAGATCTCAGAACATATCATACCTGCCCTACATACCCTATAGCCTGTCTATAAACATTAGGACCAGGAGTTTTGTGTAGGCCAAATCTTTACCCATGTCTTTGTCATCGCCTGGTCCTCTAGCTAATTGTTTCCTTATCACAAGAACAAGGCGCTAGCTACTTCTAATCACCTCCCCACTTCTAATCTTGAGTCTTCATCCTTCCTTCAACTGTCCCTTTTCCTTCCTAACCACAAACCAGAATATTACACCCAAAAATTCAGGACCCCAAGTCCATAATATGGAACTCAGCAATGTTTTTATGAGAAGAAACTAAAAAACCTAGTTACTCCTATAATCTTCATTGGGTTCTACTTTTGGGCCACCTTGCATTAACAAGCTTTTTCTATTATTCCTCTTAGGTGACCTTTAAGTCAAAATGTCGCAAAAACCACTGACTGAGGATGAGAAATTCCTTTTTTTGGACAAAAACTTCATAAACAGCCCTGCAGCCCAGGCGGATTGGACGGCCAAAAAGCAGGTGTGGGTCCCTTCCGAGAAAAATGGATTCGAAGCTGCAAGTATCAAGGAAGAGAAAGGTGATGAGGTTCTGGTGGAATTGGAGAACGGAAAGAAATTAACCCTAAGCAAGGATGATATCCAAAAGATGAACCCCCCCAAATTCTCCAAGGTGGAGGATATGGCAGAGCTGACCTGCCTAAATGAAGCATCTGTGCTGCACAATTTAAGAGAAAGATATTTCTCCGGCCTCATCTATGTAAGTTGTTGTATTCCATGACTTTTTTTGTTCTGTTCATTGATGGGGTTGAGTGCAGTATAAAGGGAACATCTCCTTTTAAAAGCTGCATACCAAGGCATTATAGAAGACAGTGGGGCACATTTACTAAGGTGCTTGCACCAGTTTTTTGTCAGACTTTGCATGTTCTTTTCAGTGCAAACTGCTTGCACATGTATTTAAGAAGTGTCAGCGCCAAATATGTGTCACACTCAACCCTTTCGTCATTGAAATTGGCATTCTGGTGCTCAGTCGGACCGTGTCCCACATTTAACAGAGGTGTGGTACACGTCCCATGTCAAAGGTGCACCAAAAAAAAAAGTTGATGAATACAAATGATGAATCTGGCGCCCCCTGCACACTACACAGGTAATCTGTGCAGAGTGCACTTTGCACTGTTTTTAGTAAATAGCCCCAGTATCTTCATCAGTTTGTACTTCCATAAAAAAGATCAATGAGATGGTGTTTATGTGCAGCTATCCTCCATCATCGTATATAAGCCAACATGAGCTAGCAGAGCTTGTAGTGCCATATTAGGAGAGGGGCACATTAAGCGGGCGAATATAGATTTCCTTCAAAGTGGCCAGATTTTCATTATACTGAAAGGAGGTGACCTTGAGTCACTAGGTTGATGGTCAGGGTGCCCACAGAGTTGGCGCTGAGTGCCCCCTCTGGCACCTTTGTCATTGGTTTGTCACCACTGATCCTATGTTGATAAGTTGTAAGCTTGGCCAATCCCTTTAAATTTGCTTTTACAGTGAGTGGACAGTACAATATAGAACTGCAGAAATCACATATTTTAGTGATTCCTTTCCTTAGAAATCTGCCGTTTAAGGGAATGATGTACCAGTGACTGCTTTTATGTATACAAAGAACAAGGAACAATATTATATTTTCAATGTGCTTAGTTTCTGCTGCCCTGTAACACACTGCCTGCAGATAGGACACTATGTACAATCTGCAAAGCTGCTCTTGCTCTATAATATGCCGCCTGCTGAAAGGACCCTATGTATAATCTACTCATCTCCTCCTGCTCTATAACATGCTGCCTTCAGAGTGGACACTATGGGGCACATTTACTTAGCCGGTCCTGCGCGTTATCCTGCATTTGTCACTCCCCGCTCAGGCCCGCCGGAGTTCTCCATCTTCTTCCCTGACGGTCCGCCCCCCCCCCCCCCCCCCCCCCCCCCCCGATTTTTGTCGCATGAAAGCCGGTGCCGATGCACCAAAATCTGATCGCGTGCGACACAATCCCCTTCTGTCCCAGTGGCGCGATCCCTGAAAATGTTGGAAAACCCGACGGAAATGAGGCCGCGGGACCCTTAGTAAATAAGCCCCTATGTGCTATCTGCTTTCCTCCTCCAGCTTTATAACATTCTGCGTGCAGGTAGGACCCTACGTACAGTCTGCTTAGCTCCTCCTGCTCTATAACTACTCAGCTGCTCCTAATCTATAACATGCTGCCTTCAGATAGGACTCTACATATAATCTGCTTTGCTCCTACTGCTCATAATATGCTGCCTGCAGATATAACACTGAATACAATATGCTCAGCTCCTCCTGCTATATAACCTGTCACATGTAGATAGGACACTGTGTATAATTTGCTCAGCTCCTCCTGCTCTATAAAATGATGCCCGCATACATTATATAATATTCAATCTACTCAGACCCTCCTGCTCTATAACATGCTGCCTGCAAAGAGGATGCTATATACAATCTGCTCATCTCCTCCTGCTCTATAGCATGCTGCCTCTAGGTATAACACTATATACAATCTGCTCAGCTCCTTCTGCTTTATAACAGGCTGCCTGGAGGACACTATATACAATCTGCTGAGCTCCCCCTGCTCTATAACATGCTGCCTGCAGCTAGGACACTATATACAATCTGCTCAGCTCCTTCTGTTCTATAACATGCTGCCTGGAGGACTCTATATACAATCTGCTCAGCTACTGTAGAATAAAATAAAGGGATCCCCATCCTCCAACATCAGATAAATAGACTTACTGTTCTATGGCCCATTTATGGGTTCCTGAACTGTGTTAACGTAAATTACTTAATCTTACTGATAACATTGTATAAACGTTTATAATGATGATATGAAATAAGACTTGAGGCCAGGCGGATGAATACTTGCTCCTGTCTACATAATGATATTTTGGTGAATCATCCTCACTTAACTGCACAACAGGCCCTTTATTTGTAAGTTGCCAAGTGGGCTCCTTCCCAAGACTTTATTTTTATGCTAACAATTAGTAATAAACCCCCTTCCCCACTTCATCCTTAACTGTTCGGATTGCATAATATCACACTACTGTTATACTCACTCTTAAAGGGAACCTACCACCAGCTTTTACCCTAGAAAACTACCAGCCCCCCTGGGTGGGGCATGAAATGTTCTTTCTAGAATTACTTCTGATATTTAAAATCTCCCACGTTTAACTCTAAAATATCACTTCCAAAGTCATATGCAAATGAGAAGAGTAGAGTCACTTTTTGCTTAGTATGGAAGGGGACTGAAGGTGGAGTGTCACCTCAAATGTCCATATTTTTGGATCTATATTAGCAAGAACCATGCTTTTGGTATCCTAATAAAGACAAGAATCCAAATATTCAACCAGTTATTGTACTATAAGCCACAGCACCAGAGACACAGGCAATTTAAAAAGAAAAAAGGAATGTGATCTGCAGAAGAAAATCTAATACAGACCTTTTTCTTTAATTGTGGGTATCTCAGGTTCTGTAGTTCACAATCTTATTGCAATTTTAAAGGGGAGATTTTAACCATTGGTGTGATACCAAATGACCAAGATATGGTCCTCTGAAGTAATGCACCCCCATCACCCTCTCAATGTGACTCATTCCCGGCAAAAAGTGACTCTTCTCAGGCTCACTTTCAGCCCACTTGAAAATGACTTTCGAGATGAATTTTTTGTAATAAGTAAATGGGTGAGTTATTTTTATCTACACTGACTCAAGGATAGTCCAGTGTAATCTAGTATCTTACTTGTTAGATAATTCATAAAGAAGATTTATCAGTCCAAATTTCACCAATTAAAATTTGCACTTGCACAATCTCCCCCCATATTGGGCACTTTTTGGGGTTGTGTTGGCCGAAAATGTTGAAATCGTCAAAATTTAAACATTTTTATCTAAAGTGTTTTGGGGGCGTTACGTAAAAAAATTGCAGTCCTATGTAAGCAACTCATCCCAATGTCAGAGAGCGGTCTCTGAGCTGAAGACCTACATTTTGCAGCTCATGAACAGACAGACAATCTGATTATTTAGCAATGTTTTCACATTCGAAGTAATGTCACATCAATTATATAGCATTATCAGCCATACCTTTACATTAAATAAGTCCTGCTTATGTATACTATTCAATACCATTGGCACCTATGAACACCGTTTGATGACATGAGGGCATCCAATTATGTATTTTAAAGTCTGGCTTCAGGGATTATAGTAATTCTGATTTCATTAGGTAATCTAGTGTGCATAACAATGATCATCCTATATAGCCAGGCCATAGCGTGTCTATATAACAAGGACTATAACAAGGACTATTGTCTGAGTCTGGAGGCTATACATGCTGTAAACCCATATAATGAGGACTTTCTGTTCCAAATACCCCATTCCCAGAAGGGGCACAGCTAGTCTGCCAATTCATCTAGGCACAGACTTAGCAATGGTGACATGCCCGGCACTTCATCAACCACAATATTACGTCCAAGTGGGAAATTAAATCCAAGAAATATCTTCCCACACTTAAGACAAGCTTAATTGGCCATGAAATTAGTTTTGTTCTTTTCTTTGATCAGTACAAGAGGTATGAAGGGTTCCTGTAGGAAGGTCCTAGCTGCAGTACTAAGGATGACATATAGTAGTACATGATATATATGGGGGATAAGGATCAGGTAATGAGCAATTCATCTGACTATTGATATACAATCTAAGAAAATGATTACACAGAGAAACTGTACAATGCAGAGATGTTTTATAGAAAGATATTCTAGTATTTAGTTAAATAGACATGTCATGGGAGGTGACAGGTCCCCATATAATAACCCCATCAATGGTATTCATCATTACACATATACCATGACCGCAAACAATGGAGAACCCCTTTTGGTGGCTACATGTCTCCATAATTCTTTATCATGGTTTTTGTTAGTGTAGTTTCATTATCACAAGGTCAAACTTCTCATATTCTCTTGGTTACCTATTACCTATAGCAGTGGTGGCGAACCTATGGCACGGGTGCCAGGGGTGGCACTCAGAGCCATCTCTATGGGCACCATTGCCATCACCCAAGGGCAGTGTTCATCAGACAGGACTTAAGGCCTCTTGCAGCCCAGGACCCTAGATGGAAGCTATAATGATAATCCAAACTTCTTCTCCTTCTTTCTACTGTATTGGTGTCCTCAGGTGCCTATATAATTCAAACCTGCGAAAGAGCATTGCTTAAATTGTCGCATTGGCACGTTGCGAAAAATACATGGGTTTTGGTTGTAGTTTGGGCACTCAGTGTCTAAAAGGTTTGCCATCACTGCCCTATAGTATGTATTCTATGTTTATGCCACCTCATTTTGGCTCCAAATGGCCTTTCACTACAGTATCTGCTGGTATTAAGTGAATTCATCCCCCAAGACTGTTAACACCCTTATAGTACGCCATGAATCCCTGGCCTAACTTGTATTTCCTGATAAAGGAGATAAGGACTGAGTTCTTTGCTCTAAGTAAACGGTAGGAAAGACAAAGGCTCATTGTTATAAGGCGAGACAAGACTTGATAGATGCACGTGTCTATGAGCATAGGGAGAGTATGTTATAGGGTAGATAGGATCTAGACTATAGATGGAGATGATATGGTCTACAATCCTCTCTCCTAGCCTCATTGTCCCATTGACTAATTCTGCCCAGATGTCCAATAAATAAGTGGGAACCAGGCGCCATATAGTTTCCCTCAGACCTTTAATGATAAGACATACTTATGGTAACACACAGACAATTTCCAACGGTTTTCACATTCCAATTTCCTAATTATTCCCATGTGGTTTGGGGACAGACCCAAGTCTCACATCCTGTCATCTTCGCTGGAATATCTGCCCATTTACACAACTCAGAAGCTGACCATAGACGTACGACTTGTAAGCAATAGTCACAGACTGTCCCCCAGAACCTAATATTGGAAAAATTGGGTATTGACTGAGTTGATACTGTTGTTTCCACCTGCAGAGGCGTCTGGATGTCTCTGCTAATGGTGGAGATTGGGGATTGGAGAAACCACCATGACATATTAATAATAATTCTTTATTGATATAGCGCACACAGATTACGCAGCACTGCACAGACCTTTCCAAATCGGTCCCTGCGCCCATGGGGCTTACAATCTAATTAACCTACCAGTAACCAACTCTTTGCAGATGTTGACCTTGGGACTTGAACCCAGGTCCACAGCACTGCAATGCTGTAATGCTAACCACTGAGCCACCATGCCGTCCTAACATATTGCCCCAATACACAATTGTAACACTGTGGAGATAGCCTGATCACTACTAATTTTGTGGCCATGTTCACACCTGCCTTTGGACCCTGTCACTAAAAAGATAATAACAGAGGTGTAACAGATCTTTTATAATGTCCATTGATTTAATGGCTCTCTAGGGTCTATTTGCAGCACTTCTGTGTTTCTGTAAATCTGTCTTTGTAAATAATTGCATAATATAACAATTCTGTATCATCTCAGATTAGTTGTGTTAAAAAATTAATTAAGGAATAAAGTGACAACTGGGCGTTACCAGTCAGGGGTGTTTGTCTGCACAGTCAGGTTAGGTTCACTGTGCAGACAGTTCTGCCGGACTCTGTAGGGAAACACCCACTTGTCAATGTATTCATAAAATAAGCTAGAAGGAAGAATTGCATAGGGTTCTAAACAGACATGTCATGAAAGGTGACAGATCCTCTCTAAAAAGCTGTTTGCATTTGACAGACCTTTGCAAATATTTCACTGGTTGTAAGACTATTGTAATCCCCAGGGATTATCTATAAAATGTAGCAGTAAATTCCTAAATTATTTTCAGCATCACCAAAGGGGAAATAAACCATTACACAGTTTGTACAATGGTTTGGTCTCTGTAATGCATGGACGTGCTGGGTCGTCCTATTTTATAACTAATGGTCCTGAAGAAGATCCTCTCTCTATTAATTCACAATTCCTTAATATTGTAGTTAGTCATTTGTCTGCTAGGATTTCACCACATTATATGTAGTTATGTTACTACTACACAGATGCATTGTCTAGGGGACCGATTTGGCAAGCTCTGTGTAGCGCTGTGTAATCTGCGCGCGCTATAAAAATAAAGAAATTATTATTATTAATTACTACTAATTATTGCTCAGCCCTTAATACTATAGAATTAGAGGGTTTTTTTTACCTGGAGTAATGTTGTAGCTATTGGAGTCCAGAAGTTGAAGGCACATTTGACTCTGGTGCCTAATATGACCCCAATATTGCTTTCATACATAGAGAAGGTCAAAAATACTACAAGTTGTGATATCACATAACTGATTTACATCTCAGACTATAATATTTTGGGAGAGAACTTAGGAATCAGAAAGGTTACAACTACGATTTCTCCATCCTTAAATGAACTGTCATGGTTTTAACTTGCATATTCATAATACAATGAGGAATACAACCCTATATTCTGGAACAACCCAACAGAATGCAGTATTCTATACCGGATAATGGGAGTAGTATGTGCGTCTTATATTAACACTGTGGTCTTGCCGTAATTCTGCAACAAACATATTCCCATTTATGTTCTTTCTCTTTTAAATACCAAGCAAACCATACATACCAGCACTTTAAACAAGACGTTCATTGTGCTCCTTATATGGCCATGCAATTAGACATCTCCGTACCCTTATGTAAAGGGTTGTTTAATGCAGGTGCCAGAAGAAGTAATAACCAAGTGCTATAACATTTAACATGCAAACAAGCAACATGATCAAACTGAATCGATACAGTAACATTTTATCACCTTCTGTAACATGAAATCTACATCTCTATTTATAGGATCAGCCTTGGATTGGTCTCAGTGGACGTACATCCATGTTTTTTTTTTTACTATAAACCTGAGCTTATATAATGACAGAAGGGGCAATCCTGGAGTAATATTACTTATAAATTCATCCTGTTAACTGAATATGCCTTATGTTTGTGTTTCGCAGACATATTCCGGTCTATTTTGTGTTGTCGTCAACCCTTACAAAGCGCTTCCAATTTATTCCGAGAAGATCATTGACATGTACAAAGGAAAGAAAAGACATGAAATGCCCCCTCATATCTATGCCATAGCAGACAATGCATACAGGAGTATGTTACAAGGTAAGCCTATTGGATATATACTTCCATATACATATAAAAAAAACTACTACCATATACATCTAGGTCCATGAGATAAAAGATTCAGTTTATTCTGAGGCTCTGTGTACATTACTACCATGGATTACAACCATATTAAACCTTTTTGGGAAAATCTCAACAAATCTGAGTGCACCTCATTGACCTATGATATGGTCCATGAGATGTCTGGGATTTCTGGCAGCAAGTTTAAAGCTGTGAGCTCCCTGATTCTTCCATCAACATGGAAATATGAAAAGAACTTACTTTTTAGCTGTAATGTAACCTTGAATGCTTTTTAAACTCCTACTTTGAGATCTTTTAGCCTTTTGTCCTTGAAGAAGAAATTTAGAGCCTGTTGTAGTATAGCTACAAGCAGTGGCATAACTAGAAGCTGATGGGCACCGATGCAAAGTCTGTGCCAGGCCCCCGAATATTATGTATGGTTTATAGTAATAGTCGTCTCATATGGGAAAGTGACACCATAAGGGCCCCCTAAACCTCTTGGGCCCGGGTGTGACCGCAACCTTTGTACCCCCTCAAGTTACGCCCCTGGCTACAAGTACAACACATAAATACTCCTGTTGAGTTAAACTGAATGTTCCTCATAAGGTATACATCAAAAATTTTACTTAGTTATATTGTACATTTGAGTATATGGACTGCACGCCATCTTTGCTCAAATCTAACAAACTCAACAACTAATTCACATTCATTTCTTTTTGTGGAGGTCTTAGATGAGTTAGGTGGGATTCTGTTCTTGCTCTCCACTACGAGTTGGAAAAACCAAATTTGGGCTGCTTTGTTTGACAGCTAAATATAGACATTTTTGGGAATGTTTGTGAGGATTGATGAGAATCATGTTTTTTCCATTGTCCAGTCTCTATATTAGGTCCTTGGTGGCTTCCAAAGTATTGGTATCATAGAACGCCAATCATATGTTACTATAATATATATATATATATATATATACACACACACATACATATATAGTAAAGTATCTATGCTAGATCTGGGACTTGTTCCCAGTGTCTTTGTTCCAAGTGTCACACAAAGCTATGGAGATATCAAGAAAACTATGTCCTACATATATAAAAGGCAAACAGCGTGAAGCCAGCAATGGTTGTAAAGCGTTGTTGCCTTTTTTGGTGGGGAGCAGATGATAATACAGACATAATAAATCCTTGGGAGCGTTTTCTGCGGATTGTCTATGAGAAGATAGCATTCTTGGTTTTATTGGGGAGGGGGGGCGATGCACATGTAAACCATAGTCCCATTAGACCCATAAGATAAATTACCGTACTATGAGAGGCACTTGTTTATACTTCTGGTATATATTAATGGTTTTAGTGTTAGTTTAGTGTTATTAATACATCGTGGTGCATCTTCCAATACAGGGTACACCAGTTGTCCCATATTAGAGGAAAGTTTCCCCCCCATCTCCAAAAGTGGCTCTCTTAATATACCAGAGTAATCCCTGGATGAAACTTAGATTTCAGATATCATATTCTGTCATACCCAACATAAATTGTTAGATTAATTAGTCATTACTGCCATTGCCATTTGTCATTATATCCAGTCATTTTGTAAATGTTGCCTTAGCTCTTAGCTTTACTACCTCCTGGGACAATCCATACTGTGACTACTCTTACTGTAAAGAATCCTTTCCTAGATAGATAACTAAATCTCATTCACTCCTAATGTAGCATATGTCACCTGGCACTATACAGTTTTGGCATTTGACAACAATTGAATATCTATAGTGAATATGAGTGCTAGATTATCTTCTCTCCCAAACTTAATATTCTCATTCGGATAACTACTTTCATCTATCTACTGAAATAACAAGAATGCTATACATATATATATATATTATAAGTAAAGAATGTGAGCTCTTCATCACAGTCAGTTTATTCTATGTGGAAATTGATTTGTAAAGCGCTACGGAATTTGATGGCGCTATTGAAATAAAGATAATTATTATTAATTAACACTAAATTTGTCAAATGAATGTTACTCTTTGTATAATGTAAAAAGAGTGTATAAGGTTTGTGCCAGTAAGGTTATTTCCATGTTAGACATGATTTGGATCTTCTTGCATTAAATTGTGGATAGAAAAGAGTAGCACAGTAGCTGTCATTTAAAGGGGATGTCCAAGATCGGGTTTTATTTTAATATGGACCACAGGAGGAGTAAAAATAAGAAAAATGCCGTTATCTCTCTCTCTCCGGTGACCCAGTCCAGTCTTGTTCAGACCCTGCAGCCTCTAGTGGGAGTGCGCTGATGGCGTGACGCCAATCCTGAGCCTCTGTATAAGAATAGAGGCCTGGGGTGACAGGAGGTGCCACACTGGATTGGAGTGAGAGACGTATGTATAGGGAGTTTGTTACTTTTACACTGCCCTGGGGCCCATGTTTAAAAAAACTACCTCATCTATGTTGCCCATCACATCATGTGCCCCTCTACTGGCATTATGGATTAGCATGAATTGCTTTTGTTAGTAAGCATGGCACGGAGAGGCCACAGATTTACCGTGGCCATAACCTCCTTGGTTTTAGGAAGTTAGTGTTTTTGTTAAAATTGCAGCTTTTTATTAATTTATGTATTGCTGGTAAACCCCTTTAATTATAGGGATCTAGTTATAAAATTAAAGGAAACCTACCACTGCGGATCTACCTATTAAGGTAGATCCAGTGGTAGGTGCATCTAATGTATGTAAGGATAGCCCATTTTAGGGCTAATCCTTTACTCCCCTCTATCTTTATAATCTTTAATCAGAGTATAATGCAAATTTTCTAAAGAGGCTACTGGGGCGTGGAGTAGCTGGAGCTAAGGCTACATGGCGTGGCTACTCCATGCCCCAGTAGCCTCTTTGATCCTCCTACAAGATATCTTCAGTGCTCAGCTACAAGGAGCTACGCACACTCACCCGTGAGGCTGGAGTTCTGCGCATGCGCAACAGCTCCGGCTTTGGAGCTGAGATCGCGCAGCCACTGACCTGGGTTATGCACAAACACAGAACTCCGGCTTCACGGACGAGTGTGCGCATCTCCTTGTAGCTGCGCACTGAAGATATCTGGTAAGAGGATCAAAGAGGCTACTGGGGAGTGGAGTAGCCGGGCCATGTAGCCTCAGCTCCAGCTACTCCACGCCCCAGTAGCCTCTATAGAAAATTTGCATATTACCCCAATTAAAGATTAGAAAAGATAGAATGGGAGTAAAGGATTAGCCCTAAAAAGGTCTATCCTTACATACGATAGATGCACCTACCACTGGATCTACCTCAATAGGTAGATCCGTAGTGGTAGGTTTCCTTTAAAAACTCTTATTAAACTACTATAAACCATTATAACCTTTTACTTTATGCATGCATTTTAACTTTATAACAATAGTTTTGTGATGACTATACTCTGCTTTCAATTGTAAGCTTCAACTATAATAAGTAAGTGAAGTGGTCATAATAAAATAATAGTAGTTCAATTTGGTTATTTTTGTAGCCCAGGAGCTGGATATGACCAAAGCAGACAATAATGTAGTTTTTATTGACTGTATTTTTTACTTGTGCCTATTTTTACTATTACTTCTACTATAAGTGTTGTCATTTTGCTGAGTAACTGCTGAAAACTCCATTAAGTTTTCCTGTTAACAAACCACTTGAGCGGCTTGTTCTAGTGTTATGGGGAGATAAGATAGATAAAAGCCACAAGGAACTCTCTGCTCAACATGATAGTACCAAAACCGATGTGGATTCAGTAGAGACATGGCTTGAGCTTTTCTTTCGGGGAATATACAACTTATAGGCCACCTAAGGCTGTCGGACTCCGGGTTGCCCATACCCTCTTTACCACCTCAGTTAAAAAAGTAAATCCAAGTCTACATAATATGAGTGAGACACAGTTTTTGGCATAGGTAACTAAGCCGCCATGCCAGCTGCCACTGTATTCCATTACTTCTTAATAGATTGTATATAAAGTGTTCTCATTTAATAGGCATGAGGTTTTGTGGGTTACAACCTGGTCCTTACCCAAAAGAAGAAAAAAGGAAGAACAGAATAGACGCACATATATAATGTAGTATCTCCAGTGGACGGAAGTATATCAGATTATCAAATTCAGATGTATGCTCACCTTGTATGTGATACCGGATTAAGGTTAGTGGAGGCCCCCACTGAATGTTGAATACATAAACGTCCTCCCGCCTGATTACTATCCACTAGTCATATGACTCTAGGAGTATGATGTCATAGATGGGGAGGGACCGCCTGTTCACTATCCACTAGTCATGTGACCCTGGGAGTGTAATGTCACTGAAAGGGCGGGACCGCCTGTTCACTATCCACTAGTCATGTGACCCTAGAAGTATGATCTCACGAATGGGGAGGGACCTCCTGCTCACTATCCACTAGTCATATGACCCTGGGAGTGTAATGTCACTGAAGTGGCGGGACCATCTGCTCACTAACCGCTAGTCATGTGACCATGCGAGTGTGTCGCTATGCACTGGTGTAACAGATACACTAGAAGCAATGTTTAGTGTGTTGCGATGCTGCCACTGCGTTTTGTTTGCAGATACAGTAAGTGAGCTGACTGTAACCCACTGGGGGGAGCTTCTGGTGGAGGCCTCCCTTTGTAATAAATTGGTGTGGGCCCCAGGGCGTAACTGGGAAGCCCACCCAATAATCTGGCTCTGGTCACAACCCCACTTTAAGCATGTAGCTTAGATCAATCCTCAATCTTAATGGCTGTGGCCTGTGGTGCTCCAAACTGAGTTGTGTAAATGGATGATTTCTGTCCCCGAAACAGGTTTTATAGCAAAAATTTCCACAGAAAGAACTCACCAGTTAATGAGTCATTCATATACTATTAAAATCTATACTAAAACATACACTTGTAAAATCATCCAAAAATCTATTTAGATATATTTTATTTCATTGGATACATCCCATGAGAATGTATCTACAGGCTGATTATATGGGTCTACTTAGAATTTGGCCATCAGGCAATATCAGGTTTCTGATAAGTTTTTTTTTTTAAATGTTCAAAAGAAAAAAGGCAGATAATCGCTAAGATACATTTCCATGAGTTATCTACAGTCACTGTGATTTGTGTGTAGTAGAGCTGCATTCACAAGTGCAATTAGTGGTGGTCCCGGGTGTTGCAACACCACCAATCAAGTATCAATGACCTATGCAAAAGCCATAACCTTTAAATGTTTTTGAATGCCCCCATCTGGTGGGTGTGACCTGATGTCTCTTAAATATCAACTAAACCCAAAAAACCACCCACATCTGACATAGTGTAATGGCTAGGAACTGATCTATCTATGGCTGCCATCTCCATCCCCTGATAGCTCATTCTCCAGCTGATGACTTGAAAGAAAAAGCACAGGGAATATGTTTTTTCCCAAATCTGGTAATGTCCTAAGGCAGACACAGCTGGCAACAATGCCGTGGTTCTTTATCGGTGAGCTGGAATGACAGAAACCTCTATACAATTGGAAACATCTGCCCCATCGTGCGGCACTTTTCTGAATGGCTCTGAATCACTGTATACACATTTCCCTTCAAATCTGATAACAAATCTGATTTATTGTATACAAAGTTTTCTCCAGATCTGATAACTTCTGAGGGAAGAATGTTCTCTGATAGTGTATCAGACTACAATACACTTTGTTTCAGATCTAAAGATACAGAAATCTGTTAACCACACGTCCTGGATTAGAGGTAAAGGCCCTTTAAGATGGGTGATTATGGGGATAAATATCCAAACAGCTCACTATTCCAAGGAATGTTCATAATAGCTTTTGTTTATTTGTGAAACAGGCAATGATCTAATGAGTTGGTTATTGTTTAAAGTGGCGCATATTGGGGCACATTTACTTACCCCATCCCTGGAGTTTATAGAAAGTGCATTGTCTGACGATAATGCACATCTGCCGCGATTCACTAAGATCCTGCGCCCGATATCCTGCATGTGTCACTTTCCCGCTCAGGTCCGACAGAGTTCACCTTTTTTTTAGATGTGCATGTTAGGGTTAGGGCTTGCGACACAATTTGAAAGTTAAATCTCGCACTCAGTCCGAATCAGTTGGATCGCTCGATGGAACGCCGTCTAATTTGTTTGTCGCATGGAAGCAGCACAGCCGCAGCAAGAAGGGGTCACGTGCGACACAATCGCAGTGCACCTTCTACATACATACCTGTGCAAGCCATTTTCCCATTGAAAAAAGTGTACAGTCTGAAAAAAGGGCGTTGCAAAGCGATGCAAAGCCTTAGTAAATGTGCCCCATTATCTAAGGATGGTAATAGACATAACATCACTTTTCCATATGAAAAGGGTTTTTATAGCTATTATTTTTGAAAGAATACATGTTACCAGGTATTGATACAGATAGTAAATTTTCTAAGTATATACAGTGTCAATAGGGCGGTAGTTAAAGAGGTTGTACAAACTATTTAAGTTATCCCTTATACAAAGAATAGAGGATAACAACCTGATCAAGAAAATGGGAACTCCAGTGATCCAGAAAATGGAGGTCTCCTTCTTAGTTATTATTGATAGAGTGGCAGGTGGAGCTTGCTAAAAAATTGGTGAAACCCTTAAAGGAGTTCTCCCAAGGTGAAAAATATGGCTGTTTTCTCCTAAAAACAGCACCACACCTGACCACGGGTAGCACGTGGTATTGCAACTAAGCTCTATTCATTTCTATACAGCTGAGCTGTAATACCTGCACAAACCATAGTCAGGTTATGGCACTGTTTTTGGAAGAAAGCAGCCATGTTTAAAGGGTATTTATATAATTGACAATGTATAAATATATCTCAACTTAGCTTTATGAAATAAATTGTGAAAATGGCTTAAGATAAGATAAGATAATCCTTTATTAGTCCCACAGTGGGGAAATTCACAGCGTTACAGCAGCAGAGAGGGTACAGAGAGTGAAGTACAAACTATGACAACAATAATATTAGGGATAAATGAACAAAAAGAAAAGGGGGATAAAAAGACAAAAAAGAGACAAGCAATGATCGGCAGTTTGATGTTTAGTCTGTGGATGGGACCTGCAGGGACTTATATATAAATATATAATATAAACTTTATATTAGTTGAGGATGCATTCCCTGTATTTTAGGACTGTCACCAAAATATCAAAAAGTAAAGAAAAAAGTGAGATGTTTACAGATTATTTAGACATAGTGGATTTACACTCTATATTCACAAACAAGTTATCCTAAAATATACACGTAGGACACGCACGGCTCTGCTTACACAAGACCAAGGAAAATAAACCATTCCAGCTCACATCCTTGTTTGCTTCTTCCTCTTACACACAATTTACACACAAGACGCCCACACACAAGATTATATCTTCAGCTGAGGGAACTGTCTTTCATTACCGCCGGTCATTAACATTCTTCTCAATATTTGGCGATTTTTAAAAAAATGTTTCATATTATTAGATTTCTGAAATATTTGTATGTGACTTCATGTGGATATTATGCTATTGTGGTGGTATAGGTATGCTCATATATAATACTTAGGACTTGAGAAATCAATGATGCAATTGCAACCTCTTGATTTTACTCATGGGCGGGGCTACGAGAAGTCCAACCTCCACGGATCAAACATTACTGGACTAAGAATTTTAGACTGATTTTATAATCTAATTTTATATGATTATAATCTTAATACTGGCAGTCCCCTTACACCCGACTTACAGACGACCCCTAGTTACAAATGGACCTCTAGTAATTGGTAATTTACTGTACTTTAACCCTAGGCTATGATAAACAGCTATAACAGTTATCACAGGTGTCTGTAATTAAGCTTTATTGGTAATCCTGGTTCTTATGACAGTCCAACATTTTTAAAATCCAATTGTCACAGAGGTCAAAATTTTTTTTCTGGAGTTACAATTATAAAATATACACGTGGTTTTGACTTACATACAAATTCAACGTAAGAACAAACCTACAGAACCTATCTTGTATGTAACCTGGGGACTGTCTGTAGTATGTTATATATTATAATCTTAATAGTCAATATTATTATAATCTTAATAGTATGTTCTATATATTATAATCTCAATAATCTTTATAGTCTTATTGTATAAAGAACCTTAAATTGCAATTTTATATAATCAATATATAATCAAGTTAAGAGTCATCAATAGTTGATAACTTTAAAAGGTATCCCTTTAAAAAAGGAGCGTTCCATATAGGTTTTCACTGTTTACTTGTAGAGTGTGAATATCACGCCTAGTTTTGAAGAATAAGGGGCAGTCAAACAAGTATCTTTAGAAGGTGGATGCCGACCTAAGTCAGAACAGGATTTTTGTGTTTTTTTAATGTAAAGTCAACAATATTTGACATGTATAATGAGTTTGTCAAGATCAAACATTAACGCGTGTAGCAGCAATTTAATCCAGCATCTATGGGCTCATCAACATGTTAAATCAGATCTCCTATAGTTAACCACAGGGGGATAAAATATTCTCTAATTGTCTGGCTATGCTCTATGCATCCATCTGCAGTGATTTAGAGTTTCAGGTTGTGGTTTGCAGTTGATGTTGTTGATGAGTTGATGTAATTGTCAGATATAAAGGAGATATGGATTTAATTAGTTATCACTCCAGGTAGGGGAGATATAAGTGCTTTAGGAGCACTTATATCAGGCAGGGGCTGTCCTTCTGCCAAAGAACACACATGGGCATTGGCGTTACTTGAAGCTGAAGGGCCCCAGTGCAAAGTCTGTGCCAGGCCCCCGACTATAATGTATTGTTATAGTAGTAGTCTTCTCATATGGCAAAGTTGCACAAGGGCCCCCTAAGCCACTTGGGCCCAGTTGCAACCGCACTCTCTTCACCCCCTCAAGTTACGCCCCTGCACATGGGTATAAATAAAAGACTGGTGGGCTCTCCTGTCAGGGGTCCACAGCACACGTAACAGACCCACAAACTCCATATAAGATCTGTATATATGGCATGAATCCATAGTGCAACATATGACTGATATATGACAACGGCATCAGTGGCTGGGGTGTATACCCTGCGTTCTATCCGGAGAATGATACAGACAGTCCCTGATCAGTGTTATTTATCTCCTTTTATAGTAAAAAGCCAATGTCCTTGTGATAAAATGTCAGATTATACTTGAGTTCCTCCAGAAGGGGATGTTCTGAAAGATAAATCAGATAAAAGATAACAGCATAGCCGTACTGGTGTAAATTAAATAGGCAGGAAGCCTTGTTATTAACACTGTGACTTTCTGGGGACTGCTTGGGTGTAGGAAGGAGGTGGCCGTGATTGATTTATACATTTCAGATCAAGAACAGAGATACAAGTACTTTGAACATACAAATGTGCTCCAAGACTAAGCCTTATATGGTATAAGGTGTCAGGAAGGAGGAGGGAGGACACTGCTTTTCCTAGTGGAGGCCACTAAGTTGTCTAATACATCTCAGAGCATTGATACAGCCCCACAAAACTGTTATGGATAATGCTGTATTCCTTTAGTTTTGTCCTGAGATATATGGAAGTATTTTTTTTATAGAGGAGAACATGTACAGATGTGGCAAAGCTCAAAGTGTAACTAATACTTTTTTATTTCATAAATGAATAAAGCAGGTGATATACACCAAACATTGTAATATAAAGGATATAGCAAACATTGTAATATACATCAGTAAGGGAGCAGCTTCCTTGCTTTCTGTTCTTTTTTTCCGCTCTTCTTCTTGTAGTGAGCAGTGTATCTGAAAGCCTTCTGAGGTCCGTCCATTACTGACAGATGAGGAGGCTAATGATTAACTCTTACCATACCTAGAAAATACTTCCCTTGATTATTAGGATTATTTAGATTATTAATGAGATTAGAATGAATGGTTCCAAAATAGTAATTCAATGTGAAAAATTTGGGACTTTTGTGCACTTGCAAAACATTCATCTCTTTAATGCTTAAAAAGTAGGGAAAAATAGTATAAGACAATGCATTTTGCACTTCATCAGGTCATTGATTACACCATGCAAGGACTGTCTGTGACGCGATACGTCATTACACACTTTATCAGGCTTCATTATCTCTCAGCTGTCAGTGGATACAGGACAGGAAGCTGATATACACAATGGGGCAGATTTACTTAGCCGGCCCATTCGCGATCCAGCGGCGCGTTCTCTGAACAGGATTCTGGTCCGGACGGGATTTATGAAGGTAGTTCCTCCGCCGTCCACCAGGTGGCGCTGCTGCGCTGATAATCGACTGAACGCGCCAGAATACACCGAGCTGGAGCAGGTGAAGGTAAGCGCGTCCCAAGCGACACAATTTCGGTTTTTAAATGCGGCGTTTTTTCCGAATACGTCGGGTTTCCGTTCGGCCACGCCCCCCGATTTCCGTCGCGTGCATGCCAGCGCCGATGCGCCACAATCCAATCGCGTGCGCCAAAATCCCGGGGCAATTCAGGTACAATCGGCGCAAATCGGAAATATACGGGTAACACGTCGGGAAAACGCGAATCGGGCCCTTAGTAAATGACCCCCAATGTGTAATGTTTAAATAATGAAGGAAGGCAGAGGGAAAAAGAAGTATTCAGGAACACATTCTATTAATAAAGCATATCACAAAATGTCCTGCTATTTGTTTATGCTATTTTGTCAAAAGTTTAGTTCCCTTTAACTTGACTTAAGTTATCATCCTGCAGAAAGTCATGTTAATCTTTGCTACAACTGTAATACAGACCTGCAGGGAGCAAATGTGCAGCTCTACACTATCTGTGGTCTGAATGAAGCCTAAATCTGACACATGGATTGGAAGATTGTTGGTTCTCCCAGTTCTTCATTGACAACAGATGTATGGTGGGGAGCAAAGATCAGACAACTTTATTTTATCTTCTTGACAGGTAGAAATAACCGGTTACTCTCCTCCTGTTAGTACACATGTATTGTACAGCTGATGAGAGTGTGCAGCTAAATGGGGGGATTGGTTAGGATAGTTGTTTCCCTCATTTTTGGCCATTAAAAATCTCTACATTCACACGAACATGTGATTTCTTTAGTCCTGTATTTCTGTGCTGTATGAATCCTAAAGTATCCGTATTTACGCGACATTTTTCATCCTTACATGCACGTATTGCACCGTATTCTTCCAAAATCTATATAAAAAATGGTGGTTGGCAAATGATGGATGGCTGACTATTGGCTGGCTGACAAAATGCACCTCCCACTGGATAGCAGGATAGGGTGCACAACCATATGCAGCCCGTATGCAACCCGTATTTTAAACGTTCCCATTGACTTCTATGGGGCATATGGACGCAAATACATAAGAAAATAGGACATGCCTTATATTTTTATACGGCTCAACAATGGTACGGTGCACAATATGGCCATTCAATGGAAGCCTGTATTGCCCATAAAAAGGATGAAGACGTATGGTACCTTTATATACAGCCTTTTTTACATGTTCGTGTGAATACAGCCTGAGGCTTCATGTACACGACCGCATAAAAAACGGCTGCATATACGGCCCCATGCATTCCAATGGGCAATATGGCCATCCATGTACATGACCGTACTGTACCATACCGTGAGCGGGACATATAAAAATGTAGAGCATGTCCTATTTTCCACTGTCTTTCAGTTCTGTACGGCCCATAGAAGTCATGCCATATATACGTGCAGTATTCAGAACCAAGGGGAGGTGCATTCTGTCAGCCAGCCAATAGTCAGCCATACATCATATGCCAGCCCACCCTATCTTATACGGATACGGTACAATAGGGTGCCATATGGTGCAATACGTTGCCATACTGTTGCAATACATCCCATATTTACGGCCAGAATACAGCCCTAAATACAGAACAGAAAAGACCATACAGTCGTATGCATGAGGCCTTAAGGAGTATTACTGTATTTGGATCTTTATGAATTTAGCCAAAATAAACTCAACAATATTAGCAATGCTCCAGGTACGCAGTTCTATACAGGAGGCCTACAACATGGCTTATTATGAAACTTTATGCATTCACATCATTCTTCAGAGGTTTTCTTTCTGGCTAGTGGTACCTGTACAACTCCTAGGCATGGTGCCACATTACAACATGATCTAATGCACATATATGGTGTGCTGGCCTCAAGCCAATCATCTTGGATACACTACACAGACACCTGGAGATCAGAAAGTAATTTCTTAAAAAAATAAAGAAATTAATTATGGAACATATTACAATTTTTATTAAAAAACAGTTTCTAAAGCATCTTTTTAGTAACTGACTTGGTTCCCGGTATGCCCTTGCCAGCTTCATGTCAAAGAACATGTGCCTATGGGAGAGTGGGGTGGTCAGTGCTGCTTTCAGAAAATACAGCACATATATACATATGTATGTATCTATATCTATCTATATATATATATATATATATATATATATATATATATATATATATAGCAGTGGTCTTGTATAAATCATTATTTTACAGGGGCAGTAGGCTCAGGAAAAGGGAGACCAGCTGAAAAACAAGCCCTTGAATTCAGAATTGTAACTGAAGCTTATCCAAAATCTTTACCGGTTCCCCAACTAGAAAATATACTGTATCCTAAAGCATTTCTCTCTGCGTATTGGGAAGATTTACCTTTAGGCACCTTGGCTTGGTTGTAACCACAACTTCTGCACCCCCTTAAGTTACTCCTCTACCTGCATGTTAGTGGTGCCTCTATTCAGGGTGCATGACACATGCCGAATACAGAGATTGCTTATCTACTTTAAGGGGCTACTTTAGAGGCTGGTTACAATATCGAGGTGAAACTTGATGATCTACAATGGAGACGTCACCACTTAGGACCTCTTCTCCTAGCTATGGCAGAAAGTTATTTATATACAGCTCTTTTCATAAGGCATGGCCAGACATTGCAATAAACTTAAGTGCGTAAAATGCACTGGGATAAAACTAGATTTCACAGTACCTTCCTCCAATGAACGAAAGAAATGCAAATACTTTGCGTGTTCTCCTGGTGAGACAGACACTAATGCATTGACTATCAGCCGCTATCCGGGTGCCTTATCCAGCAAAGCCGGAGGAACGCTGACCAGGAGAACACGCAAAGTATTTGCATTTCTTTCGTTCATTGGAGGAAGGTACTGTGAAATCTAGTTTTATCCCAGTGCATTTTACGCACTTGAGATTAATTATAAAGCGGGCAAGGACGTTGATGCGGTGATCACTTGACTTTTTCTGTTGGACTTTTTGGTGTTTTCTGGACCTTCTCATCTTTGTTCCCCTGCGCCGTCCCCTTAGCCAGCTTGCCTGACACGGTACTTACTGACTAGTAGAGTGTTTGAGCCTTGTGAAATTTTGAATATTCTCATTGCAATAAACTTGTATCACCCAATCCTTGGGCGACAATACCTGTTGAAGGTAATACCTTGTTGTCAAATTTCATGCTGTGATTGGATACCGCAGATGACTGTGGATTGCCACATGCAGTTGTCACAATGTACGGCAAAAGTGCTTTCCGAAGGATGATGTGTGGTCCTATAAATTCTTTATACAAATAGATTTTTTTCAAGGCACCCTTTTTCGGGTGTGTCATAGATGTGTTCTCATGATTTCTTAATTTTTTTCTGGAAAGCACTTCTTGTATTTGTCTTAAATACAAACCACAATGGATCTGCTATGTGTTAACACGGCCTAAAACGTTCAGATTATCTGGAAGGAATATAGCGACTGAATTGAATGAAATAGTTGTGCCGTTCGGATCCCATCATTGTGAGAGTAAACAGTCCCAACCACATCTGCCATGTCCAAGAGAAACACTACATTTCTACATAGAAATGAACTGGAACTTTTCCATGTAAAAACAATTATCATCTGTGACAGTAAGAAAGTCATTTACAGACACAGCCCAACATGATGAGAAAACAATGCAGGATAAAAATAGAAGGAAGAAGAACATAGGATCTGATTCCCCATAGAGAAATAAACCTTCCATCCGGCTTGGCCAGTGCTCAAGTCATGGACCCCAGCATAACCGGATTTGGCCTCCACATGTCTTAAAGAGTTATTCGATCTGATGTTTAGATGTACCATCACATCAAGTCTTTCTGTGAATATATACTTAAAGGAATTTTTAAGGTCTGTAATGTTGATGTCATCAATATCAAATTAGTGGGCTTCCAACACTCAGGAACCCCTCCGATCAGCTGATTCTAGGAAGTCTCCTGTTCCACAATAATAACTGAGAGAGGAGCCAGAAGTTTAGCTCTGTTGACTATAAAAAAAATGCAGCTGAATTAAAATTTAAAGGGATTGTCCCAAGGTTGAAAAAAATGGCTGCTTTCCTCCAAAAACAGCGCCACAGCTGACTATGGTTTGTTCTGGTATTGCAGCTCAGTTGTAAAAAGATGAATGGAGCCACCCATGGTCAGGAGAGGAGCACTTTCTGGAAAAAAGCAGCCATGTTTTTTAACCTCCTGACATACCCTTGTGTAATAGAGTGGGGCAAGAGAGGACATGGAGAGAGTACTAATAGTGTCATACCTTTAGATATGGATTAAAAATGAGGGTAAATATTAAGCTCACCGTGTGTGGTTGTGCTTGGATAGGCACAACGCTATGAAATGTTTAGAATCGAGTTGGGATTGATCCGGTGCTGCCTCCCGGAAGAAAACTCATGTGTGGTGTAGCCGTGCTTCTCAGGATTTGTGGGAAGTAGTCTATATTTGTGATCCAATCAGGTGGCGCATTCAGAGTGGAAGTTTCTAACCAATTTATTATAGGTCTTAAAACACAATGCATTTTGGGGCTGAGAACACCTTTATCAAGTGGACAAAGACTATGCCGAGGATACAATGCAGGTCCTCCAGGGCATTGAATGCCTATTGAATGGACATTGATAGCCTCTGCACATGCCCACTCAACCCAGAAACGCGTTGTGATTTTAAGACCTAGAATAAATTGGTTACACTCTGAGTGCGCCACCTGATTGGATCACAAAAATAAACCCTTTAAGAGAACAGGATCTCAGCTGTAGTTCTGGAGGTCAGCCATAGAGAATAAATCAGGCCTTTCAGATCCTTTCCCTGTTTTATTCCAACACTGGAGGCTTCCTGTCATCTGCTGATCTGTCAGGGTCCTGAGTGCCAGGATCCAGTGATCTGATATGTCCAATGGATCAGTCATCAGCATCACAAACCTGTAAAGGTGATACATAGTTATCTGCCATCAGTATAGAAAACCTATGAAAAATGTCACACCCACCTCTTATATAGACTGGTATTGGTTTTAAGCACAAGATGACAATAGTCAATGTATACTGTCACATCTAATAACAAACGCTTCTTATTTTTTTGCAGATCGTGAAGATCAGTCCATTCTTTGCACGTAAGTACAATTCATATACTCGTCATATGATTGATCATTTACATAGAATGCTATGAGTATTCCTAAGATTGTGTCCTTTTCCTCGAAGGGATTTCTCTTCATTGATTCATTATCCTTAGGAAAGTTGGTTAACGTCACACCAGCATGTGTCTGACATCCTGCACACCAACTGATAGTAACGTTCCAAAAAGAGCTGCGCCATCCTCATAGTCTATCAGACATCTTACATTTTATCACAGCTGTGATTGGTATTTCAGCTGTCCCCAATTCATTCTAATGGGCCCCCCCTGGCGTCCATTCCCACATTGATACATAACATTGTATACAGAATTTTTTTTGACCAAAACATTGTTAAGCCGTGACAAGCTGGACTTTTTTGACAGAACCCTACATTACTGTACGTGCCCGCTAACTATATAGATAGCCCCTGCACATGCCCACTCAGTATATAGATAGCCCCTGCACATGCCCACTCACTACTGTATATAGATAGCCCCTCCACATGCCCACTCAGTATATAGATAGCCCCTGCACATACCCACTCACTACTGTATATAGATAGCCCCTCCACATGCCCACTCGGTATATAGATAGCCCCTGCACTTGCCCACTCAGTAAATAGATAGCCCCTGCACGTGCCCACTCAGTATATAGATAGCCCCTGCACATTCCCACTTACTACTGTATATAGATAGCCCCTGCATGTGCCCACTCAGTATATAGATAGCCCTTGCACTTGCCCACTCAGTATATAGATAGCCCCTGCACATGCCCACTCAGTATAAAGATAGCCCCTGCGTGTGCCCTCTCAGTATATAGATAGCACCTGCACATGCCCACTCGGTATATAAATATCCCCTGCATGTGCCCACTCAGTATATAGATAGCTCCTGCAAGTAGCCACTAAGTATATAAACAGCCCCAGCATGTGCCCATTCAGTATATTGATAGCCCCTGCATGTGCCCACTCAGTATATAGAAACCCCCTGCACGTGCCCACTCAGTATATAAACAGCCTCAACACGTGCCCACTCAGTATATAGACACCCCCCCATTAGTCCATATTCAACCCCCCCCCAGTTCACAGTCAGCTCCCCCCAGGACATAGTCGCCCTTTAATGAAATGTCCACCTTAGATGCCCCCCTTTAATGAAATGTCTGCACTCATTAGCATAATTATAAAAGTGGATTTTAGAAGGAAGGAGGTCGTGGATAACAAATATAATATATATAATATTAATATATATAAAATTACACTGGCACCTGGATGTATGAGTAAGTTCCCTGGTTTATCATGATGGATTTTGATGATGGCTTTCTTTTAAGGTACTGCCCATTAAAAGAACGTCTGTTAAAAAAACCCATAATGCTATAGATAGGTGAATACAAAAAAATCAATGTCATTAATCCCAAAATGGAGCTTAAATAGTTTGCTTTTATGATTCAAAAAATTTTATTGGCTTTCTAAAGTAGGGGGAGTTATCTCCAAGATGGCCGCCACAGAAAACTACAACTCCCATGAATCTTTAGTTCTCAGAAACTACTCCTCCCTCCTTATGCTCTGCTCCCGGTAATGATGTAACAGACTGTCCTGCTCTGTTACAATAAAAATTATGTGTAACAGCCATCACTGCACATCACCACAACCATGGCCACACTAGATGCACTACAACCAACCGAATGCAGCCAAAAAAGGCGCTGATCAGATGAGCCAGTAGCATTTTAATTCTTCATTACAGTGTATGTTCAGTGTATGTACAGTTAATTTTCTCCGCTCTGAGCAGACATAGGACAGAAGATGGCTGCTGGTCACATGTTCACATCATATGTCCTGCAGGTCATGTGATCACCACTGTGTTTGGCTGTAGTGGGTTGGTTGCAGTGCATCCAGTATGGCCAGTGTTGTGGATAGACGTCATCTCAGTGAGGTAATGCGCAGTGACTATGGTAACAGAGCAGGGCATTCTGTTACATCATCACTGGGAGCAGAGCATAAGAGGGAGGAGGGATTACAGGATCATGGGAGTTGTAGTTTCCAATGGCTGCCATCTTGGTGATTACTCTGCCATGACATTTTGTGAGTCATAAAATAAAACTATTAAAGCTCCATTTTGTGACTTATGACATTGAGTTTTGTTATATTCATTTATTTATAGCATTATGGTTTTTTTGTATCAGATGTTGCTTTTCCCAGAATACCCTTTTAAGGGTACAGCTGTGTACATAGGATTTTAAGACTTTCAGAGCCCCTCAGGGCTAGCTTTTGCCTTGTACGATCAGAACTGATGAGGTCATGGATGTTGTATATCCCTGGCCTCAGTGGTAATGAAATAGTGATACATGAATGTTGATGCTGTTATATCTGTTATATACACAATATACATACAACGGGAGTGGCAGCTATGGAGACGGTCATAACCAGTTTGGAATGGGTGTAGGCCATACCGAGGTGACTCTCATTGGCTTTCCATGAGAGGGATAGTGTCCTGCCCCTGCAGCAACACAGAACAGCAGAACAGTGCGGAAAACCCCTGTAAGAAAAAGTTACCCTGGTAGTTGCACAGATTTTTTAGTAATATTGCACATTGCAATTCATTGGATAAGTCATTAATATCTAATTGGTGGGGGAAGGGCGTAACTACAGTGGAAGCAGCCATAGCAGCCGCTATGGGGCCCGCAGTGTCAGGGGGCCCCGTCACCCGACCTGACACAATAAAGAATGGAGGATGTGCACCATTATATCTATATTGTACTTTACATGTCCAGCATAATATGTATATAATATAACCTATACTTTTATGTATATATGCAGTATCTGTGATGTGTGCGTGGTGTCTGTATACACTGTATGTAAGTATGTTGCATATGGCACTGTGTGTGTATATGCTCTATATGTGTGCGCATGAGTGTATTTATATGTGATTGTAACTCGCATGTGTGAGTATAATGTGTATATTTTTTAAGTAGGAAGGGGGGCCCATGCAGTAGCCTGCTAGGGGGCTCTGTCTCTCCTAGTTACGCCACTGGGTGGGGGCCCCACACTTGGAAACTGCTTATATGGATTGTAGCTGAGCTGCAGTTCCCAGGGTCAGCCACTACGTGGAGAATGGAGCTGTATCTCCATTCTCTGTGTTAATTTTAGGACTGGAGGCACTTTTCGTTTGCTTTTCTGATCCTCCATCACACGCAGTGCAGAAAACTTTTGGAACTGTTATAGAGTGTGAGAGCATTTAGCAAATAATGCCTGGGAGCTTGGTATGACAATTAGGAAGATATCCTGCCATATATGGTCAGAGAGTCGGGGATTTTTGAGAAATGCCAAGAGATAGGCACTTTTAGCCTGGGAGAAAGGAAATGCAATTGAAAGTTATTATGACCACACTACAACCTTTCCACCGGAGAAACCGATCCATACAATCCTCCGTTAAAAGGTTTCGGTTTTCCAAAACAGAGAATGTTTAGAAGTAATGTAATTGTATCGGGTTCCCAAAGGATTTTATTTATATCTGTGCAAAATAAAACTACACACAGGGATATACTGTATACAAAGTGTATATTCTCCCTATTATGTCCTACAGATATTGTAAACTCTTCTAAACTATCATGTCTGCAGGGTAGACTGCAGCTGGCATTGTCATTCTTAAAGGGAACCTGTCATCAGGAGCTCTTTTTACCTGGCTTTCCCTGCAGAGAATAGTGTGCACATTGCCAAAGAGTTTTTAAAGTAAAACTGTCTTTTTCCGAAAAAAAGATAAGTTTACCTTTTTGTATGGGGGAGCCAGAAAAAGTGCTGCTGATGACAGGTTCCCTATAAAGAGGAACAACTCTTTGGGTGAGGTTGGACGTGAGGATAGCCCTTTTTAGAGCTAATCCTCACGTCCCTGCTATCTTTTTAAAACTTTAATACCCTAATATGTAAATTTTGTAAGTGACTACTGGGGCGTGGAGTAGCCGGACATGAGGCTAGACATTGCAGTTACTCCACGCCCCAGTAGCCTCTTATCTCCCCCTACCCTGACATCTTCGGCTCGCAGCCCTCGTCCATGCGTAGAACGGCTGGCCCACGACTGCGCGGCCACTGCTCCGAAGCCGGAGCTACTGCGCATGCGCAGAACGCCGGCTTCTCGGAGTGCCGAAGATGTCAGGGTAGGAGGAGAAAAGAGACTACTGGGGTATGGAGTAGTCGCGATGTGTAGCCTCATGTCCGGCTACTCCACGCCCCAGTAGCCTCTTAAGAAAATTTACATATTAGGGTATTAAAGTTTTAAAAAGATAGCGGGGACGTGAGGAATAGCTCTAAAAAGGGCTATCCTCACGTCCAATACATGCACCTAGCACCCGATCTACCTTTATAAGAAGAATCGTGGAGGTAGATTCCCTTCTAAATGTAACTTTCAGAACAGTTTCCTGTATAGTTTATATGTATTTATCATTATTCTGTATGTACAATTGTTATAGGAACATTATGTACAGGAACATTACGTGAAAGAGTTTAAGTAAATGAAAGGATTGTCCATGACTGATCTTAGCATACATGTAATTAAAGTCATAGATTTCACCCCACACAACTAATATGATTTACTGGTGTCTGTACTATTCCCTCCCAAATTTTCTAGTTGCTAAACTGTAAACATTTTTTTACATTTTGTCATATTATTATATAATGAACTTCAGACTAATGCAATAAAAAAAATCTGTAGCCGAATAATTCAGCTGTTAACCCCTTGTGTGTAGGTTACATTAAAACCAGGAGATGTACTGAACTGGCGCCAGAATCAAAAGTTGGCCAATTTTCAATAATTTAGAAGTATTGTAAATAAAGATGTCTTTATTATTGTTCGATTACACATTTCAGAGGTGATCTACCTCCTCCATCAGATTTATAAGACAATATTCCTTGTAGAAAAAAGGAAATATACAACATAGGTTGATCTTTGAAAGTAGATGTGTGTAGATAAGACACGATACTTAAAGGGGTTGGCCACATTACCTCATGTGTTTTTCTAATGTATGTGTAAGTATGGGGGGAAGGATATTAGATAATTTACCAATATATATCTATTAATAGTTCTGCTCCGCTTTCCTGATATGTTAAGTGAAGACTCCTGTCTTTTACCTCACCAGCCAGACATTCCTGTTCATAAAATGGCCGCAGATGGAGGGTCATGTGATCTCTATATGTCCATGAACAATTGCCAGTTAGACATCACATGACCCTCCATCTGCAGCCATTTTATGGACTGATGAGGTATCAAGAAAGCGGAGCAGAACTATTAATTTATTGATATTGGTAAATGACCTAATATCCTGTCCCCCCACTTACACACACATTACAAAACATGAGGTAAAGTGGCCAACCCCTTTAAAGGAAACCTACCACTTGACATGGTAGGTGTAAGCTGCAAATACCGAGCACCAGCTCAGGGTGAGCTGGTGCCGGAGCTTAACTTTCATTAGTGTCATACACCGCTGTATCGCGGTTTAAACACTTTTTAATCTTTATATCTGAAGCAGCTTCGGCGCACCAAGCGTGCGACCGTGCGCGCGCCTACATAGGAAGTGCCAGAGAGCCGGTGATGTCACGCGTGCATGGTGCGCCGGGGCTCCTTCAGATATAAAGATTTAAAAGTGTTTAAACAGCAATACAGCGGTTTATGACACTAACGAAAATAAGCTCCGGCACCAGCTCACCCTGAGCTGGTGCGCAGTATTTGCAGCTTACACCTACCACTTCAAGTGGTAGGTTTCCTTTAAGGATAATTGTATACTGCACACTGAGAACTACTGAAACAAAACATAACTTGTATCTACTCCATCACATTAGTAAAACCAAGTGGCATAACATGATCACACCATATGTATGGATAGCTCAGGTCACTCTACATTACAGCATTTCTGGACTTAATCTAAAGCTACACATGGTTGAATATAGTCAAAGTCTGTCAATAAAAGAAACACTTTGCTCCCTTGCACTTGCCAATGGTTGAATGCTCCTGCTCTGCCATAGATTTAAACTGTACTAGCAGGCCCGGCGCCAACACCCGGCTAACCCGGGCAAGTACTGGAGGGGCCCACTAAAACCTGGAGCCAGCCCTGTGTACTAGTGTCCCGAGGACCCTGATACAATTTACAATGTGAAGGTCCAATTTCTCCTTACTTCCAAAATGACTGTATATTTCAAGAAATTATTCAGCAGAACTTGCATGAATTATAGTAATAGTTTATTAGTCTGATACATTAAATCATTTATAGGCCTATAAAGCCCTGGTAAAGATTTGCTTTGGTGGAAATGCCATCTTGCCAGGATCTGAGCCCTTCCCTTTCATTTCACATGCTGATAGGATTAAAGATATTCTACCCACTGTCGAGGTCATAATAAACTAGGGTTAGGGAATAATAAATATATTGCTGTGAGCTTATGGGCAGTCTTACTAATGCTGACAAAATGGACCATAGATGCAACAAATTTATCACATTGAAATTATCACAAGAAATAATGGATGTGGTGCACGGCATGTATATATGTATACCCATTTCTAGAGCCAGAGTTCTGGCATATTTAAAGATGTTGTCCATGCACAAATATTGCTAACATATCCATAGAATAGATCCCCAAGATCACAATGGTGGGGGTCCAACTTTCAACACTCCCACACAGAATAGACCAGGAAGCAGACAGCTCCAGTCTCTGTTTAGTGGTCAGACCCAGTTACTGCAGATTAGCTCCCATTTATTTTCCTTAGTTCAGCCTACTGGGACAGAGCAGTTAACAGCAGTTAAATAATAATTATGCTATGTGACATTATTGGCAGTGGCTTTTAGCTATGAATAGGTCACTTTGGGTTATTAGTGGCGTTATAAGTTTGCTTGGAGCAGAAGACTTCCATATTTCATCTATTCAATTTGACAGGGAGACTAGAAGAAATTGAGGATAATAATTATTGTAATGATTAGTAGATAACCCATAATCCGTATGACTCAGACATCACTAGAATTTCTAAGAATCTAGTTTAAGTATTAAACCATTTGTCAGGTTTTAGAGACGGCTAAATAAAATGAATATATGGAGCTGCAAGCAATGATTCAATTACATGGGAAGCAATTACATTCTGGATATTATTTCCATACCACTTAGTATAATAAGTGCATATTAAAACTCTTCTAGATAGATATTGGGTTGAATAGTTTCAATTTATATTATTTTAAATGTGGGAAAATTACAACACTCTGGTTTCCATTAAATGTCAGTATGCTTGTACATAGTAAGTCCTGCTCACAGCTGAGAAATGAATGGACTAGTATCCTATCCAGACAATGCTCTGTGAGCTAAATTTATCTGCAGCACCACAGATCTCTCAGGTTATTTGCTACAATGGGGCACATTTACTTACCCGTCCCATCGCGATCCCCGAGGTGCGTTGTCTTACGAATTTTAATTTCCGAATCAGTCGGGTTGTCAGATGGCCCGCCACCTGATTTGTGTTGCATTAAAGCCGGCGCTGAAGCGACACAATCTGAACGCGTGCACCAAAAACCCCTTTGCAATTCATGGCAAAACGGAAATATTCGGGAAACCCGACGGAAATGCGTCCGACGGACCCTTAGTAAATGTGCCCCAATGTATCCGTCTAAAGTCCATGCAGTTTTGCTTGTAGAGCATTGCCAAGGCCTGTACCGAGGGATCCACTTCTCAGGATTGAAATTTGCTCCGCTGAATATGAACAATAGTTGAAAACCTATGTGTGCAGCCTGTTTAACTGTACAAGACAGTGAAGGGGTCCACCTTTGGCCACAGGATATTTTCATATTGCTCCTATTTTAGACAACTTCCTATCAAGCCCTTTATTGCCGTAGACCACTAGTGATGTTCTTATTAACCCACTCCTTACCATAATATTCATATATTTTGAGTTATATTGTGCCATCATGTTCCGCCAGAGGGGAAAACATCTGTGATTCAAACTGGAGACTTCTAGGCGCTGCTACTTTGCCTTACTCTACTTTTGAATTTACATTTTTTTATCTCCCTCCTTCAGCATTGCCTTCTATCCGAAGGCTTTTTTAGCTAACCCTTCCCTCCCAGCTATTCAGCATCATGATCCTCACCACTTCACAGATCATGAGGGACATATACAAATAAATTAAGACATTACAGAGCACTAATATCATCAGATGATGCAATAGGAATGAGGGCCCTGCTCGCAAGAGCTTTCACTTCATGGGATATATCACCAATAGTTAAAAAGAATTTCAACATTAAATAGGATTATTATTTTAGAGTTATTTGACCACACTAGAAGCAGTAGCCTCAAAAATATAAGTTCTGGAGATGAGAATGAACATGGAAGGAGACAAAAGCATTTTTATTGCTTAGGGACCCTCATTTGTCTATGTCCATCCCTGGTTATCAGTCAATGATAATAATCTTCAAAATGGAACGCAAAATAATTAGGAAAATTGAATTTACAGAGATAGAAAATGTTAAGTTGATATTAAATATTTTACATATCATTAAAGTTCAAGATAGATGTTGTTTTTACATTTGCAACATTTGTATAATGAGCCAATTATAATATGGTGCCAAATTATGAGCGTAGTACTTTGCACCTCCTGCGGCTACTGTTAAAACCTGATTTTTTCTTTTTTTAATTAAGAGGTGAATCTGGTGCCGGGAAGACAGAGAATACCAAGAAGGTCATCCAGTACCTGGCTGTGGTGGCATCGTCACACAAGGGAAAGAAAGACACCACCATCACAGTAAGTACAGTCCATTAATAATGTATCACAACATCACAAAGCGACTCATATACTGATGTATTGTAACACTCAACAAACCCTTCACAAGGGTGGAGCCAGTAAAGACAACATAGCAGCTCCAGTCATTTGTTCTCCTGCCAAGTATGTGACATATTAAGAATACACAGCTACATTTCCATGCTGGTGTTTATGCATAGCTTAGACTTTGTTTAATATACTCTGTGTAGTGACCCGTCATAATCTCCAGCGTATCCCTTGTCACTTCAAGCACCCAGTGAAATATTCCCTGCAGAAATGTCATCATTTTCTCTAAATTGTTTATGGAGAGGCTTAGCAATGTGCAGATAGAGGATTTTCCTTTGGCCCGATATATCGAAATTGTGTCATTTGATATTTCATTTTGTTTGTAAAAGATAATAAATATTCTGGGTCATTTTTAAAAAAAAACTCTGCATCGTTGTGTTCCGCTTTGGTGAAATTGACAGAAGGGTGTGTTCCTACACAGTGTAATACTGACCAATCACAGCTACCAGTACTAGACTGTGTAGGACGCACCTCTTTTTTGGAAACGTACAACACCCAGAGGTCAACTTAACTGGAGTAAAAGTGGAATGTCTCAATGCACAGTTATGAGAAAAGATAATCCAGATGGTATTTAATACAGAATACAAGTATTATATATATTTCTACTGAAATGGCAGGAGGGGGATGCTTTTTTAGAAGATAGGCCATCTACTATAATTATTCTAGCAACATGTTTTCTTATATGCCAGCCATTTAAATGAAAGCCCAACCATGTGATATTTGGATGATAGATCACTGACTTCCCGAAAGAGCAGTGTCCTGAGTCACCAGCCCCCTTTTGTGACATCGATATAGCTTGATGAGACAATCCCAAGGTCCATGATCCTTCAGACATGGCAGACTTTTTATAGATCTATCAGTTATAAACGCCTACCTAAAAGTAGACTATAATTCACAATTAATTCCCCCAGATTGGGGGACACATTGAGACTGCAAAAGTTTTCCCTGCACAGGATTGTACCTATCTTAATAAGAGGTGTAGACCTCCTGATGATTTAGAAGCTGGGGTAGATACAAGCTATCATTTATATAAGGGTACATTCAGAAGCCCGTCTATGGGGACATATATTCGCCGCAAGTTTGTGGCCCCATGTACGTCCCCATGGACGGCAATGATGGTTCGGCTGTGGTACGGTGCTGCACCATACACCGGAAGAAGATGGAGCCTGGTGGGCATACTGCAGTACGACTGCACCCTGCATTAAACACGAACCCAACATAATGAGTTGCAAAATTTGGTGCCAGTTTTTAACTTTCATCTTGTATATTACACCAGAATTCTCTTCTCTATGATGGGATTTGTAGCTCTTGTGTGCAGCCTCCTTGTATTCTTTCTGTTAATTTGTGATAAAAATAGGGACAAAATGTATGTTATGCCATTTCTGTTTCTGACATTTGTTTTACCACATTATTCAACTACAGCAAGGCCCGTCTTTTGCCTACGTGAGTAAATAGATTGTGCAGTGTGTTGTGTGTGTGTTTTTTTTAGCACTGGGTAGACCTTTTCATGCTATTGTTGCTCACTCAGATACAGCGGTGGTAATATCATGTTGTATCACACAGTGAACTGCAACAATTGCACTTGTGATTGACACAAATTAGTTCCATGAGTGAGCTTTGACTCGGATTTGTGGTTGTCATCCAAACTGGCAGGGTTGTAAAAGAAAAAAAAAACATAAAAAACAATCTAGATGAGTTACATTTTATAATGAGTACAAATGTAAAGGAAAATATGACCATCCTAGTAAAAAACTTTGTTTTCAAAACTTTATGGCTGACTATCATTGATCGGAAGTCAAATCTCACACCATCCTTTGTTTGTTTTTGATACTTTTTGATAACTTTTTCGACAATGCTGACAGAACCAGCAGCCTGAACATTAAGTCAATGAACTGAAGACAAAAAAAGACTTAACGGATTTGCTGTGAACTTATAATGGGATTGCAATATTGTGTGCACCTTCCATATTAATCCTTTGACGTGTGCCTTGCATGACTGCATGTTTCTTTGCTTGCTGATACTTTGATTTTTGATTATTACGGTAATCTGTATTTAGTCCTGTAGACTACAATCGAATATATCCTCAGGGATGATCACAGGAAGGAAGGGCACCACACATGCTGACTGTAACTTCTTCATGTTGGCTCAAGTAGACTTCCCAGGGGGTTGATTTACAGTATTACTCTGAATCTCTCAAAGATTAGTCCACAATAAACTGCAGGATCTGCTCAAGCTAATGGAATGTAAATTTCTTGCAGTTATCTCATGCTTGGTGTAGGTTAACATATGGATTACTTTATTCTAGTTACATCTGACTTTAGTAGAATGGTGTCATAATTTAAAGGGATTTTTTGGCATTATTACATTTTTGACACTGATACAGGATAAGTCATTAGTATTCGAAGGGTGTCTAACACCAATCACTGCTGGAACAATGGATGGAGTTAGAGGTGGAAGGCTCCATTGCAACTCATATGGACACCCACCAATCATCAGGATAGGTCTTCATTATTTTATGCCATAATAGGAACTATTATCCCAACCAGTGACCCATGGCCATATGTTACCATGGCATGGATTATTGATGACCATGAGACACCCAGTTATCTGCTAATCAATCTAAATGTGGTATCATTGACTCAGTGTCAATCCTTGATGTATCATTAGATGCAGAAAAAGTTCACAGTATACAGTGCCATAGCCAAATTAGAAAAAGAGTCCCCCATAATATTCTATTCTTATTGTTATGCAGCAGCACACAATCCAGATGTGACCCCGACCTCTGCACCCCTATAGATCCTATAGCCAATACTCGGCTGCATAGATTGCATAATGAGACTAATTTCATTCCTCAGTAAAGACAGTGAACAGATGTAACTATTCAGTGAGTTTATATGAAGATGAGAAGATAAAGAGTAATGGAAACTATTTAGTTGCCTTTTGGCCGATAGAGTATTGTGCAGCAGGTATTCAGGATCCTCAATCATAAAAGCAACAAAGCATGTGCTACAGCACCATATTAACCGCACCCCTTATTATACTGCCTAAACTTCCTAAATTAGTTATAATGTTAAAGGGTTTTTCTATGATGTTGATATGGATGAACTATCCTTAAGATAGGTCTTTAATATTAGATAGATGGAGATTCGACACCTGGCACTCCCATCAACTAATATCAGTACCAT
The DNA here is from genome assembly GCA_019512145.1 of Engystomops pustulosus. NCBI lineage: Eukaryota > Metazoa > Chordata > Amphibia > Anura > Leptodactylidae > Engystomops > Engystomops pustulosus. The sequence continues at coordinate 22,372,605 of CM033648.1, forward strand.
GGCTCTAGTAAAAAACCGCATAAAGAGCTGGACATTTACCGCTACATACGCTATATAGTGGCCGAGATGCTTAATTGCAGAAGCATTTTCCTGGCTCGGTCACTACTTACTGTAGTATTAGGAGCCTCTGTTTCAGACTTCATAGACTGTTCTTGTCAGGGCTGTTTTATATCCATGGGGATACCAGGTGTCAATGCACAAAAATTAGATATTGATGACTTATCACATATCAAATTCCTGGCAAATCCCTTTTAGGCATAGTCTGCGAGACATGATGCTAAATACCATGCCCCTGTATTGTTTCACATAGCCGTGCTTACACCAGAATCCCAAACTAGAGCCACTTACCTAAGTAGTTGTGCCCCCCTCTAGTAGTGCCATGGAGTAGCATATTCTGAAAAGTAGTGTCAGCAAAATCGTAACATACCAGCCCATGCCATTGTGTCCACTGTGGTGGGGAAGGTACAGCCAATTCAGTTTTTCTGCTAGTGGTCAATACTATTCTTCTCAGAGTGCATGGCGTGCTGTGTACACATTCATCTTCTTACTACACTGCTTGTGGATCTGTGCATGCAAAATCAATGATGTGACTCGAAGGCATTGATTTTTTTTCCAGTTGCAGGCTAAGTATCTCTGCATTCGGCATCATTGTGTTCCAGTAATGCGGAATGCATTAGCGACCACTCAGGCATAGGAAGGGTTAAGCAGGGCTGCTTTAAAGCTTGGTGATGTGCATTACTTCATAACATGGCCCAATGCTATGTATAGATCACGAGATAAGAAGATCCAGGATGTTTCTTGTCTGATATTAGCTTTTGCCAAGAATACCAATCATTCATCTGTGGGCTTGTGCCAAGTCCAATCAGGGCATCTCAGTAATGATACTTAGCAGATGCGATGCTTGGTCTTTGATCTATGAACATTACAGTACTTACTGTATTATAGCGGCTGCTCCAGACTTCATGCTACAATAGCGTTCTTAATTGCAATCCACCAGCACATCAAGCAATCCCCTCAAAGGAGTAAGTGCTTTGATCGCCCATTAAAGTTCATATATTTTAGGTATTTCAGGCCATAACCCTAAGTTGCATCCATGTACACATACTATCCTTTTCATTGGATGATTTCTGTGCATAACACCGGTTGCTATGAATTCTAGGGAGAGCTGGAAAAGCAGCTTCTTCAAGCTAATCCCATCCTCGAAGCTTTCGGTAATGCCAAAACTGTGAAAAATGACAACTCATCCCGATTTGTAAGTATCAACACAAATCTTTATTCATAAACTGAGACTGTTTTAGTTTGGGAGGAGGGGGTCCACATAAGGCTGTATATAAGGAATCCATGGGGTGATGGGGGATTTATCTTATGAATCCATAAGGGCTGAGGGGGGCTTTATATAAAATAACCATGAGGGGGCTGTTTGGTATGATAAACTAGCTACTTTGTGAAATTTTTAGCATAGGGGCCTACTGAGGCGCTGTCGCCCAGGGTCCTATTGAAACTTGGAGCCGGCCCTGGAGGTAACCTTTCATATCCCGAGGCATAAAAAACACTTTAGGGCAAGGCTATGGAAGCGTTTACAACTGGGATGTCCAGGGCAAAACCGAATGAAGGAAGAAATAAGTACAAAAAAATGAATTTTCTGGCTTTGGCCAGAGGAAGGACTATGCAGATTCTTCTGTCAAAGGTACCTCCTTAGCTCAACAAGAGCTAGAAGTCCCCTTGACAGATTTTGAAGCATTGTGCTGAGGTGCTTCAGTAATATTCTGCCACTTTTGATAGATACATAGATATTTGTTAGTAGCTCATTTGATAGGATCAGATAAAACTTAGTGTAACAACCATTTTGCTTTGCTTTTAATATTTATCTAGGGTAAATTTATTCGCATCAACTTTGATGTTTCTGGATTCATCGTTGGAGCAAACATCGAAACTTGTATCCTTTTCCAGTCTCCAAAAGAGAATTTTAACCACGGAGATAAAAACATAAGATTTCAATGTCTAATCAAGGCAAATTTCCACAAGAGAGATATAAACATGTAAAAATGTGGATGATATGTATAGACACTAGATGCTCAGTTTCATAATTTCCAAGATACTTATCCCCTCTATCGCCTGAGCCAATTGGTTCTTCACTGTGAATTAAATGATCCTGTGTCAGACATAATAAATCATTTTTAATCATTTAAATCTTTATTTAAAATCTTAAACAGAAACTAAATACAACATTAGGAAGTAAATTGGGGAGATTTATCAGAAGTGTTTGAAAGCGGAACTGTTATAGTTGCTCATGGCAACAAATCAGAGATCAGCTTTCATTTTCCTACAACTGTTTATAAAATTTAAGATAAACTCTGATTGGTTTTCTTGGGCAACTGGAACAGATTTACCTATAATCTTCCCTTATATCGACCGTTCTGTTGGATTGGGGCTCAGTTGTCAAAATAAATGAACATCCTTCAATAGAATATGGGTGCAAGCATTAATTCATTAAAATGTGATTGTCATTGATTGATCCATTTGATATTAGTTCTATATAGCTCAAAATATATGGCTCCTGGAAGTTACCAAGGGGGAAACTCTCTCTCCCACATGAGTGTTCCCATCTTATGCTCATTGAATTAAATAACCATATGATCTCCAGGAGTTACAGACAAGTTGGGTGGTCAGGGGCATCATTGGGGTAGGAAACACCTTAAAGGGGCCTTAGTTTTATTAGTAATTCAGTTCCTTAATTTGCAAAGTTGGGGGATTGAAGAGGGTTCCTAGAGATCTGGCATGTTCTAGCAATATGATATCACTTGCAATAGTCGGGAAATCCTAAACCCTAAAACAGCTCAAATAGTACAGGATAAAAGTGGTATATATAAGAATTTCAAACATAGAATAAATAAATCACTGTTGGCTTCTACGATGGACAGATTGTACCGAAATGTTTGGTGCAGAGGTTAAATAGCATCAGGCCACTCCATATAAGGGCTAGTAAGATCTTGGCATATTATTTCACTGTATAAACAAGCACTTAATCTGAGCTTGTATTCCATCAAGTTATCTTTAAAAGTGCTTTTCTGTTAATGTAATGTTTGCTTCTTTAATAATGAAACAGATTTGCTTGAAAAATCTCGTGCTATCCGGCAAGCAAAAGACGAGAGAACTTTCCACATATTTTACTATTTGCTTCAAGGAGCAAAGCCTGCATGGAAGGGTATGTTGTATACATGAATAGCTGTTAGTCCTCGAAAATAGTATTGCATTCGTCAAGGGGTACAGTCCTACCCCATAGCGGTGCCACAATGCTTAGTCTTTGCTTGCTGCTCTATATTTACTATCCCCTTATATGAGGAAAGGACTTGAAATAAATTTTATTTGCAAACATATTCAGAGAATTCTCTGCATGTTTAGATTTGCTGGAGGAGAAAGGGATAGGACCACACAACAATGACAACCAAGACCTACTATGTTATTGTACTCCCTTGATTTAAAGGGAGAGATGTTACCAGCTAGAGATGTTAATTAGCTGAAGATTTTGTTCACCTATGACCTGTTTAAGACATGATGTCTGTTTCAAACAACTGATACGTGGAGCTGCAGGGTACTTAACACCCCAATTATCTCAGATTGATGGTCCATCATAAAGATTGGCAATTTAAATTGTTACCAATGTAAACCACTGCTAAATGACATAATATAATATCTTCTACAGGATAGCTATCAAACAATGATTACCGTTACATATAATATATTATTTATTTATATATTGTTCTACTTTTCTTTGCAGAGGAATTACTACTGGAAGGTTTCTCAAATTACACCTTCTTTTCCCATGGTTATGTACCCGTCCCCTCACAGGATGATGGAGACATGTTCCAGGAGACTTTGGAGGCCATGGAAATCATGGGATTTGTCGAAGAAGAGCAAATAGGTACGATCTTGTTCCAGTCTACTAACTTATAGCTTCGTTGACTAATCTAATCTAATGATAGACTAGGTACTACACAAAAATAAGTATAAAACCCCTTAATCTTGAAAAATGAGAATATATCTAAACATCACTGGAAATGACCACATGCAATGCAGTGGTCTAGTTCATAAAATGTCCAAGGCTAAACATAACTAAAGAATCTGTAGCAATTATAGTAAGTTGTTTGCCTTTGAAGTCTCCAAAATCGCCAATTAAACTAATCTGAATCACTTATCCTTAAAATCAAGGTTGGTTGTTTTCATACATTAACCCCTTTCTGGTACATAGCAAAAATCTTTTGATCTCTTATATTAACCCACAAGACGAATGTAATACATTTATGTGCTCAAAACTGTCCAAGTAGTTGACGAATGTACAGCTATATCTGACGAACTCTCCCATACACATGGATACTCTACTCGGCTATGTGAAAGGGAGAGAGGGAAAAGGTTACTGTCAGACATCTATGGCAGTAGTCTTAACATATGCTAAACAAAAGTTGGGTGAGCATTTCATGCGCCTTAGATGGTTAGCCTAACGGGACTTCACCAGGTTCTGACGGCTTTATTCCAAGTTGTATAGGAATGTTAAGTCTAGAATATATGTGTGTATTATGAAGCTTCCAGTCAGTCCAACACAATGTTATAATGTCGAGTTCCAAATTTTTTAAAAAATTGTCCGAAAGTTGTCTTTATGTGTAAACCATTCATCACTTGCATACTGAAGTTTCCATACTGATACTTACAGTTGTTTGCATATGCCTGAACGTGAACAAAAAAGAAAGTGTTGCTTTTTATTACAAGTGTACATTGAGCTAAACATCATTTTTTTTCCAATATGGCAGCAATGATGAAGGTGGTGTCATCTGTCCTCCAGCTTGGTAATATTGTCTTCAAGAAGGAAAGGAACACCGACCAGGCCTCCATGCCAGATGATACAGGTAGGGTATGACTCTTTATTTGGAGGAGTGTAAGAAGTACTCATATACATGACATGGGTCCATCTACGTTAGACCTCACTAGTGAACGATCTGATACACGTTTGATACAGATGTTGGTGATGCAAGATTTGGGGAGGATTTTTCATCAAAGCTTCTGCTCTAATATCTAGTTTATCAACCATGTCTCATTTTGTCCTTATTTTACTATCAAAGAGACAAACACAAATATTTGATCCAGTTTTTATTTAGGCTCATAATTCGACCAGTCACATTCATCAAGTTATGGTTAGTGTGGGCCCAGAGGGAAATGATTGAGAAACCCTGATGAATGTCGTACTTTAAGTGCTATTTTAGTTGAATTCCATGTTGGCAATACATGAAAAACAAATGAGCAAATAAGTTGACTGTAATATTAGATAGTAAATATCTAATAATCTTCTAATTTTCTACTATGTTGGTGACCTTCTGTGTCTCTTATCTTGTTGACCTTCTATGTCTCTTGATGTTCAGCTGCCCAGAAATGTTGTCATCTGATGGGAATCAATGTAACCGACTTTACAAGGTCCATACTTACCCCTCGCATTAAAGTGGGAAGGGACCTTGTGCAGAAGGCTCAGACCAAAGAACAGGTATGTTTGCCGTTATTTACACTTTGGCAACCGCACATGCATTTCATATGGTCCTCCACAGAGTACATATCAAAAATGTTGTCTATTGTTAAGAAAATTTGAAGCAAGGTTAAATGACTATTGAATCCTGAAGACACTGATCTATATATGTGGATGACTTACCGGTATTCCTTTAGATGTTCATTGACAAATGGTTGGTTCAAGGCGCCTGCCATTCTACACACCACTGTTTTCCATTCAAGGAGATCTTGAATAAAGATTAAGATATTTGGGCATCTTTACAGTATTTGTAATTTAGGATTAGACTTCCACGAAGTGACCTCAGAAGATCTGCAGGATCTTCAAACAACACTTGTCAAATCCTGGAACATACCTTCCTGGAGGGATGACACATAGTCAGAATGTTCTAAAAAAGATGACACTAAGGATTATCACCCTGAAAATAAAATATCTCAAATGGGCAGGTTGAGTTCATTTCACCCTATTAATCATGAAATCATAAATTACTACGTAAGTTCCCAACTTTTGGTACCTTGAGGACCGGATTGAGCTTTCAGTGATGCTCATAGGTTATATATATATTCAAAGGCACAGTCTTTCTTTCAAAACCAATTGAACTGTTTAACAAGGAAAATATATGGGAACATTGTAACGGTGCATGAAGCGCTGTGGAAATAAAGTTTATCACTAGAGATGAGCGAGTATACTCGTCCGAGCTTGATGCTCGTTCGAGTATTAAGGTACTCGAAACGGCTCGTTGCTCGGACGAGTATTTCCCCTGCTCGAGATCGAGCATTTAATTAAAAAAACACAGTGAAGAACAATGAAGAATAGAATAAAAACAGTGAACACAGGATCATTTAAGTGAAAAACACAGTGAAAAACACAGTGAAGAATAGATTATAGATGTTCGGCACATCTGCTTACTTGTCGGAAGATACGCGCGGAACGGTGCGAACAAAATAGTATGTGAAGAACAATATATATGTGTGAAGAACACATTGAAGAACACGGTGAGCAGCACAGAGACATCGGGGAGCAGCGCAGAGACATCGGGGAGCAGCAGAACGGAGACATCGGGGAGCAGCAGAACCGTGTTGTTTTGAGAAATTTGGGACGCAAAATCTTTTTGCATTATTAATTACTTCTTTCCTATTCCCAGCTCTCGACTCCAAGAGAAAACTTCAAGAATTACTGCCACAATAGAATCAATGGAAGAAGGCAAGAAAAATTCCAGGAGATATTGAGTCCATGACCCAACAGTTTTGAAGAGAAAGCTGCTGCTTATGACAAATGTGAAAAGACCAAGACTCGCCGAGCAAGAGCTTGATGACTATAGTTGACTTGGACAATAGCGACAACTTGTATCTAACCTGGAGAAGAAAAGAAAGAATTTGACCAGGTTTGTCACAGTTTATCATAATACAATTTGGACTATGTAATGACTTCAGATAGGTAGCTGACTATTCATGTATGTGGCAGATGTTGGCAGAGGAGAAAAACATCTCATCAAAATATGCAGAGAGAGGGACAGAGCTGAGGCTGAAGCCAGAGAGACAAGAACCACAAGCTCTATCCCGCCAGAGCTTCTTGACGAAGCCTTACAGGCCAAGGAAGAACTTGAGAGAGTTATAAAATACTTAGACTGAGATGGAAGACTTGGTCAGCTCCAAGGATGATGTAGGCAAGAATGTAAGTAACCAAGGAAATTGGAACTAAATTTACCAAAAAAACCAACAAATAACCCAATGGGCCAAAATACGATCGTGTGCTACAATCCTGGTGCGATCACGGAAAAAAACCTACGGAAATGTGCCGCGGGGAACCTAGTAAATAAGCCGCCTAGTTGTTTTTTCTATCCAGGTCCTGATTTGGAGAAATCCAAGCGAGCCTTGAACAACAAGTTGAAGAGATGAAGACGCAGCTGGAGGAATGGAGGACGAGCTCAGGCAACAGTAGATGCCAAGCTTAGACTTGAAGTCAACATGCAGGCCCTTAAAGCCCAATTTGAAAGAGACTCAAGCAAGAGATGAAACAAAATGAAGAGAGAGGAGGCAAAAGCGTCAAACGGTAAATATTAGGTATAAATGTATAATCTATCAGATAAAAACATTATACGTTTTTTTTTTTATGTAATGATTGATTGCTATCACGACACTAGAGTAGTCATCAGGGATCACAACATTGTAGGATTTCAGGCCATATGAGATGGACATATATCTTTATCAGCACTACAAAACATGTTAATGTAATTTTAAGGTCCATGAGTATGAAACAGAAACTGGAAGATGACGGAAACAGAGGACAGTGGAGTGCAGCACAAGAAGAAGTTAGAAGTTGACCTAAGACTTGGAAGGACAGTTGACTTTGCCAACAAAGGCCGGGGATGAAGCTATCAAAACAACTTAGGAAGTTGCAGGTCAGCAGGAGTAATTACACATTATTAACATTGCCACACCAATAACATTCAAAAATCATACAAATCCCTATCTATTCCTTTTAGGGTCAAATGAAAGATTTCCAGAGAGATTTGGATGATGCTCTGCTGCACGAGAGGAGATCTTTGCAACTGTAGAGAAAAGAGAAGAAGGCCAAGAACTTAGCAAGCTGAACTCATGCAACTGCAAGAGGTAACAATTGGTGTGTTGTTAGAAATGAAAATTATAAGGAGTGGTTATGTCCCAGGGACATCATAGATGATTAACTCTTCTAGAGGATTTGGCTGCTGCTGAGAGAGCAAGAAAACAAGCTGAGTTGGAGAAAGAGGGAATTTGCAGAAAACTGCAGGAAGTGCATCAGGAAAGTAAGTGGAAGCATAAAGAATTAAAATACAATAAGATAATAATAAAAAAAAAAAAAATAAGTGTTTCGGATTTTTGACTATGGACAGGTCATCATCCGTATTGAGGAGGTTGCAACAAATCACAGCTGCTTCCGGTGCCTAACATATTGAATGGAACAAGGATACACCCCATTCTATTGTAGTGGGCCAAGTAGGTTATTACAACTCAGCATTTTATTTAATGAAAAAAACAACTTTTATGAGATTATGGTAGTGCTCTTGTTAAAAGGATGTTCATCCAGGAAGTTTTGAGGCCACCAATTTGGATTCCTTATTATGGGGCCAGTTGTTTTCATTTGCCTTCGTGAGAAAGGCACTGCCGGTTTAGATGATGGACAATGATGGACCTTTGTCTTGAGAACTTTTCTAAATCAACAAGTAACTTAGAGTGAACAATGTCAATAATTTCATGCTAAAAGGTTCCAGCTCTTGGATGACAAGGTCGTCTGGAAGACCAGAATCTCACAGCTGGAGGAGGAATTAGAAGAGGAACAGGCCAACATCGAGGGCATGAGTGTGATCGAATGAGGAAAGCGTGCAGCAGGTAGGTATAAGGACAATGGCTCTCATTTATGAGAATGCGTTAGATTATGTAGGGATTGTGTATATTGGCTTGAGGCAGAGCAACTTTAACAATGAACTGGAGCTGAACGGGCACCGCACAGAAGAACGAGAGTGCGGCAAAAGAGCTGGAGGCAGAACAAAGAACTCAAGAGCAAACGCAAGAAGAAATGGAGGGAAGCGTCAAGTCCAAATTCAAGTCCTACTCTCTGCATTGGAAGCTTAAAATCACAACTTGAGGAACAATTAGAACAGGAAGCCAGGTATACTTTATAGACAATCTATAAGGTATCTGTTTCCTCAGTTGATCTTAGAATGACTTACATTTATGACAGTTGCACAAAGTAATCCGTAGCATAAATATAGTGTTGACCACCACAATTCTCGATCATCTTCCATTCTAATGTGCAAAAGTGTTCATTTACAACACACCCCTACTGGGCTAAGCTGTAGTCTTTAGTGTTTCCTTCTTATATCGATGGCACTGATACTTACCATGGTTATTTAACTTATCGATTTCAGAGACAACAAACATCATTGAAGACACTAAAACAAAAAGACAAAAGTTAAGGAAGCTGCTGGCAAGTTGAGATGAAAGGAAGCAGGCCGAGCAGTACAAGGAACAGGTGAACTCATGTCAACAACCTTTAAGTGATTAGATTAAACAATCCGTGGTCCCTTTATGGCTTCTACCTAGGATACATGAATCTATCTCAAGCATCATTTTTTGCGGCAGTTTTTATAACAGGTTTACTCAGAGATGCAAGACTCCAATCAAAAATTTCAGAGTACTGCATGTAGTTACAATCTTAGGCAGAGGGGATTAAGGGTGCAATGGACCCGGCTGTATGAATTTATAGCCCTACAAGTCTAGAATTCACTCCTACAGATGCACTAGAATCACGCTTCTTGGGGACCTTTGAGGGCGTGAAAAGACTCTGTGTACATGTGTTATTGAGAGTGTATGAGGAGTAAGAGGATTCATGGGTAAAGGTCCATCTCAGTTTAAAATTTGGGGGTGGTTTCGGTGGCCATGGGCCCCAGGCTGCCGCCTAAACTGCCTATATTCCGCTAACCGTAATGACCTTAGGCTACTGGATGTGCAGTTTTAGAAATGCAAATCATGCATGAGGCCATAGAAGTGAATGGGACATGAGATACTGTAGATATACGGTAACTCTGTTATTCTTTCATCGTCGTGTGCATGAGATCAAAGCCAACATACGGGTTATGCAGTGTAGAACTTTTTACTGGCTCCAAATATTCTCCAAAGCTGATATGTTTATGTCCCTATTTTTTCATATGGTTAGGACGACAAGGGAAATGTAAAACAGAAGCAATTGAACGGCAGCTGGAGGAGGCTGAGGAAGAAAACACAACGTCTAATGCTGCCGCAGGAAATGCACAGGGGAGGGTTGGATGAGGCCACGGAGAGCACTGATGCACTGAACAGGGAGCTCGTGGACTCAAGAGCAAACTCAGGTACGTTTGAGCAAAATTCTAGAAGTTGATTCTATATGTGAAAGTGAATTAGGTAGATCGATATGATCAGCTGTCGGGGCCGACCTGTGGTTTTACCGACACATCTGTAGCCAGTCCGACCCGGACTATAACGAGAGTGTTGCCTACAGCTATATCATCTTGGATTTTTGTGCATAGAAATATTAAGGGGTGTGAAGGGACATTGGCCAATTTTCTCTTACTAAACTATATGTAAACATAACCAGAAAACATAACAGAAACTTTACCAGGGTAAGTACATAGGGCCACCCATTGGGTCTGTCCTACCTGAGAAGTCTCTTATTATTTAGTGACCAACCCCTTAACTACAGATGCTACCTCAATAACATCGGTTACATTTATGTACCAAGTGCATGTCTGATCTCGGAGTTGTTCCAAATGCTCCTCTGCACGTAAGAATAAATAGTCTCATAAAAGCAAAGTGATCAGTGGGCACAATTGAGCATAGAGTCCGATAGCTTTAAGGAGATATAATGAATTTGTGTTCCCTAGTTGATGCATAATAATGGTATTACATAGAGTTGTCTTTGATATGACTAATTAATGAGAGATTGGGAGCAGACATAAGAGATTTCCATATAAGATGATCAAGCCGCAGGGAATTTAAGGCCGTATTTGCTTGTTATTCCTTCAAATCCCTTTAGAAAAAACACAATATCAGAGGAGTGGAGTCTGCCAGTAAGTTGTGCCAGAGTTATCTAAATCATATATTTACATTACTTGTAGGTCAAAGGCATTAAGCTTAAACCGAGAGAAAAGAATGTCGGTCAGTAAATTATTTACAAAAGCTTAAAAGGCAACTAGAAAGCTATTCTCTGGGTCACTGGGTGATTGACCATAAAACCACAGTGTGTAGTGTAGGGAGAGCTCAGTAGCTGGAAAGTATTAAGGGACTTCTCTATGATATAAAGGGGTTGTCCGAGAGGTAAAAACGCCTTGGTGGCGGGGGGGCTGGTTAAAAAAATAACATTTTTACTTACCCACGGTCCTCCCAGCGGCCCACAGGGGCACGAAACGAGGTTGGCCAGCCATGCCCACCCGGCCGCTTCAGTGATGGCTTCCGTGGCCCTGCTTGTTTACAAAGGGCACGGGACCAGAGAGAGGACAGGTGGGATGCAAGGAGGGACCGTCAGAGGAGGAAAATGTTTAATTTTGTAACCATCCCTTTGCGGCCAACAAGTTTTTTTTTACGCTCTTGGAAACCCCTTAACATAGTTCAGAACCATTGTTTGTCACTAAAACTATTTGACTTGTTACTACTCCTAAGGAGTTGTCAGTGGACCCTGTATTCACCCGGTAACTCCTGTACCCTGACTTACTGCAGGGAAACCACTAGGCCAGTATCTCGTTTCATTGACATATGACCAAGGAGAGTAGAGAGACACCAAACGTGCAACCAAAGGGACAGTCAGCTACGTGGTTAGAGGACATCCGAGGTCAGGGCAGGACTAAGTGTGGTCAAAATCCAGTAGATGAAGCAAGTTAGAGTAGGGCGACACTTAGGGGGTATTATATTCGGCTGCTCCTTGTGACCAGTTCTTATGTATGTTTTGGAGCTCCCATGAGATCATTAAAGTGGTTTGGCCCTAAATAAATGTTTGTTTGCTCAAAATGCTGTTTGGATTTTTTTTCTCAAAAAATTCCTCCCTCAAAAAGTCCCAAAATGGCATAAAAAGTTATATGAGGCTTTTGGTAAAGTCCCAAGTCATGAATCTGGTTTTGCACAGCGTTGCATTAGCCAGCAGTTCTAGTTCTATATGGTTGGAGATAGCCCTGTAGACTTTAGCAGTGAAAAGTCCAAAAAAAACCTCAATGCGATTTTTTGAGACTTTTTTTAAGCCAAAAAACAATGTAAAACCCTTTAAAGTTTTAACCAAGAGTACACAACGTCTTCCGATTCAATTTTGACATGTCACTACGATATATTAAAGGGGAGCGGCCTCGGAGTATAAAAATACAGAATGAGACTCATAGGATGCCCCCGAAGCCCTGATCAATTTAGTAGTTCTTTTAGTCCATCCACGTGTTATGGCGTCAGGAAATTTATATGTAAATAGCTCATATAGCCAAGGGGGAGGTGACCCTTATAGGAGCTAATTCACATTTAACTTTGGCGGGCGTATATTTTGAAAGGTGGACGGATCTTTATGGATTATTGATCAGGGGAGCAGCAGCAATGAAATAAGTCCATGTCATTCGTTATTTGTTCTTGGTGATAGGTAATTTAACGTTTGAAGGGTTTATATAGAAAAACAATGCTATATTATGTATTGTGATGTTGGTACCTTTGACATGAAGTGATTTTGTGTGGTGTGCCGTATAACAGCTGCAGGACTTTCTATTGCAGAGGGGGACACAGGATACTACGCAATGACTAGCAGGTCCAACGCCTTCAATTTTGCAGCTCCTCCTAGATAGGGTATTTCCTAACTTATCCTTTTTAACTTTTTAAAGACAACATTGAAGTCTCAGATGCAATGAGAGACCAACATAATGTATGTCTGGACTAAAAACAAGAATTCATTAAAAAAAAAAAAACGTGTAATGAAACAAAAACAAAATTTGGAATATGAAACATCAATGTTCTTCAAAATCCACCCTTTTCCTGCAAAATCTGAAGGCTTGGACATCTATGTATGGAACAATCTAATTGATATGAACGATTCAGCAAATTTTAAAAAACTAACGTTCTCCACCTGTAAGGACGTATCGTAAGCAGTACATTGCACTTCACTAACTTAACACTCTTCATTGTATGTGGAATGTGTTCCGTCATGCATGATAATGGTGCACTACATGTCAGACATGAACTTGATCCTCATTTACATGTTGACATTCTCAAAATACCCTGGTACTGGAGTTCCTGATGACATTCTTTTAAAGGGTAGGAAACTGTTCTTAAAGGGAACCGTCATCAGAAATTGGCCTAGAAACCATTGGCATATGTTGTCAAGTAGCTGAACAGCTTCTAGATGATGTCTCTTTATGGTGTGGCATCATCCTGAAAATCAACTTTGAAGTGAGATGAAAAATTGGTTTATGAAGTCAAGGAGGCGGCGAGTTTAATAACTGAAGTCCAAGCTTTCCTGTCCCATTTTACGTAATTGATGGTCTTGCGTCCAAGGACATCATGACACAGATCTCCTGAAGTCTGGTGCATGATTCAATCACATAGAGGAGTGTTCAGAGGCAGGGAGAGCTTGGACTTTTGTGTTAAACTCTCCGCCTCCCTGACTTATGCATCTCACTTCAAAGTTGATTTTCTGGATGAAACCACCACACTGGGCCATGAAAGAAAACATGATCTAGAATCTGTTCAACTGCTTCAAGACATACTCGTAGTGGTTTAATAGGTCAGTTTTATGATGACAAGGTTCCCTTAAAGGGTTATCCTTTGAACCAGAATCTCCCACATTTCAACAAGTCCTCTTTAGTCTCGTCTAGTACTCTGCCTGTTTGCACAGCATAGTAGGCAATCAGCTTCTTCTATGTCACAAGCCGATGCCTGAGGGAAAAGGGTTGATCAGAAACCTGATATAGGACAAGGCAGGAATTTTAGAGTTCAAAAAAACCTAATAACTTACACATATGAATAAAACAACTGTCATAAGGGAGGTTTAGAAGGATCTATGCCATGTTGGGCTGGGGTCCTTGGCCACTAGATAAAATATTATACTAGGGCTCAAAACCATCAAGCTTGGGTAGTCTAATAGTGACCATGCTGGAACTCTGGGGTCCAGTATGGGTAAGAGCCTGGGGCCCCAAAAGATCTCCTGGTACTCTGATGGGTCCAGTCCAACACTGCTCCAGGGCCGGTACCAGCACTGGGCATACCAGTGGCCAGGCTGCTAGGGGGAATACATAGGCTGTTACATAAGGAATCTACAGGAGGTCAGCGGGTTTTATATAAAATAAACATGAGGGGACTGTGGATATAAACTAGGGATATTTAGGGAACACAAGTCTGTTTAGTTACTAATTTTTAATGCCGCCAAGTGAGTCACTGCAAAGGGCCCAGTAAGGCTCTGTCACCCAGGGGCCTACTGAAACCTGGAGCTGACCCTAAATGGTCCCACAAGTTGTAATTGCAGAGTAACCTCAGTTTTCCTGCAATTTTGTATTCCTAAACTGGGTTTTCGCAGGGAAAATATATACAGTACTTATAACACTTGGTACATTGGTATCAGTATAAGCCACAAAAATAGACATCCTGCTATATTGCATATTATTAACTGCATCAGAGAACTTTTGCATGGTCAACGCAGTAACATGACTATTGTCAGAGACAAAAATGCATGCCGAAAATAACCAAGGGAACCAAACGTTACTGGACTAAAAACATTATAATTAAGGTCACAGTCCATCTCGCATTCAGTTGCTACTAATCCACTCTTATTACAGGAAATGGCATCAGTGTTTCTGCAATGTATCTGTTTTTTTCTCTATCCCAGATACAGATATTTAAAGGAGATGTCTATTTACAAACACATCAAACTTTATGTATCAAATGTAGCAGCTTAAGGAGTTGTCCGGGCTTTGCAAAAAACTATATAACGGCCAGTGGGGAGGGGTTTTGGGGTTGTAAAAACTAGAAAAAAAAAAGTTATCCATGCCCTCTACATCACTCTTGTTTTCCGGCGTCCCTGTTTGTTACAAAGACAGACACGATTGCACGCCAGGTACAGCAGTGAATATAATGCTGGAAGTGTCGGACAGCGCGTCTATCTCTGTAAACAGACAAGGGGCACGCGGCGACAGAGGAGTAAGCATAGCTTTTTTTGTAGTTTTTTTAAAGGCCAGTTACATAGTTTTTGAAAAGCCTGGACAATCCTTAAGGGTGGTTGGAAGTAAGAGGGTAACTGTTTAAAGATACAGTGCAAATTGTGCCCTCTACTGGATCAGACAGGATTGTATTCCCTTCTTGTTGGTCTCGTCCTTAGATGACTTCCAAATTGGACTTAAAGTTGGACTCCACTTTAAACAAATACTTTTTTCCTGTACAACAACTTGTACATACATTGAAAATACAACTTTTCAATATACTTTCTTGCTCTATTCCTTTGGTTTGCAAGATGTGACAAAATTGACCTGTGATGGACACACCAGTGGTTAGAGTCACATCACATTTACCAGAGGTCATTCCCCCTTCCCTATGTGTCTATCACAGACAGACAGATGTCACAATCCACCAGAACCCCCTGAAGTAATAATGAACATTTTAAGCCGAAATCTTAAAAAGCTTGAGTTATTGATACAGAAAGATATAGGAAACTTAATGATTTTCGCAATTTAGAAATATAATATGCTTAAAATAAAATTAAAACTTAAACAGACAAATTTTTGACTATAGGGAGAAATTTACCATACGTGGGGCTCATGGGCCGGTGTATGATAAAAGGCCACTACTCCGTGTCCCGGCCAGATACATCAAGAGGTTTAGGCCACTCAAAATATGCATCAGGCGGCGCCGGACCTGGAGATTCTTGCATAAACCTGCGAATGAAACTGCAGGTTTTTAAAAGTACCAGCCCATTCCTCGGTGACCCACACCCTCTAGGCATAGTCCTGATAATAATTTTTAATTCTGCGTTTGTCCAAATCAGTTGGGTGTCAACGGCCTTGTCCCCAGATTTGTGTTGCATGAAAGCCGGCGCCAATGCGCCCACAATCCGATCTCGTGGCCAAAACCGGGCAATTTAGCGCAAAATGAAAAAAAAAAAAAAATCAGGAAACCCGACTGATGCATCCAACGGACCCTTAGTAAATGTGCCCAATGTCTGCATTTGACCATTTTGATGATGATCTATGGACAGATTAGAATCCCTTTAAATATTCATGACTACGGGCCAGAACTCAGATACAATCTTCTATTTCCTAGCAGCGATGGATAATATAGCAGCTCATATAACACAGGTCTAAAGTTGTTCTTGATCTGGCAGGAGGGGGAATGAACCGCATCATTTGCCCCACCTCGACGATCCACAGGGAACAGAAGAGCTGTAGAAAATGCTGCCGACGGCTCCGAGGAAGACGCCGAATCGGAGATTGAGATTACAACGGAACCAAAGCTAGTGAATAATCCTACTCCTTATCAGTCACTGCCTTTGGACTGTATCACAACTTTATTATCCCCCCTCTCCCTTCACCATGAGGCGTCTGCCATTGCTCCAGGCTGTCCTGGCAATGTGCACCAACACTGCGCCCATCTACGAGCACAGAAGCATGCAGAAGGTCAAACCCATACTAAAATAAAGACATCTACTCTCCACACAGCAGCGTCACAGTGCGACTGTCTCGAGACTGTCTCCAACATGGCTTGACTAAGACGAAGGTTCAGCTTCCCAGTGTGTACTTCTAGCGGTGAAGGGCAGCTGAATTTCGTCGTCCACCCAGTCTAGAAAAGGGGAATGGAATGTGCGACCCACGGACTTGTTGAGATCTTACCATCGTTTCGACTCCATGATTCACTGTTGACACAAAGAAATGTTCTGCTATTTTGTCATTCCTTTTCTGATCAGTGTGGACCTGTTTTTTATTCTCTCTTCTTATGCACCAAGTGCCTTTCTGTCACCAGTATTAAATATATGTTTTTAAAAAATAAATAAATTCGATGTATACACTGTATACGGTGCCACCTGATCGTGCTAACGCCACATCCATCATAAAATTATACAGCACAAGATACCAGTAGCGACCTTCTGTATTAGGTGCTTATATTCAGGGTAGGATATCGAGAGGGAGACTTGGTTTGAACAGCAGCAAACTCCTAATCCGCCCCGTTGTGTTACTAATGTCTATTTAAATGCAATAACTTTTTCATTTGGCTTCTCTAATAAAAATCAGTTTATTGCAATATTATTGTTTGGTCTATTAATGAATGACACTAAACGAAGGAAACAAAATAAGGAAGATTTCAGTGATATTTACTGAACCAATTGTGGTCTATGGACACAAACAGATTGGTCTCATTTCCTGGTTCAATGATTTTTCAGTGATTTTTATAATAATATCTAGAGCCATCAAATTCTGTAGCGCTTTACAGATTCTGGGGAACATATGCAAATAAAATTTGTACAATTTAACTCCTTAAGGCTCAGTCCTTTTTAAAAATGTGACCAGTGTCACTTCCTGTGGAATAACTTTTAGACACTTTAAGATATCCCCGTGATTTTGAGGTTGTTTTCTCATGAGGCATGTAGTTTATGTTAGTATTATCATTTCGGTGATCAGTTTCTTTTTGGGGGGAAAAATGCAATAATTTAGGAAAAATTTGAAAAAAAATTACAATTTACAAAGTTCGAGAGTGACCCCATTTTAGGAAAAGGCAACCCTCAAAGATTATTTAGTGGGTGTATGAGTATTTAAACCCATAAGATTCTGGCTCTAATGTAAACAAATTGAATGGGGTTGTGAGTAAAATTTGCTTGGCAATTTCTCAAATATGTCATTGTAGTGTCAAAAGTATTTTGCCCAATTCATGCCACTGGAGACAAGCCCCAAATTCGTCATGCAGGGTCTCCTGGGTATGTGGCAGTAATCTACAAGATAGAGACATGGCAGGGCTCGGAAGAGAATGGCATTTGGAGCAAAGACATTTTAAAAAAAAATTGGCACCATAAAACATTTGTAGATTCCCTTATGGATCAGAACAGTAGAATTACTGGAAACTGATCCTATTTGAAAACTACATCCCTCCCTGAATAAATCTAGGGGTAGTGAACATTTTTACCCCACAGGTGGACCCCAAGGATGATGCATAATGGATAGTGCCATAGTACAAAATATCCCCATGTCATCTTGTGCCCAGCTACTGCCATCGGAGACAAAGAACCCAAAAAAATGATGCGGGTTCTCCCGGGTAGGGCAATAATACACACAATAAGTACTAGCACTCCCCCCTTCCTGGTCTCTAAAAATAACTGCCTGACTTCCACCTCTTGAAATTTCAGGAAAGGTTCCCTTGCCCTGCACATCAATGACACGTAAGCATTATATAGTGCTATCTGCATGATACAGGAATTTGCTCCTTCATTTTAGAATTGTTGGAATTATCCTAATCCACAATTTTTTCGTGTTCTGTGGGTCCTTCTACCTAGCTCCAGGCACGGCGATGGGGGCGTCATGTGCGCCTCATACGCCAATTTATTCCTGGGGCTGTGGGGAGAGGGACCTACTGGACGGAGATCGGGTGTCGTCATGGAGCGGGTCTCTTTTGGCCCGTACATAGACGACATCTGATCATTTGGAAGGGCAATCTTATTGAATTGCAGCAATTTTGATGCCTTAAATAATAATGTTTATAACATCAAATTGACTTATACGGCAGACAAATGTTGTGTCTCCTTTCTGGATGTCACCATCAGAAGAGATGATAATGGATGTCTACAAACAAATGTATAAAGAAAAGATACAGCTGTAAATTCATACTCCATGCTACATCTCGCACCCAGTCAAACGATTAGAGCCATACCTACCGGGCAATTTGCGAATTAGAGAATTTGCTCTACAGAGAACGACTTCGAAGCCCAGGCACGGGATCTGCGAGCCAGATTCCTACAACGGGGCTATAGCAACAAGTCACTGAAGCGAGCATACCAGCGAGCTAAGAAAACTCCACGCCAAGCACTGTTGACACCAAAACCCAAGAAGACAGTACCTGACAGGTAAGATTTATTACAGGGTATCATGCTCAATGGCAGGAATGCGTCTAGCATTGGAAAGATA
Organism: Engystomops pustulosus; assembly: GCA_019512145.1. Classification (NCBI taxonomy): domain Eukaryota; kingdom Metazoa; phylum Chordata; class Amphibia; order Anura; family Leptodactylidae; genus Engystomops; species Engystomops pustulosus. The sequence goes on from CM033648.1 coordinate 22,391,783, forward strand.
CTGGCCCAACTACAAGGCGACCCATAGTCTCAAAATACATTACACCACATCCCTCTGTCACGGCACGGAGAGCCAAAATTTGAGACATCTATTGGTAAGGAGCCATTACACATCAGGTAGATCAGGAACCATCTTTGGGGCAGATAGGCCCCCCTGGGGATGTATTGCTTGCCCCAATGGAACGAACCAACACGTTCACAGATTCCACAGGCACTAGAATCTACAACATCACTCAAAAAAATTACGTGTAGCACGAAGGCAGTAGTCTACTACGCAACTGCCCATGTGGTCTAATCTATAGGCCTAACATCTCGCCCTCAAAACACGGATTAGAGAGCATATGCGAGAATCAGGGCTGGGGCAGACACAATGTATTTTTGGATGGAAACCGGTAGCACAACATTTCAGGGACAAACATCACTCTGATCAAATGCCTTGGAGTGGCGGTATTGATAAAATGATTTAGGCATTAGAGTGGGACCAATCCAACAAAGTCTCGCACAGTGTGAAACACGCTGGATCTGGAATCTACAATACAATCAAACCAAAGGGCTGAATGAAACATTAAGTTTCGCTCCTTACCTTTAGTGGATTGTTCGTTCCATCTGTTCTACCCCAATATTTCTCTGCATAATGTCAAATGCCCTCATTCACTGGCGTCATTATGCACCAGCTTTTAAGTGTTTTATACATGTTGTCTTACCCTTATTATTTTCTTTTTATTTTTCAGAAAACTGCAAATGCACTATATGGGTTTCCAATTTCTCAGGAATGGTTTATGCATCTTTAAAAAAAAAATTCCCTTTCATTAAGTTGGACAAGATCGAATATCCCTTACAGGACCATTCAATTTGTTGATTGGCGACTAAACAAGTGCACTGTTACTATCTAAGAAGCCCCAGCTAAAAGCTTCGGCATTATCATTGATGTATCAAGCCAGATGCCATATGTGGTCTTAGGTCCCAAAATGTACCATTAACAATTTTATAATTATTAACAACACATTAGAATTTTTGCACCACTCACGTTTATTCTCACGGCTTTCATCACACCCAACTCTTTCCTTCCCTTCCCTCACATCCCCTTCCTACCTCTTTCCCTTCCCTTCACGTGTTTCATTCACTTTTCTCACTTGGTAGCATTGTACCAATTAACATCAATAGAAATGTCAAATATATATAGGTGACTTAAACATGAATTTCTTTTCCATCAAGTGGATATGAACTTATAGGCACCAATTTAATCATGGTTATAATATTAATTAATAATTCTATATAGTATATAATTGTTGAGTTTTGTTTATAACTGTAGCAATTGATGTGCCAAAATGGAACTATTTACACAGCACCTTATAACAATTGCTATTCGCAATTAAATGACTGCAACTCAGCCGTCACCTTTGTACACTGTTTATTTATCATTACATGTATTGTGATTATATTTACATGTCCTTGTACACGATTCATATATTATCATTGTGATTCATATTATATTTCTATGCACTTAGCACTTTTTCTTATCAATTGCACTTTACATTGGTACTCATAATATATGTAGCGGACTAGCGACCAATATGTGTCCTATATTGAATTTAACTTATTATACATTATTTAACTGTAATTAACTTCATGGGTCATTGATTCTTTCCATATGCATTGATGTTACCAAAAAGATATATCCATTCCAGTACAATCACGTAGGATGATTAGCGCATGCGCTAGCCAAACGCTTCCATTTAAAAAATCTCTCTCAACAACCCTGTGTTGGTCCCGGGCATCGCGATCTCGCGGACGCGTGATCTCGGGTCACGTGATGTAAATCACGTGATGCGCGATCGGTGGCGGGACCTCGCGTTGTTTCGGTTTACACCAGGGGAGGTACTATCCGACCCGTGTACAACAGTGCAAGCTCTATTGGCCGATAGAATTTATCTTCCGGCTCTAACACTATGACGCCACCCCCAGACGAAGGCTCATCCCGAGCCGAAACGCGCGTCGGGGTGAGCGGCTCAGTCCCGGCAGTGGAAACTATTGCTACACACACTGGTAAGGACCTTTTTTCATTACTGTGTAGGCTCCCACATCATTGGTATAGTACACGGGCACGGTAGCTTACCAGCCAGTACCTTGTGGGTTCCCTTCCCCCTTCTCGATTTGTTTACAGTCCGCCATGGCACACACATATTTCGTCTTCCACTGCCTTTGGTTCTGACCGCTATTTTTCTGTGTCATCACCACACTGTATCCTCATTGTTTACATGATCTGTCTTTTATTGTTGTTGTTCAAAATAAAAGTATTTTAATCTTCAAATTTACACAACTTGTTTTGGTTACTCCTCTTTTCCCTCCGACTTTGCTTTGGGGGATACTATTGGGTTCTCTCGTGATTTGAGGTGTGTAGCTTTGTGCGTATACTACAACAGGTGGGGGGCCACTTTTGGCCAGAATTGAGGGATTGGTGCATGCCACTTGGCCGTGATTTGTTCCCGTTTCCCTAAATCTGATCTTGTGCTATTGGATATATCTGCATGTATGTGAACGCCAGCTTCTTGTACCACACCTCGACTTCCATATGGCGTGTATGGCTGAAGCACCGGTCCGACAAATCCACCCCTCCCATGTACCATTATAATCCAAAATTACAGTCCGGGGGGGGCTCTGTACTGGTAAAAACACAGAACAACGCAACACGCAACGCCTGCTTCTCCACGCTACGCTGTCCTCCACGCTACGCCTGCTCTCCACGCTACGCCTGTCTTCTCCAAACGCCTGCTCCTCAACGCAACGCCTGCTCCTCCAAACAATGCCTAACTCTCCACAAAAAAGCCACTGCTCCACGATACGTCGCTCCTCTTCGCCACGCCTGCTCCTCGACCACAACGCTAGTCCTCCAAATACTCCTACTCCTTCCGCTATGCCTACTTCTCCAAGCAACTGCTGGGGATTCGGATCAGAGCTGTACTGTGTCTAATTTAGACCCAGGAGCTCTTGATTAACCCCTTAGACACCGGGTCTATGAGCCGGCAGCCGCACCGACTTGTTCATTCAGTGCGATGTCGGAGGAGCGGAGAAAGGAGAAGCAGTAACAGACCGCATCTCCCTTCTCCCTAGGGTCTCCGAGTGCCTCTAAGACATCTAAAGACGTCGGCAAGCTCCAGAACCTGCGCCCAACTGACGTCTTAAGTCGGAGCAGTCAGAGAGAAGTTATAAACATATATAAAATATACATAATTACAAATACAGAGTAATAACAGTTATATGAATAAATCAGGAGGAGAGGGTTCCTGACTCAAGAAGAGCTTATAATCTATGAGGATCGGGGGGTATACAAGAGCTTACAGTCTATGAGATGAGGGGGGACACAAGAGCTACAGTCTATGAGGATGGAGGTCGGGGACACAAGAGCTACGTCTATGAGGATGAGGGAGTGACACAAGAGCTACAGTATATGAGGATGGGGGCGAGGGGGTGACACAAGAGCTTACAGTCTATGAGGGTCTAGGGGTGACACAAGAGCTTGCAGTCTATGAGGTTGTAGGAGTGACACAAGAGCTTACAGTTTTGTCACCCCCGCATCCTCAAGAATGTAAGCTCTTGTGTCCACCCCTCATCCTCATATACTGTAGCTCTTATGTCACTTCCCTCATCCCATAGACGTAAGCTCTGTGTCACCCTCTCATCCTCATAGACTGTAGCTCTTGTGTCAGCCCCCCATCCTCATATACTGTAGCTACTTGTGTCACTCCCTCATCCTCATAGACTGTAGCTCTTGTGTCCCCCCCCTCCTCATAGACTGTAAGCTCTTGTGTCCCCCCTCATCTCATAGACTGTAAGCTCTTGTATCACCCACCGATCCTCATAGATTATAAGCTCTTCTGAGCAGGACCCTCTCCCCTATTTTTTCATATAACTGTTATTACTCTGTATTGTAATTATGTATATTTTATATATGTTTTAACTTCTCTCTGACTGCTCCTGACTTAAGACGTCAGGGCGCAGGTCTGGAGTTGCAGCGACGTCTTTAGATGTCTTAGAGGCACTCGGAGACCCTAGGGAGAAGGGAGATGCGGTCTGTTACTGCTTCTCCTTTCTCCGCTCCTCCGCATCGCACTGAATGAACAAGTCGGTGCGGCTGCCGGCTCCATAGACCCGGTGTCTAAGGGGTTAATCAGAGCTCCTGGGTCTAATTAGACACAGTACAGCTCTGATCCGAATCCCCAGCAGTTGCTTGGAGAAGTAGGCATAGCGGAAGGAGTAGGAGTAATATGTGGAGGACTATGCGTTGTGCGGAGGAGCAGGCGTGGCGAAGAGGAGCGACGTAGCGTGGAGCAGTAGGCGTTTTTGTGGAGAGTTAGGCATTGTTGGAGGAGCAGGCGTTGCGTTGAGGAGCAGGCGTTTTGGAGAAAGACAGCGTAGCGTGGAGAGAGGCGTAGCGTGGAGGACAGCGTAGCGTGGAGGAAGCAGGCGTTGCGTGTTGCGTTGTTCTGTGTTGTACCAGTACAGAAGCCCCCCCCGGACTGTATTTTGGATTATAATAGGTACATGGGAGGGGTGGATTTGTCGGACCGGTGCTTCAGCCATACACGCCATATGGAAGTCGAGGTGTGGTACAAGAAGCTGGCGTCACATAATGCAGATAATCCAATACACAAGATCAGATTTAGGGAAACGGGAACAAATCACGGCCAAGTGGCAGCACCAATCCCTCAATTCTGGCCAAAAGTGGCCCCCCACCTGTTGTAGTATACGCACAAAGCTACACACTCAAATCACGAGAGAACCCAATAGTATCCCCCCAAAGCAAGTCGGAGGGAAAAGAGGAGTAACCAAAACAAGTTGTGTAAATTTGAAGATTAAAATACTTTTATTTTGAACAACAACAATAAAAGACAGATCATGTAAACAATGGATACAGTGTGGTGATACACAGAGAAAATAGCGGTCAGAACCAAAGGCAGTGGAAGACGAAATATGTGTGTGCCATGGCGGACTGTAAACAAATCGAGAAGGGGGGAAGGGAACCCACTAAGGTACTGGCTGGTAAGACTACCGTGCCCGTGTACTATACCAATGATGTGGGAGCCTACACAGTAATGAAAAAAGGTCCTTACCAGTGTGTGTAGCAATAGTTTTCCACTGCCGGGACTGAGCCGCTCACCCCGACGCGCGTTTCGCTCGGGATGAGCCTTCGTCTGGGGGTGGCGTCATAGTGTTAGAGCGGAAGATAAATATTATCGGCCAATAGAGCTTGCACTGTTGTACACGGGTCGGATAGTACCTCCCCTGGTGAAACCGAAACAACGCGAGGTCCCGCCACCGATCGCGCATCACGTGATTTACATCACGTGACCCGAGATCACGCGTCCGCGAGATCGCGATGCCCGGGACCAACACAGGGTTGTTGAGAGAGATTTTTTAAATGGAAGCGTTTGGCTAGCGCATGCGCTAATCATCCTACGTGATTGTACTGGAATGGATATATCTTTTTGGTAACATCAATGCATATGGAAAGAATCAATGACCCATGAAGTTAATTACAGTTAAATAATGTATAATAAGTTAAATTCAATATAGGACACATATTGGTCGCTAGTCCGCTACATATATTATGAGTACCAATGTAAAGTGCAATTGATAAGAAAAAGTGCTAAGTGCATAGAAATATAATATGAATCACAATGATAATATATGAATCGTGTACAAGGACATGTAAATATAATCACAATACATGTAATGATAAATAAACAGTGTACAAAGGTGACGGCTGAGTTGCAGTCATTTAATTGCGAATAGCAATTGTTATAAGGTGCTGTGTAAATAGTTCCATTTTGGCACATCAATTGCTACAGTTATAAACAAAACTCAACAATTATATACTATATAGAATTATTAATTAATATTATAACCATGATTAAATTGGTGCCTATAAGTTCATATCCACTTGATGGAAAAGAAATTCATGTTTAAGTCACCTATATATATTTGACATTTCTATTGATGTTAATTGGTACAATGCTACCAAGTGAGAAAAGTGAATGAAACACGTGAAGGGAAGGGAAAGAGGTGAGGAAGGGGATGTGAGGGAAGGGAAGGAAAGAGTTGGGTGTGATGAAAGCCGTGAGAATAAACGTGAGTGGTGCAAAAATTCTAATGTGTTGTTAATAATTATAAAATTGTTAATGGTACATTTTGGGACCTAAGACCACATATGGCATCTGGCTTGATACATCAATGATAATGCCGAAGCTTTTAGCTGGGGCTTCTTAGATAGTAACAGTGCACTTGTTTAGTCGCCAATCAACAAATTGAATGGTCCTGTAAGGGATATTCGATCTTGTCCAACTTAATGAAAGGGAATTTTTTTTTTAAAGATGCATAAACCATTCCTGAGAAATTGGAAACCCATATAGTGCATTTGCAGTTTTCTGAAAAATAAAAAGAAAATAATAAGGGTAAGACAACATTATAAAACACTTAAAAGCTGGTGCATAATGACGCCAGTGAATGAGGGCATTTGACATTATGCAGAGAAATATTGGGGTAGAACAGATGGAACGAACAATCCACTAAAGGTAAGGAGCGAAACTTAATGTTTCATTCAGCCCTTTGGTTTGATTGTATTGTAGATTCCAGATCCAGCGTGTTTCACACTGTGCGAGACTTTGTTGGATTGGTCCCACTCTAATGCCTAAATCATTTTATCAATACCGCCACTCCAAGGCATTTGATCAGAGTGATGTTTGTCCCTGAAATGTTGTGCTACCGGTTTCCATCCAAAAATACATTGTGTCTGCCCCAGCCCTGATGTCTCGCATATGCTCTCTAATCCGTGTTTTGAGGGCGAGATGTTAGGCCTATAGATTAGACCACATGGGCAGTTGCGTAGTAGACTACTGCCTTCGTGCTACACGTAATTTTTTTGAGTGATGTTGTAGATTCTAGTGCCTGTGGAATCTGTGAACGTGTTGGTTCGTTCCATTGGGGCAAGCAATACATCCCCAGGGGGGCCTATCTGCCCCAAAGATGGTTCCTGATCTACCTGATGTGTAATGGCTCCTTACCAATAGATGTCTCAAATTTTGGCTCTCCGTGCCGTGACAGAGGGATGTGGTGTAATGTATTTTGAGACTATGGGTCGCCTTGTAGTTGGGCCAGTATCTTTCCAATGCTAGACGCATTTCCTGCCATTGAGCATGATACCCTGTAATAAATCTTACCTGTCAGGTACTGTCTTCTTGGGTTTTGGTGTCAACAGTGCTTGGCGTGGAGTTTTCTTAGCTCGCTGGTATGCTCGCTTCAGTGACTTGTTGCTATAGCCCCGTTGTAGGAATCTGGCTCGCAGATCCCGTGCCTGGGCTTCGAAGTCGTTCTCTGTAGAGCAAATTCTCTAATTCGCAAATTGCCCGGTAGGTATGGCTCTAATCGTTTGACTGGGTGCGAGATGTAGCATGGAGTATGAATTTACAGCTGTATCTTTTCTTTATACATTTGTTTGTAGACATCCATTATCATCTCTTCTGATGGTGACATCCAGAAAGGAGACACAACATTTGTCTGCCGTATAAGTCAATTTGATGTTATAAACATTATTATTTAAGGCATCAAAATTGCTGCAATTCAATAAGATTGCCCTTCCAAATGATCAGATGTCGTCTATGTACGGGCCAAAAGAGACCCGCTCCATGACGACACCCGATCTCCGTCCAGTAGGTCCCTCTCCCCACAGCCCCAGGAATAAATTGGCGTATGAGGCGCACATGACGCCCCCATCGCCGTGCCTGGAGCTAGGTAGAAGGACCCACAGAACACGAAAAAATTGTGGATTAGGATATTCCAACAATTCTAAAATGAAGGAGCAAATTCCTGTATCATGCAGATAGCACTATATAATGCTTACGTGTCATTGATGTGCAGGGCAAGGGAACCTTTCCTGAAATTTCAAGAGGTGGAAGTCAGGCAGTTATTTTTAGAGACCAGGAAGGGGGGAGTGCTAGTACTTATTGTGTGTATTATTGCCCTACCCGGGAGAACCCGCATCATTTTTTTGGGTTCTTTGTCTCCGATGGCAGTAGCTGGGCACAAGATGACATGGGGATATTTTGTACTATGGCACTATCCATTATGCATCATCCTTGGGGTCCACCTGTGGGGTAAAAATGTTCACTACCCCTAGATTTATTCAGGGAGGGATGTAGTTTTCAAATAGGATCAGTTTCCAGTAATTCTACTGTTCTGATCCATAAGGGAATCTACAAATGTTTTATGGTGCCAATTTTTTTTTAAAATGTCTTTGCTCCAAATGCCATTCTCTTCCGAGCCCTGCCATGTCTCTATCTTGTAGATTACTGCCACATACCCAGGAGACCCTGCATGACGAATTTGGGGCTTGTCTCCAGTGGCATGAATTGGGCAAAATACTTTTGACACTACAATGACATATTTGAGAAATTGCCAAGCAAATTTTACTCACAACCCCATTCAATTTGTTTACATTAGAGCCAGAATCTTATGGGTTTAAATACTCATACAACCCATAAATAATCTTTGAGGGTTGCCTTTTCCTAAAATGGGGTCACTCTCGAACTTTGTAAATTGTAATTTTTTTTCAAATTTTTCCTAAATTATTGCATTTTTCCCCCCAAAAAGAAACTGATCACCGAAATGATAATACTAACATAAACTACATGCCTCATGAGAAAACAACCTCAAAATCACGGGGATATCTTAAAGTGTCTAAAAGTTATTCCACAGGAAGTGACACTGGTCACATTTTTAAAAAGGACTGAGCCTTAAGGAGTTAAATTGTACAAATTTTATTTGCATATGTTCCCCAGAATCTGTAAAGCGCTACAGAATTTGATGGCTCTAGATATTATTATAAAAATCACTGAAAATCATTGAACCAGGAAATGAGACCAATCTGTTTGTGTCCATAGACCACAATTGGTTCAGTAAATATCACTGAAATCTTCCTTATTTTGTTTCCTTCGTTTAGTGTCATTCATTAATAGACCAAACAATAATATTGCAATAAACTGATTTTTATTAGAGAAGCCAAATGAAAAAGTTATTGCATTTAAATAGACATTAGTAACACAACGGGGCGGATTAGGAGTTTGCTGCTGTTCAAACCAAGTCTCCCTCTCGATATCCTACCCTGAATATAAGCACCTAATACAGAAGGTCGCTACTGGTATCTTGTGCTGTATAATTTTATGATGGATGTGGCGTTAGCACGATCAGGTGGCACCGTATACAGTGTATACATCGAATTTATTTATTTTTTAAAAACATATATTTAATACTGGTGACAGAAAGGCACTTGGTGCATAAGAAGAGAGAATAAAAAACAGGTCCACACTGATCAGAAAAGGAATGACAAAATAGCAGAACATTTCTTTGTGTCAACAGTGAATCATGGAGTCGAAACGATGGTAAGATCTCAACAAGTCCGTGGGTCGCACATTCCATTCCCCTTTTCTAGACTGGGTGGACGACGAAATTCAGCTGCCCTTCACCGCTAGAAGTACACACTGGGAAGCTGAACCTTCGTCTTAGTCAAGCCATGTTGGAGACAGTCTCGAGACAGTCGCACTGTGACGCTGCTGTGTGGAGAGTAGATGTCTTTATTTTAGTATGGGTTTGACCTTCTGCATGCTTCTGTGCTCGTAGATGGGCGCAGTGTTGGTGCACATTGCCAGGACAGCCTGGAGCAATGGCAGACGCCTCATGGTGAAGGGAGAGGGGGGATAATAAAGTTGTGATACAGTCCAAAGGCAGTGACTGATAGGAGTAGGATTATTCACTAGCTTTGGTTCCGTTGTAATCTCAATCTCCGATTCGGCGTCTTCCTCGGAGCCGTCGGCAGCATTTTCTACAGCTCTTCTGTTCCCTGTGGATCGTCGAGGTGGGGCAAATGATGCGGTTCATTCCCCCTCCTGCCAGATCAAGAACAACTTTAGACCTGTGTTATATGAGCTGCTATATTATCCATCGCTGCTAGGAAATAGAAGATTGTATCTGAGTTCTGGCCCGTAGTCATGAATATTTAAAGGGATTCTAATCTGTCCATAGATCATCATCAAAATGGTCAAATGCAGACATTGGGCACATTTACTAAGGGTCCGTTGGATGCATCAGTCGGGTTTCCTGATTTTTTTTTTTTTTTCATTTTGCGCTAAATTGCCCGGTTTTGGCGCACGAGATCGGATTGTGGGCGCATTGGCGCCGGCTTTCATGCAACACAAATCTGGGGACAAGGCCGTTGACACCCAACTGATTTGGACAAACGCAGAATTAAAAATTATTATCAGGACTATGCCTAGAGGGGTGTGGGTCACCGAGGAATGGGCTGGTACTTTTAAAAACCTGCAGTTTCATTCGCAGGTTTATGCAAGAATACTCCAGGTCCGGCGCCGCCTGATGCATATTTTGAGTGGCCTAAACCTCTTGATGTATCGTGGCCGGGACACGGAGTAGTGGCCTTTATCATACACCGGCCCATGAGCCCCACGTATGGTAAATTTCTCCCTATAGTCAAAAATTTGTCTGTTTAAGTTTTAATTTTATTTTAAGCATATTATATTTCTAAATTGCGAAAATCATTAAGTTTCCTATATGCTTTCTGTATCAATAACTCAAGCTTTTTAAGATTTCGGCTTAAAATGTTCATTATTACTTCAGGGGGTTCTGGTGGATTGTGACATCTGTCCTGGTCATGTGATAGACACATAGGGAAGGGGGAATGACCTCTGGTAAATGTGATGTGACTCTAACCACTGGTGTGTCCATCACAGGATCAGATTTTGTCACATCTTGCAAACCATAAGGAATAGAGCAGAAAGTATATTGAAAAGTTGTATTTTCAATGTATGTACAAGTTGTTGTACAGGAAAAAAAGTATTTGTTTAAAGTGGAGTCCAACTTTAAGTCCAATTTGGAAGTCATCTAAGGACGAGACCAACAAGAAGGGAATACATCCTGTCTGATCCAGTAGAGGGCACAATTTGCACTGTATCTTTAAACAGTTACCCTCTTACTTCCAACCACCCTTAAGGAGTTGTCCAGGCTTTTCAAAAACTATGTAACTGGCCTTTAAAAAAACTACAAAAAAAGCTATGCTTACTCCTCTGTCGCCGCGTGCCCCTTGTCTGTTTACAGAGATAGACGCGCTGTCCGACTACTTCCAGCATTATATTCACTGCTGTACCTGGCGTGCAATGGTCTGTCTTTGTAACACAACAGGGACGCCGAAAACAAGAGTGATGTAGAGGGCATGGATAACTTTTTTTTTTTCTAGTTTTTACAACCCCAAAAACCCCTCCCCCTGGCCGTTATATAGTTTTTTGCAAAGCGCCGGACAACTCCTTTAAGCTGCTACATTTGATACATAAAGTTTGATGTGTTTGTAAATAGACACTCTCCTTTAAATATCTGTATCTGGGATAGAGAAAAAAAACAGATACATTGCAGAAACCTGATGCCATTCCTGTAATAAGAGTGGATTAGTAGCAACTGAATGCGAGATGGACTGTGACCTTAATTAATAATGTTTTAGTCCAGTAAGTTTGGTTCCTTGGTTTATTTTCGGCATGCATTTTGTCTCTGACAATAGTCATGTTACTGCGTTGTACCATGCAAAAGTACTCTGATGCAGTTAATAATATGCAATATTAGCAGGATGGTTCTATTTTTGTGGCTTATACTGATACCAATGTACCAAGTGTTATAAGTACTGTATATATTTTCCCTGCGAAAACCCAGTTTAGAATACAAAATTGCAGGAAAAACTGAGGTTACTCTGCAATTACAACTTGTGGGACCATTTAGGGTCAGCTCCAGGTTTCAGTAGGCCCCTGGGTGACAGAGCCTACTGGGCCCTTTGCAGTGACCTCACTTGGCGGCATTAAAAATTAGTAACTAAAACAGACTTGTGTTCCCTAAAATATTCCCTAGTTTATATCACCACAGTCCCCTCATTGTTTATTTTATATAAAACCCGCTGACCTCCTGTAGATTCCTTATGTAACAGCCTATGTATTCCCCCTAGCAGCCCTGGGCACTGGTATGCCCAGTGCTGGTACCGGCCCTGGAGCAGTGTTGGACTGGCCCATCAGAGTACCAGGAGATCTTTTGGGGCCCCAGGCTCTTACCCATACTGGACCCCAGAGTTCCAGCATGGTCACTATTAGACTACACCAAGCTGATGGTTTTGAGCCCTAGTATAATATTTTATCTAGTGGGCCAAGGCCCCAGCCCAACATGGCATATGAATCCTTCTAAACCTTCCCTTATGGACAGTTGTTTTATTCATATGTGTAAGTTATTAGGTTTTTTTGAGACTCTAAAATTCCTGCCTTTCCTATATCAGGTTTCTGATCAACCCTTTTCTCCAGGCATCGGCTTGTGACATAGAAGAAGCTGATTGCCTACTATGCTGTGCAAACAGGTCAGAGACTATGACGAGACTAAGAGGACTTGTTGAAATGTGGGAGATTCTGGTTCAAAGGATAACCTTTTAAGGGAACCTGTCATCATAAAACTGACCTATTAAACCACTACGAGTATTCTTGAAGCAGTTAACAGATTCTAGATCATGTTTTCTTTCATGGCCCAGTGTGGTGGTTTCATCCAGAAAATCAACTTTGAAGTGAGATGCATAAGTCAGGGAGGCGGAGAGTTTAACACAAAAGTCCAAGCTCTCCCTGCCTCTGAACACTTCCTCTATGTGATTGAATCATGCACCAGACTTCAGGAATCTGTGTCAATGATGTCCTTGGACGCAAGACCATCAATTACGTAAAATGGGACAGGAAAGCTTGACTTCAGTTATTAAACTCGCCGCCTCCTTGACTTCATAAACCAATTTCATCTCACTTCAAAGTTGATTTTCAGGATGATGCCACACCATAAAAGAGACATCATCTAGAAGCTGTTCAGCTACTGACAACATAATCCAATGGTTTCTAGGCCAATTTCTGATGACGGTTCCCTTTAAGAACGTTTCCTACCCTTTAAAAGAATGTCATCAGGAACTCCAGTACCAGGGTATTTGAGAATGTCAACATGTAAATGAGGATCAAGTTACATGTCTGACATGTAGTGCCATTATCATGCATGACGGAACACATTCCACATACAATGAAGAAGTGTTAAGTTAGTGAAGTGCAATGTACTGCTTACGATACGTCCTTACAGGTGGAGAACGTTAGTTTTTTAAAATTTTGCTGAATCGTTCATATCAATTAGATTGTTTCCATACATAGATGTCCAAGCCTCAGATTTTGCAGGAAAAGGGTGGATTTTGAAGAACATTGATGTTTCATATTTCCAAATTTTGTTTTTGTTTCATTAACGTTTTTTTTTTTTTAATGAATTCTTGTTTTTAGTCCAGACTACATTATGTGTGGTCTCTCAAATTGCATCTGAGACTTCAATGTTGTCTTTAAAAAGTTAAAAAGGATAAGTTAGGAAATACCCTATCTAGGAGGAGCTCAAAATTGAAGGCGTTGGTACCTGCTAGTCATTGCGTAGTATCCTGTGTCCCCCTCTGCAATAGAAAGTCCTGCAGCTGTTATACGGCACACCACACAAAATCACTTCATGTCAAGGTACCAACATCACAATACCTAATATAGCATTGTTTTTCTAATATAAACCCCTTCAAAACGTTAAATTACCTATCACCAAGAACAAATAACGAATGACATGGACTTATTTCATTGCTGCTGCTCCCCTGATCAATATCCTAAAGATCCGTCCACCTTTCAAAATATACGCCCGCCAAAGTTAAATGTGAATTAGCTCCTATAAGGGTCACCTCCCCCTTGGCTATATGAGCTATTTACATATAAATTTCCTGACGCCATAACACGTGGATGGACTAAAAGAACTACTAAATTGATCAGGGCTTCGGGGGCATCCTATGAGTCTCATTCTGTATTTTTATACTCCGAGGCCGCTCCCCTTTAATATATCGTAGTGACATGTCAAAATTGAATCGGAAGACGTTGTGTACTCTTGGTTAAAACTTTAAAGGGTTTTACATTGTTTTTTGGCTTAAAAAAAGTCTCAAAAAATCGCATTGAGGTTTTTTTTGGACTTTTCACTGCTAAAGTCTACAGGGCTATCTCCAACCATATAGAACTAGAACTGCTGGCTAATGCAACGCTGTGCAAAACCAGATTCATGACTTGGGACTTTACCAAAAGCCTCATATAACTTTTTATGCCATTTTGGGACTTTTTGAGGGAGGAATTTTTTGAGAAAAAAAATCCAAACAGCATTTTGAGCAAACAAACATTTATTTAGGGCCAAACCACTTTAATGATCTCATGGGAGCTCCAAAACATACATAAGAACTGGTCACAAGGAGCAGCCGAATATAATACCCCCTAAGTGTCGCCCTACTCTAACTGTGCTTCATCTACTGGATTTTGACCACACTTAGTCCTGCCCTGACCTCGGATGTCCTCTAACCACGTAGCTGACTGTCCCTTTGGTTGCACGTTTGGTGTCTCTCTACTCTCCTTGGTCATATGTCAATGAAACGAGATACTGGCCTAGTGGTTTCCCTGCAGTAAGTCAGGGTACAGGATTACCGGGTGAATACAGGGTCCACTGACAACTCCTTAGGAGTAGTAACAAGTCAAATAGTTTTAGTGACAAACAATGGTTCTGAACTATGTTAAGGGGTTTCCAAGAGCGTAAAAAAAAACTTGTTGGCCGCAAAGGGATGGTTACAAAATTAAACATTTTCCTCCTCTGTCGGTCCCTCCTTGCATCCCACCTGTCCTCTCTCTGGTCCCGTGCCCTTTGTAAACAAGCAGGGCCACGGAAGCCATCACTGAAGCGGCCGGGTGGGCATGGCTGGCCAACCTCGTTTCGTGCCCCTGTGGGCCGCTGGGAGGACCGTGGGTAAGTAAAAATGTTATTTTTTTAACCAGCCCCCCCGCCACCAAGGCGTTTTTACCTCTCGGACAACCCCTTTATATCATAGAGAAGTCCCTTAATACTTTCCAGCTACTGAGCTCTCCCTACACTACACACTGTGGTTTTATGGTCAATCACCCAGTGACCCAGAGAATAGCTTTCTAGTTGCCTTTTAAGCTTTTGTAAATAATTTACTGACCGACATTCTTTTCTCTCGGTTTAAGCTTAATGCCTTTGACCTACAAGTAATGTAAATATATGATTTAGATAACTCTGGCACAACTTACTGGCAGACTCCACTCCTCTGATATTGTGTTTTTTCTAAAGGGATTTGAAGGAATAACAAGCAAATACGGCCTTAAATTCCCTGCGGCTTGATCATCTTATATGGAAATCTCTTATGTCTGCTCCCAATCTCTCATTAATTAGTCATATCAAAGACAACTCTATGTAATACCATTATTATGCATCAACTAGGGAACACAAATTCATTATATCTCCTTAAAGCTATCGGACTCTATGCTACAATTGTGCCCACTGATCACTTTGCTTTTATGAGACTATTTATTCTTACGTGCAGAGGAGCATTTGGAACAACTCCGAGATCAGACATGCACTTGGTACATAAATGTAACCGATGTTATTGAGGTAGCATCTGTAGTTAAGGGGTTGGTCACTAAATAATAAGAGACTTCTCAGGTAGGACAGACCCAATGGGTGGCCCTATGTACTTACCCTGGTAAAGTTTCTGTTATGTTTTCTGGTTATGTTTACATATAGTTTAGTAAGAGAAAATTGGCCAATGTCCCTTCACACCCCTTAATATTTCTATGCACAAAAATCCAAGATGATATAGCTGTAGGCAACACTCTCGTTATAGTCCGGGTCGGACTGGCTACAGATGTGTCGGTAAAACCACAGGTCGGCCCCGACAGCTGATCATATCGATCTACCTAATTCACTTTCACATATAGAATCAACTTCTAGAATTTTGCTCAAACGTACCTGAGTTTGCTCTTGAGTCCACGAGCTCCCTGTTCAGTGCATCAGTGCTCTCCGTGGCCTCATCCAACCCTCCCCTGTGCATTTCCTGCGGCAGCATTAGACGTTGTGTTTTCTTCCTCAGCCTCCTCCAGCTGCCGTTCAATTGCTTCTGTTTTACATTTCCCTTTCGTGCCTAACCATATGCAAAAAATAGGGACATAAACATATCAGCTTTGGAGAATATTTGGAGCCAGTAAAAAGTTCTACACTGCATAACCCGTATGTTGGCTTTGATGCTCATGCACACGACGATTGAAAGAATAACAGAGTTACCGTATATCTACAGTATCTCATGTCCCATTCACTTCTATGGCCTCATGCATGATTTGCATTTCTAAAACTGCACATCCAGTAGCCTAAGGTCATTACGGTTAGCGGAATATAGGCAGTTTAGGCGGCAGCCTGGGGCCCATGGCCACCGAAACCACCCCCAAATTTTAAACTGAGATGGACCTTTACCCATGAATCCTCTTACTCCTCATACACTCTCAATAACACATGTACACAGAGTCTTTTCACGCCCTCAAAGGTCCCCAAGAAGCGTGATTCTAGTGCATCTGTAGGAGTGAATTCTAGACTTGTAGGGCTATAAATTCATACAGCCGGGTCCATTGCACCCTTAATCCCCTCTGCCTAAGATTGTAACTACATGCAGTACTCTGAAATTTTTGATTGGAGTCTTGCATCTCTGAGTAAACCTGTTATAAAAACTGCCGCAAAAAATGATGCTTGAGATAGATTCATGTATCCTAGGTAGAAGCCATAAAGGGACCACGGATTGTTTAATCTAATCACTTAAAGGTTGTTGACATGAGTTCACCTGTTCCTTGTACTGCTCGGCCTGGTTCCTTTCATCTCAACTTGCCAGCAGCTTCCTTAACTTTTGTCTTTTTGTTTTAGTGTCTTCAATGATGTTTGTTGTCTCTGAAATCGATAAGTTAAATAACCATGGTAAGTATCAGTGCCATCGATATAAGAAGGAAACACTAAAGACTACAGCTTAGCCCAGTAGGGGTGTGTTGTAAATGAACACTTTTGCACATTAGAATGGAAGATGATCGAGAATTGTGGTGGTCAACACTATATTTATTCTACGGATTACTTTGTGCAACTGTCATAAATGTAAGTCATTCTAAGATCAACTGAGGAAACAGATACCTTATAGATTGTCTATAAAGTATACCTGGCTTCCTGTTCTAATTGTTCCTCAAGTTGTGATTTTAAGCTTCCAATGCAGAGAGTAGGACTTGAATTTGGACTTGACGCTTCCCTCCATTTCTTCTTGCGTTTGCTCTTGAGTTCTTTGTTCTGCCTCCAGCTTTTTGCCGCACTCTCGTTCTTCTGTGCGGTGCCCGTTCAGCTCCAGTTCATTGTTAAAGTTGCTCTGCCTCAAGCCAATATACACAATCCCTACATAATCTAACGCATTCTCATAAATGAGAGCCATTGTCCTTATACCTACCTGCTGCACGCTTTCCTCATTCGATCACACTCATGCCCTCGATGTTGGCCTGTTCCTCTTCTAATTCCTCCTCCAGCTGTGAGATTCTGGACTTCCAGACGACCTTGTCATCCAAGAGCTGGAACCTTTTAGCATGAAATTATTGACATTGTTCACTCTAAGTTACTTGTTGATTTAGAAAAGTTTCAAGACAAAGGTCCATCATTGTCCATCATCTAAACCGGCAGTGCCTTTCTCACGAAGGCAAATGAAAACAACTGGCCCCATAATAAGGAATCCAAATTGGTGGCCTCAAAACTTCCTGGATGAACATCCTTTTAACAAGAGCACTACCATAACTCATAAAAGTTGTTTTTTTCATTAAATAAAATGCTGAGTTGTAATAACCTACTTGGCCCACTACAATAGAATGGGGTGTATCCTTGTTCCATTCAATATTTAGGCACCGGAAGCAGCTGTGATTTGTTGCAACCTCCTCAATACGGATGATGACCTGTCCATAGTCAAAAATCCGAAACACTTATTTTTTTTTTTTTTATTATTATCTTATTGTATTTTAATTCTTTATGCTTCCACTTACTTTCCTGATGCACTTCCTGCAGTTTTCTGCAAAGTTCCCTCTTTCTCCAACTCAGCTTGTTTTCTTGCTCTCTCAGCAGCAGCCAAATCCTCTAGAAGAGTTAATCATCTATGATGTCCCTGGGACATAACCACTCCTTATAATTTTCATTTCTAACAACACACCAATTGTTACCTCTTGCAGTTGCATGAGTTCAGCTTGCTAAGTTCTTGGCCTTCTTCTCTTTTCTCTACAGTTGCAAAGATCTCCTCTCGTGCAGCAGAGCCTCATCCAAATCTCTCTGGAAATCTTTCATTTGACCCTAAAAGGAATAATAGGGATTTGTATGATTTTTGAATGTTATTGGTGTGGCAATGTTAATAATGTGTAATTGCTCCTGCTGACCTGCAACTTCCTAAGTTGTTTTGATAGCTTCATCCCCGGCCTTTGTTGGCAAAGTCAACTGTCCTTCCAAGTCTTAGGTCAACTTCTAACTTCTTCTTGTGCTGCACTCCACTGTCCTCTGTTTCCGTCATCTTCCAGTTTCTGTTTCATACTCATGGACCTTAAAATTACATTAACATGTTTTGTAGTGCTGATAAAGATATATGTCCATCTCATATGGCCTGAAATCCTACAATGTTGTGATCCCTGATGACTACTCTAGTGTCGATGATAGCAATCAATCATTACATAAAAAAAAAAACGTATAATGTTTTTATCTTATAATTATACATTTATACCTAATATTTACCGTTTGACGCTTTTGCCTCCTCTCTCTTCATTTTGTTTCATCTCTTGCTTGAGTCTCTTTCAAATTGGGCTTTAAGGGCCTGCATGTTGACTTCAAGTCTAAGCTTGGCATCTACTGTTGCCTGAGCTCGTCCTCCATTCCTCCAGCTGCGTCTTCATCTCTTCAACTTGTTGTTCAAGGCTCGCTTGGATTTCTCCAAATCAGGACCTGGATAGAAAAAACAACCTAGGCGGCTTATTTACTAGGTTCCCCGCGGCACATTTCCGTAGGTTTTTTTCCGTGATCGCACCAGGATTGTAGCACACGATCGTATTTTGGCCCATTGGGTTATTTGTTGGTTTTTTTGGTAAATTTAGTTCCAATTTCCTTGGTTACTTACATTCTTGCCTACATCATCCTTGGAGCTGACCAAGTCTTCCATCTCAGTCTAAGTATTTTATAACTCTCTCAAGTTCTTCCTTGGCCTGTAAGGCTTCGTCAAGAAGCTCTGGCGGGATAGAGCTTGTGGTTCTTGTCTCTCTGGCTTCAGCCTCAGCTCTGTCCCTCTCTCTGCATATTTTGATGAGATGTTTTTCTCCTCTGCCAACATCTGCCACATACATGAATAGTCAGCTACCTATCTGAAGTCATTACATAGTCCAAATTGTATTATGATAAACTGTGACAAACCTGGTCAAATTCTTTCTTTTCTTCTCCAGGTTAGATACAAGTTGTCGCTATTGTCCAAGTCAACTATAGTCATCAAGCTCTTGCTCGGCGAGTCTTGGTCTTTTCACATTTGTCATAAGCAGCAGCTTTCTCTTCAAAACTGTTGGGTCATGGACTCAATATCTCCTGGAATTTTTCTTGCCTTCTTCCATTGATTCTATTGTGGCAGTAATTCTTGAAGTTTTCTCTTGGAGTCGAGAGCTGGGAATAGGAAAGAAGTAATTAATAATGCAAACAAGATTTTGCGTCCCAAATTTCTCAAAACAACACGGAGCTTACAGTATATGAGGATGGGGGGCTGACACAAGAGCTTACAGTATATGAGGATGAGGGGGTGACACAAGAGCTTACAGTCAATGAGGATAAGGTGATGACACAAGAGCTTACAGTCTATGAGGATGAGGGGGTGACACAAGGGGGAGCAGCAGAACGGAGACATCGGGGAGCAGCAGAACGGAGACATAGGGGAGCAGCAGAACTGAGACATCGGGGAGCAGCAGAACGGAGACATAGGGGAGCAGCAGAACGGAGACATAGGGGAGCAGCAGAACGGAGACATAGGGGAGCAGCAGAACGGAGACATGGGGCGGCAGAACGGAGACATAGGGGAGCAGCAGAACGGAGACATCAGGGAGCAGCAGAACGGAGACATAGGGGAGCTGCAGAACGGAGACATAGGGGAGCAGCAGAACGGAGACATGGGGCGGCAGAACGGAGACATCGGGGAGCAGCAGAACGGAGACATAGGGGAGCAGCAGAACGGAGACATCGGGGAGCAGCAGAACGGAGACATAGGGGTGCCGAACGGAGATCAGGGAGACTTCAGTGAAAGAAGAGCAGCGGATCCCGGGACATCAAATCTCCCGACAAGTAAGCAGATGTGCCGAACATCTGCAATCTATTCTTCACTGTGTTTTTCACTTAAATGATCCTATGTTCACTGTTTTTATTCTATTCTTCACTGTTCTTCACATCTGCTAACTTGTCGGGAGATAATATACGCGCGGAACAGTGAAGAATAGATTGCAGATGTTTGTATACATCTGATAACTTATCAGAAGACATTCTTTTTCAATTAAATAACACATTTTATTCCCGAACCATGGTCCCTTTGAAAAATGCTCGAGTCTCCCATTGACTTCAATGGGGCTCGTTATTCGAGACGAGCACTCGAGCATCTGGAAAAGTTCGTCTCGAATAACGAGCACTCGAGCATTTTAGTGCTCGCTCATCTCTATTTATCACTAAATGTACCTTCTATAAAAAAGGAGTTTGTCCTTTGCCCCTCTTCTAATTTTTCTGTAAATGTCTGTAAGGTACAAACCGATTTCCTACCGGATCAACGAATTGTTTCATATTACACAGAAAGTCATTGAGGACAATCACTTTACTGTATTTTAGACCTTAGTCTTACTGTCCACTTTACCCCATGATTACAATGTGTATTGGTTATGATGACATAACATACAGGTCCTTAGCACAGTACAACAATCTAACAACTCAGGGCTTTCCAATCCCTACCAAACCTGTGATGATATTTCAAAGCTCACTTTGCTTTATCTGAATAATTTTAAATGCTGACATCTCATTACGATAATCGTCTCAGTAATTCCTCAACTTTCTTTCTATAATTAGGCTGATTTTGCAATTGAAGCTTTGGCAAAGGCAACTTATGAACGTCTCTTCCTGTGGCTGCTCAACCGGGTTAACAAAGCTCTTGATAAAACCAAGAGACAGGGAGCTTCTTTCTTGGGTATTCTTGATATTGCTGGCTTTGAAATATTTGAGGTAAGTCAAATAAGTTAAAATCCATATCTTGTTTATGAAATACAGAAGAGTGGTCAACAAGAAGACATTAAAGTGCAGTCAATGGGTAGTTTGAAGCACTATCCATACACCCCTATGCTAGAGAAATAACAATCTGTAGTTCATTCTACATGTGTTTTCCTAAAAAAAAAAAACATAGGTCCTGATAATGCTCATGTGAATCTGTTAAAGATCCACAGCTGAAATCTCCGGCACAAATTACTACCATAGATTCTTTTATAAATATATATATGGCTTGACCTTAAAGAGTAAATATTTGATTATTCCATGGCATATTGTATTTTTTTTCATTAGTTATAACTTTATTTTAGGTTAACTCATTTGAGCAGCTCTGCATCAACTACACCAACGAAAAACTGCAGCAGCTGTTCAACCACACTATGTTCATTCTGGAGCAAGAGGAATATCAAAGAGAAGGCATTGAATGGAACTTCATTGACTTTGGTCTAGATTTGCAACCTTGCATAGAGCTCATTGAAAGACCTGTAAGTCATTTGTAATCTGTAATGTAGTTTTTGAAAAAGATGAAAAGTATCATATAGTTTGTAATATTTTTTTTATTTCTTGTATTCATAGAACAACCCACCTGGTGTGTTAGCTCTTCTGGATGAAGAATGCTGGTTCCCCAAAGCTACAGATGTCTCATTTGTCGAGAAACTGTTCACAGAACAAGGCAACCACATTAAATTTCAAAAACCCAAGCAACTGAAGGTTAAAACAATCTTCACCCTTGTTCACTATGCTGGAAAGGTATGACTAATCTCTAGAATGATATGATGCAATGCAAACATCTTTTACTAATTTGGAAACAATGCAGGACATTTACCAAAATGTTGCATGGTCTTCTGTAGGTGGATTATGATGCCACGTCTTGGCTAACCAAGAACATGGACCCTCTGAATGACAATGTAACTTCATTATTGAACCAGTCATCGGATAAATTTGTTGCAGACCTATGGAAAGATGGTATGACATGGATTTTATCACAATTATGGTTATTCCAAACAGCAGTTAAACATAGTGGATGTTCTCCTATTTTTTCATTGTCAAGGAAATATAAGTGATGATATGAATTCCAATGTTTCTTAGTTGACCGTATAGTCGGGTTGGACCAGATGGCAAAAATGACTGAAAGTTCCCTACCAAGTGCTTCAAAGACCAAAAAAGGCATGTTCCGTACTGTCGGCCAACTTTACAAGGAGCAACTGGGCAAACTAATGACTACACTGAGAAACACCAATCCAAACTTTGTCCGTTGTATTATTCCAAATCACGAGAAACGGGTAAATACATTCTGGACACTTACTTGATATGTATATTAACTGTATCATTATGTGTTAAATTGTCAAAATTAGGGTTATATAATTTAGAATAAAACTCTGCTGAGGGGTAACCTAAGAACTATGTATGAATATATCTTTAAAGGATATCTATTTTTTAACCATTTGTATTTTAATAAAAAAAAATCAAAAGTGCAGATGATAACAGTGGACAATGTACAGGCAGTCCCCGGGTTACATACAAGATAGGTTCTGTAGGTTTGTTCTTAAGTTGAATTTGTATTTAAGTCGAAACTGTATATTTTATAATTGTAGCCCCACATAAATTTTTTTAGGTCTTTATTACAACTGTGAATACCAAACAGAGATAACCCAATCCTCAATGTAAAACTCCTATTACTTTATTACAACTGGTATTTAAAAATGTTGGATTGTCATAAGAACCAGGATTAACAATAAAGCTTCATTGCTGACACCTTTGATAACTGTTATAGCTGATTATTGTAGTCTAAGGCTAAAGTCTGGTAAATTACCAACATCCAGAGGTCCGTTTGTAACTAGGGGTCGTTTATAAGTCGGGTGTTCTTAAGTAGGGCACTGCCTGTACTTTATAAAAGTAAAAAAACACTTCACTATCCTATTTTTCACTCCCTTCTAGTGAGCAGTGTACAATGGGTACATAAAGTATTTAGGCCCTTTACATTTTTAACTCTTTGTTTCATTGCAGCCAATTGGAAAGATCGAAAAGTTTTTTTTCTCTGTACCCCTCCTTGACAGAAAAAAACAGAAATGTAGATATTAATGTAGATAAATGTAAGGTTATGCACCTGGGGGGTAATAATCCACATACAACATATGTCCTTGGGGGAGTAAATCTGGGGGAATCCCTTGTTGACCTGGGTGACTATTAGATTATAGATAAAAAAATAGCATGCAATGTCAGTCAACTGCCTTTAAAGTTAGCAAGATTTTGTCATGTATCAAAAGTGTTCTGGACTCTCGGGATAGTTTGGTAATATTACCACCGTACAATACATTGCTTCAGCTTCACCTGGAATATGCCTTCCAATTCTGGGCATCAGCCCATAAATAGGAGGCCCCGGAGCTGGAGAGGGTACAACAAAGAGCCACAAAAATGTTTAAGGGTATGGAGGGTCTTAATTATAAGGAAAGATTACAATTATTAGATTTATTTAGTCTCAAAAATAGAAGGGGGACATGAGTTATAAAATATATAAATGGTGAAAAGTTGTTGAAGGTTAAATTACATCAAAAGACAAGGAGGGAGGGGGGAGGGGGGGAAGGTTTAATCTCCAGAGACAACAAGGCTTCTTTCCTGTAAGAAGTGTAAATCTGTGGAATGGCCTGCCTTGAGAGCTGGACACAGCAGGAACAGCAGAGAGCTTCAAAAAGGGTCTTCTTACATCAAAATAATATTGCTGGTTATGTTGTAATATAGAATTCTGTTCCCTTACATCCCTTCCCATCCAATCCCATCACTTTCCCTCCTTGGTTGATATTGAAGGATATATGTCTTTTTTCAACTATACTAATTATGAAACATGTTCACAAGAAGACATTGATCCAGGGATCTATTGTTGAGGATTCATGGTCAAAATGGCTGTTTTGATTTCACTGCAGTAGTGTGTCTAATATTTTCACTGTCTTTTTAGTCAGGAAAGCTTGATGCCCATCTTGTTCTGGAACAGTTGAGGTGCAATGGTGTCTTAGAAGGCATCAGAATCTGTCGCCAAGGATTTCCCAACAGAATCGTCTTCCAGGAATTCCGTCAAAGGTAAATCCAATATGAACTCCATTGCTTAGAGCATGAGTAAATTATAGTAGAATCCAATATGATAGGTTATATGTGACAGTCTACTATATGGACTTTATGCAGGTTAATGGCACACTATTGTAACAAAAATAAAGATAATTTACAATATTTATTCATGTATTATTTTTTTTAAAGATATGAAATCCTTGCTGCTGGCTCTATCCCTAAAGGCTTTATGGATGGAAAACAGGCCTGCGTACTCATGGTAAGTAAATGTGACACAGAGTAGTAAGTGAGTAAAGAAGTAGAATAGAATAAAAGTAGCTGGTAGCAACCAAACTGGGTTCATTTTTAATTTTCTAATTAGTTGCTAACAGTTACCATGGATTGTTCCCTTTAACCCGTTTCTATTTTTTTTCTCTATCAGATCAAAGCCTTAGAACTTGACCCCAATCTGTACAGAGTTGGTCAAAGTAAGATATTCTTCAGGACAGGTGTCCTTGCTCACCTAGAAGAAGAACGAGACTTGAAGATCACAGATATAATCATTTCTTTCCAGGCTCAAAGTCGTGGTTTCCTTGCAAGAAAGTAAGTAATAAGTAAACCCAACTCTAAACTTAGATAAGACATATAAAACGACATACACATAAGTAGGTATATTCAGATGCCAAAATCTTAGAACCATGAGAACTTGTCAAGCTACTATAGTACTTTGTCACACTAGTTATCTTAAAGGGCATATCCCATAGGCATCCTTATCAACTATAGACAAGATAGTTTATGGTGGCTGGAGTTCCCAACACTGAAGCCCCCACCAATTGTCCGCCATTTCCCATTTGAATGAATGTGCACCCCATTTACAGCCTACAGGACTGAAGAAGACAGCTAGCACTGTACTGGACTATGTACATTAGTTCCACTGACTGTGTTACTGTAGTCGCCCTTTCCTATGACCAGTAAGATACAAATGTTGGGATTTTCAGCAGTCAGACACTTGTTACCCCGTGAATAGTGCTACCTACTTGCATTAGGTATGTATTTATATATGTTACATACCTGAATTTTTAATATGTTTCCTGCTCACAGGGCGTTTGCAAAGCGACAACAACAACTTACGGCAATGAAGGTCATTCAGAGAAATTGTGCTGCTTACCTGAAGCTCAGAAACTGGCAATGGTGGAGACTGTTCACTAAAGTAATCTTCTAAAATCTTTTATATTCTTGACTATTGTTATGTGGTCATTTGACAGAAGGTTTTCTGATTCAAGTACAAATTTGCTATAAGGCTTATCGTAACTATGCTTTCAGGTGAAACCTCTACTGCAAGTGACCCGTCAGGAAGAGGAGATGCAAGCCAAAGATGATGAGCTTCAGAGAGTCAATGAGAGGTACCACAAAACAGAGCTTGAATTGAAGGAGATTCAGATGAAGCATGTCCAGGTATATGGAAACCACAAAAAGTTTTAAATCACATTTAGTCTTTCATTATGGCTTTAACCATGGTTCTGTACTCTTGTGTAGTTGACAGAAGAGAAGAATCTACTCCAAGAGCAACTTCAGGCTGAGACTGAGCTGTATGCTGAGGCCGAAGAATTAAGGATAAGATTGCAAGCCAAGAAACAAGAACTGGAGGAGATTCTTCATGAAATGGAAGCCAGAATAGAAGAAGAAGAGGAACAGAACCAGCAACTACAAGGGGAGAAGAAGAAGATGTTGCAGCAGATGCAGGTAATGTAGCATTGGTCATCTTCTTACATCCTCTCCTTGTTTTCGGAGGCACCTCAGGTGTTTTCCTCAAAATAGGTATATAATACATATTTAAGTATCATGATATAATGGTTTCCACTGCAGGACCTGGAGGAACAATTAGAAGAAGAGGAAGCAGCCAGACAAAAACTACAGCTGGAGAAAGTGACAGCAGAAGCCAAGATCAAAAAATTGGAAGATGATGTTCTTTTAATGGACGATCATAACAACAAGTTAACTAAGGTAAAGATTTTTTAAAGTGATATCAACGTCACTTTTTACCAACATATCTTGTACAATAAGATAGAAGAAATCCAGCAAAGTTAAAAGTTCTTCATTCTTTTATTGCAAATCCACATTTAAATTAAGGTGCTTGATACAAAGTACTAATATCCATACAAAACAGCTCCATGCCAACATATATTAACAACATATATTAGTAAACATAATGGGGGTTATTTATTATTAGACTAGCTCCCTGGGACGGTTCTATGTCTATTTTTGGGGCTCTGTTGCCAATCAGATTCATTAAAGTGGCTTTGGCCCTTTAATAAATGTTCTCTTAGTCTATTTTCTATCTGGGATTTTTTTTTCAAAAAGTCTCAAAATGTATAAAAAGTCTCAACACATAGACCAGCAGGGGACTGTAGTAACTATAAGACTTTTTATGAGACTCTTTGCAAAAGTCTCAAGCCATAAATATGGCTTTGCACAGTAGTTCTATGTTTATGCCAGATTAATGAAGAGGTGCATATAGTCCTGTGAGACTTTTTAGCAGTGAAAAGTCTCAAAAACCCTCAATGTGACTACTTTGAGACTTTTTACTTCTAAAAAGCCCAGGAAAACCAATGATACCCCCAATGTTTGTATCTAGGAGAGAAAGTTGCTTGAGGAAAGAGTAAACGACCTGACATCTAACTTGGCAGAAGAGGAAGAAAAAGCGAAGAACTTGACAAAATTAAAAAATAAACATGAATCTATGATCTCAGAACTGGAAGGTCAGTATATTTATAAGTTATTGTAAATGCATATATGCTACTGGGTATATATAAAATATGGTTTATAGAGAATCTTGGGGATTTAAGGGACCTTACCTTTAAGTTACCGGTATATCCCTTGTTTGAATGAGAAGATGTGCTGCCAACAATGATTGGGGATGAATGTTATCGCTTGTGCTATGTAAAAGACCATTTAGGAATGCCGTAACAATCAAGATAATGAATGGAGAAGCAACTGAATGGCATCATCAACTATGATCTCTTTTTGTCCTTCTGACAGTGCGCCTGAAGAAGGAAGAGAAAAGCAGACAGGAGCTCGAGAAGGTTAAGAGAAAGCTGGAAGGAGATGCTGGTGACCTTAATGAACAAATTGCCGAGTTGCAAGCACAGATCGCGGAGCTCAAACAGCAATTGGCTAAGAAAGAAGAGGAGCTGCAGGCTGCCCTTGCCAGGTGACTAATTTAAATCAACTGGTCTTACAGTGTTGGAAAAATGAACTAATACATTTTAATTATGAATTTGGTGTGGTGTTAGTAAAGAGTTAACTGTTATTACAAGTAGCTATAAAACCTTTTAGGTATCTAGGTTGTGTTCATTTGTAGCAAGATATTGTAATTTGCAGTGGTACCTTATTAACCACCTCGATAATCTCAATTTGACTCCATTTTTTATCACTTCAAGGTTGGAAGATGAACTGGCCCAGAAAAATAATGCTTTGAAAAAAATTAGAGAATTGGAAACTCATATCTCTGACCTTCAGGAAGATTTGGAATCGGAAAGATCAGCAAGAAACAAGGCCGAGAAGCAAAAGAGAGACTTAGGTGAAGAGTTGGAAGCACTGAAGACGGAGCTGGAAGATACACTCGACAGCACGGCAACACAACAAGAACTCCGGTGAGTGTGACCCAAAATCAGTTCATTTATTGTAGATGACAGAAAAGTGATAAAGCAGTAAGACAATGAAACTAAACATTTGTGACATTTGCCTTGTGTTAACAAATTGCATTATCATGAATGAATGGAAGGCATTGAGCCCCTTTAGTAGGATCTCCATCTCTCAGACATTTAGTTTGTATCCTATATGTCGTAAAGGTCTATTATTGGAATATGCCTATAAGGAGTGGTGTAACTGCCTGGGGGGGGGGGGGCGTACCTCCATTTACCTTGAAGCCTCAACTTTTCTAATATCTGAATGGCCAGTCCACTCTAGGCAATTATATCAATTTAATTTACACATATAAGAAGCGATAGATGTAGTTATGTCACAATGTAAAATTCATGCAAAAATGCCCCTTGACTAATTTGCAGATTAAAAACTTTTTCATGTAAATCTCATGGTCCATTTGATGTGGTGACATATGTGAGTTATTAGTTATGGTTGACTTATATCTATAATTGTAGATTTCAGAAGGCAGATTGATTGCAGACCTATGTTATGTGTATAATACTTCATAATGTATTCACTTCATCACAGAGCAAAGAGAGAACAGGAGGTTACAGTACTAAAGAGGGCATTGGAAGAGGAGACAAGATCACACGAAGCTCAGGTCCAAGAGATGAGACAGAAGCATACTCAAGCTGTCGAAGAGATAACAGAACAACTGGAACAAGTGAAGAGGGTAAGAATTCTGTATTATTATTTAATTTAGAAAAATCTATAATTGAAGATTATTTTGTAGGTTGATTCAGGTCTTTGAGACTTCTTGTCAACCTTGTTTTATCATTCTTCCTTAAACTGTTCCATTATTGTCAGCATCACATCATCTATCACTATGGTGCTGACAGTGATGCATTTTAGGCCTCCTTAATAATAATTGATAATCCAACATGATTGTTTTGTAAGCTTTTTTGCAAAAAATACCCAAAAGAAACTCATATTTCATGTCTTTCCAAGGTCAAAGTCAACTTGGAAAAGAGCAAACAAGGTTTGGAGAAGGAGAACTCAGAGCTCACGATCGAGATTAGGACACTAAGTCAGGCCAGGCAAGATGTGGAGCATAAGAAGAAGAAGCTTGAAGTTCAATTGCAAGAACTGCAGTCTAAATATGCCGATGGAGAACGGGCCAGGAACGAGCTGACCGAAAAATCACATAGAGTACAGGTACTAAGCACTCTCATCTTTGGATATCAGTTTACAGTTACCTCTTTTGCTTTACTGAGGAGTTTTCTTAAACCTTTAGGTGGAATTGGAAAATGTCACTGTCCTATTAAGCGAAGCAGAAACAAAATCCATCAAACTTTCCAAAGATGTTGCAAGCTTGTCATCACAGCTCCAGGACAGCCAGGCAAGATTTGTTTAAAATATTACTCCCCAAGTACGTTACTTTTAGTGATCTTATATATGTACATAGATTAACAGACTTGACTTTGTAGGAGTTGCTCCAAGAAGAGACTCGTCAGAAGTTAAATGTGACCACCAAGCTCCGTCAAGTGGAGGATGAAAAGAACAGCCTTCAAGAACAACTAGATGAGGAAACAGAGGCCAAGCAGAACCTTGAACGCCACATTTCCACACTGAATATCCAGGTAATTGATCTATAATTATGCTATAATTCAGGAATAAGAAGCTAGAATGGTTCATTTGTCTGTGTTGTTTGAGAAAATATTTGGTGTATGGAGTAGAGCATTTTCTTATCTGAAAATTTGGGACGCAAAATCTTTGTTCATTATTAATTTACTTTCTCTTCCTATTCCAGCTCTCAGACTCCAAGAGAAAACTTCAAGAATTTACTGCCACAATAGAATCAATGGAAGAAGGCAAGAAAAAATTCCAGAGAGATATTGAGTCCATGACCCAACAGTTTGAAGAGAAAGCTGCTGCTTATGACAAGTTGGAAAAGACCAAGACTCGCCTGCAGCAAGAGCTTGATGACTTAATAGTTGACTTGGACAATCAGCGACAACTTGTATCTAACCTGGAGAAGAAACAGAAGAAATTTGACCAGGTTTGTCACAGTTTATCATACTACAATTTGGACTATGTAATGACTTCAGATAGGTAGCTGACTATTCATGTTATGTTGGCAGATGTTGGCAGAGGAGAAAAACATCTCATCAAAATATGCAGATGAGAGGGACAGAGCTGAGGCTGAAGCCAGAGAGAAAGAAACCAAAGCTCTATCCCTTGCCAGAGCTCTTGACGAAGCCTTACAGGCCAAGGAAGAACTTGAGAGAGTTAATAAACTACTTAAGACTGAGATGGAAGACTTGGTCAGCTCCAAGGATGATGTAGGCAAGAATGTAAGTAACAAAGGAAATTGAACTAAAATTTACAAAAAAAACCAACAAATAACCAAATGGGCCAAAATACGATCGTGTGCTATACAATTCCCGGTGCGATCCCGGAAAACCCTACGGAAATGTGGCCGCGGAACCTTAGTAAATAAGCGCCTATGTGTTTTTTTCTATCCAGGTCCATGATTTGGAGAAATCCAAGCGAGCCCTTGAACAACAAGTTGAAGAGATGAAGACGCAGCTGGAGGAATTGGAGGACGAGCTTCAGGCAACAGAAGATGCCAAGCTTAGACTTGAAGTCAACATGCAGGCCCTTAAAGCCCAATTTGAAAGAGACTTACAAGCAAGAGATGAACAAAATGAGGAGAAGAGGAGGCAACTGGTCAAACAGGTAAAATATTATGTATAAAATGTATAAATATAATAGTAAAACATTTATACGTTTTTTTTAATGTAATGATTGATTGCTATCACAGCACTAGAGTAGTCATCAGTGATCACAACATTGTAGGATTTCAGGCCATATGAGATGGACATATATCTTTATTCAGCACTACAAACCATGTTATTGTCAATTTCTAAGGTCCATGAGTATGAAACAGAACTGGAAGATGAACGGAAACAGAGGACAGTGGCAGCTGCAGCCAAGAAGAAGTTAGAAGTTGACCTTAAAGACTTGGAAGGACAAGTTGACTTTGCCAACAAAGGCCGGGATGAAGCTATCAAACAACTTAGGAAGTTGCAGGTCAGCAGGAGGAATTACAACATTATTAACATTGCCAACACCAATAACATTCAAAAATCATTACAAATCCCCAATATATTCCTTTTAGGGTCAAATGAAAGATTTCCAGAGAGATTTGGATGATGCTCGTGCTGCACGAGAGGAGATCTTTGCAACTGCTAGAGAAAATGAGAAGAAGGCCAAGAACTTAGAAGCTGAACTCATGCAACTGCAAGAGGTAACAAATTGGTTGTTGTTTAGAAATGAAAATTTAATGGAGTGTTATAGTCCCAGGACATCATAGATGATTTAACTCTTCTAGGATTTGGCTGCTGCTGAGAGAGCAAGAAAACAAGCTGAGTTGGAGAAAGAGGAACTTGCAGAAGAACTTGCAGGAAGTGCATCAGGAAAGTAAGTGGAAGCATTTAAAGAATTAAAATACAATAATATTAATAATAGTGTTTCGGATTTTTTTGACTATGGACAGGTCATCATATCGTATTGAGGAGGTTGCAACAAATCACAGCTGCTTCCGGTGCTATAACTATTGAATGGAACAAGGATACACCTCCATTCTATTTGTAGTGGCCAAGTCAGGTTATTACAACTCAGCTTTTATTTAATGAAAAAAACAACTACTTTTATTAGTTTATTGTTAGTGTTCTTGTTAAAAGGATGTTCATCCAGGAAGTTTTGAGGCCACCATATTTGGATTCCTTATTATGGGCCAGTTGTTTTCATTTGCCTTCTTGTAGACAGGCACTGCAGGTTTAGATGATGGACAATGATGGACCTTTGTCTTTGAACATTTTTCTAAATCAACAAAGTAACTTAGATTGAACAATGTCAATAATTTCATGCTAAAAGGTCCAGCCTCTTGGATGACAAGCGTCGTCTGGAAGCCAGAATCTCACAGCTGGAGGAGGAATTAGAAGAGGAACAGACCAACATTGAGGGCATGAGTGATCGAATGAGGAAAGCAGTGCAGCAGGTAGGTATAAGGACAATGGCTCTCATTATATGAGAATGGCGTTCGATTTATTAGGTATTGTGTATATTGGCTTGCAGGCAGAGCAACTTAACAATGAACTGGCAGCTGAACGTAGCACCGCACAGAAGAACGAGAGTGCGCGCCAACAGCTGGAGAGGCAGAACAAAGAACTCAAGAGCAAACTGCAAGAAATGGAGGGAAGCGTCAAGTCCAAATTCAAGTCCACTATCTCTGCATTGGAAGCTAAAATATCACAACTTGAGGAACAATTAGAACAGGAAGCCAGGTATACACTTTATAGACAATCTATTAAGGATATCTGTTTCCTCAGTTGATCTTCTAGAATGACTTCACATTTATGACAGTTGCACAAAGTAATCCCGTAGCATAAAGTTATAGTGTTGACCACCACAATCTCTCGATCATCTTCCATTCTAATGTGCAAAAGTAGTTCATTTCACAACAGCACCCCCTACTGGGCTAAGCTGTAGTCTTTAGTGTTTCCTCTTCATATCGATGTCACTGATACTTACCATGGTTATTTAACTTATCGATTTCAGAGACAAACAAACATCATTGAAGACACTAAAACAAAAAGACAAAAAGCTTAAGGAAGCTCTGCTGCAAGTTGAAGATGAAAGGAAGCAGGCCGAGCAGTACAAGGAACAGGTGAACTCATGTCAACACCTTTAAGTGATTAGATATAACAATCCGTGGTCCCTTTATTGGCTTCTACCTAGGATACATGAATCTATCTCAAGCATCATTTTTTGCGGCAGTTTTTATAACAGGTTTACTTCAGAGCTGCAATCCTCCCAATCAAAATTTCAGAGTACTGCATGTTAGTTTACAATCTTAGGCAGAGGTGGATTAAGGGTGCAATGGACCCTGGGCTGTATGAATTTTATAGCCTCTACAAGTCTAGAATTCACTTCCTACATATGCTACTAGAATCACGCTTCTTGGGGACCTTTGAGGGGCCTGAAATGACTCTTGTGTACATGTGTATTGAGAGTGTATGAGGATGTAAGAGGATTTCATGGGTAAAGGTCCATCTCAGTTTAAAATTTGGTGGGTGGTTTCGGTGGCCATGGGCCCCAGGCTGCCGCCTAAACTGCCTATATTCCGCTAATCCGCTACTGACCTTAGGCTACCTGGATGTGCAGTTTTACCAAATGCAAACTACGCATGAGCCCATAGAAGTGAATGAGGACATGAGATAGCTGTAGATAATACGGTAACTCATGTTCTTCTTTCCTCTTCGTGTGCATGAGCTCAAAGCCACCACATCACGTGGATTCTTCAGTGTAGACTTTTTACTGAGCTCAAATATTCTCCAAAGCTGATATGTTTATGTCCCTATTTTTTCATATTTTAGGCCGAAAAGGGAAATGTAAAACAGAAGCAATTGAAACGGCAGCTGGAGGAGGCTGAGGAAGAAACACAACGTCTTAATGCTGCCCGCAGGAAATTGCAGAGGGAGTTGGATGAGGCCACGGAGAGCACTGATGCACTGACCAGGGAGCTCAGTGGACTCAAGAGCAAACTCAGGTAAGTTTGAGCAAAATTCTAGAAGTTGATTCTATATGTGAAATGTGAATTAGGTAGATCGATATGATCAGCTGTCGGGGCCGACCTGTGGTTTTACCGACACATCTGTAGCCCAGTCCGACCCTGGATATAACGGAGTTGTTGCCTACAGCTATATCACTTCTTGGATTTTTGTGCATAGAAATATTAAAGCTGGTGTGAAGGGACATTGGCCAATGTTCTCTCTACTCAACATCATATGTAAACATAACCAGAAAACATAACAAGAAACTTTACCAGGGTAAGTACAATATGGGCCACCCTATTAGGGTCTTGTCCTTACCTTGAAGAAGTCTCTTATTATTAGTGACCAACCCCTTTAGCTACAGATGCTACCTCAATAACATGGTTACATTTATGTAACCAAGTGCAGGTCCTGATCTCGGAGTTGTTCCAAATGCTCCTCTGCCACGTAAGAATAAACTAGTCTCATAAACGCAACGTGATCAGTAGGTCAACAATTTAGCATTAGAGTCCGATAGCTTTAAGGAGATATAATGAATTTGTGTTCCCTAGTTGATGCATAATAATGTGTATTTACATTATATTTGTCTTGATATGACCTAATTATGAGAAGATTGGGAGCAGACATAAGAGATTTCCCATATAAGATGATCAAGCCGCAGGGAATTTAAGGCCGTATTTGCTTGTTATTCCTTCAAATCCCTTATTAGAACACATTATCAGAGGAGTGGAGTCTGCCAGTAAGTTGTGCCAGAGTTATCTAACATCATATCATTTACATTACCTTGTATGGTCAAAGGCATTAAGCTTTAAACCGAGAAAAGAATGTCGGTCAGTAAAATTATACAAAAGCTTAAAAGGCAACTAGAAAGCTATTTCTCTGGTGTCACTGGGTGATTGACCTCATTAAACCCACAGTGTTAGTGTAGGGAGAGCTTCAGTAGCTGGAAAGTATTCAGGGACTTCTCTATGATATTAAAGGGGTTGTCCGAGAGCGTAAAAAAACCTTGGTGGCCTGGAGGGGGCTGGTTAAAAAAATAAACATTTACTTACCTCCACGGTCCCTCCCAGCGGCCCACAGGTGCACGAAACAAGGTGGCCGGCCATGCCCACCCAGCTGCTTCCATGCCCCTGCTTATTTACAAGGGCACGGACCGGAGAGAGGACAGCGTGGGATGCAAGGAGGGACCGCAGAGGAGAAAATGTTAATTTTTTTAACCATCCCCCTCCCGGCCAACAATGTTTTTTTTTTACGCTCTTGGACAACCCCTTTAACATAGTTCAGACCCATTGTGTCACTAAACATATTTGACTTGTTACTACTCCTAAGGGAGTTGTCCAAGTGGACCCCTGTTATTCACCCGTTAACTCCTGTACCCTGAACTTTACTGCAGGGAAACCACTAGGTCAGTATTCTCTGTTCATTGACATATGACCCAGGAGAGTAGAGAGACACCAAAACGTGGCACCAAAGGGACAGTCAGATAAGTGGTTAGAGGACAATCCGAGGTCAGGGCAGACATAGTTCAATTGTGGTCAAAATCCAGTAGATGAAGCCAGTTAGAGTAGGACGACACTTAGGGGGTTATTAATCATTAGGCCGCTCCTTGTGACAGTTCTATGTCTGTTTTTGGAGCTCCCATGATTCATTAAAGTGGCTTTGGCCCCTAAATAAATGTTTGTTTGCTCAAAATGCTGTTTGGGATTTTTTTCTCAAAAATTCCTCATCCAAAAAGTCTCAAAATGCATAAAAAGTTACTATGAGGCTTTTGGTAAAAGTCCCAAGTCATGAATCTGGTTTTGCACAGCGTTGCACTAGCAGTAGTTCTACGTTCTATATGGTGGAGATAGCCCTGTAAGACTTTTTAGCAGTGAAAAGTCCCAAAAAAAACCTCAATGCGATTTTTTGAGACTTTTTTAAGCCAAAAAACCAATGATAAATAACCCCTTTAAAGTTTATAACCAAGAGTACAGAACGTCTTCCAATTAAATTTTTGACATGTCACTACGATATATTAAAGGGGAGCGGCCTCTGAGTATAAAAAATACAGAATGACGCGCCTCATAGGATTGCCCCTGAAGCCCTGATCAATTTAGTAGTTTCTTTTAAGTCCATCCACGTGTTATGGCGTCAGGAAATTTGTATGTAAATTAGCTCATATTAGCCAAGGGGGAGGTGACCCTTAGTAGGAGCTAATTCACATTTAAACTTTGGCGGGCCGTATCTTTTGAAAGGGTGGACGGATCTTTATGGATTATTGATCAGGGGAGCAGCAGCAATGAAATAAGTCATGTCATTCGTTATTTGTTCTTGGTGATTGGTCTAATTTAACGTTTTGAAGGGTTTATATTAGAAAAACAATGCTATATTATGTATTGTGATGTTGGTACCTTTGACATGAAGTGATTTTGTGTGGTGTGCCGGTATAACAGCTGCAGACTTTCTATTGCAGAGGGACACAGGATACTACGCAATGACTAAGCAGGTACCAACGCCTTCAATTTTGCAGCTCCTCCTAGATAGGCGTATTTCCTAACTTATCCTTTTTTAACTTTTTAAAGACACATTGAATGTCTCAGATGCAATTTGAGAGACCACATAATGTATGTCTGGACTAAAAACAAGAATTCATTAAAAAAAAAAAAACTGTAATGAAACAAAAACCAAAAATTTGGAACTATGAAACATGCAATGTGTCTTCAAACATCCACCCTTTTCCTGCAAAATCTGAAGGCTTGGACATCTATGTATGGAAACAATCTAATTGATATGAAACGATTCAGCAAATTTTAAAAAACTAACGTTCTCCACCTGTAAGGACGTATCGTAAGCAGTACATTGCACTTCACTAACTTAACACTTCTTCATTGTCATGTGGAATGTGTCCGTCATGCATGATAATGTGCACTACATGTCAGCATTAACTTGTATCCTCATTTACATGTTGACATTCTCAAAATACCCTGGTACTGGAGTTCCTGATGACATTCTTTTTAAAGGGTAGGAAACTGTTTCTTAAAGGGAACCCGTCATCAGAAATTGGCCTAAGAAACCATTGGCATTATGTTGTCAAGTAGCTGAACAGCTTCTAGATGATGTCTCTTTCATGGTGTGGCATCATCCTGAAAATCAACTTTGAAGTGAGATGAAAATTGGTTTTATGAAGTCAAGGAGGCGGCGAGTTTAATACTGAAGTCAAGCTTTCCCTGTCCCATTTTACTGTAATTGATGGTCTTGCGTCCAAGGACATCATTGACCAGATCTCCTGAAGTCTGGTGCATGATGTCAATCACATAAGAGGAAGTGTTCAGAGGCAGGGAGAGCTTGACTTTTGTGTTAAACTCTCCGCCTCCCTGACTTTATGCATCTCACTTCAAAGTTGATTTTCTGGATGAAACCACCACACTGGGCCATGAAAGAAACATGATCTAGAATCTGTTCAACTGCTTCAAGACATACTCGTAGTGGTTTAATAGGTCAATTTATGATGACAGGTTCCCTTTAAAAGGGTTATCCTTTGAACCAGAATCTCCCACATTTCAACAAGTCCATCCTTTAGTCTCATATAGTCTCTGACCTGTTTGCACAGCATAGTAGGCAATCCAGCTGTCTTCTATGTCACAGCCGATGCCTGGATAGAGAAAAGGGCTTGATCAGAAACCTGATATAGGAACAAGGCAGGAATTTTAGAGTTCAAAAAAACCTAATAACTTACACATATGGAATAAAACAACTGTCATAAGGGAAGGTTTAGAAGGATCCTATGCCATGTCGGGCAGGGGTTCCTTGGGCCCACTAGACAAAATTATACTAGGGGCTTATACTAGGGGCTTATATCCATCAAGCTTTGGTAGTCTAATAGTCACCACTGCTGGAACTCTGGGGTCCAGTATTGGGTAAGAGCCTGGGGCCACCAAAAGATCTCCTGGTACTCTGATGGGCCAGTCCAACACTGCTCCCAGGGCCGGCACCAGCACTGGGCATACCCAGTGCCCAGGGCTGCTGGGGGGAATACATAGGCTGTACATAAGGAATCTACAGGAGGTCAGCGGGTTTTATATAAAATAACCATGAGGGGACTGTTTGATATGATAAACTAGGGAATATTTTAGGGAACACAAGTCTGTTTTAGTTACTAAATGTTTAATGCCGCCAAGTGAGTTCACTGCAAAGGGGCCTACTGAGGCTCTGTCACCCAGGGGCCTACTGAAACCTGGAGCTGACCCTAAATGGTCCCACAAGTTGTAATTTGCAGAGTAACCTCAGTTTTCCTGCAATTTTGTATTCTAAACTGGGGTTTTCGCAGGGAAAAATATATACATCTTATAACATCTTGGTACATTGGTATCAGTATAAGCCACAAAAATAGACCATCCTGCTAATATTGCATATTATTAACTGCATCAAGAGACTTTGCATGGTCAACGCAGTAACATGACTATTGTCAGAGACAAAATGCATGCCGAAAATAAACAAAGGAACCAAACTTACTGGACTAAAACATTATAACTTAAGGTCACAGTCCATCCTGCATTCAGTCGCTACTAATCCACTTCTTATTACAGGATAATGGCATCAGTGTTTCTGCAATGTATCTGTTTTCTTTTTCTCTATCACAGATACAGATATTTAAAGGAGATGTCTATTCTACAAAACACAGTCAAACTTTATGTATCAAATGTAGCAGCTTAAAGGAGTTGTCCGGGCTTTGCAAAAACTCTATAACCGGCCAGGGGGAGGGGTTTTGGGGTTGTAAAAACTAGAAAAAAAAAAGTTATCCATGCCTTCTACATCACTCTTGTTTTCCGGCGTCCCTGTTTGTTTACAAAGACAGACACGATTGCACGCCAGGTACAGCAGTGAATATAATGCTGGAAGTAGTCGGACAGCAGCGTCTATCTCTGTAAACAGACAAGGGGCACGCGACGACAGAGGAGGTAAGCATAGCTTTTTTTTGTACTTTTTTTACAGGCCAGTTACGTAGTTTTTGAAAAGCCTGGACAACTCCTTTAAGGGTGGTTGGAAGTAAGAGGGTAACTGTTTAAAGATACAGTGCAAATTGTGCCCTCTACTGGATCAGACAGGATTGCAGTTCCCTTCTTGTTGGTCTCGTCCTTAGACTGACTTCCCAAATTAGACTTAAAGTTGGACTCCCACTTTAAACAAATACTTTTTTTTCTTTGCATTATAAAATGTACAACAACTTTGTTGTAAAACATTGAAAATACAACTTTTCAATATACTTTCTGCTCTATTCCTTATGGTTTGTAAGATGTGACAAAATCTGATCCTGTGATGGACACACCAGTGGTTAGAGTCACATCACATTTACCAGAGGTCTGTTCCTGTATCCCTATGTGTCTATCACATGACCAGGACAGATGTCACAATCCACCAGAACCCCCTAGAAGTAAATAATGAACACTTTTAAGCAGAAATCTTAAAAAGCTTGAGTTATTGATACAGAAAGCATATAGGAAACTTTAATGATTTTTCGCAATTTTTAGAAATAATAATATTGCTTAAAATAAAATTAAAACTTAAACAGACAAATTTTTGACTATAGGGAGGAATTTACCATACGCTGGGGCTCATGGGCCGGTGTATGATAAAAGGCCACTACTCCGTGTCCCGGCCAGATACATCAAGAGGTTTAGGCCACTCAAAATATGCATCAGGCGGCGCCGGACCTGGAGTATTCTTGCATAAAAACCTGCGAATGAAACTGCAGGTTTTTAAAAAGTACCAGCCCATTCCTTCGATGACCACACCCCTCTATTGCATAGTCCTGATAATAATTTTTTAATTCTGCGGTTTGTCCAAATCAGTCGGGTTGTCCAGCGGCCTTGTCCCCAGATTTGTGTTGCATGAAAGCCGGCGCCAATGCGCCACAATCCGATCTCGTGCGCCAAAAACCCGGGGCAATTTAGCGCAAAATGAAAAAAAAAATCAGGAAACCCGACAGAAATGCATCCAACGGACCCTTAGTAAATGTGCCCCAATGTCTGCATTTGACCATTTTGATGATGATCTATGGACAGATTAGACATCCCTTTAAATATTCATGACTACGGGCCAGTAACTCAGATACAATCTTCTATTTCCTAGCAGCGATGGATAATATAAGCAGCTCAATATAAAACAGGTCTAATAGTTGTTCTTGCATCTGGCAGGAGGGGGAATGAACCGGCATCATTTGCCCCACCTCGACGATCCACAGGGAACAGAAGAGCTGTAGAAAATGCTGCCGACGGCTCCGAGGAAGACGCCGAATCGCGAGATGCAGATTACAACGGAACCAAAGCTAGTGAATAATCCTACTCCTTATCACGTCACGTGCCTTTGGACTGTATCACAACTTTATTTATCCCCCCCTCTCCCTTCAATCCATGAGGCGTCTGCCATTGCTCCAGGCTGTCCTGGCAATGTGCACCAACACTGCGCCCATCTACCGCAGCACAGAAGCCATGCAGAAGGTCAAACCACTACTAAAATAAAGACATCTACTCTCCACACAGCAGCTGTCACAGTGCGACTGTCTCGAGACTGTCTCCAACACTGGCTTGCACTAAGACGAAGGTTCAGCTTCCCAGTGTGTACTTCTAGCGGTGAAGGGCAGCTGAATTTCGTCGTCCACCCAGTCTAGAAAAGGGGAATGGGAATGTGAAACCCACGAGGACTTGTTGAGATCTTACCATCGTTTTGACTCCCATGATTCACTGGTTGACACAAAGGAAATGTTCTTGCTTATTTTGTCATTCCTTTTCTGATCCAGTGTGCGACCTGTTGTTTATTCTCTCTTCTTCATGCACCAAGTGCCTTTCTGTTCACCAGTATTAAATATATTTGTTTTTTTAAAAATAAATAAATTCCGATGTATTACACTGTATACGTGTGCACCCTGATCGTGCTAACGCCACATCCACTCATAAAATTATACAGCACAAGATTACATAGTAGCGACCTTCTGTATTAGGTGCTTATATTCTAGGGGTAGGATTATCGAGAGTGACCTTGGTTTGAACAGCAGCAAACTCCTAATCCGCCCCGTTGTGTTACTAATGTCTATTTAAATGCAATAACTTTTTCATTTGGCTTCTCTAATAAAATTCAGTTTTATTGCAAATATTATTGTTTGGTCTATTTAATGAAATGACACTAAACGAAGGAAACAAAATAAGGAAGATTTCAGTGATATTTTTACTGAACCCATTTTGGTCTATGGACACAAACAGATTGGTCTCATTTCCTGGTCTCAATGATTTTTCAGTGATTTTTAATAATAATAATCTAGAGCCATCAAATTCTGTAGCGCTTTACAGATTCTGGGGAACATATGCAAATAAAATTTGTACAATTTAACTCCTTAAGGCTCAGTCCTTTTTTAAAAAATGTGACCAGTGTCACTTCCTGTGGTAATAACTTTTAGACACTTTAAGATATCCCCGTGATTTTGAGGTTGTTTTCTCATGAGGCATTGTAGTTTATGTTAGTATTATCATTTCGGTGATCAGTTTCTTTTTTGGGGGGAAAAATGCAATAATTTAGGAAAAATTTGAAAAAAATTACAATTTTACAAAGTTCCGAGTAGTGACCCCATTTTAGGAAAAGGCAACCCTCAAAGAATTTATTTAGGGTTGTATGAGTATTTAAACCCATAAGATTCTGGCTCTAATGTAACACAAATTGAATGGTGTTGAGTAAAATTTGCTTTGCAATTTCTCAATATTTGTCATTGTAGTGTCAAAAGTATTTTGCCCAATTCATGCCACTGGAGACAAGCACCCAAAATATCGTCATGCAGGGTCTCCTGGGTATGTGGCAGTAATCTACAAGATAGAGACATGGCAGGGCTCGGAAGAGAATGGCATTTGGAGCAAAGACATTTTAAAAAAAAAATTGGCACCATAAAACATTTGTAGATGCCCTTATGGATCAGAACAGTAGAAATTACTGAGAACTGATCCTATTTGAAAACTACATCCCTCCATGAATAAATCTAGGGGTGTAGTGAACATTTTTACCCCACAGGTGGACCCCAAGGATGATGCATAATGGATAGTGCATAGTACAAAATATCCATTATGTCATCTTGTGCCCAGCTACTGCCATGGGAGACAAAGACCCCAAAAAACATGATGCGGGTTCTCCCGGGTAGGGCAATAATACACACAATAAGTACTAGCACTCCCCCCTTCCTGGTCTCTAAAAATCAACTGCCTGACTCCCA
This sequence comes from Engystomops pustulosus, assembly GCA_019512145.1. Lineage (NCBI taxonomy): Eukaryota > Metazoa > Chordata > Amphibia > Anura > Leptodactylidae > Engystomops > Engystomops pustulosus. Next base: position 22,433,599 of record CM033648.1, read on the forward strand.
CCTCTTGAAATTCCAGGAAAGGTTCCATCTGCCCTGCACATCAATGTAACACGTAAGCATTATATAGTGCTATCTGCATGATGTGCACCACCAGCTTCTTGTACCACACCCTCGACTTCCATATGGCGTTGTATGGCTGAAGCACCTGGTCCGACAAATCCACCCCTCCCATGTACCTATTATAATCCAAAATACAGTCCGGCTTGGGGGCTTCTGTACTGGTACAACACAGAACAACGCAACACGCAACGCCTGCTCCTCCACGCTATGCCTGCTCCTCCACGCTATGCCTGCTCCTCCACGCTATGCCTGCTCTTTCTCAAAACGCCTGCTACTCAACGCAACGCCTGCTCCTCCACACAATGCCTACTCCTCCACAAAACGCCTACTGCTCCACAAAACACCTACTGCTCCACAAAACGCCTACTGCTCCACGCTACGTCTGCTCCTCTTCGCTACGCCTGCTCCTCCGCACAACGCATAGTCCTCCACATTACTCCTACTCCTTCCCGCTATGCCTACTTCTCCAAGCAACTGCTGGGGATTCGGATCAGAGCTGTACTGTGTCTAATTAGACCCAGGAGCTCTGATTAACCCCTTTAGACCACCGGGTCTATGGAGCCGGCAGCCGCACCGACTTGTTCATTCAGTGCGATGCTCGGAGGAGCGGAGAAAGGAGAAGCAGTAACAGACCGCATCTCCCTTCTCCCTAGGGTCTCCGAGTGCCTCTAAAGACATCAAAAGACGTCGCTGCAGACTCCAGACCTGCGCCCACTGACGTCTTAAGTCAGCGAGCAGTCAGAGAGAAGTTAAAACATTATATAAAATATACATAATATACAAATACAGAGTAATAACAGTTATATGAAAAAATAGGAGAGAGGGTCCTGCTCAGAAGAGCTTATAATCTATGAGGATCGGTGGGTGATACAAGAGCTTACAGTCTATGAGGATGAGGGGGGGACACAAGAGCTTACAGTCTATGAGGATGAGGGAGTGACACAAGAGCTTACAGTATATGAGGATGGGGGGCTGACACAATCCTGATCATTTGGAAGGGCAATCTGATCGAATTGCAGCAATTTTTCGATGCCTTGAATAATAATGTTTATAACATCAAATTGACTTACACGGCAGACAAATTTTGTGTCTCCTTTCTGGATGTCACCATCAGAAGAGATGATAATGGATGTCTACAAACAAATGTATAAAGAAAAGATACAGCTGTAAATTCATTACTCCATGCTACATCATCGCACCCCAGTCAAACGATTAGAGCCATACCTACCGGCCAATTCTTGCGAATTAGAAGAATTTGCTCTACAGAGAACGACTTCGAAGCCCAGGCAGCGGATCTGCGAGCCAGATTCCTACAACGGGGCTATAGCAACAAGTCACTGAAGCGAGCATACCAGCGAGCTAAGAAAACTCCACGCCAAGCACTGTTGACACCAAAACCCAAGAAGACAGTACCTGACCAGGTAAGATTTATTACAGGGTATCATGCTCAATGGCAGGAAATGCGTCTAGCATTGGAAAGATACTGGCCCATACTACAAGGCGACCCCATAGTCTCAAAATACATTACACCACATCCCTCTGTCACGGCACGGAGAGCCAAAAATTTGAGACATCTATTGGTAAGGAGCCATTACACATCAGGTAGATCAGGAACCATCTTTGGGGCAGATAGGCCCCCCTGGGGATGTATTGCTTGCCCCAATGTGGAACGAACCAACACGTTCACAGATTCCACAGGCACTAGAATCTACAACATCACTCAAAATATTACGTGTAGCACGAAGGCAGTAGTCTACTACGCAACCTGCCCATGTGATCTAATCTATATAGGCCTAACATCTCGCCCTCTAAAAACACGGATTAGAGAGCATATGCGAGACATCAGAGCTGGGGCAGACACAAATGTATTTCTGGATGGGAAACCGGTAGCACAACATTTCAGGGACAAACATCACTCTGATCCAAATGCCTTGAAAGTGCGGGGTATTGATAAAATTGATTTAGGCATTAGAGGTGGACCAATCCAACAACGTCTCGCACAGTGTGAAACACGCTGGATCTGGACTCTAAATACACTCAAACCAAAGGGCTTGAATGAAACATTAAGTTTCGCTCCTTACCTTTAGTGGATTGCTTCCGTTCCACTCTGTTCTACCCCAATATTTCTCTGCATAATGTCAAATGCCCTCATTCACTGGCGTCATTATTGCACCAGCTTTTAAGTGTTTTTATTACATGTTGTCTTACCCCTTATTATTTTCCTTTTATATTTTCAGAAAACTGCAATAATTGCACTATATGGGTTTCCATAATTTCTCAGGAATGGTTTATGCATCTTTAAAAAAAAAATTCCCTTTCATTAAGTTGGACAAGAGTCGAATATCCCTTACAGGACCATTCAATTTGTTGGATTGGCGACTAAAACAAGTGCACTGTTACCTATCTAAGAAGCCCCAGCTAAAAGCTTCGGCATTATCATCTGATGTATCAAGCCAGATGCAATATGTGGTCTTAGGTCCCAAAATGTACCATTAACAATTTTATAATTATTAACAACACAATTAGAATTTTTGCTACCACTCACGTTTTATCTCACGGCTTTCATCACACCCAACTCTTTCCTTCCCCTTCCCTCACATCCCCTTCCTCACCTCTTTCCCTTCCCTTCACGTGTTTCATTCACTTTTTTCACTTTCTTCACCTGGTAGCAATTGTACTAATTAACATCAATAGAAATGTCAAATATATATAGAGACTTAAACATGAATCTCTCTTTCATCAAGTGGTTATGTACCTATAGGCACCAATTTAATCATGGTTTATAATAATTTAATAATTTTTACAATATGTATATAATTGTTTATGAGTTTTTGCTTATTAACTGTAGCAATTGATGTGCCAAAATGGAACTATTTACACAGCACCTTATAACAATTGCTATTCGCACTTTAAATGACTGCAACTCAGCAGTCACCTTTGTACACTGTTTATTTATCATTACATGTATTGTGATTCATATTTACATTTGTCCTTGTACACGATTCATATATTATCATTGTGATTCATATTTATATTTCTATGCACTTAGCACTTTTTCTTAATCAATTGCACTTTACATTGGTACTCATAATATATGTAGCGGACTAGCGACCAAATATGTGTCCTATATTGAATTTAACTTATTATACATTATTTAACTGTAATTAACTTCATTGGGTCATTGATTCTTTCCATATGCATTGATGTTACCAAAAAGATATATCCATTTCCAGTACAATCACGTAGGATGATTAAGCGCATGCGCTAGCCAAACGCTTCCATTTAAAACTCTCTTCAACAACTCTGTGTTGGTCCCGGGCATCGCGATCTCGCGGACGCGTGATCTCGCGGTCACGTGATGTAAATCACGTGATGCGCGATCGCGTGGCGCGACCTCGCGTTGTTTCGGTTTCACCAGGGGAGGTACTATCCGACCCACGTGTACAACAGTGCAAGCTCCTATTGGCCGATAGATTATTTATCTTCCGGCCCTCTAACACTATGACGCCACCCCCAGACGAAGGCTCATCCCCGAGCCGAAACGCGCGTCGGGGTGAGCGGCTCAGTCCAGGCAGTGGAACATATTGCTACCACACTGGTAAGGACCTTTTTTCATTACTGTGTAGGCTCCCACATCATTGGTATAGTACCGGGCACGGTAGTCATTACCAGCCAGTACCTTAGTGGGTTCCCTTCCCCCCTTCTCGATTTTGTTTACAGTCCGCCATGGCACACACATATTTAGTCTTCCACTGCCTTTGGTTCTGACCGCTATTTTCTCTGTGTCATCACCACACTGTATCCTATTGTTTACATGATCTGTCTTTTTATTGTTGTTGTTCAAAATAAAAGTATTTTAATCTTCAAATTTACACAACTTGTTTTGGTTACTCCTCTTTTCCCTCCGACTTTGCTTTGGGGGGATACTATTGGGTTCTCTCGTGATTTGAGGTGTGTAGCTTTGTGCGTACACTACAACAGGTGGGGGGCCACTTTTGGCCAGAATTGGAGGGACTGGTGCCACTTGGCCGTGATTTGTTCCCCGTTTCCCTAAATCTGATCTTTTGCTATTGGATCTTGTGCTGTATGAGTGTACATGGTGTTTGCATATATGCTGTATATACTGTATGTATGTGTGTATGTGCTGTAATTCTGTATGTACTGTTTGTGCATATGTTGTATATATTTGCAGAATGGCTGTATATACTGTGTATGTTTATGTGCTGTATGAGTGTATATGGTGTATGTGTGTGCTGTATAAGTGTATATGGTGTACGTGAGTATGTGTGTATATGGTGTTTGTGTATGTGCTTTATGAGTGTATATGGTGTTTGCATATATGCTGTATAAACTTTATGTATGTATGTTTATGTTTTGTGTGTATATTTATGTGTGTAGTAGTATATAAAAGTGAGTGTATGAGTGTGGAACATTATGTGTGTGTATGTGTATTGCTACTTTTTAAAGAGATCCGTTCACCAGGTTTTACCCCACTAAACTACCAGCCCTCTCAGGTAGGGTATGAAAGGGTTATATACAGTCAGGGAGGTGGAGATCCTAATGAAAATTTATATTACTTCAAAATATATTTTCAGTATCAATTCCTAAAGCTTCTATGTTTACTTCGAATGGACAGAAATCTGACCATGTCATACATGGGCACCGCTTATTAGTATAGAGAGTAATTAGAGCTGTTGTCACAGGTGCTCCCGCGATCCATGTCACGGGCCGCGGGCACATCCATGGCACAGCCCCGGACTTACATCTCCACGCTCCTGTCCGGCCTAGGTCACGCAAGCGTCCCTGCTACCTAGGGTGCGCATGTGGTGGTACTCTGAGATTTAAAGGGCCAGCGCACAGGTGATTGGCTGGCCACTTCCGGGTCTGCATTTAATCATGTTCCGTGTTCCAGTCTGTTCCTGTGCCGTGTGCCTGCTCCTGTGTTCACAGACCCAGAGCCCTGACAGTAAGATCCGGCCATGGACCCTTCCAAGGAGCCACTTCAGTTACTGGCTGAACTGAGTCGCACGGCAGTCTCAACAGATTGCTTCTCAAGGAGAGCTACTGGGCCAATTTGCTGACGCGCTTCAACAGCTGCCCGACTCCCAGCACCAGCATCAGGCTCCTGTGACTACTCCTACGGCAGTTCCAGCCACTACCCCTGCGAATCCTCCGGTCATCCCGACTTGCCATCTCAGTTTGTCACCAAACGCTCCAAGGTGGCATTCATCCTCAGCCTCCTCTCCGGGAAAGCCCTGGCCTGGGCTACTCCTCTATGGGACAGAAACAATCTAGTCAGGGTTACCAATACCACCTTTGTGGCTGAATTCCACTCTGTGTTTGAGGAACCCACACGAGCCTCCTCAGCTGAAACGGCTCTGCTGAACCTGCGCCAAGGAGAATCATCTGTGGGAGAGTATGCCGTCAACTTCCACACCCTGGCTTCCGAGCACCCCTTGAACGACGCGGCCTTGTCAGTAAACTTCAAAAAGGGACTGTCTTCACGGGTCAAAGAGGCACTGTCCAAGACCTTCTGGCTATTCTGAGTGGTCTCATCACCCTGGCCACTGATAGACATGCATGCTGAAAAGTTGTGTCACAAGCAACCTCAACTCCGGCTTCCACGGCTGCCTCGCTTGGCTCCAGTTTTCCAAAAGCCGCTCCGGCCGCACAGTCTGCAGTGGAGTCAATGCAGGTTGGCAGAGCCCGACTCATGGCTAGGGAACCTTCCAGATGTGTCTAAAAAATCTCTAACTGTACTGTGCCAGTCCCAAGAACCTCATCGGGACTTGTTCAGTCCGTCCCCAACGTCCGGGAAACGCCAGCACCTTGGGCTTCTGGGAGAAGCATCCCTGGGTGTGAATTCAGCTTCTCCATGTTTAGCAGCTGCATTCATACCCCGTGTCGGTACCAGCACTCCTGTGCAAGCCTCAGAATTCTTGGACTCTGGTTCCGCTGGGAACTTTGTGGATGCTGCCCTTGTCTCCCGGCATCACATTCTGGTGGTTCCTCTCGAGCAACCTCTTGTTATCTCCTACATCAGCGGGCAGCTTCTCTCTGATCCAGTACCGCACTGAGCTTATCCATCTTCAAATTGGAGCCCTAGACAATGAAAGACTGGTCTTCTATGTCCTGCCACGCTCCACATCATCTCTTCTCCTGGGTCTTCCATGGCTGCAACTCCATGCTCTGGTCCTCAACTGGAAAACTGGCGAGATCCTGCATTGGGGCCCTGAATGCCACTCTCGTTGCATGGTGGCACCACTTCCGGTCCTGACTTCTTCTGTGTCTCCCAAGTGTCTGGAGGGTCTGCAAGCTTGTTAACGGGACTTTGCAGATGTTTTTTGCAAAAAACAAGCTGAGACTTTGCCACTGCACCGCTCCTATGATTGCCCTGCAGACCTCCTACCAGGTGCCTCTCTTCCCAGGGGCCGTGTCTATTCTCTTTCTGTTCCTCAGACGGCTGCCATGTCCGAGTACATCAAGGAGAACCTGCAAAGGGGTTTCATACGCAAGTCCTCCTCTCCAGCTGGCGCAGGGTTCTTCTTTGTCACCAAGAAGGATGGCTCCTTACGTCCCTGCATAGACTATAATGGGATGAACAAAGTCACGGTTAAAAAACGCTACCCCCTGCTGCTGATACATTGTATCACAGGTTCAGGTCTTCAACGTCATCCCATGAAACATATTATAAAATATTTCCAAAATGTGAAGGGTGTATTTACTTTCACGAGACACTGTGTGTATCCAAGCCAACGCATACCAAGTGTCATTGGTGGTAACGAGTAGGACACATAATCCCCCGGGTGCGGGTACAATCCTCTGATAACAGATGCTGCTTGGCCATTTTTAATGTGATATTTGAGAACAGAGAATAGTGATCCGTCCAGACAGGGCAAGACATGAAAAAAGAATATTTCATTCAATTTAAAGGGGTCACAGTCTATGAGGATGAGGGGGGACACAAGAGCTTACAGTCTATGAGGATGAGGGGGGGACACAAGAGCTTACAGTCTATGAGGATGAGGGGGGACACAAGAGCTTACAGTCTAATATTAGGTGGGGGGGCGAACAAGAGCTTACAGTCTATGAGGATGAAGAGGGTGACACAAGACTTCAGTCTATGAGGATAGAGGGAGTGACATAAGCTTACAGTATTGAGGATGAGGGGGTGACACACAGAGCTTACATTCTATGAGGAGAGGAGGGGTGACACAAGAGCTACAGTCTATGAGGATGAGGGGGTGACACAAGAGCTTACATCTATGGGTCTAGGGTGACAAGAGCTTGCATGTATGAGGTTGTAGGAGTGACACAAGAGCTTACAGTATATGAGGATGGCTGACACAAAAGCTTACAGTATATGAGGATGAGGGGGTGACACAAGAGCTTACAGTCAATGAGGATAAGGTGATGACACAAGAGCTTACAGTCTATGAGGATGAGGGGGTGACACAAGGGCTTACAGTCTATGAGGATAAGGTGATGACACAAGAGATTACAGTCTATGAGGATGAGGGGGTGACACAAGAGCTTACAGTCATGGGATGAAGAGGTGACACAAGAGCTTACAGTCTAGACAGGTAGCCCCAGTACATTTCCCCCAGTAGATAGGTAGCAACAGCACATTCTCCCCCCAAGTAGATGGTAGCCCCAGTACATTGCCCCCAGTAGATAGGTAGCCACAGCACATGCCCCTCCAATAGATAGGTAGCTGCAGCACATGCCCCCCAATTAGATTGTAGTCATAATACATGCCCCCATAGAAAGGTAGCCACAGCATATGCCCCCCAGTAAATAGGTAGTCACAGCACATGCTCCCCAATAGATATGGAGTCACAGCACATGCCCAAGGTAGATAGGTAATCAATAGAACATGCCCCCAGTAGATAGGAAGCCACAGCAAATACCTCCCAGTAGAAAGTAGCCCCATCACATGCCCCCAGACCCCAGTAGATAGTAGTCAAAGCACATGCCTCCCAAGTAGATAGGTAGTGCCAGCACCTACTTGCCCCCATAGATAGGAAGCACCAGAACATGCCCCCAGTAGATAGGTAGTCACAGCACATGTCCCCCATAGATGGTATCATAGCACATTCCCCCGATAGATATTTAGCCCCAGCACATGTCCCCAGTAGAAAGGTAAGCCAGACCCATGCACTCAGTAGATAGGTAGCCACAGCACACTGACCCCCCAGTAGATAGGTAGTGCCAGCACATACTTTTCCCCCAGTAGATAGTTGGCACCAGAATATGCCCCCAGTAGATGGGAATCACAGCACATCTTTCCCCCTGTAGATAGGTAGTCAAAGCACTGCCCTCCAGTAGATTATCACAGCACATGTCCCCCAGGCCCCAGTAAAAGGTAGTAACAGCACATACCCCAGTGAGACAGGTAGTCACAGCAAAAAAAGGGAATACTCACCTACCTGCTCTCCTTCAGCGGCTTCTCATCACTCCCACGCTCTCTTCTCTATGACCCAGGTGCCGCTGCCAGCATGCTTAGGCAATGGCATCTGGGTCATGGAGAGGGTGGATGCTGACTTACTCTACTCTATGACACAGGCGCTATCACCTAAGCAAAACGAGCAGCTGCTGGCGCCTGAGTCACACAAAGGACGCAGGCGGTACCTGCATCCAGTGGTCACGCTGTGTGTGTCTTAGATGTACACACTGCCGATCCATATTAATTTGATTGTCTGAGAGCCGGATGCAGCCATCAAAAGAGCCACATATGGTCCCGAGCCGTAGGTTCCCTACCCCTATCTATGAGAATGAATGGGGGACGAAGACGTTAAATAGATTGTATATGGTCCAGCCATTTTTATTTTTTATTCAATAATGCCTTACTAAGCCATTCTTTTTTCAATGGCTTTTTCACACTTCAGTTTTCTTCCACGGATCCAATGTTGTTGGTAAACACAAAAAGGACAGGTTCGAAATTGACCACTAATCAGTGGAAAAAGGCATCAAAAAGCTCATTGAAAACAAATTTTCAATATGCAACCACCTAAGCCATAGAGCTCAAATCCATAAAGAATATTTCACAAGTCAGGCTGGTTCACATTGGCGTTTTTTTTCACATTAGTGATTTCTCACTGAACCCATTTTGGCTTATGGACACTGATTGGTTTTCTGTTCTGGCTTCTGTGATTTCTCACTAATGTCTTACTGACCCATTCATTTCAATGGGCCTTTTCACACTACAGTTTTTTTGGTAACAATTTTTTTCTCCCTTTATTAGCAAAATGGCCGCGAGCACAACCTTCATGGGGCAGGGAACTCTGGGAAGAAGAAAGAAACACCCTCGATCATATGTGCAGACATGTAAGCCAATCAGCGTTCGGCAGGCTTATGGTGATGTCAGCCCTATAAAAACAGACGGCCATTTGCAATCCTGTTAATTCACACTGCATGTGCTGTCTCTAGCGTCTAGCTGCTTGTACTCAGTGGGGCAGATTTACTTACTAGGTCCATTCGCGATCCAGCGGCGGGTTCTCCGACGCTGATTCGTGTCTTCCGGCGATTCCACCGCCCGATGTCCACCAGGTGTCGCTACTGTGCTGAAGTCTGTCGGAGTTCACTGAAGTTCACCAAGCTAGCCTGGTTGCAGGTAAGCGCGTGTCAACGACAATTTATTTTATTTTTTTCTTAATACGGCGGTTTTTCTGAATCCGTCGGGTTTTCCGACGGCCACGCCCCCCGATGCGCCACAATCTGATCGCGTGCGCCAAAAACCAGGGGCAATTCAGGCAAAACAGTAATATTCGGGTCACCCAACGCAAAAACGCGATTCGGGCCCTTAGTAAATGACCCCCAGTAGCTGCTGGAGTGATAATTGTCCATTTTGGGGGATCTGTATTCCCCAAATTTCAATTCTTTTTTGTTTTTTTGTTGCTAAAGTTGATATCAAGAAATCTGTGTCAAATCAACATAGTTGGTGGAGTAATTTTTTTTCTCAAAGTCCAGGGTGTCAGTTTTTGTGTTTCTGTATTCCCCAAATTTTAATTCTTTTTTGTTGTTCAAGTTGATATCAAGAAATCAGTGTCAAATAATCATAGTTGATTAACCAATATGTCAGACAGAGAGGTAGCAGGTGGAGCAGTAAGGGGACGTCACAGAAGAGGTGAACCTGCTTGTCCAACCGTAATGTGGAGAGACTGACCTTTCTGATCTCCTACTGCTGCTGCTGGCACCTCCACACTCTATCATTGTGCCACAATGTGGCCTACCTACTACTCTCTGGCCTCCTGCTGCTGCTGCCCACTACACACACTGTGATTATGCCACTCTCTGCACACCTCCTCCGTGCTGCTGCTAGCCACCCTCCACAGCTTTGCCACTCCATAATTTGTCATTGTGCCACTCTGCGCCTACTCATGCTGCTGCCAACTGACCGCTGTCTCCCTGAACACCCTGTGATTTCCATAATGCTGTTTACACACCCTTCACCACTCTATGAGTTGCCACAATGTTTGGTTTTCCCCTTCGTTTCATGCAGAGAGGAATGAAAAGCTTCAGGATTGATAGCCAAAAGCAGAGTGGATACAGAACACAGAGGACATAAAGTATCCCATTTGCTGCTTATCTCTATTCTGGATCAACTCCTGTTTTGTTTTGGCTTAGCACATACTGATGAATTTTGACTATTAAAAGCGGACACTGATGGACAACGAAGGGCAAAATGATGCAGAATTACTGCCAACACCCTCTCCACTCTTTAGGGGGGTTCTACATGTATCCGCGTTTAACAACAGGTTCTGTCGTAATCTATGAATCATCTGATGTCAGTGTAAAAAGATGCACTCTTTGATGTTATAGTGGGATCTTGGCCCTCAGCTCATCCTTTTGAGCTGGCACAGACGTCCTTGTCAGGCTGCGTTCCCGCTTCGCTTATTGGGGAAGTTGACCTCTATAAGTGCACATGGAAGTGAAGAGTGAAGCGATCTAAGAGCAGCGGCTGTCATGTTGCGTGTCATACTAAAACACAGCATTGTTTGAAGACCAAACCATGCTACAGGTTCATGCAGCCAGGAAATACCTGTTTTTTAACGTGGATTCGCCATAATTTGATTCGGGTCGAATCAATTTTGATAGAACATTCGGCGAACTCAGTAAATCGAATTTGAAAATTGTCCATCCCTAGTAACGCCTTTTAAGTATGTTTTTTTTTTTTATTTGGACCCATCAGGAGTGATGAGAGATATTCCCTTCCCTTCTGCGCACCCACCCCCTCATCTACTACTTATGACGACTGCAGAGCTTTCTCCGTGATTCTTTGGCTCCCACTTCCACAGCCATCCCTAGCTGCAGACGTCATGAGGAAATCTGCAAATCTGCATCCAATACGCACTATTTTTTATGTGCGTTTTTCACGCAGGTGCATCTATTAAGTGTTGCATTTTTTCAATGCAGATTATCCGGTTAGTTTCTCCTGCCATCATTTCAAGCAAAAATCCCCATCATTGTTCAAATTAATGCAGATTTTCAATCTCACAGCCTTCAATGTAAAAAAACACCATGCAAAAATGCACAAGGACGCATAAGAAGAAATTATGTACGACAACATACGACACGGAAAAAAAATGCATTGATTACTTTTACTACTTGCTACTTGTACATTGCAATGTTACTGTATTACGTGTATGTTTTCCACATGGAATATGCACAGAATCTGCAATGTGTGCAGAACGCTTAAATAACCATAGACCCCAAAAAGAAATGTAAAAAAAATCCCGTGTAATTCAGAAATGTTGAAAGTGTATTTCTTATTTGCAGTACCCACTCAACCATTAGAGAAATATATAGCCCACATTTATTAAAATGAGTCCAGTCGGTACTAACTGCAGTTTGCCTGTGGAGTGTGCAGGGGGCGCCAGATCATTAAAAGTGGTGTCGCTTGCACTGCTCAGGAAGATCACCATATATATATTTTTTTTGGTGCACCGCATACACATACTGGTGGGCTAAGACCCCCATGGCATTTGCTGTCGCTACAACGCTGCACCTCCAGATACATAGTATACTGTGTGGTCCAAATCTTTCTCTCTACAAATATTGGAACAGTTTGATCTTGTCCCCTCATTTATCTATTTTTATTTTCCTCGCACCAGCACTTCACCACATTTGAGTGCCGTTTACTATAAATGTAGCGACCGACCTACTTTCTCTCATTCCGTCTCTGAGAATGGTGAGCATTCAACACCTGTTCACACTGTGCGGTACTGGATGGTATTCACAGGTTCTTTGGGATAGTGGATGGGGTTCGGGCCATCGCATATGCGTTTACAGAGAAACGCATGCTCGGGTTATCATTCGCATGCGTTCCCGGGAAAAGCATATGCGATGGTCCCAAGCCCCGCCCCCTGTGCGCTAGTGTCGCGTTATGAACTCGGTCACACAGTGAGTTTTGGTTCCATTTTCATTGCGTTTGGAAATGCATTACAAGCAGCTGAGATGAGTGATTTTTGCCTAATTACATTACTATTAACAGTTGCATTTACAAAACGCAGTGTAATCACGATGTTAACACCTGCGTTAACAAGCATTAACAAATCACAAAGTAAAAGCATTGTTAACACATGCGCAAATGTTAACAGTAATGTCATTAGGCAAATCCCCTCATCTCAGCTGTTGTAATGCGTTTCAAAGACAACCAAAACGCCCCGTGTGACCCTAATGCAAACGTGAATGCTTCTACAAAATGCTGTTACAAAACTACTGCAGCAAAGAGTAGCTGGAACTGTGGCCTACTGTATAACTGTATGAAACAGCCAACACCCGCCTGTACCCTGCCGTGGTCGGTGCTGGCACCGATCACAGCCATTATCTGTTAAGTGCCACGGTCGAACCTGACCGCGGCACCTACTTATCGTGGAACGTTATTGGAGGGCGGCTGCGTGTTACATGGCAGCCTAGAGCAGTGATGGCAACCTTTTAGACACCGAGTGCCCAAACTACTCCAAAACCCACATTTTTCGCAAAGTGCCAATACGACAATTTAAACAGTAACTTATTACTCCCTGCTCTGTCACAGGTTTAAATGTATAGGCACCAGAGGACACCAATACAGTAGAAAGAAGGAGAAAAAGCTTTGGTTATCATTGTAGCTTCCTTCTAGGGTCCTGGGCTGCCTGGGACTGCAGAGGCCTTGAGTCCGTCTGGCAGTCTGCGGTGGGATGATGGCACAGGTGCCCATAGAGGGGCTCTGAGTGCCACCTCTGGCACCCGTGCCATAGGTTCGCCACCACTGGCCTAGAGTCTCATTGAGACTCGTGGGCTTGCCATGTGCAATGATTTCTAACAGTCAGCAGAGGGCAGGCTATTAAAAATCATAGTAAAATAGGTACAGGCAGTCCCCGGGTTACATACAAGATAGGGTCTGTAGGTTTGTTCTTAAGTTGAATTTGTATGTAAGCTGGAACTGTATACTTTATATTGTTAGCCCCAGACAGAATTTTGTGGGTCTCTGTCACAATTGTATTTAAAAATGTTGGGTTGTCATAAGAACCAGGATTACACTAAAGCTTCATTACAAACACCTTGATAACTGATAGACGGATTATTGTAGCCTAGGACTAAAGTACAGTAAATTACCAACATCCAGAGGTCCTTTGAACTAGGGGTTGTTGTAAGTGGGTGTTCTTAATAGGAGAGGGACCACCTGTATATACTGCAATACAGTAGTATTGCAGTATATAGTATTAGCAATCGGACCCTGCAGGATTAAATTACCCTGGAGGATCTAAGATAATGGTAAAAATTAAAAAAAATAAATAAATAAAATATTATAGTAAAAAAGTTTAAATCAATCCCCTTTCCCTAAAACTGATATAAATATAAATAAACAGTAAAGATCATAAACACTTTAGGTATCATTCCATCCCAAAATGTCCGAATATGGCAAAAAGAAGAATTTTGTTTTTTTGTACAGAAGATTATTTTTTTTTAAATGTATGAATACATTATAAAACCTATACAAATTTTGTATCCCGTGATCGTACTGAACCAAAGAATAAATAGACATGTGATTTGGGGCGCTCAGTGAAAGCTGTAAAATCCAAGCCGACAAGAAATGGGCGCAAATGCGTTTCTTCACATTTTCACTGCATTCTTAATTTTTTCCCGCTTCCAGTACACGGCATGGAATAATAAAATACCATCACTATGAAGTGCAATTTTTACGCCGAAAACAGCCCAAACAGAGCTCTGTGCATGGAAATAAAAAAAAAAACATTTGCTTTTTGAAGGTGGGGAGTGAAAAATGAAAATGCAAAAACGAAAAAGGGCCTCATCCCTAAGGTGTTAAAGGAGTATTCCGGAAAATTGAATGTCTGATACAAAAACTCATAATGTTATAAATTAATATAACAAAACTCAGTCATTAGTCACAAAAGGGAGTTTAAAGAGTTGATTTTATGATTCACAAAATTTTATTTCTCTAAAAAAACTTACCCATCATCAAGATGGCCGCCCTGGAACTACAACTCCCATGATCCTTTAGTTCTCAGTAACTCTCTCCTCCCTCTTATGCTCTGCTCCAGTGATGATGTAACAGACTGTCCTGCTTGGTTACCATAAAATGATGTGTAACTGCCATCACTGCATATTACTCACTGAGGTGATGTCACACCACAACACACGGCCATACTGGATGCACTGCAACCAACCACTACAGACAAACATACTGATGATCACATGATCTGCCCAGGAAGGTGCAGGACATGTGATGTGGACATGTGACCAGCAGCCATCTTCTGTCCAGTGTCTGCTCCACCTGGAGGAAATCAATGGACTGATTAAAGGGCCTGTAGCATTTAATTCTTCATTACAGTGTATGGACAACACATTTCCTGCTAAGGGGAGTAAAAGTTTAACAACCATTACATATTAGCTTATTTTAATAATTAAAGGGATTTTTCCAGGAAAGAAATTCTCACATCTCAATCCCTTAGTGATATATACACAACAGACATTTTAACCCTTACTTTACAATTTTACTCATTTTATTGCTGTTTTAGCTCCTATCACTCAGTGATGGTCTGTGTAAATCACAGGGTGTGGGCGGGGACTCTGAAAGCAACACTTCATGAACCTCTAGTTCGGTGTGTACAATGTGGACAATGTGGGTTTATATGCACTTTCGCTGCTTCTGCCATGTACTGTGTGTTCTCTATGCAAATAGCCGCACCAGTCGCACATATGTTTACACTCACTCTCAATTTCTGCTTTTTGCGATGTTTTTGCACAGAAATTCTCAGATACCTCAAAAACATAAATTGAGCAAAAACATTAAAATGTGTAAGTTGGAGTAAATCTCCCCACGTAGGAGCAATGTACCCACATTACACCACGTCCTGGTGGTGTAGTTTTGCGATAATTGGCGTTCTTTGAGAATTCTCAGTTGATAAATGTGGTTTGCACACTCCGTGGTGTATTTTTTCCACCATGCGTGACTTTTTTTTTTTTTTTTGAGAGAGAAATAAAAACTAAAGGCCAGCAAAAATTTGACAATTATACGCCAAGAATACATAGTACTAAAGATAAATCTCCCCATAGAGAGAGATATGAGACAGATCAGAGATGCCGTTACAATCTCTGTTAGATCTGTGTATCACAGATATTGCTGCCTCCCCCCTTCCCCCAGATCATTATCTCCTTGTAATTTGCAGCTTCTCTCTGCTCAGAGTTGCTGGGCAGGAAGTGATCAGTGTGAACTCTGTGCTAGGACTGCAGGGGGGCGGAGCTACAGGCTCAGCAGAAAACACAAACTCACGGCTGTTCACACAAAAGGCCAAGATGGCGGCCTTGACCTAAAGTCGAAGTTACAGGGTCGTGTCTAGGGGCAACGAATTGTGTACAGCAGACTGATGAGACAGGTTGAATTATATCTGGGAAATGCTGCATTATTTTGTTAATACAGTTAAATTAGAGAATGTGTTTTTTGTTATCCTGAGTACATATAAGAAACTTGTCTTCGTAATTTCCTTTAACATTTGTATATGATTATGCAGATTCCTGGAATCCCCTTAAAAGAATTATTAAATTTTAATCAAACCTAGATCATTGAAGGTGCATTTCAGGCGATCCAAACATACATCAGAGATCATGGGATGAATAACTTAATAAACTGGCGGATAATACAGGTATTTAGTGAAAAAACCCTTTATACACAAAAGGGAAAGAAGACAATGCAATCTTAAGGAGATGGAAAAGTAGCTAGCATGCAATTTGCACACAGTGGTGAAACTTTTAAAGTTACGATTAGTGAAAACAAACAACCAAACTAAAAAAGGGCTGTGGTGCCTGTGGGTTCCGGGTGCTCGGCTGCAGCACAGTCACAGGCATGGACAAGCCATGTGCCTAGAGTATATCGAATGAAGAGTTGTGGTGCATTCACATGTAGCTTTTTGGGCGAGTTTTGAAACAGGATTTTTACAGGATTTTTGCTTCCCCCCCTTTTACTGCTAGAAGTGTAAGCAGCCGTTTTTTCAATGTAAAACGCTGCCTATTACACTTCCAGCAATAATGAAAATGCTTTCAAACAGAGCCGCTTGTTAACATGTAATTTTAAGGACGCCATGTGTGAATGCAACCTATGCCCTGGATACCGTGATGTCCATCTTCTGTTAGAGTCTCAGGAAACAACCCCCAAAGTATCAACAAACATACTTCACCTATCCCGACAGATATGGAATTTTAGATTTCCCACAAAACTTGATCAATGACCTTCAAATATTCAATCAACATCTTCTAGAAGAAGGTCCCATCATCGTTGTGAACATACTTAAGCCAACACTTGTCACATACTTGATTCCATCTTACAATAAACAAATCCATAAAGAAAAAAAAAAAATTAAACCCCCTGAAATGAATGTGGAGGGGAGCAAATGCGTGCGTGTCCCCAAGGAGGGTGAAGATCTATAGTGATGGCCGAGAACATCATAAATCTCATACAAAGGCCGGGTTATTTCTGTCTTAAAATGCCCCTAAATTCAATATTAAAGTCTTGGTGCTACATTCTCTAAGTATCATCTTGATATTCCCTGAGCGAGTGCATGGACGTACTGTAGTTATTCTGGGAGACGGCCCAAACTCTAGTCGTTTCATGAACCGGGAACACACACAAAAAAAAAAAAAAAAAAAAAAAAGTCATGAGACCAAAATCAAAAACTATACATAACGATTCGACCTTGTGGATTCATCTATTTGCTTCTGCTGCGGGATTTGGGCGAGAAGACGTCGATTACACAGGACCTACTGGTCACATGACCAAGGTCCTGTCGCTATTGCCACTGTACGTCATTGCAATAGTAAGCAGAGTCTATACCCACATGGTAGGAGGTGGTTTTATTTAACAACCATTGATTCTCTAAGTGCTTTGAAATTAGATGCATTACAGTGGCTGTGACATCTAGGTACATGTGGTTTTATTTGGCACATGAGGGGTTTCCCTACCGACAGGTGACAATAACATAGTACAGTCGCGGCGGGGGTTGTAGTGGAGAGGCTCACGGGCGGCTATACAATCCCATGGCAATGAGTCGCCACGGGATGTGGGGCACCTTAATGGTGTCGATTTTTGCAAGACCCCAGGCGTACATTTCAGAAATTTGTTACATAGTGACAGTGGACCAGTGTAGTAAATATGATGAAATCTATTTATACAGCCATATTTTACTATGGCAGTATATAGTAGCATCAGACAACCTATGATTAAGGTAAAAAACAAAAAAAAAACACACACACATTTAAAACACCCCTCTTTAACTACATGTGAAATAAAAATAAACAGTAAAAGTCAATCATGTTGCTTCTTAAAATGTCAGTCTGCCTGTTAAAGCCAGAGACACACCTTTTATTGTACCCCTTGACATGTGAAGCGTCTGAGGGGGCCTCTTCACAATCAGGGGTCTCTGGGTACAAGGGGAGGGTGGAGGGGGACTCATCCACTATGATGAACCAGGGGACTCCTGAAGATCCGGCACGTGACTATGGTAGATTTCTTATAACAGTTATCCATTGGCCTCCTTCCTTCTCATATCCACTTATATTATGCTCATTTGATCCAGAAGGTGCCCTTGGGTGTTACTCAGCCAACTGTGCTGCAATTTCATAGTCTGTTCACCGTTCTCCCCCACTCGTTGTAATCTGAGGAGTGGTGTTTGATGGGCGTAGGTAAGAAGTGCTTCGCACAGTGTAACGCTTGTGAGCCAGATAATGTGACGAGCACGGTTAGCCCCACAGGACCCTGCTAGCTCATGCACTAATGTTAAAAGTTGATATTCAGAAGGAAAGAGGCCATGGATAACACATATCACGACTTTTACCACAGTCACACTGCTGGTTCATGGATTAAGTGTCTCCTTTTTATTGACCTGCAGGAAATTACCATTTTTAACTTCGAAAAGTCACAAAAAAGTTGCAATTTGCAAAACGCTTCCTTAGTATTGTTGTTGTCACGGAGGAAAAGTGAGAGTGGATTTTGTGCCTTTTGAAAAGCTGATTTAGAGAATCTGTCCTAAAAATACTGGAGTAGTTCTGAAGACAAATAGAGTGCACTTCTCCCTTTGACAAAAAGTGCAATTGCAACCCTTTCCTCAGTGGTCCATAGATGATCAACAATCTACTGTAAAGGGGTTTTACCACAAAAGACGATTCTCCTCTCAACCCTGTGGTGAAGTTTACACAAAGATCATTTTAACCCCCTTACTTTACCATGTTTTACTCAGTTTTTAATGATTGTTTATTAGCTCATTACTCCTGGCATGGCGTCATGCAACCTCTTAAGCAGACACTTCATGATCCATTAGTCTTCTGTGGGGGGGTGGAGCATGTGGTTACATTATCAGGGTACAGGGTATACAAACACTTATGCGCATTGTAACTAACACCGAAAAAGATTATGAACAAATGAGAGATCCCATTAACAGCAGGCATACACACAGAGGTGAAAGACTTTTAACCTGGTCAGTGATCTGCTCATCTCACAGATTATATGCCTGCTCCCCGCTTACACCCGGATCATATTCATTCTGCTTTAGTTTGCATTTCTCTCTGTGCGAGATGGCTGCAGGAAGTGATAGTGTACGCTCAGTGGTTGAGGATAGGCGGTGGTACAGCTAACGTCGAAAAGACAAATCTCAGCTCCAGGCCATCATACAGGGCATCCAAGACGGCAAGCCGACCCCGACCCAAAGTCAAAATTACAAGGTAGGGATGTCAGAGGCGGGAAACTGAAATTGTGTCCAGCCAGTGACTGAGAGAGACAGGTTAGACTTATACTGTGAAACTTGTATTTGTTAATAACCTGAATTAGAGAATGTGTATTTTGTTATCCTGAGGACATATAAGAATTTGTCCTCCGTGAATACCCCTTTAAGGAACGTCTTTGGAACACAATGGGCCACCCTCCTATTCTTGTCCACAACAGCCCCCTGCATAAGAACAACAGTAACCCTTCTTACATATAGGGGCCCACTTACCCCCTCTCCCGCCGGCCCATAAAGACAGTGCTTACCGTCTCACTGCCTCTATGTATGTTCACATGAGCCATCAAAGGGCCACGGTCTGTTGGGAGACTGTTCAATATAGAAATGCTTACAACTGCCAGTTTAGACTCCATTGCCTGTGGAGAAAAAAGAAAAACACAAGTATTTTAATTGATTAAAATCGACCAAAAAAGAAAATAGTACTTACCCCATTGCTCCTTGGCAGCTCCTCCCTCTGTGGAGGCTGCTGGAGCATCGGGGAGAGGTTTTTACTATTAATACAAGGGGTGCGTGTGTGCGGCTGCGCATTTAATTAGTGAGGGAGGCTGCTAATCAGTTGTCACCACTGACAGCCTGGATGAAAGAACAGATGAAGGTCTATTATTCCTATGTCAATGATTTTTTCCAGCCGGCATTTTGGGCTGCCCAGTTCCCATGATGCCTTGTGTGTCTCCATGTAAAGAGACCTTTCCCCATCTCACACAGCTTGGAATAGACAACTGGTAAGATACTGGAATTGTATCTCCTAAACGTTGGGGCTAGAAAGGAAAATTCAAAGTGCCCCGAATCGTGCTAATCGCAAACTCTACAAAAGGGCATATTCTTCGTCCACCACTTAAGTGTGAAAGGACCACTTTAGTAATATAAAAGAAACCAGCAAAATTTACAGTAATATCAACTCAACAGTTTTCAAAAGCAAATCTATAAAGTGACTAGCCTGGCAGAATGACATGGAGACATGCAATAAGTATACAAACAGCATGAACACGTTAGATGAAGTTTTAGTCTGTGCGGTGTGAGCACAACAGGGTTAACAGTTCCTGCTGAACAACTCCGGCTGCAGGAGTATTAGCCAAGTTGGGGTGTGGAACAGAAAGATTGGGAAAGTTCTGCAAGAATCAGAACCTTTTGTGTGAGGGATGTCTGTACTCATACAACCAACTAAATCACTACACACAGAGCAGAGTCACTGACCGCCTCCTCCTCCCTCCAGGAGAGGTGGCGCGGCCCTCCCCTTTGTGAAACCTAACTCTACTGAATCACCGAATTTCATACAAGCTCGGAGACGCGCTACACTTGCAGAGCAAGGCTAACTGACAGATTACCTACTTCCAATTTTGTGGCAAGCAAGAATATATAGACTGTAAGCTCTTGTGTCACCCCCTCATCCTCATAGACTGTAATCTCTTGTGTCATCACCTTATCCTCATAGACTGTAAGCCCTTGTGTCACCCCCTCATCCTCATAGACTGTAAGCTCTTGTGTCATCGGGGACACAAGAGCTTACAGTCTATGGGATGAGGGGGGGACACAAGAGCTTACAGTCTATGAGGATGAGGAGTGACACAAGAGCTACAGTATATGGGATGGGGGGCTGACACAAGAGCTTACAGTCTATGAGGATGAGAGGGTGACACAGAGCTTACGTCTATGAGGAGGAGGGAGGAGTGACATAAGAGTTACAGTATATGAGGATGAGGGGGGTGACACAAGAGCTTACATTCTATGAGGATGAGGGGGTGACACAAGAGCTTACAGTCTATGAGGATGAGGGGGTGACACAAGAGCTTACAGTCTATGAGGGTCTAGGGGTGACACAAGAGCTTGCAGTCTATGAGGTTGTAGGAGTGACACAAGAGCTTACAGTATATGAGGATGGGGGGCGAGCTTACAGTATATGAGGATGGGGGGCTGACACAAGAGCTTACAGTATATGAGGATGAGGGGGTGACACAAGAGCTTACAGTCAATGAGGATAAGGTGATGACACAAGAGCTTACAGTCTATGAGGATGAGGGGGTGACACAAGGATGACACAAGAGCTTACAGTCTATGAGGATGAGGGGGTGACACAAGGGCTTACAGTCTATGAGGATAAGGTGATGACACAAGAGATTACAGTCTATGAGGATGAGGGGGTGACACAAGAGCTTACAGTCTATGACTGTAACTCTTGTGTCATCACCTTATCCCATAGACTGTAAGCCCTTGTTCACCCCCTCATCCTCATAGACTGTAAGCTCTTGTGTCATCACCTTATCCTCATTGACTGTAACCTCTTGTGTCACCCCCTCATCCTCATATACTGTAAGCTCTTTGTGTCAGCCCCCCATCCTCTATACTGTAAGCTCTTGTGTCACTCCTACAACCTCATAGACTGCAAGCTCTTGTGTCACCCCTAGACCCTCATGATGTAAGCTCTTGTGTCACCCACCCTCCTCATAGACTGTAAGCTCTTGTGTCACCCCCGCATCCTCATAGAATGTAAGCTCTTGTGTCCACCCCCTCATCCTCATATACTGTAAGCTCTTATGTCACTCCCTCATCCTCATAGACTGTAAGCTCTTGTGTCACCCTCTCATCCTCATAGACTGTAAGCTCTTGTGTCAGCCCCCCATCCTCATATACTGTAAGCTCTTGTGTCACTCCCTCATCCTCATAGACTGTAAGCTCTTGTGTCCCCCCCTCCTCATAGACTGTAAGCTCTTGTGTCCCCCCTCATCTCATAGACTGTAAGCTCTTGTACCACCCACCGATCCTCATAGATTATAAGCTCTTCTGAGCAGGACCCTCTCCCTATTTTTTCATATAACTGTTATTACTCTGTATTTGTAATTATGTATATTTTATATATGTTTAAACTTCTCTCTGACTGCTCCTGACTTAAGACGTCATGGGCGCAGGTCTGGAGTTGCAGCGACGTCTTTAGATGTCTTAGAGGCACTCGGAGACCCTAGGGAGAAGGGAGATGCGGTCTGTTACTGCTTCTCCTTTCTCCGCTCCTCCGCATCGCACTGAATGAACAAGTCGGTGCGGCTGCCGGCTCCATAGACCCGGTGGTCTAAGGGGTTAATCAGAGCTCCTGGGTCTAATTAGACACAGTACAGCTCTGATCCGAATCCCCAGCAGTTGCTTGGAGAAGTAGGCATAGCGGAAGGAGTAGGAGTATATTGGAGGACTATGCGTTGTGCGGAGGAGCAGGCGTCGGCGAAGAGGAGCGACGTAGCGTGGAGCAGTAGGCGTTTTTGTGGAGAGTTAGGCATTGTTGGAGGAGCAGGCGTTGCGTTGAGGAGCAGGCGTTTGGAGAAAGACAGCGTAGCGTGGATGAGCAGGCGTAGCGTGGAGGACAGCGTAGCGTGGAGGAAGCAGGCGTTGCGTGTTGCGTTGTTCTGTGTTTACCAGTACAGAAGCCCCCCCCGGACTGTATTTTGGATTATAATAGGTACATGGGAGGGGTGGATTTGTCGGACCGGTGCTTCAGCCATACACGCCATATGGAAGTCGAGGTGTGGTACAAGAAGCTGGCGTCACATAATGCAGATAATCCAATAGCACAAGATCAGATTTAGGGAAACGGGAACAAATCACGGCCAAGTGGCATGGCACCAATCCCTCAATTCTGGCCAAAAGTGGCCCCCCACCTGTTGTAGTATACGCACAAAGCTACACACCTCAAATCACGAGAGAACCCAATAGTATCCCCCCAAAGCAAGTCGGAGGGAAAAGAGGAGTAACCAAAACAAGTTGTGTAAATTTGAAGATTAAAATACTTTTATTTGAACAACAACAATAAAAGACAGATCATGTAAACAATGGATACAGTGTGGTGATACACAGAGAAAATAGCGGTCAGAACCAAAGGCAGTGGAAGACGAAATATGTGTGTGCCATGGCGGACTGTAAACAAATCGAGAAGGGGGGAAGGGAACCCACTAAGGTACTGGCTGGTAAGACTACCGTGCCCGGTACTATACCAATGATGTGGGAGCCTACACAGTAATGAAAAAAGGTCCTTACCAGTGTGTGTAGCAATAGTTTTCCACTGCCGGGACTGAGCCGCTCACCCCGACGCGCGTTTCGCTCGGGATGAGCCTTCGTCTGGGGGTGGCGTCATAGTGTTAGAGGGCCGGAAGATAAATAATCTATCGGCCAATAGAGCTTGCACTGTTGTACACGGGTCGGATAGTACCTCCCCTGGTGAAACCGAAACAACGCGAGGTCCCGCCACCGATCGCGCATCACGTGATTTACATCACGTGACCCGAGATCACGCGTCCGCGAGATCGCGATGCCCGGGACCAACACAGGGTTGTTGAGAGAGATTTTTTAAATGGAAGCGTTTGGCTAGCGCATGCGCTAATCATCCTACGTGATTGTACTGGAATGGATATATCTTTTTGGTAACATCAATGCATATGGAAAGAATCAATGACCCATGAAGTTAATTACAGTTAAATAATGTATAATAAGTTAAATTCAATATAGGACACATATTGGTCGCTAGTCCGCTACATATATTATGAGTACCAATGTAAAGTGCAATTGATAAGAAAAAGTGCTAAGTGCATAGAAATATAATATGAATCACAATGATAATATATGAATCGTGTACAAGGACATGTAAATATAATCACAATACATGTAATGATAAATAAACAGTGTACAAAGGTGACGGCTGAGTTGCAGTCATTTAATTGCGAATAGCAATTGTTATAAGGTGCTGTGTAAATAGTTCCATTTTGGCACATCAATTGCTACAGTTATAAACAAAACTCAACAATTATATACTATATAGAATTATTAATTAATATTATAACCATGATTAAATTGGTGCCTATAAGTTCATATCCACTTGATGGAAAAGAAATTCATGTTTAAGTCACCTATATATATTTGACATTTCTATTGATGTTAATTGGTACAATGCTACCAAGTGAGAAAAGTGAATGAAACACGTGAAGGGAAGGGAAAGAGGTGAGGAAGGGGATGTGAGGGAAGGGAAGGAAAGAGTTGGGTGTGATGAAAGCCGTGAGAATAAACGTGAGTGGTGCAAAAATTCTAATGTGTTGTTAATAATTATAAAATTGTTAATGGTACATTTTGGGACCTAAGACCACATATGGCATCTGGCTTGATACATCAATGATAATGCCGAAGCTTTTAGCTGGGGCTTCTTAGATAGTAACAGTGCACTTGTTTAGTCGCCAATCAACAAATTGAATGGTCCTGTAAGGGATATTCGATCTTGTCCAACTTAATGAAAGGGAATTTTTTTTTTAAAGATGCATAAACCATTCCTGAGAAATTGGAAACCCATATAGTGCATTTGCAGTTTTCTGAAAAATAAAAAGAAAATAATAAGGGTAAGACAACATTATAAAACACTTAAAAGCTGGTGCATAATGACGCCAGTGAATGAGGGCATTTGACATTATGCAGAGAAATATTGGGGTAGAACAGATGGAACGAACAATCCACTAAAGGTAAGGAGCGAAACTTAATGTTTCATTCAGCCCTTTGGTTTGATTGTATTGTAGATTCCAGATCCAGCGTGTTTCACACTGTGCGAGACTTTGTTGGATTGGTCCCACTCTAATGCCTAAATCATTTTATCAATACCGCCACTCCAAGGCATTTGATCAGAGTGATGTTTGTCCCTGAAATGTTGTGCTACCGGTTTCCATCCAAAAATACATTGTGTCTGCCCCAGCCCTGATTCTCGCATATGCTCTCTAATCCGTGTTTTGAGGGCGAGATGTTAGGCCTATAGATTAGACCACATGGGCAGTTGCGTAGTAGACTACTGCCTTCGTGCTACACGTAATTTTTTTGAGTGATGTTGTAGATTCTAGTGCCTGTGGAATCTGTGAACGTGTTGGTTCGTTCCATTGGGGCAAGCAATACATCCCCAGGGGGGCCTATCTGCCCCAAAGATGGTTCCTGATCTACCTGATGTGTAATGGCTCCTTACCAATAGATGTCTCAAATTTTGGCTCTCCGTGCCGTGACAGAGGGATGTGGTGTAATGTATTTTGAGACTATGGGTCGCCTTGTAGTTGGGCCAGTATCTTTCCAATGCTAGACGCATTTCCTGCCATTGAGCATGATACCCTGTAATAAATCTTACCTGTCAGGTACTGTCTTCTTGGGTTTTGGTGTCAACAGTGCTTGGCGTGGAGTTTTCTTAGCTCGCTGGTATGCTCGCTTCAGTGACTTGTTGCTATAGCCCCGTTGTAGGAATCTGGCTCGCAGATCCCGTGCCTGGGCTTCGAAGTCGTTCTCTGTAGAGCAAATTCTCTAATTCGCAAATTGCCCGGTAGGTATGGCTCTAATCGTTTGACTGGGTGCGAGATGTAGCATGGAGTATGAATTTACAGCTGTATCTTTTCTTTATACATTTGTTTGTAGACATCCATTATCATCTCTTCTGATGGTGACATCCAGAAAGGAGACACAACATTTGTCTGCCGTATAAGTCAATTTGATGTTATAAACATTATTATTTAAGGCATCAAAATTGCTGCAATTCAATAAGATTGCCCTTCCAAATGATCAGATGTCGTCTATGTACGGGCCAAAAGAGACCCGCTCCATGACGACACCCGATCTCCGTCCAGTAGGTCCCTCTCCCCACAGCCCCAGGAATAAATTGGCGTATGAGGGCGCACATGACGCCCCCATCGCCGTGCCTGGAGCTAGGTAGAAGGACCCACAGAACACGAAAAAATTGTGGATTAGGATAATTCCAACAATTCTAAAATGAAGGAGCAAATTCCTGTATCATGCAGATAGCACTATATAATGCTTACGTGTCATTGATGTGCAGGGCAAGGGAACCTTTCCTGAAATTTCAAGAGGTGGAAGTCAGGCAGTTATTTTTAGAGACCAGGAAGGGGGGAGTGCTAGTACTTATTGTGTGTATTATTGCCCTACCCGGGAGAACCCGCATCATTTTTTTGGGTTCTTTGTCTCCGATGGCAGTAGCTGGGCACAAGATGACATGGGGATATTTTGTACTATGGCACTATCCATTATGCATCATCCTTGGGGTCCACCTGTGGGGTAAAAATGTTCACTACCCCTAGATTTATTCAGGGAGGGATGTAGTTTTCAAATAGGATCAGTTTCCAGTAATTCTACTGTTCTGATCCATAAGGGAATCTACAAATGTTTTATGGTGCCAATTTTTTTTTAAAATGTCTTTGCTCCAAATGCCATTCTCTTCCGAGCCCTGCCATGTCTCTATCTTGTAGATTACTGCCACATACCCAGGAGACCCTGCATGACGAATTTGGGGCTTGTCTCCAGTGGCATGAATTGGGCAAAATACTTTTGACACTACAATGACATATTTGAGAAATTGCACAAGCAAATTTTACTCACAACCCCATTCAATTTGTTTACATTAGAGCCAGAATCTTATGGGTTTAAATACTCATACAACCCACTAAATAATCTTTGAGGGTTGCCTTTTCCTAAAATGGGGTCACTCTCGAACTTTGTAAATTGTAATTTTTTTTCAAATTTTTCCTAAATTATTGCATTTTTCCCCCCAAAAAGAAACTGATCACCGAAATGATAATACTAACATAAACTACATGCCTCATGAGAAAACAACCTCAAAATCACGGGGATATCTTAAAGTGTCTAAAAGTTATTCCACAGGAAGTGACACTGGTCACTTTTTAAAAAGGACTGAGCCTTAAGGAGTTAAATTGTACAAATTTTATTTGCATATGTTCCCCAGAATCTGTAAAGCGCTACAGAATTTGATGGCTCTAGATATTATTATAAAAATCACTGAAAAATCATTGAACCAGGAAATGAGACCAATCTGTTTGTGTCCATAGACCACAATTGGTTCAGTAAATATCACTGAAATCTTCCTTATTTTGTTTCCTTCGTTTAGTGTCATTCATTAAATAGACCAAACAATAATATTGCAATAAACTGATTTTTATTAGAGAAGCCAAATGAAAAAGTTATTGCATTTAAATAGACATTAGTAACACAACGGGGCGGATTAGGAGTTTGCTGCTGTTCAAACCAAGGTCTCCCTCTCGATATCCTACCCTGAATATAAGCACCTAATACAGAAGGTCGCTACTGGTATCTTGTGCTGTATAATTTTATGATGGATGTGGCGTTAGCACGATCAGGTGGCACCGTATACAGTGTATACATCGAATTTATTTATTTTTTAAAAACAATATATTTAATACTGGTGACAGAAAGGCACTTGGTGCATAAGAAGAGAGAATAAAAAACAGGTCGCACACTGATCAGAAAAGGAATGACAAAATAGCAGAACATTTCTTTGTGTCAACAGTGAATCATGGAGTCGAAACGATGGTAAGATCTCAACAAGTCCGTGGGTCGCACATTCCATTCCCCTTTTCTAGACTGGGTGGACGACGAAATTCAGCTGCCCTTCACCGCTAGAAGTACACACTGGGAAGCTGAACCTTCGTCTTAGTCAAGCCATGTTGGAGACAGTCTCGAGACAGTCGCACTGTGACGCTGCTGTGTGGAGAGTAGATGTCTTTATTTTAGTATGGGTTTGACCTTCTGCATGCTTCTGTGCTGCGTAGATGGGCGCAGTGTTGGTGCACATTGCCAGGACAGCCTGGAGCAATGGCAGACGCCTCATGGTGAAGGGAGAGGGGGGATAATAAAGTTGTGATACAGTCCAAAGGCAGTGACTGATAAGGAGTAGGATTATTCACTAGCTTTGGTTCCGTTGTAATCTCAATCTCCGATTCGGCGTCTTCCTCGGAGCCGTCGGCAGCATTTTCTACAGCTCTTCTGTTCCCTGTGGATCGTCGAGGTGGGGCAAATGATGCGGTTCATTCCCCCTCCTGCCAGATCAAGAACAACTTTAGACCTGTGTTATATGAGCTGCTATATTATCCATCGCTCTAGGAAATAGAAGATTGTATCTGAGTTCTGGCCCGTAGTCATGAATATTTAAAGGGATTCTAATCTGTCCATAGATCATCATCAAAATGGTCAAATGCAGACATTGGGCACATTTACTAAGGGTCCGTTGGATGCATCAGTCGGGTTTCCTGATTTTTTTTTTTTTTTCATTTTGCGCTAAATTGCCCGGTTTTGTGCGCACGAGATCGGATTGTGGGCGCATTGGCGCCGGCTTTCATGCAACACAAATCTGGGGACAAGGCCGTTGACACCCAACTGATTTGGACAAACGCAGAATTAAAAATTATTATCAGGACTATGCTAGAGGGTGTGGGTCACCGAAGGAATGGGCTGGTACTTTTAAAAACCTGCAGTTTCATTCGCAGGTTTATGCAAGAATACTCCAGGTCCGGCGCCGCCTGATGCATATTTTGAGTGGCCTAAACCTCTTGATGTATCGTGGCCGGGACACGGAGTAGTGGCCTTTATCATACACCGGCCCATGAGCCCCACGTATGGTAAATTTCTCCCTATAGTCAAAAATTTGTCTGTTTAAGTTTTAATTTATTTTAAGCATATTATATTTCTAAATTGCGAAAAATCATTAAGTTTCCTATATGCTTTCTGTATCAATAACTCAAGCTTTTTAAGATTTCGGCTTAAAATGTTCATTATTACTTCAGGGGGTTCTGGTGGATTGTGACATCTGTCTGTCTGTGATAGACACATAGGGAAGGGGGAATGACCTTGGTAAATGTGATGTGACTCTAACCACTGGTGTGTCCTCACAGGTCAGATTTTGTCACATCTTGCAAACCATAAGGAATAGAGCAGAAAGTATATTGAAAAGTTGTATTTTCAATGTATGTACAAGTTGTTGTACAAGGAAAAAAAGTATTTGTTTAAAGTGGGAGTCCAACTTTAAGTCCAATTTGGGAAGTCAGTCTAAGGACGAGACCAACAAGAAGGGAACTACAATCCTGTCTGATCCAGTAGAGGGCACAATTTGCACTGTATCTTTAAACAGTTACCCTCTTACTTCCAACCACCCTTAAGGATTGTCCAGGCTTTTCAAAAACTATGTAACTGGCCTTTAAAAAAACACAAAAAAAGCTATGCTTACTCCTCTGTCGCCGCGTGCCCCTTGTCTGTTTACAGAGATAGACGCGCTGTCCGACACTTCCAGCATTATATTCATGCTGTACCTGGCGTGCAATCGGTCTGTCTTTGTAAACAAACAGGGACGCCGGAAAACAAGAGTGATGTAGAGGGCATGGATAACTTTTTTTTTTCTAGTTTTTACAACCCCAAAACCCCTCCCCCTGGCCGTTATATAGTTTTTTGCAAAGCCGCGGACAACTCCTTTAAGCTGCTACATTTGATACATAAAGTTTGACTGTGTTTGTAAATAGACACTCTCCTTTAAATATCTGTATCTGGGATAGAGAAAAAGAAACAGATACATTGCAGAAACACTGATGCCATTTCCTGTAATAAGAGTGGATTAGTACAACTGAATGCGGATGGACTGTGACCTTAAGTTTATAATGTTTTAGTCCAGTAAGTTTGGTTCCCTTGGTTTATTTTCGGCATGCATTTTGTCTCTGACAATAGTCATGTTACTGCGTTGACCATGCAAAAGTATCTTGATGCAGTTAATAATATGCAATATTAGCAGGATGTTCTATTTTTGTGGCTTATACTGATACCAATGTACCAAGATGTTATAAGTACTGTATATATTTTCCCTGCGAAAACCCCAGTTTAGGAATACAAAATTGCGGAAAAACTGAGGTTACTCTGCAATTACAACTTGTGGGACCATTTAGGGTCAGCTCCAGGTTTCAGTAGGCCCCTGGGTGACAGAGCCTACTGGGCCCCTTTGCAGTGACTCACTTGGCGGCATTAAAAATTAGTAACTAAAACAGACTTGTGTTCCCTAAAATTCCCTAGTTTATCATCCACAGTCCCCTCATTGTTTATTTTATATAAAACCCGCGACCTCCTGTAGATTCCTTATGTAACAGCCTATGTATTCCCCCTAGCAGCCTGGCACTGGGTAGCCCAGTGCTGGTACCGGCCCTGGAGCAGTGTTGGACTGGCCCATCAGAGTACCAGGAGATCTTTTGGTGGCCCCAGGCTCTTACCCATACTGGACCCCAGAGTTCCAGCATGGTCACTATTAGACTACACCAAGCTGATGGTTTTGAGCCCTAGTATAATATTTTATCTAGTGGGCCAAGGCACCCAGCCCAACATGGCATATGATCCTTCTAAACCTTCCCTTATGGACAGTTGTTTTATTCATATGTGTAAGTTATTAGGTTTTTTTGAGACTCTAAAATTCCTGCCTTTCCTATATCAGGTTTCTGATCAACCCTTTTCCTCCAGGCATCGGCTTGTGACATAGAAGAAGCTGATTGCCTACTATGCTGTGCAAACAGGCAGAGACTAGACGAGACTAAGGAGGAACTTGTTGAAATGTGGGAGATTCTGGTTCAAAGGATAACCCTTTTAAGGGAACCTGTCATCATAAACTGACCTATTAAACCACTACGAGTATTCTTGAAGCAGTTGAACAGATTCTAGATCATGTTTTCTTTCATGGCCCAGTGTGGTGGTTTCATCCAGAAAATCAACTTTGAAGTGAGATGCATAAGTCAGGGAGGCGGAGAGTTTAACACAAAGTCCAAGCTCTCCCTGCCTCTGAACACTCCTCTATGTGATTGAATCATGCACCAGACTTCAGGAATCTGTGTCAATGATGTCCTTGGACGACAAGACCATCAATTACGTAAAATGGGACAGGAAAGCTTGGACTTCAGTTATTAAACTCGCCGCCTCCTTGACTTCATAAACCATTTTTCATCTCACTTCAAAGTTGATTTTCAGGATGATGCCACACCATAAAGAGACATCATCTAGAAGCTGTTCAGCTACTGACACATATCCAATGGTTTCTTAGGCCAATTTCTGATGACGGTTCCCTTTAAGAACGTTTCCTACCCTTTAAAAAGAATGTCATCAGGAACTCCGTACCAGGGTATTTGAGAATGTCACATGTAAATGAGGATACAAGTTACATGTCTGACATGTAGTGCACATTATCATGCATGACGAACACATTCCACATACAATGAAGAAGTGTTAAGTTAGTGAAGTGCAATGTACTGCTTACGATACGTCCTTACGGTGGAGAACGTTAGTTTTTTAAAATTTGCTGAATCGTTCATATCAATTAGATTGTTTCCATACATAGATGTCCAAGCCTTCAGATTTTGCAGGAAAGGGTGGATTTTGAAGAACATTGATGTTTCATAGTCCAAATTTTTGTTTTGTTTCATTACACGTTTTTTTTTTTTTAATGAATTCTTGTTTTTAGTCCAGACATACATTATGTTGGTCTCTCAAATTGCATCTGAGACATTCAATGTGTCTTTAAAAAGTTAAAAAGGATAAGTTAGGAAATACCCTATCTAGGAGGAGCTGCAAAATTGAAGGCGTTGGACCTGCTAGTCATTGCGTAGTATCCTGTGTCCCTCCTCTGCAATAGAAAGTCTGCAGCTGTTATACGGCACACCACACAAAATCACTTCATGTCAAGGTACCAACATCACAATACCTAATATAGCATTGTTTTTCTAATATAACCCTTCAAACGTTAAATATACCTATCACCAAGAACAAATAACGAATGACAGACTTATTTCATTGCTGCTGCTCCCCTGATCAATATCCTAAAGATCCGTCCACCTTTCAAAATATACGGCCCGCCAAAGTTAAATGTGAATAGCTCCTATAAGGGTCACCTCCCCCTTGGCTATATGAGCTATTTACATATAAATTTCCTGACGCCATAACACGTGGATGGACTAAAAGAACTACTAAATTGATCAGGGCTTCGGGGGCATCCTATGAGTCTCATTCTGTATTTTTATACTCCGAGGCCGCTCCCCTTTAATATATCGTAATGACATGTCAAAATTGAATCGGAAGACGTTGTGTACTCTTGGTTAAAACTTTAAAGGGTTTTACATTGTTTTTTGGCTTAAAAAAAGTCTCAAAAAATCGCATTGAGGTTTTTTTTGGACTTTTCACTGCTAAAGTCTACAGGGCTATCTCCAACCATATAGAACTAGAACTGCTGACTAATGCAACGCTGTGCAAAACCAGATTCATGACTTGGGACTTTACCAAAAGCCTCATATAACTTTTTATGCCATTTTGGGACTTTTTGAGGGAGGAATTTTTTGAGAAAAAAAATCCCAAACAGCATTTTGAGCAAACAAACATTTATTTAGGGCCAAACCACTTTAATGATCTCATGGGAGCTCCAAAACATACATAAGAACTGGTCACAAGGAGCAGCCGAATATAATACCCCCTAAGTGTCGCCCTACTCTAACTGTGCTTCATCTACTGGATTTTGACCACACTTAGTCCTGCCCTGACCTCGGATGTCCTCTAACCACGTAGCTGACTGTCCCTTTGGTTGCACGTTTGGTGTCTCTCTACTCTCCTTGGTCCTATGTCAATGAAACGAGATACTGGCCTAGTGGTTTCCCTGCAGTAAGTCAGGGTACAGGATTACCGGGTGAATACAGGGTCCACTGACAACTCCTTAGGAGTAGTAACAAGTCAAATAGTTTTAGTGACAAACAATGGTTCTGAACTATGTTAAGGGGTTTCCAAGAGCGTAAAAAAAAACTTGTTGGCCGCAAAGGGATGGTTACAAAATTAAACATTTTCCTCCTCTGACGGTCCCTCCTTGCATCCCACCTGTCCTCTCTCTGGTCCCGTGCCCTTTGTAAACAAGCAGGGCCACGGAAGCCATCACTGAAGCGGCCGGGTGGGCATGGCTGGCCAACCTCGTTTCGTGCCCCTGTGGGCCGCTGGGAGGACCGTGGGTAAGTAAAAATGTTATTTTTTTAACCAGCCCCCCCGCCACCAAGGCGTTTTTACCTCTCGGACAACCCCTTTATATCATAGAGAAGTCCCTTAATACTTTCCAGCTACTGAGCTCTCCCTACACTACACACTGTGGTTTTATGGTCAATCACCCAGTGACCCAGAGAATAGCTTTCTAGTTGCCTTTTAAGCTTTTGTAAATAATTTACTGACCGACATTCTTTTCTCTCGGTTTAAGCTTAATGCCTTTGACCTACAAGTAATGTAAATATATGATTTAGATAACTCTGGCACAACTTACTGGCAGACTCCACTCCTCTGATATTGTGTTTTTTCTAAAGGGATTTGAAGGAATAACAAGCAAATACGGCCTTAAATTCCCTGCGGCTTGATCATCTTATATGGAAATCTCTTATGTCTGCTCCCAATCTCTCATGAATTAGTCATATCAAAGACAACTCTATGTAATACCATTATTATGCATCAACTAGGGAACACAAATTCATTATATCTCCTTAAAGCTATCGGACTCTATGCTACAATTGTGCCACTGATCACTTTGCTTTTATGAGACTATTTATTCTTACGTGCAGAGGAGCATTTGGAACAACTCCGAGATCAGACATGCACTTGGTACATAAATGTAACCGATGTTATTGAGGTAGCATCTGTAGTTAAGGGGTTGGTCACTAAATAATAAGAGACTTCTCAGGTAGGACAGACCCTAATGGGTGGCCCTATGTACTTACCCTGGTAAAGTTTCTGTTATGTTTTCTGGTTATGTTTACATATAGTTTAGTAAGAGAAAATTGGCCAATGTCCCTTCACACCCCTTAATATTTCTATGCACAAAAATCCAAGATGATATAGCTGTAGGCAACACTCTCGTTATAGTCCGGGTCGGACTGGCTACAGATGTGTCGGTAAAACCACAGGTCGGCCCCGACAGCTGATCATATCGATCTACCTAATTCACTTTCACATATAGAATCAACTTCTAGAATTTTGCTCAAACGTACCTGAGTTTGCTCTTGAGTCCACGAGCTCCCTGTTCAGTGCATCAGTGCTCTCCGTGGCCTCATCCAACCCTCCCCTGTGCATTTCCTGCGGCAGCATTAGACGTTGTGTTTTCTTCCTCAGCCTCCTCCAGCTGCCGTTCAATTGCTTCTGTTTTACATTTCCCTTTCGTGCCTAACATATGAAAAAATAGGGACATAAACATATCAGCTTTGGAGAATATTTGGAGCCAGTAAAAAGTTCTACACTGCATAACCCGTATGTTGGCTTTGATCTCATGCACACGACGATAGAAAGAATAACAGAGTTACCGTATATCTACAGTATCTCATGTCCCATTCACTTCTATGGCCTCATGCATGATTTGCATTTCTAAAACTGCACATCCAGTAGCCTAAGGTCATTACGGTTAGCGGAATATAGGCAGTTTAGGCGGCAGCCTGGGGCCCATGGCCACCGAAACCACCCCCAAATTTTAAACTGAGATGGACCTTTACCCATGAATCCTCTTACTCCTCATACACTCTCAATAACACATGTACACAGAGTCTTTTCACGCCCTCAAAGGTCCCCAAGAAGCGTGATTCTAGTGCATCTGTAGGAGTGAATTCTAGACTTGTAGGGCTATAAATTCATACAGCCGGGTCCATTGCACCCTTAATCCCCTCTGCCTAAGATTGTAACTACATGCAGTACTCTGAAATTTTTGATTGGAGTCTTGCATCTCTGAGTAAACCTGTTATAAAAATGCCGCAAAAAATGATGCTTGAGATAGATTCATGTATCCTAGGTAGAAGCCATAAAGGGACCACGGATTGTTTAATCTAATCACTTAAAGGTTGTTGACATGAGTTCACCTGTTCCTTGTACTGCTCGGCCTGCTTCCTTTCATCTCAACTTGCCAGCAGCTTCCTTAACTTTTGTCTTTTTGTTTTAGTGTCTTCAATGATGTTTGTTGTCTCTGAAATCGATAAGTTAAATAACCATGGTAAGTATCAGTGCCATCGATATAAGAAGGAAACACTAAAGACTACAGCTTAGCCCAGTAGGGGTGTGTTGTAAATGAACACTTTTGCACATTAGAATGGAAGATGATCGAGAATTGTGGTGGTCAACACTATATTTATCTACGGATTACTTTGTGCAACTGTCATAAATGTAAGTCATTCTAAGATCAACTGAGGAAACAGATACCTTATAGATTGTCTATAAAGTATACCTGGCTTCCTGTTCTAATTGTTCCTCAAGTTGTGATTTTAAGCTTCCAATGCAGAGAGTAGGACTTGAATTTGGACTTGACGCTTCCCTCCATTTCTTCTTGCGTTTGCTCTTGAGTTCTTTGTTCTGCCTCCAGCTGTTTTGCCGCACTCTCGTTCTTCTGTGCGGTGCCCGTTCAGCTCCAGTTCATTGTTAAAGTTGCTCTGCCTCAAGCCAATATACACAATCCCTACATAATCTAACGCATTCTCATAAATGAGAGCCATTGTCCTTATACCTACCTGCTGCACGCTTTCCTCATTCGATCACACTCATGCCCTCGATGTTGGCCTGTTCCTCTTCTAATTCCTCCTCCAGCTGTGAGATTCTGGACTTCCAGACGACCTTGTCATCCAAGAGCTGGAACCTTTTAGCATGAAATTATTGACATTGTTCACTCTAAGTTACTTGTTGATTTAGAAAAGTTCTCAAGACAAAGGTCCATCATTGTCCATCATCTAAACCGGCAGTGCCTTTCTCACGAAGGCAAATGAAAACAACTGGCCCCATAATAAGGAATCCAAATTGGTGGCCTCAAAACTTCCTGGATGAACATCCTTTTAACAAGAGCACTACCATAATCTCATAAAAGTTGTTTTTTTCATTAAATAAAATGCTGAGTTGTAATAACCTACTTGGCCCACTACAATAGAATGGGGTGTATCCTTGTTCCATTCAATATTTAGGCACCGGAAGCAGCTGTGATTTGTTGCAACCTCCTCAATACGGATGATGACCTGTCCATAGTCAAAAATCCGAAACACTTATTTTTTTTTTTTTTATTATTATCTTATTGTATTTTAATTCTTTATGCTTCCACTTACTTTCCTGATGCACTTCCTGCAGTTTTCTGCAAAGTTCCCTCTTTCTCCAACTCAGCTTGTTTTCTTGCTCTCTCAGCAGCAGCCAAATCCTCTAGAAGAGTTAATCATCTATGATGTCCCTGGGACATAACCACTCCTTATAATTTTCATTTCTAACAACACACCAATTGTTACCTCTTGCAGTTGCATGAGTTCAGCTTGCTAAGTTCTTGGCCTTCTTCTCTTTTCTCTACAGTTGCAAAGATCTCCTCTCGTGCAGCAGAGCATCATCCAAATCTCTCTGGAAATCTTTCATTTGACCCTAAAAGGAATAGATAGGGATTTGTATGATTTTTGAATGTTATTGGTGTGGCAATGTTAATAATGTGTAATTCTCCTGCTGACCTGCAACTTCCTAAGTTGTTTTGATAGCTTCATCCCCGGCCTTTGTTGGCAAAGTCAACTGTCCTTCCAAGTCTTAGGTCAACTTCTAACTTCTTCTTGTGCTGCACTCCACTGTCCTCTGTTTCCGTCATCTTCCAGTTTCTGTTTCATACTCATGGACCTTAAAATTACATTAACATGTTTTGTAGTGCTGATAAAGATATATGTCCATCTCATATGGCCTGAAATCCTACAATGTTGTGATCCCTGATGACTACTCTAGTGTCGATGATAGCAATCAATCATTACATAAAAAAAAAAACGTATAATGTTTTTAGCTGATATATTATACATTTATACCTAATATTTACCGTTTGACGCTTTTGCCTCCTCTCTCTTCATTTTGTTTCATCTCTTGCTTGAGTCTCTTTCAAATTGGGCTTTAAGGGCCTGCATGTTGACTTCAAGTCTAAGCTTGGCATCTTCTGTTGCCTGAGCTCGTCCTCCATTCCTCCAGCTGCGTCTTCATCTCTTCAACTTGTTGTTCAAGGCTCGCTTGGATTTCTCCAAATCAGGACCTGGATAGAAAAAACAACCTAGGCGGCTTATTTACTAGGTTCCCCGCGGCACATTTCCGTAGGTTTTTTTCCGTGATCGCACCAGGATTGTAGCACACGATCGTATTTTGGCCCATTGGGTTATTTGTTGGTTTTTTTGGTAAATTTAGTTCCAATTTCCTTGGTTACTTACATTCTTGCCTACATCATCCTTGGAGCTGACCAAGTCTTCCATCTCAGTCTAAGTATTTTATAACTCTCTCAAGTTCTTCCTTGGCCTGTAAGGCTTCGTCAAGAAGCTCTGGCGGGATAGAGCTTGTGGTTCTTGTCTCTCTGGCTTCAGCCTCAGCTCTGTCCCTCTCTCTGCATATTTTGATGAGATGTTTTTGCTCCTCTGCCAACATCTGCCACATACATGAATAGTCAGCTACCTATCTGAAGTCATTACATAGTCCAAATTGTATTATGATAAACTGTGACAAACCTGGTCAAATTCTTTCTTTTCTTCTCCAGGTTAGATACAAGTTGTCGCTATTGTCCAAGTCAACTATAGTCATCAAGCTCTTGCTCGGCGAGTCTTGGTCTTTTCACATTTGTCATAAGCAGCAGCTTTCTCTTCAAAACTGTTGGGTCATGGACTCAATATCTCCTGGAATTTTTCTTGCCTTCTTCCATTGATTCTATTGTGGCAGTAATTCTTGAAGTTTTCTCTTGGAGTCGAGAGCTGGGAATAGGAAAGAAGTAATTAATAATGCAAAAAGATTTTGCGTCCCAAATTTCTCAAAACAACACGTATGAGGATGAGGGGGTGACACAAGAGCTTACAGTCTATGAGGATGAAAGGGTGACACAAGAGCTTACAGTCTAAGACAGGTAGCCCCAGTACATTTCCCCCAGTAGATAGGTAGCAACAGCACATTCTCCCCCCAAGTAGATGGGTAGCCCCAGTACATTGCCCCCAGTAGATAGGTAG
Organism: Engystomops pustulosus; assembly: GCA_019512145.1. Lineage (NCBI taxonomy): Eukaryota > Metazoa > Chordata > Amphibia > Anura > Leptodactylidae > Engystomops > Engystomops pustulosus. The sequence goes on from CM033648.1 coordinate 22,471,748, forward strand.
CCACAGCACATGCCCCTCCAATAGATAGGTAGCTGCAGCACATGCCCCCCAATTAGATATGTAGTCATAATACATGCCCCCAGTAGAAAGGTAGCCACAGCATATGCCCCCCAGTAAATAGGTAGTCACAGCACATGCTCCCCAATAGATATGGAGTCACAGCACATGCCCAAGGTAGATAGGTAATCATAGAACATGCCCCCAGTAGATAGGAAGCCACAGCAAATACCTCCCAGTAGAAAGGTAGCCCCATCACATGCCCCCAGACCCCAGTAGATAGGTAGTCAAAGCACATGCCTCCCAAGTAGATAGGTAGTGCCAGCACCTACTTGCCCCCAGTAGATAGGAAGCACCAGAACATGCCCCCAGTAGATAGGTAGTCACAGCACATGTCCCCCATTAGATAGGTAGTCATAGCACATTCCCCCGATAGATATTTAGCCCCAGCACATGTCCCCAGTAGAAAGGTAAGCCAGACACATGCACTCAATAGATAGGTAGCCACAGCACATGACCCCCCAGTAGATAGGTAGTGCCAGCACATACTTTTCCCCCAGTAGATAGTTGGCACCAGAATATGCCCCCAGTAGATGGGAAGTCACAGCACATACTTTCCCCCTGTAGATAGGTAGTCAAAGCACATGCCTCCCAGTAGATGGGTACTCACAGCACATGTCCCCCAGGCCCCAGTAGAAAGGTAGTAACAGCACATGCCCCCAGTAGACAGGTAGTCACAGCAAAAAAAGGGAATACTCACCTACCTGCTCTCCCTTCAGCGGCTTCTCATCACTCCCACGCTCTTCTCTATGACCCAGGTGCCGCTGCCAGCATTGCTTAGGCAATGGCATCTGGGTCATGGAGAGGAGTGGATGCTGACTTACTCTACTCTATGACACAGGCGCTATCACCTAAGCAACGGAGCAGCGCTGGCGCCTGGGTCACACAAAGGACTCAGGCGGTAACATCCCTGCCTGCATCCAGTGGTCATCGCTGTGTGTGTCTTAGATGTACACACTGCCGATCCATATTAATTAATGATTTGTCTGAGAGCCGGATGCAGCCATCAAAAGAGCCACATATGGCTCCCGAGCCGTAGGTTCCCTACCCCTAGTCTATGAGAATGAATGGGGTGACAGAAGACGTTTAATAGATTGTATAATGGTCCAGCCATTTTTATTTTTTATTTCAATAATGCCTTACTAAGCCATTCTTTTTTCAATGGGCTTTTTCATACATCAGTTTTTTTTCACAGATCCAATGTTGTCGGTAAACACAAAAAGAACAGGTTCGAAATTGACCACTAATCAGTGGAAAAAAGGCATCAAAAAGCTCATTGAAAACAAAATTTTCAATATGCAACCACCCTAAGCCATAGAGCTCAAATCCATAAAAGAATATTTCACAAGTCAGGCTGGTTTCACATTGGCGTTTTTTTTCACATTAGTGATTTCTCACTGAACCCATTTTGGCTTATGGACACTGATTGGTTTTCTGTTCCTGGCTTCTGTGATTTCTCACTAATGTCTTACTGACCCATTCATTTCAATGGGCCTTTTCACACTACAGTTTTTTGGTAACAATTTTTTTCCCCCTTTATTAGCAAAATGGCCGCGAGCACAACCTGTTACATGGGGCAGGGAACTCTGGGAAGAAGAAAGAAACACCCTCGATCATATGTGCAGACATGTAAGCCAATCAGCGTTCGGCAGGCTTATGGTGATGTCACAGCCCTATAAAAACAGACGGCCATTTGCAATCCTGTTATTTCACACTGCATGTGCTGTCTCTAGCGTCTAGCTGCTTGTACTCAGTGGGGCAGATTTACTTACTCGGTCCATTCGCGATCCAGCGGCGGGTTCTCTGACGCTGATTCGTGTCTTCCGGTGATTCACTAAGGTAGTGCGCCCGTTGTCCACCAGGTGTCGCTACTGCGCTGAAGTCCGTCGGAGTTCACTGAAGTTCACCAAGCTAGCCTGTTTGCAGGTAAGCGCGTGTCAAGCGACATTTTTTTTTTATTTTTTTTAAATACGGCGGTTTTTCCGAATCCGTCGGGTTTTCCGACGGCCACGCCCCCCGATTTCTGTCGCATGCATGCCGGCGCCGATGCGCCACAATCTGATCGCGTGCGCCAAAAACCTGGGGCAATTCATGGAAAATCGACGCAAAACAGTAATATTCGGGTCACCCAACGGAAAAACGTGATTCGGGCCCTTAGTAAATGACCCCACAGAAGGGGTGAACCCGCTTGTCCACCCGTAATGTGGAGAGACTGACCTTTCTGATCTCCTACTGCTACTGCCGGCACCTCCACACTCTATCATTGTGCCACAATGTGGCCTACCTACTCTCTGGCCTCCTGCTGCTGCTGCCCACCTACACACACTGTGATTATGCCACTCTCTGACCACCTCCTCCTGCTGCTGCTGCCACCTCCACACTGTGCCACCTCCATAATTTGTCATTGTGCCACTCTGCAGCCTACTCATGCTGCTGCCAACTGACCGCTGTCTCCCTTGAACACCCTGTGATTTCCATAATGCTGTTTACACCCTTCACCACTCTATGAGGTTGCCACAATGTTTGGTTTTCCCCTTCGTTTCATGCAAGAAGGAATGAAAAGCTTCAGGATTGATAGCCAAAAGCAGGAGTGGATACAGAACACAGAGGACATAAAAGTATCCCATTTGCTGCTTATCTCTATTCTGGATCAACTCCTGTTTGTTTTTGGCTTTAGCAATACTGATGAATTATTGACTGATTAAAAGCGGACACTGATGGACGAAACGAAGGGCAAAATGATGCAGAATTACTGCCAACACCCTCTCCACTCTTTAGGGGGGTTTCTACATGTATCCGCGTTTAACAACAGGTTCTGTCATAATCTATGGAATCATCTGATGTCAGTGTAAAAAGATGCACTCTTTGATGTTATAGTGGGATCTTGGCCCTCAGCTCAGTCCTTTTGAGCTGGCACAGACGTTACCTTGTCAGGCTGCGTTCCCGCTTCGCTTATTTGGGGAAGTTGACCTCTATAAGTGCACATGGAAGTGAAGAGTGAAGCGATTCTAAGAGCAGCGGCTGTCATGTGCGTGTCATACTAAAACACAGCATTGTTTGAAGACCAAACCATGCTACAGGTTCATGCAGCCAGGAAATACCTGTTTTTTAACGTGATTCGCCATAATTTGATTCGGGTCGAATCAAATTTTGATAGAACATTCGGCGAACTCAGTAAATCGAATTTTTGAAAAATTTGTCCATCCCTAGTAACTGCCTTTTAAGTATGTTTTTTTTTTTTATTTGGACCCATCAGGAGTGATGAGAGATATTCCCTTCCCTTCTGCGCACACCCCCTCATCTACTACTTATGACGACTGCAGAGCTTTCTCCAGTGATTTCTTTGGCTCCCACTTCCACAGCCATCCCTAGCCTGCAGACTGTCATGAGGAAAATCTGCAAATCTGCATCCAATACGCACTATTTTTTTATGTGCGTTTTTCACGCAGGTGCATCTATTAAGTGTTGCATTTTTTCAATGCAGATTATCCGGTTTAGTTTCTCCTGCCATCATTTCAAGCAAAAATCCCCATCATTGTTCAAATTTAATGCAGATTTTCAATCTCACAGCCTTCAATGTAAAAAAAACACCATGCAAAAATGCACAAGGACGCATAAGAAAACTGAGAAATTATTTACGACACGGAAAAAAAATGCATTGATTACTTTTACATTTACTTGCTACTTGTACATTGCAATGTTACTGTATTACGTGTATGTTTTCCACATGGAAATATGCACAGAATCTGCAATGTGTGCAGAACGCCTTAAAATAACCATAGACCCCAAAAAGAAATGTAAAAAAAATCCCTGTGTAAATTCAGAAATGTTGAGAAGTGTATTTCTTATTTGCAGTAACCACTCAACATTAGAGAAATAATATAGGCCCATATTTATTAAAATGAGTCCAGTCTGTACTAACTGCAGTTTGCCTGTGGAGTGTGCAGCGGGCGCCAGATTCATTAAAAGTGGTGCCGCTTGCACTGCTCAGGAAGGATCACCATATATATTTTTTTTTTGGTGCACGCATACACATACTGGTGGGCTAAGACCCCCATGGCATTTGCTGTCGCTACAACGCTGCACCTCCAGATACATAGTATACTGTGTGGTCCAAATCTTTCTCTCTACGAATATTGGAACAGTTTGAATCTTGTCCCCTCATTTATCTAGTTTTTTTTTTCCTCGCACCAGCACTTCACCACATTTGATGCCGTTTACTATAATATGTAGCGACCGACCTACTTTCTCTCATTCCGTCTCTGAGAATGGTGAGCATTCAACACCTGTTCACACTGTGCGGTACTGGATGGTATTCACAGGTTCTTTGGGAGTAGTGGACGGGGTTCGGGGCCATCGCATATGCGTTTACAGAGAAACGCATGCGATCGGGTTATCATTCGCATGCGTTTCCCGGGAAAAGCATATGCGATCGTCCCGAGCCCCGCCCCCTGTGCGCTAGTGTCGCGTTATGAACTCGGTCACACAGTGAGTTTTGGTTCCATTTTCATTGCGTTTTGAAATGCATTACAGCAGCTGAGATGAGGTGATTTGCCTAATTACATTACTATTAACAGTTGCATTTACAAAACGCAGTGTAATCACGATGTTAACACCTGCGTTAACAAAGCATTAACAAATCACAAAAGTAAAAGCATTGTTAACACACGCGCAAATGTTAACAGTAATGTCATTAGGCAAATCCCCTCATCTCAGCTGTTGTAATGCGTTTCAAAACGCAACCAAAACGCCCCGTGTGACCCTAAATGCAACACGTGAATGCTTCTACAAAATGCTGTTACAAAACTACTGCAGCAAGAGAGTAGCTGGAACTGTGGCCTACTGTATAACTGTATGAAACAGCCAACACCCGCCTGTCACTGCCGTGGTCGGTGCTGGCACCAATCGCAGCCATTATCCTGTTAAGTGCCACGGTCGAACCTGACCGCGGCACCTAACTTATCGTGGAACGTTATTGGAGGGCGGCTGTCGGTTACTATGGCAGCCTAGAGCAGTGATGGCGAACCTTTTAGACACCGAGTGCCCAAACTACATCCAAAACCCACAGATTTTTCGCAAAGTGCCAATACGACAATTTAAACAGTAACTTATTACTCCCTGCTCTGTCACAGGTTTAAATCGTATAGGCACCAGAGGACACCAATACAGTAGAAAGAAGGAGAAAAAGCTTTGGTTATCATTGTAGCTTCCTTCTAGGGTCCTGGGCTGCCTGGGACTGCAAGAGGCCTTGAGTCCTGTCTGGCAGTCTGCGGTGGGATGATGGCACAGGTGCCCATATAGAGGGCTCTGAGTGCCACCTCTGGCACCCGTGCCATAGGTTCGCCACCACTGGCCTAGAGTCTCGTAGGCTTGCCATGTGCAATGATTTCTAACAGTCAGCAGAGGGCAGGCTATTACATACAAGATAGGGTTTGTAGGTTTGTTCTTAAGTTGAATTTGTATGTAAGCTGGAACTGTATACTTTATAATTGTAGCCCCAGACAGAATTTTTTGGGTCTCTGTCACAATTGTATTTTAAAAATGTTGGGTTGTCATAAGAACCAGGATTAACACTAAAGCTTCATTACAGACACCTGTGATAACTGTTATAGCTGATTATTGTAGCCTAGGACTAAAGTACAGTAAATTACCAACATCCAGAGGTCCGTTTGTAACTAGGGGTTGTCTGTAAGTCGGGTGTTCTTAAGTAGGGGACCACCTGTATATACTGCAATACAGTAGTATTGCAGTATATAGTATTAGCAATCGGACCCTGCAGGGTTAAATTACCCTGGAGGATCTAAAAGAATGGTAAAAAAAAAAATGAATAAATAAATCACCCCTCTTTCCCTAAAACTGATATAAATATAAATAAACAGTAAAGATCATAAACACTTTAGGTATCATTCCATCCCAAAATGTCCGAATATGGCAAAAAGAATTTTTTTTTTTTTTGTACAGAAGATTATTTTTTTTTAAATGTATGAATACATTATAAAACCTATACAAATTTGGTATCCCAGTGATCGTACTGAACCAAAGAATAAAATAGACATGTGATTTGGGGCGCTCAGTGAAAGCTGTAAAATCCAAGCCGACAAGAAAATGGCGCAAATGCGTTTCTTCATCATTTTCACTGCATTCTTAATTTTTTTCCCGCTTCCCAGTACACGGCATGGAATAATAAAATACCATCACTATGAAGTGCAATTTTTTACGCCGAAAACAAGCCCAAACAGAGCTCTGTGCATGGAAAAATAAAAAAAAGTTAGCTTTTTGAAGGTGGGGAGTGAAAAATGAAAATGCAAAAACGAAAAAGGGCCTCATCCCTAAGGTGTTAAAGGAGTATTCCGGAAATACGAATGTCTGATACAAAAACTCATAATGCTATAAATTAATATAACAAAACTCAGTCATTAGTCACAAAATGGGAGTTTAAAGAGTTTGATTTTATGATTCACAAAATTTTATTTTCTCTAAAATAACTTTACCCATCATCAAGATGGCCGCCACTGGAAACTACAACTCCCATGATCCTTTAGTTCTCAGTAACTCCTCCTCCCTCTTATGCTCTGCTCCCAGTGATGATGTAACAGACTGTCCTGCTTGGTTACCATAATAATGATGTGTAACTGCCATCACTGCACATTACCTCACTGAGGTGATGTCACACCACAACACCGGCCATACTGGATGCACTGCAACCAACCCACTACAGACAAACATACTGATGATCACATGATCTGCCCAGGCAGGTGCAGGACATGTGATGTGGACATGTGACCAGCAGCCATCTTCTGTCCAGTGTCTGCTCCACGTGGAGGAAATCAATGGACTGATTAAAGGGCCTGTAGCATTTTAATTCTTCATTACAGTGTATGGACACACATTTAATGCTAAGGGGAGTAAAAGTTTTACCAACCAATTACATATTAGCTTATATTTTAATAATTAAAGGGATTTTTCCAGGAAAGAAAATTCTCACATCTCAATCCCTTAGTGATATATACACAAAGATCATTTTAACCCCTTACTTTACAATTTTACTCAATTTTATTGCTGTTTTAGCTCCTATCACTCAGTGATGGTCGGTGTAAAATCACAGGGTGTGGGCGGGGACTCTGAAAGCAAACACTTCATGATCCGTCTAGTTCTGTGGGGTGACAATGTGGTAACATTACCAGGGTACAGGGTTTATATGCACTTTCATCTGGCTTCTGACATTGTACTGTGTGTTCTCTATGCAAATAGACTGCACCAGTCGCACGTATGTTTAACATCTACTCAATTTCTGCCTTTTTGCGATGTTTTTGCACAGAAAATTCTCAGATACCTCAAACATAAAATTGAGCAAAAACATTAAAAGTGTGTAAGTTTGAGGTAAATCTCCCCACAGTAGTAGCAATGTACCCACATACACCACGTCCTGTGTGGTGTAGTTTTGCGATTAAATTTGCGTTCTTTTGAGAATTCTCAGTTGATAAATGTGGTTTGCACACTCTGTGGTGTATTTTTTCCGCCATTGCGTGACTTTTTTTTTTTTTTAAGAGAGGAAATAAAAACTAAAGCCAGCAAAAATTTGACAATTATACGCCAAGAAACTACATAGTACTAAAGATAAATCTCCCCCATAGAGAGATATGAGACAGATCAGAGATGCCCGTTACAATCTCTGTTAGATCTGTGTTTTCACAGATATGTGCCTGCCTCCCCCCAGATCAATTATCTCCTTGTAATTTGCAGCTTCTCTCTGCTCAGATATGCTGGCAGGAAGTGATCAGTGTGAACTCTGTGCTAGGACTGCAGGGGGGCGGAGCTACAGGCTCAGAGCAGAAAGACAAACTCACACAAAAAGGCCAAGATGGCGGCCTCGACCCTAAAGTCAGAAGTTACAGGGTCGTGTCTAGGGGCAACTGAAATTGTGTACAGCAGGACTGATAGAGACAGGTTGGAATTATATCTGTGAAATGCTGCATTTTTGTTAATAACAGCGAATTAGAGTGTGTTATTTTGTTATCCTGAGTACATATAAGAAACTTGTCTTCGTGGGAACACCCCTTTAACATTTGTATATGAATTATGCCGATTCCTGGAATACCCCTTAAAAGAAATTATAAAAATTTAATCAAACCTCTGATCATTGCAGGTGCATTTCCAGGCGGATCCAAACATTACATCAGAGATCATGGGATGAATAACTTAATAACTGGCGGATAATACAGGTATTTAGTGGAAAAAACCCTTTATTACACATAAGGGAAAGAAAGACAATGCAATCTAAAATTATGATGTTGAAAAGTAGCTAGCAGTGCAATTTAGGCATCACAGTGGTGAAACTTTTTAAGAAGTTATGATTAGTGAAAACAAAACAACCAAACTAAAAAAGTTAAGTTAATGAATTGGGGCTGTGGTGCCTGTGGGTTCCGGGTGCTCGGCTGCAGCACAAGTCACAGGCATGGACAAGCCCATGTGCCTAGAGTAATATCGAATGAGATTTGGGGTGCATTCACATGTAGCTTTTTTTGGGCGAGTTTTGAAACATGAGTTTTTACAGGAGTTTTGCTTCCCCCCCTTTTTACTGCTAGAAGTGTAAGCAGCCGTTTTTCAATGTTAAAACGCTGCCTATTACACTTCCAGCAATAATGAAAATGCTTTCAAACCAGCCAGACGCTTGTTAACATGTAATTGTTTAAGGACGCCATGTGTGAATGCACCCTTAGGGCCCTGGATACCGTGATGTCCATCTTCTGTTAGAGTCTCAGGAAACAGACCCACCAAAGATCAAACAAACATACTTCACCTATCCCGACAGATATGGAATTTTAGATTTCCCACAAAAACTTGACTTCAATGCACCTTCAAATATTCAATCCAACATCTTCTAGAAGAAAGGTCCCATCATCGTTGTGAACATACTTAAGCCACCACTTGTCACATACTTGATTCCATCTTACCAGATAAACAAATCCATAAGAAAAAAAAAAAAAAAAAAATTTAAACCCCATGAAATGAATGTGGAGGGGAGCAAAATTGCAGTGCGTGTCCACCAGAAAGGAGGAGTGAAGAGTCTATAGTGATGGCCGAGAACATCATGAAATCTCATACAAAGGCCGGGTTATTTCTGGTCATGATTAAAATGCCCCTAAAAATCAATAAGTTAAAGTCTATGGTGCTACATTCTCTACAGTATCATCTTGACTATTCCCTGAGGCGAGTGCATGGACTGTAATGGGTGATTCTGGGAGACGGCTCCAAACTCTAGTCGCTTCATGAACCTGGAACAAACAAAAAAAAAAAAAAAGTCATGAGAACCAAAATCAAAAACTATTTATAACATTTCGACCTTGTGGATTCATCTATTTGCTTCATGCTGGGCGGGATTTGTGGCAGAAAGACGTCAATTACACAGGACCTACTGGTCACATGACCAAGGTCCTGTCGCTATTGCCACTGTAAATCTGTTGCAATAATAATTAGCAGGTCTATACACACACATTTTAGGAGGTGGTTTTATTTTAACGACCATTGATTCTCTTTAAGTCTTTTGAACATTAGATGCATTACAGTGGCTGTGACATCTTGGTACATGTGGGTTTTATTTTGGCACATGAGGTGTTCCCTTACCGACATGTGACATAACAGTAAGTTACAAGTCGGCTGCGGGTGTATGGAGAGGGCTCACGGGCAGAGTAACAGTCGCAATTGGCAATAGTGCCAGCGGGATGTGGGTGCCACCTTAATGGTGTCAGTTTTTGCAAAACCCCAGGCTGTACGATTTCCAGAAATTTGTTACATTGTGCCAGCGACACAGTGTAGTAAATGAGTAGAAAATCTATTTATACAGCCATATTGTACTATGGCAGTATATAGTACTGAAAGGCTGCTGGGGGGGCTGTAAAAGCCATAGATCACCAAAACCTGGAGAATCTGACACCGAATCTACTTTTGTAAGAAGATTCCAGATAATAGATTTCCTTAAAAAAATCATAATCCACTATGATGAACCAGGGGAACTTCCTGATAGATCCAGGCACTGTGACTATGGTAATCTTCTTATACAAGTTATCCATTGCCTCCTTCCTTCTAATATCCACTTTTATAATTATGCTATTGATCCAGAAGGGCCCTGTGGGTGTTACTAGAGCACATATGTGCTGCAATTTCATAGGCTGTTACACCGTCTCCCCCCACCTGTTGTAATCTGAGTGAGTGTGTGTTTGAGTGGGCGTAGTAAGAAGTGCTTCTGCACAGTGTAACAGCTTGTGAAGCCACATAATGGAAGAGTACTGGTTATGCCCCACAGGACCCTGCTAGCTCATTAGCATAATTGTAAAAGTTGATTTCAGAAGGAAGGAGGCCATGGAAAACACATATACGACGATTACCACAGTCACACTGCCTGGATTCATGATTAAGTGTCCCTGTTTTATTGCCTGCAGGAAATTCACCTTTTTGACTTCGAAGTCCAAAAAGTTGCAAATTTGGCACAATGCGTTCTTAGTATTTTTTCTTAGGCCAGGAGGAAAATGAGAGTGGATTTTGTGCCTTTTTGAAAAGCTGCATTTTAGAAATCTGTCTAAACATATGGAGTAGTCTGAAGTGAAAAGTAGAGTGCAATTGCTCCCTTTGACAAAAAGTTGCAAATTGCAACCCCCTTTCCCTCAGTGTCCATAGATGATTAACATCTACTTAAAGGGGTTTTACCACAAAAGAAAATTCTCAAATCTCAACCCTGTAGTGAAGTTTACAAAGATCATTTTACCCCCTTACTTTACAATTTTACTCAGTTTTATTGAGGTTTTAGCTCACATTACTCCCTAGGCTGGTCATGCGATCCTCTCTAAGCAGACACCTTATGATCCATCTAGTTCTGTGGGGTGACAATGTGGTTACATTATCAGGGTACAGGTGTATAAACACTTATCTGGCATTGTACTAACACAGAAAAAGATGAGAACAAATGAGAGATGCCCATTACACAGAGGCATGACACACAGAGGCTGAAAGACTTTTACACTGTCAGCTCTGCTACATCTCACAGATATATGCCTGCCTCCCCCTTCACACGGATCATTTATCTGCTTGTAGTTTGCATCTTCTCTCTGCTCAGGATGTGCTGGCAGGAAGTGATCAGTGTAAGCTCAGTGTTGAGGATAGGAGGCGTGGCTACAGGCTAACGGCAGAAAGACAAATCTCAGCTCCATGGCCATCATACAGGAATCCAAGACGGCAGCCCCCCGACCCAAAGTCAGAAATTACAAGGTAGTGTCTAGGGGGAAACTGAAATTGTGTACAGCAGGACTGATAGAGACAGGTTAGACTTATATCTGTGAAATACTGTATTTTGTTAATAACAGTGAATTAGAGAATGTGTTATTTTGTTATCCTGAGTACATATAAGAAATTTGTCTCCGTGGAAATACCCCTTTAAGTGCAGTCTTTGGAACACAATGGGCACACCTCTTATTCTTGTCCACAACAGCCCCCTGATAAGTAACAACCTTTTACATATAGGAGGCCACTTACCCCCTCTCCCCTGGGCCCATAATAGACATGCTGTACCTGTGCTCACTGCCTTCTCTAGTATTGTTCACATGAGCCATCAAAGGTGCCACGGGTCTGTTGGGAGACTGTTCATATATAAAATGCTTACAAGATGCCAGTTTAGACTCCAATGCCTGTAGAGAAAAGAAAAACACTCAAGTATTTAGATTGATGAAATTCGGACAAAAAAGGAATAAGTACTTACCCCCAGTGCTCTTTGCAGCTCCTTCCCTCTTGTGGAGCTACTGGGAGCATCGGAGGAGAGTTTTTCCTATATAACAAGGGGTCGTGTGTGGACGGCTGCGCATTTAATTAGTGAGGGGAGGCTGCATAAATCAGTTGTCACCACTGACAGCTGGGAGAAAGGAACCTGATGAAGGGTCTATAATTCCTATGGTCAATGATTTTTTTCCAGCCGTCATGTTTGGGCGGCCCACAGTTCCCATGATGCCTTGTGTTCTCTCATTAAAGAGGACCTTTCCCCATCTCACACATGTGGAGATGAACATACTGGTAAGATACTGAGACGTGTATCTCATAAACTGTGGGGGCTAGAAAGAAAATTCAAAGTGCCCCTGAATCTGTGTAGCAACTCCTACAAAAGGGCATATTCTTCTCCACAAGTGTAAGGTGGTGAAAGGACCACTTTGAGTAATATAAAAGTAAAACCAGCAAAATTGCTACAAGTAAATCAACTCAACAGTTTTAAATACAACATCTATATAGTGACTAGCCTGGCAGAATGACATGGAGACATGCAATAAGTAGTACAAACAGCAGTGGAACAGTTAGATGAAGTTTATAGTCTGTGCTGTGTGAGCACAAAGGGTTAACATGTTCCTGCTGCAACTCCGGCTGCAGAGGAGTGTAGGCCACAGTTTGGGGTGCAGAGAAAGATGGGGAAAGTTCTGCAGAATCAGACATTTTGTGTTAGGGATGTCTGTACTCATACAACAACTAATCAGCTACACACAGAGCAGCGTCACATGACCTCCCCCTCCTCCCTTCAGAGTGAGCAGGGAGCAGCTGCCCCTCCCCTTGGTGAAACTAACTCTACCGAATCACAGGAATTATCATAACAGCTAGGAGACCGCTACTGCAGAGCCAGGCTAAACTGACAGATTACCTACTTACAATTTTTTGGCAATCAAGATAATAGGCAAAGCGCAACCCTGATATTTTGCCTAATATCTTAGTGACTCCAAGGTTTCCTTAGGGTTGCCTCCACTTTTAGACAAAAGGATCATAAAATATATATATCTCATCTGCCTGTATGACCAACATGTCAGATATGGAGTTATGATCCCATCCCAACCGAAGCATATTTGGAATCTAGAAACAAGGGAAACACATTTCTAGCATCAGAGATATAAAGAAGTCTCAATGGGAGCATAGTAATCCAGGGATTTATCTGGATCCAATGAGACCAGAACCCTGACGTTATCACTTCCCCTTGAGAAGCTAGAACTCAAAGGTCCTAGATCTAAGCAAAGGTAGGATGGTTCCTAGAACACTCGCTATGGGTGTGTCTGCACCCAATATGACCAGGGCATCTATTATGTCCATGGTCTTTTGCCTAGGGGAATTTTTTTTATCATCATCAAGAGCAGGTAAGATCAACAACTGCGTATACATGCTACTGGTTTGGCTCCTGACCTGATATAATCCCGTTACAGACCGGGCTTATAGCAAAACAAGAATCTGGTGGCGGTGTACTGTGCCGATAAGGCTCTGTTTCACAGAAGCTAGAGGAAGGAGTCTTTCAGTCGTTCAGGGTTTTGGGCAAGTGTTGTGCCATACTGTAGGTTATGTGGACAGCCCTAACTCACTTCATGCGTCCACCAGAACCCGTGCGTTCAGGGAGTGTCTATCTAAAAATGATAGAGAATTAACCTTGCGTACCATTCCAAGATCCGGAAATGTCAGTCTTTAACAAAAATTGCTTCAAATATAAATTTTTAGTTACTTACCCCAACTTTTCGAAGTAAATCCCCCACAATGTTCAAAGCCGATATCCTTGCAGAAGGCGTGAGTGGTGTACCCATTGGCGTGCCACTATAGCCATCATCAGAACCTGGAATGTACAAAGTAATTTAATGACAATGTTACTTACCAATAAGAACTTAAATGCTGTAACTTAGTTTGCACAGGATTGGAGGATCCCAAAGCCCACCTATTTTCTAAACCCAAGACATCATAGATGAATGATTATGACTAGTCTATTGGTGTACGTACCCTTTCTGAACTGCACTGGAGAGTGTAGACTAGAAAAGGACCCCCTGTGGCCTACAGGAGTGGACGGTACAGAAATAGAAGCTTGGACAGCTATATCCATGCGTTCACCATCTTGGTTGGCACTTGTGCTACGTTTAAGGATCTCCTGCTTCTGCTGAACAGCCAACTCTGGTCTCAGGTCTGAAAGTCGCAGGAAGAGGAGAAAATGAGGTCATTCAGAATTACATGGATGCAGAAAAAAATACCCTCATAACTGATCAAAAATGAGTCACATATTTAGTTTATCTACTTTTTGGATTAGAGATGCGATTATCACATATAATCTGTAGACAGAAGAGGCGCCATTTCTGTAAGAAATACTAGACAACTCCTTTAAGAACAACAAATTGTGGAGTCCCTAGAAGTACATGGGCCTAATATTGAGATGTTAGAAAACACATCCCAGTCGACAGCAGTAACTGTAGGAAGTGTTAGAGCTGAATTCACAGCTGCAGAGCACTATCTGGTCTCCTGTATACACTGGGAGATCATCAGCTTACCTCGGGTTTCATCTTTTAGCCTTTGGATACACTCCAGGTGATTTTCCTTCTCGTCGAGTTCACTTTCAAGGAAAGCATTTCTCTCAATCGCTTGATTTAAACGTTGCTCAAAATCCTCCAAGGAAATGATGGTGGCTCTGCGGAAAGGAGATAATGGAGGCACATGGCCAGGTAAGTGGAAAAGATTCCAGAATAAACCCGCAGAATCAGAAGACGCCAATAAAGAAAGTTGTAGGCCTTTTGAAAGTACATATTTGGCATGGTCACATGCGGCAGGATCCCTATATCCAATTTTAGATTTCTACACAGGTTCTTTTGACTGCTATATTGCTATATACATCCTGTGCAAATAGATGTTATATACATACACACACACACACAAAACAGTGTAGTCTTCTGAGCCTTGGCACCTAGAAACTCAACTCTGACATAATAAAGGGGAGAATCTCTCCTTTAATATAATATCGGGATTGTCTTTCCAAATGACATAACAGGAGAAATCCGCTGTTAAATTTGAAGTGAACAATGTGATTTAACAGTGGACATCTCGGATTCAGTTTCACCTACAAACACAATCCTATGATATTACAGGGGAGCCACTGTCTCCATTATCTGCACAGCATGGGATAGAGTATGGTGTATGATAAAACTGGGAAATATGCAAGATATTCCAAGATGTAGACAGTGGCGTTTCAAGGTGGTTGGGTCTCTTCAGTACAGTTTAGGGAATTGGATTGGCTTAGTGAGAGGCTTTGGGTTAGGGATTAAGTTCTCCTTATGGCGAGTTTTCTTAATTGAGGCTGCCTTGCAAGTGTGTGGAGACTTCTAGCCATTGATGCTCCACTAGAGGGTTCTGGGAAACATCAATGGCCACAGGCTTGCAAGGCGGCCATAATTTGAGAACTCTGAAAAAAAACTTCCTGACCCATGTTAAAACTGAGAAGACAAGCAGCAAGAACTCTCCAGGGTCCTCTGCTTGCAGCACTACTCCAGACATTCAGGTAGCCTTATAAAGCCCCTGCCGAAATATGCAACACCCAGGGCTTTAGGGATCTGAACTGCTAGCCAAAACCAGGAGGTGAACCTTCCCTTCTATGGGCGATGTCACCAATTTTATAAAGGGCAATATAGGAAGAAGCAAAGGGTCATAACCTTCAAGAACTACCCTCCTGATGCAACTAAAACTTTATTGTTCACATTGCCATCTCTCTTGCACCAGGCCTAATGCTCCGGCACTTGCTGACGTCTCACTTATATGATTTTCGTTATTGATCAACAATATTGTAGTTTCAGAAAACGCTTTTACAGACAGCTACATATCACAAGGTTCTAGTGGATTCATACCTAGGTTTTGATTCACAGATGATGCATTTTATGAAGTCTGAAGATTAGAAAAGCCCAGAAAAATACAGCTACAATCCTACTCCACGGTGGTAGTATAGGTTAGACTACTCACCTCTTGGCTCTCTCCAGGTCATCATTAGCCTGCTCCAGTTCCCGGATATATTTCTGTAATTGATCCCGGACGGCTCGGGTTTGCGAAAGTTCATTTTCAAGTGTACAGATCTGTGAGTAACACGCTGCGTGGTGCTCCTCATACTTGGTCTGACATAAAACAAATTGCAAATCTTCACTATAAGCACAACATATCAGGATTTTGTTGCTTAAGTGACCAGGTTTATTTAAAAAAAAAAAAAAAAAAAAAAAGGACCTGCAAACGTCTTTCCCTCATTATCTCATGTCAAATGAATATAAGGTTCCTTCCAAAGCTTTTCCATAGAAATGGAAAGGGCCAGAGATGTGGTACTTGATCACATGGGCAACCATCCTTCCTCATACACATGTAATGAATGTAAGAGATCCTTTAAGAAATCAGCCGTTCTCCCATCTTCACATAAAGTCATTGTATAGCATATAATGCAAGTTGGATATACAGATTGCAGAAGGATCTGCTGCCTTGAAGGGTGGAGTGGGTTCTACACTGAAGAAATAACTATGATAAAAATATTATTTTCATGCATTTTCTCAGACAGTTTGTTTCTGATCAATGGGGGTCTGCAATAGTTCTTAAGAGCATAGGAAGTCTATAATTAACCTTGTGATGGAGACAGGTTCCTGGAGAAAGACCAGTGTAATAAAAGGATGAGGATTTTTAGAACAACCCTTATTCTTCATGGATTCAAACTTCTCTGCAGCCAGAATTACATGCAGCAGCGCCAGTCTCCACTATGCAACTACTAGGTGCCAGCTGGTGTCACCCTGGATGGATTCACCGCCACACAATACCCCATTGTGAATCCTAGTGACATGTACATCAAGAAAACCAGGAAAACTGCCTATGAAAGCAACAACCTGAGATACTTTAATTAATCAAATTTAAAAATCATCAACAAATAACAGAACTGTCACCTGAATTTTACCCCTTACACCAGTAATATCTGCTGGTAAGTGTAAAAAGTCCTTCCCATATCACCTAAAATTATCTGCTACTGAGGCACTGTACCAATTACAGCCGTTTTCTGATATGCAAATAAGTAGAGATTAGTCAATGTACCAGAGGGCGGAGCCAACAGACAAAGGCAGAAAAAGTTTGGGGAATGATCTTACTGGTGGTAGAGGAGGCAGATTTAAGAGGAGGCACTTTTCAATAAAGACACAGCAGAGAGGGTGTCAAGTAAATTTTATAGTGCCAGGGGTTGTCCAGGTTTATACATTTTCCAGGCCCCAGGTGGTGTAAAACAATCAAGAACCCACTTAATAATAAATCTTTTTTTAGTGACAGCAAATTCCACAGCACTTTACAGATCATGGGGGACATATAAAGATAATTAAGATAGTTTGATTACTCAATAGCAAGCCCTACTTGCACATGTAGCATCAGGATTGTAGAGGAGAATGTTTAGTAAGTGGAAGACAGATTAGAAACCTACCACCAAAGATTACCTATTAAGGTAGATCCGGTGGCAGGTTCCTCTAATGCAGCGATGGCGAACCTTTTAGAGACCGAGTGCCCAAAATGAAATCCAGACCCACTTATTTATTGCAAAGTGCCAACACGGCAATTCTAGCATTAAATTATTATAATCTTCTTGCTCCGTGCTATACCACAGCCTTCAAGGGTCCTGAGGACACCAATATCGTTGACAGAAGGTGGGAAAATTCAGATTGCCATTGGAGCTTCCCTGAACATGAAAAATTGTGGGGCCAAGAGCAGGAACTTCAATGGCTCCTATGATAATCTGACCATGTCCTCACCTTCTCTTCCTGCAGTCTGATAGACCATGATGCTTCACGTTTTGGGCTACTTGGGCCTGCAGGAGGATCCCTCAAGTCCTGTCTGGTGAATTCTGTGCTGGGGCAACAGCCTGAGTGCCCACTGAGAAGGCTTAGAGTGCCATCTCTGGCACCCGTGCCATAGGTTCGCCACCACTGCTCCAATTCTTCCGTGGCCCATAACTTTTATAAATTTTAATTTCCCCAATATTCAAAGAGGCTACTGGGGCGTGGAGTAGCCGGAGCTGAGGCTACATGGCGCGGCTACTCCTTGCCCTAATAACCTTTTGCGTTCCGCCTACCGATGCATCTTCGGCGTGCAGCATCCAGGAGCGCTCGTCTGCGAAGCTGGATTCTGCGCATAACGAAGGTCTTCAGCTGTGCAGTCTCAACTCTGAAGCCAGAGCTACTGCGCATGCGCAGAACCCAGCTTCACAGACATAGCTGCACGCTGAAGATGCATTGGTAAGCGGAACACAAGAGGCTAATGGCGTGTGGAGAAGCCTTAAAACGGCTATACTACTATACATTAGAAGAACCTGCCACCGGATCTACCTTAATAGGTAGATCAACGGTGGTAGGTTTCCTTTAATTGTATTTTCAGCACAATCCCAAGACAGTGGGCCCTAGCCATGAGTTACGATACAAATGGAGCTGCCTTGATCTCTAGATCATGGCACCTCCCATCATCACCACCCTCTGTTTGTAAATAGAGGTCCATTGGGAGTTTTGCTTTTACCACTACAGCATTGGACTACCCCTTTAAGGGAAACCAGTTTCCCTCACATCCCCATAAAATCAATGCTGTTCTCTTACCTTGCATAAGGCTGCAAGTCAGAGGGGACGTGGCCTCCTCATACAAGTCAAGGCGCTACCCATCAAGTCACATGGTGATTTTACCAAAGGGCCTTTACCCCTTAACATCAGCAAAGTGGAATCTACCCCTTGTAAGCATCTGATCACATGAGATGGTGTCAATATAATTATTAATATTATGGAGATCATCAATAATAATAATTATTTATAAAGCGCACACAGACTACGAAGTGCTACACACAGCTTGCCAAATCAGTCCCTGTCCCCATGGGGCTCACAATCTAATCTAATCTAACCTACCAGTACGTTTTTGGAGTGTGGAAGGAAGCCGGAGGACCTGGAGGAAACCCGCACAAACACGGAGAGAACATTGTGGCTCCCAGCATAAACAGCATTTTCTACCCCTAATAAGTAAATAGTGGTGTGTATGTCTGTAGTTAAATATTGGCAGAAGGTTCCAAAGTACTAGTTCTATACAGCAACATGCCCAGCAGTGCCAGCAGTGGGATCTATCAATCAGGAACAAGGAGGCAATGCAATAATATATGCAGGACTCCATTAATATCATTGTACTCACTTCAGACAAGTTAAAAAAAATCAGTTTGTAAACTTTTATGTAACATGGCAGCCATGGAAAGGAACCATTTAAGTATAAGGCCAATGCTTTTTAATCATTTAACTATTAATTTTGGGAGGGTTAATTTAAACAGCAAGTTCCCTTTTCTTATTTGTAGGTGTTGTTCTGGTCTTACCCGGAAGGATTCAAGCTCCATGCGTAATCTGTTGTTCTGGTTTAGGAGGTCTCTGTTCCTGCTCTCAGTCTGATGAAGTTGCGCTTCCAGCTCAGCCTCATATTCTCGACTTGCCACTTGAAATTCATTTAGTTCTTCCTGAGCTTCTAGTGAACTGAAACAAAAGATTCAGAGTGTTCAAGGTCTTCATATTGTACCCGATTCCTGCATGTCACACTGTATACTGGGTCAGTTACCTACCAAGTCTTATATTTTGCTGCTAGGTCTTTCCAATAATCCTTTTCTTCTTCCAGAGAATTGAAGGAGTCTCGTTCTAAATCATCCATGGTGGCGTCACGTTAGAACATAATACAGGAGCACTGGAAAACCTGGAATAAAATGAAAGAACATTTTATGAAACCCCTTTATATTTAAAGTGGTTTTCCCATAAAACAAAGTTCACAAATTATAGCCACCCCTACACTGATGTTTACACAATAGAAATAACTTAACCCCTTACTGGGTGGGGACTCTCTAAGCAGACACTTCACGAGTCATCTGTGCTATGAGATGATGTGTGCTGACAATGTGCTTATATTATCAGGGTACAGGGTTTATCTACACTTTCATTTACCTTCTAAACATTTGCTAGTATCGGACACAGAAAAAGAGAGAGATGAGACCGATGAGAGTCATGAGATGATGAGATCCATGAGATCCATGAGATGGATATAAAATGCAATGACACACTGTCAGCTCTGCTATACCACACACAGAGGGCTTTCCCCCTGGATAAAGACCTTATCTGTAGCTTGTAGAGCAAGTCTCTGCAGGATGCTTGCTGGCAGGGAATGCCCATGTCTTGGCTGGTCTCGTTAAGGAGGTTAGAGCTGGATGCAGAAATCACTGCAATGTGCAGATAGGAGAGGCTATTTATGAGAAGAATCCGCCCTGCCCAACCATAGTTAAAAGACTTTGGTAGTTCTGGGATCCAAGGTAAATTGTGTACCCCAGGACTGATAGAGACAGGTTGGAATTATATCTGTTTGTTAATAGAGAAGGTGTTATCTTGTTATCCTGAGTATATGTAAGAATCTAGTCATTGTGGGAATGCCCCTTTAACCCTTTCAGTTACAGTCCTGGGTGCCCGTCCTGATGCCCCTTTTGGGGCAGTTTCACTATTTTCACACCGCTTTTAGGAGTAACCCCACTAGGTGTCTGCTGTGCATAGATCTCTAAAAACCGGGAGGTTGAAGCCAGTGCAACCTCTCGCACTGCAGCAGTTGTCCCGGCATGCACCGGGGGAGTAGCAGTGACCGGGTCGTTTGCTCCTCCGCTATCTTACCCGTTACTCGGCCTGCACACTATAAACCCCCGCAGACTCCGGCTCTCTCACAGCGCTCCGAACACCCCGAGTGAAAAACTCAAACTTCCCCGCACCGTTATTGGTTAACGCAGCGCTCCCGCGTGACACCGGCCAGCCAATAAGACACGTCTAAGGGCGGAACTGCGCTTTAAAAAAAACAAATCGCCTTTTGTTTTTGTAGCAACTTTATTGAAATGTGAACAATAGAAACAGTTGGGGAAAATAACGTTTGGAGGTAACCTTCCCTGTTATGGAAAATAGACAACGTTTTTAGTGCCGGATAAAACCCAGGTGCATTTTTTTGTGTTATGGAATTTAGTCACAAGAAATGTCCAGTGAACAAAGGAGATAAGTGAGCGTGTCAGTAAGACTTGTGTGCACGCAGACATGTACTTAATATGATGAACAATAAAGTTTATTTCTTAAAACGAGCAAAGAAAAAGCAACAACAACAACAACTGCTGTGTGTAGAGAAACAAACAGTCGCGCCCCCTTCTTATGGGCAGACATGGTCCGGCTGAGGGGGGCGGGGCGTGACGTCACCGGGGCGTTCTGCGTAAATGAAGAAAGCAGTGACGGCCTCGGTGGAGCGGAAGTGTGCGGGGAGACGACACAAAGGAGGAGGATGTGAGTGGGGGGCCGTGCTGACAGAGAACAGGGGGCCAGGTGAGTGCTGGGGCTCCGGGTGTATGACTGCGTAGTGAGCGGAAGCACATCCTCTGTATGGTGGTAGGGGGCGCCCTCCTCTCATTACACTCAATCACCTCGCACCTGTTGTGGGATAGAGCCACGACCTTGTGCCCCTGTGTTTGTGTTTTTGGCAGTGTTCACACCTTGCGTTTTGAGACTTGAATCATGTTTAGTCGTGAATGCTTGCATTTGCGATGAGCTCTGTATGTTTTTCTTGTTAACAATGTAAAACACTTTGTTACTTGTTTCTAAACACGAGTGGTAAGGCCTAAATACTCTGCATTCAGGAGAGGTGTTTTCAATTGATTATTGTAACACAATTCAACACATGTGAATGCGGCCTAAGATGTGGCCACAATGCCTGGGTCATGTTGTCCCTTAAAACAGGCTTGTACAATATCCCAACCAGAACCATTCTCTGGCCCTGTTCACACCTCCATCTATGCAGGATTTGGTTTGGTGTATAACAGACACTAAAAACCATACGATTCCCAGTTATATATGTTTCCACAACTAAAAGAAAGTGATTAAAACCTGCTGAATGTTGGTGTGTATTCAGACACTGAGAAGAGGGCTTGTTTACCTATGTACACATGCAGCAAGACCCCTGCATGGAAGGTGCTAGAAGTCTGAAATGTTGTGTGAAACTTCGCTTGCATTGATTTGGTAGTTCCAGGGGGACAAGGTGAAATTGGAGTTGACTGTCAAAGCAGGAAAGCCTCTGGTTATTCAGTCCTAAAATATTAATATAACACATTCAGGACCAGGACCTGAACTTGGACCAGGACCTGGGAAAGAAAGCGATTAATGCCCCACACCTTCTGTAATATACACATAATGCAATAGAAAGTGGATTTCATTGACTATATTACTGATGGCCTAACTTTAGTATGACCTATCAATTGTGATTCCGGCTAATAGAAGACGCTGCCTCCTCTTGGACGAGTAACAACCTGTTCTTGTGGTCATTTTCCATATCAATAGGTCTGAGCTCCAATACCAGGTGCGACTACTATGCCATGTAATACACAGTGATGGGTGAGGGATTCAGATGTCTGATCCCTGCCAATTTGGTTCTGATAACCTTTCCTGCGAATAAGATTTCAGTATCTAGAATTCAGAAACCTGTTCAGCTAATGTTGTGTAAAGAAAAACTAAAAACACTGTTTGTAGATTGTTGGTTCTGAACAGTTTTTAGAAGGGGGTTTTCCAAATCTCCTAGCGGCTTGGGGTTGAATCTCCTGACTAACATAAGTCTATGAAGTGATGGAATTATCCACAAAAGCTGGATAAAAAAAGCCTGTTGCCCACGATTAAGTTTGTTCTGGCAAACTCAATCTGGACACTATTTACTGGACTGAAAGAAGATTGACTCCACGATCGCCTGGTTTGGCCACCTGTAGACACAGAACTAAACACTTGAACCAGTGTGTATGTGACCTTGGGCTAAGTTCAAAAACACATTTCAGGGCAAGCAGAAGGCAGTGTTTCGGAGAGTACGAGGGATGAACATTGGGTTGCATAAGCCATCTATGGGGACATATATCCAGCCACAAACTTGCGCCCAGATATATGTCCCCACTAACGGTCGTGTGAATGCAGCCTAAATTTAACTTGTAAACCTGTTGGTTGTGATACAAGATATTCCGCAGGAAGGAGATGGTACTTCCTCTTTCTATCTTCTTACAGTATTTGTAATGTGTCAGGGACTTGTTATGGCATGTTACTCCTCTCCACCTAATCCTATAGACCTGAAGACTATTGAGCTGACAGTACCATAAGAGTATGTTATAGGCTGTGTCATGGTTGTGATGCCTTGAAGAGAGGTATATTAAGAAAAGTAGTCATGACGTCCTCTTAAAACTTGACTGTCAGCTCCATAGAGACTAATGGAGCAAGAGCGGTCATGCACGGCTGTCTGCTCCATTAGTCTTGGGAGCATTGAGGGGTCAATTGGACCCCTCATCTAACAATCTGCAGGGGGTCTCGGCACTAAAACCCTCAATGCGGATAGGGCCTAAAATACCTTTAAAGGGGTATTCTCAATCACATTTAATGTAATTCTTCTGAAACGTTTAAACCTTTCTTCAATTGCATGTTGATTATTTTAAATTACTGGTGTGAAGACAATTTCCCACAAATGTGGTCATGTTGTCCCTTACAACAAGATCAGTGACCTTGGATGCAACCACCCTTGTAGTGGTGACCACACATGTGCGATTGACACACTTGACCACCTGGATTCAGTGTTTATTAGTAAAGGCAGATGGTGGGACATTCCGGACATTTCATATGCAAAAAATATTTCTTTGTGCAATAACTCCAGTGGTGATCATACAAAGGTATGACCAGCTATTTGATTTCAATTACAGTTTCTTTTAATTTTTTTAATAGAACATCCAATTGTAGAAATGTGTAAATATAATGTAAGGACGTTCCCTCTGCCGGACGAACTGTAATAGTTAATACAATTCTGGCGAGGCTGTTTGGCCGGCAGAGGGAACATTCTTGCCTTATGTTTCTATGTAATGTAGCTTCTCCAATCCTGTGCTCTATGTGCAGCCCATGGGATCGTGCCACCATACGGCACATTTACACCGTCTGCACACGGCAAGCTCTCGAGGCATGTCATAAGATTGAGGGTGAAATCACACAATGCGTTGCATCACATTTTTACTGCGTTTTTGACGCATTCCAAAGGCTTCAGCCTTGATCACATGCTAAGGTTACATTGCATTTCCATTGCATTTGCTAAAACACAATGTAACCTCAGCATGTGCTTACAATTCAAGCCTTTGGAATGCGTCAAAAACGTGAGAACGCGGCCTGAAGGGGTATTTGCATAAACAATTCCACACCAGACTATGGTTTTTGAGTTTATTTTTAGCCCAGCTGTATAGAAATGAGTGGCGCTTGTTTGCAACACAGTGAAGTACCGATAATCAGAGATGAATTTGTATAAAAGCAGCCATGTTTATTGCAAACCCTGGACATGATGAAACATGGACATGGATGAAATACTGTATGCAAATGAGCCAGAGGGGCTCCATTAAAACCTGGACCCATTTGCATACAGTCCTTAATTCTGCAGGTGAGTGCCCTTTAAGGCTTCCTAATAACTTTATTGCATTTTGTGCGTGATATGTGCCGGCATCTTGTAATCTCTCCATTATTATAACTTTATTTTTTGTTCAACATTGCCTTTTTAGTAACATTATGTATGTTTCTGTGCTCTGTTTCAGAGGGAAGAATGAAAGGAAGGTGGCCCCATAGGATGCTGAAGTGCTGCAAGTGGCTGTATGATGGAAGGGAATGAGAAGGTGAACCTTTGTAGCAAGTCTGCTGGATGGCTTCAGAGGCAGGATAAGGATGCTGAGCCCTGGTTATGGAAACTCTCAAATTGCTTCTCAGCTGTTGATCAGGCGTTACCTGCTGCTGGAGAGACACCGGTAAGATAATGCCTCTGGATCGCACAGATATAGATACTAGGAGAAGTATACTTTCCACAATGTGCTATTCATGGGGGAGGCTAGGGTATTTCACCAGCTTATTTCTGTGAAACCTTAGAAGTCCTGCAGTATAAATAAATGTCCTGGTTATACTACAGTCATTGTCTGCCTGGTTATGTACTGATCGACCCAATCGTGCTTGTTCAGTTTGGCCGTGTGTGTGTTGATAATGTATAGAGGGGAGTAAGCTATTGCCTTGCATCTGATGACCCCTTATCTATTTTGAGAATGTGTGGTCACATATCCAGTTTAATGCCTGCGTTTAAAAAAACGCATTGCAGCACATCCGTTTGATTAGGCAAATCTCTCTCCAGCTGTTGCATTTTAAACGCATGCGTTAAACGCGATGTGTGACTGCACCCTGAAGATCTTCCTCTGGCACCATAAAGAGTAGATGGCCATGTTGTCTTGCTAAATTTGGTGTCTATAGGTCATTGAAGGTGAACCTTTTTAAAGGCCAAGTGCCCAAACTACAGGCACAAACCACTTTGACTGTGCCCACGCAGCAATTTAATAAGCAACTTATTGCTCCCTCCGCTACCACAGCTTTCAATCGTAGTGAATTATGATTAAAAGCAGGAGGGGAAATTTGGATTATCGTTGTAGCTTCCCTCCACGGTCCCCTTAAACATAAAGAATGGTGGGACAGGAGCTCCGATGATGTTCTACCCTGTCCATTCCTCTGCAGGAGTAGTTAAAATAAAGCTGAACTCCACACATCCTGGGTGTCCTGGGACTGCAAAAGGAGACCTTGAGTGACTTAATCTATTTGGCAAACTCTGTTCAGGGGTGATGGACAAATTTCCCACAGAGATTGCTCTGAATGCCACCTTTGTCCTCTGTGCCATAATATCATCAACACTGCTGTAGGCTATAGATCAGACTCTTCTGATCGTCACATATTGTTTTTGAAATTGTGCATATGAAATTTTGGTATATAATAACAACAATCCATTTCTTCTTTACTTTCAGAAAGACCACATGGCGAGCAGTAGACCTACCGTGGAACTGAAGGATATACCCCCACCTCCCCCACCCCCAACCTCACACCTCCAACCTCGCACAGCCAGCTTCCCACTCTCCCAAATCAAACCTCCTACCATAAAGCCAATCCATCTTCAAACTGGATCCAAAGTAAGCTGTTGTGCACTTTGTTCTAATGGCACCTCTTGCACCTCAGATATTCGTTTCAATGGGAGTGGTTTTATGCAACCCAAACCTATGCTGGACAAAAATATTTCTGGCACAGTCACCTGCCAGGTAGCACCAGGTCTACCCTTACCTCCTGAAAGTCCTTACAAAAAAGTGACTCCATCAGTTCCATGCGGCAGCTACACTGCCAGCTGCTCAAATGTGTGTATGGAAAAGCGTCTGTCTCCCTGTCACCTTCACCCTTCGCACTCGGTGCCCTGTTGTACGAATGTTCATTTAAACCAGTTTCACGGTGACCTCCACAAATTTCAGCTTCCTGCCTTTGGGACTTCTCCAGGATACTACCCTTACACTGACTTTACTAATGGGCCAGCACTTCATCTAAAAGAGCATCTTGCACAGTCTGATCTGTTATCACACTATTGCACCAGTTCTCTCCATCTGAATACTGCACCTTCTGTATTTCTCAAAGGCTCTTCCTTCTGTGATTTATTCCGGGAAAAGGTTAGTTTAATTAAGTTATTGTCTATTTGTAATGGGTCTGTCAATAGCTTCCTATGAATTTTATAGGATAGTTCTGTTTTTTATTTCTTTTTTAAAAAGAATAGGGGAGTATCTTGCCTTATTGAAAAATGTTTTGGGCACAAGGACTTGTGTGTTATGTGCATAAAACTTGTATGCAGTAATTTCAGTGCTAGGCTGTGTCTACAGGGTTGTAATCACTTGCATGACTTGTAACCAACTGTTCTCACTTGGCTACAAGTTATGTGCGGTTTTCAACACCCATTAGACTTGTAATTCAATTAATGCCCCTATAACCACTTAAATGACATCTGCCACCTGGATGAGGATTGTAAACCAACATACTGGTATGTGCCAAAAGGTGAACTTGAGGCTTTATTTAGAAATGGATTAAAAGCATGGCAGTGCAAAGGTATTACCTCCTACGCGTTTTGAGCGAACGTGTGCTCTTAGTCATGGCATAGCAACAATGCATCAAAATGAAACTTTAAAAGAAACATCTACCAATTGTCTGCGGGGGGGCATGTGTGTCATGTGGCTCAACACATCACCAAGAGACGTCCCCTAGGAATCTATGGGGGGGGGGGGGGGGTTGTATTTCATGTCATTGGATGCATCTTAAGGGGGAGTGTGAACCACAAGAAATTGTAAAATAAAATATATTACCCATTGATACAGGTGAGTTACCAGGTTACAAACAGAATTCAAACATATGGCAATGTATAGACTAGTTTTTAGCAAGTCTAGTTTTTCCAAGTGGAAGAAGAAAGATACAATATATTAAAATAAATATGACTTGGCAATAAGATATGTTAAAAATGTACTGTTGGTATGGTATAACTGTATTCCTTGCGTATAAAAAATAATCAATAATATGTGAGATCTGTTCTCAAATTCAGACCTGCAGGCGACCGTGTGCCTAACCGGGAGATACAAAGAGCTTCTCTCTGCAGTAGAATTTTTTTCTTTAATCTCCACCTCTTTTCGGAGGGTAAATTTTCTCAATACCATAGAAGCGAAAAGACGACATTTCACGCTGGCAAAATGTCTGGATCCACCAGACACATTGTTCGGTGGGTTCTTAGAACTATCTCTCAGGTGTTCAGCAATTTCTAATTTTTTAGTTTTCCAGGTTGAAGTTCCCACATAAAAAAACATTACAACTGATGCATTCAATAACATATTATATAGTTAGAATCGCAATTAATGAAGGTTTTCATGGAAAAATTTTTGGAGCCGTCTACTTTACAGAAATGGTCTGTGTGCTTGGTATAGATGCATTGTTACACTGTGTAGTGCCACAGCGGTGAAAACCTTTGACATCCAACCAAGTTCTTATAGTAAAGGTTTTTACCGTCGTGGCACTACAACGTAAAGATTTAAAAAAAAAAAAAAAAAAGTTGTATAAGATGGATAAGAAGCTCGATTGGTGGGGTTTCCAATTGTCTGACCCTCAATGATCACTAGAAATCTGAAGAATAAGGTCCTGTTCTCGACCATTAACGAGGTTCCATTAAAATTGTAAGGGAGAGTCAGAAACTGCACAGCGCTAAGGTAATGTCCACTCAGTGAGTGAGAGTTCCAGAGGTGACCAAGTGCTGTACTTGGAAATTTTTGGCAGTACTTTTACTATTGAATAGAAGGGCAGGATAGAAGCTCAACCCAGTGTTCCACCGATTATCGACAGGTTCTTAGGATTACTGGGTCTCTGCTCAAGTGATGAGTGAAGGTCCTAGTCGTTGAATTCTGAGGGTACGTTCACACGTTCAGTTTTTCAGGTGAAGTTTTTGAAGCCAAAATCGGGTGTGGGTTATAATAGGTGAGAACTTATCATTGAGAGAAGCTGTTCCTTTATTTAATTCCACTCCTAGTTTGCACATCAAACTGCTTGATTGAATGCACCCTTACCGATCAGCTTGTTACACCGCATCCACAGGATGGGGGAGAGCTTAAAGGACACCTGTCATCAGGTCTGTGTAACTTGTCCTGTCACCTCTACCTGTTGGAGCAGCTCACATGGATCCCATCCCAGCCTTTATCTAGTTATTTCATACATTATTCAGTGTAAAATCATCTATTTTTTATCATGTAAATGAGGCTGGTCACATGGTCAGAGGCAGTGATGTCACCCCTGTTACCCCTCCCCTCTCCTCCCCCTGCTCATGTCTGTGTGTAATGTATAGTAAAGTATTGCTAGTGTGTGTGCTGCATCTGCTGCATCCTCCTAATATACAGGTGAGAGACACAGACATCAGCTACACATGAATCTGACATGTTCTGCTGTAACATGGCTGCCTGGAGCTGTTGTATCTCTCCTATACACACACACATGCACACACAGGCTGCAGGGGGCGTGGCCACCAGCAAGCACATCATTATACAGCCTCACATCATTATACAGGCTGTCAGTCATGCACTGGGGGTGTGGCTATGCCTCCCACTCATGAATAAGGTGGACAGCTTGAATATGCTAATGCTTCATTGGACATTTCACAGGTCATTTGCATACAGCTTTAGGGCCTCATTGCTTAGGTTTACAGGCATGTAGAGGGACAATGAAGGGATAGAGGCAATGCTCTCTAATGGCAGCTTATGAAAATATATTTAGTTTAGGGGGGTTATTTTGCATGACGGGTTCTCTCTAAATATTTGCTGCAAACCGTTTTCTGTTTGTCAGCTTTTTTACTTCCTTGTTCCAAAACCCATAACCTTTTTATTTTTGCCTTTGCAAAACCATGTGAAGGCTTTGTATGTTTGATACGTTGTACTTCCTACTCGCTGCACTTTATATTCTGTAATGGGAAGCTGGAGAAAAATAGTAAATGTGGTAGAATTGACAATGCAGTTATGTTTTCTTATGGGCTGTTTTGCACCTTTTACTGTTTTGTGCAAATGGCACATCCCCCTTTATTCTCCGGTCGAAGTGAGGCCAAAAATACAAAATATAATCTTGATTTATATTTATCTGCAGCTTGTTTTCCCTCTTGACACACTAAATGACACCATGATGTATGGGAGCATCGTGGAGTTTTAACGAGTTATCGCAGACGAATTTTAAGTATATTCAAGCTAAAACCATTGGTAGAATGTAAAGAGAAATATTCCTTTTATTTTTGGGCTCAATTTGTCATTTTGACCAACAAGTGAAATATTGGGCAGATAAGTGCAGTGTGAGAACGGCCCATGGCTGCAATGTTACGATGAAGTATTCACTGGCATCTGAATGACTTGCAGCGCAACATTTCATTTGTGTCACCAAGTAGAAAATGCCGAGTGACATTACACATATGGCTGTTTATGTATGGAAGAAGGCAAAGCAATTGTTCAGTACTTACTGTAGGGTCTTGCACAATGCTAGTGCTCCACTAAGATCATTAAAGTTCACTTAATTGTGGTAATCTCTGCCGCAAATCCACTGGCTGTGAATGAACCCTTAGGCCTCAACCACTCAGACCCTTTCACCGGTTTGCACATCTGTGTGTCTTCTGTCCAGGACTGTCGATTGTCATTGCTGTGCAAGGGGACTTTGCACGCTGATGACACATGGGGCGCAAACATCCGGCCACAGACCTGTTACTTGGTAGCTTGACGGGGGTAATCCATCCTGCCTGATATTGTAGTCCAGTATCGTTGTTGCAGAAAAGGCCCCCCCACCACCACCACCACCCACACACAATGGGGCAGATTTATCAAGTGTCTGAAAGTCAGAATATTTCTAGTTTCCCATGGCAACCAATCACAGCTCAGCTTTCATTTTATGAGTGCTCATGAATATTTTAAAGGGGAGCTGTGATTGGTTGCCATGGGCAACTAGAAATATTCTGACTTTCAGACACTTGATAAATCTGACCCTATAGGTTCATCTTGCGCTCCTCCTTCCTACTCCACTCCAACAATTGGACATATAGAACTAGTGACCGGTGCTGCAACTGCTGATGGCAAGTGATGCAAAGCTCCCTGCGTGATGGAGCCATGTCCCTCAGCATCAGAGGGGGACCGATGGTTCTACATGGTGGAGATATCAAGCATATGCTTTTTCATTTTAAGGTAATTAACCCATTTTATTTTTTTTACCTTTATCAATTAGACCACAGGCAATGGGGTGGCTGATGCAAGTATATGGCCTAATATTGCTCCTCCAAATGCTCAGTCTGCCGCTCTTCCTTTATGTAACGGCTGTGGAACTCAAGGAAACTTGAAAGAAACTGCAATGCTGCTTGCTAAGAACTTCTGTAAGGCGTCACAGAAATACGGTTAGTTTGATCAATGTGGGAAATTCCAGCTTTCTGTGTGTTAAAATATATATATTTGAATTTTATTTGCTTGCTCTTGTAGGATCCCCAGAATTGTCTCTTACCGGACAGATACCAGAGAATCTGCCACCTATTGGAGTGTTTTGGGACATAGAAAACTGTTCTGTCCCCAGCGGTCGTTCAGCAGTCAGTGTGGTGAAACGGATTCGGGAGCGACTTTTCAAAGGTCACAGAGAAGCAGAGTTTATCTGTGTCTGTGATATCAGTAAAGAAAACAAAGAAGTTATTGAGGAACTTAATAACTGTCAGGTAATACCCAGCTTCATTTATGTATATAACACATATAATGTTCCGCTCCATACAGAGCTGGGAAAATCAAATACAAGACTTAGAAACACATGTTTAATGAGACTTTGTAATTGGGCAAAGTCTAATTGACAACAGGTACCCTCTCCCCCATTACCTGTATACATTGGGTCTACCACCTATCTACATTACAGCAAGGCTAGTTTGGGCAGCTACCCTGGCCGTCTCATCTAACAGATGATGACTTCAGTTACTAGATGCCCTTTATTATGACTCCCTGCTATTACAAGGCAAGCTCTTTTAATGGGAACGTCCAATGTAACTTCTCCACTATTTACAGAATTGGCGATAAGCAATGGATTACTGGGTATCTAATAGCTGCGGTTCTTGGCGTTCTGGGAAAAGGAGGACCATAAAACTTCATCTGGATAGTGCCGGTTTGAACATGTACCTGGTACTTTATTCCCTTCTAAGGAGCTTCCTCTTGGTTCCCAGCAGCAACACCGATCTGTAAATTCTCCTCCATGTTAACACTGGCTCCCATGAATTGCTGTGGGTCTGTTCTTTTAATCGATAGTGTAAAACGTGCAAACTTGGTGCAACCCTCTTTTAGCTCTGAAGAAATTTAAAGTTTTTTATACGGCCGTGTGTTTACCGTAATGTTTCAATAATGGGTAGCACAGCGTCACTTCGGTGGCTAATACGGTCATACATTTGAATGGCTGTATTGGCCACTGTTGGGGCACAGCTGGCAGGGGAATGGTCTGTCACAGGGTGTTCCTGTCCTCACACCGACGCACTTACTGCAGCCAGCGAATTTTCGCAAGTGAAAACTTGACCACTGATTTCTCTGCTTGGTAGGCCTCTTGATGTATCCGGATGTGGTGTGGCAGGGATATCATATGCATCTTGGGGGGAATTTATCCCCCGGCATATCAGAACCCTGAGCATGGATATACTTCCAGCATATATTTTGTTTCGATCTTTGTTCTCATTTAGAACTTCATCAAATTTGTTACTCTGCAAGCCCTCAGAGATTAACACGTTGCAAGTCGGGCACCGTGCAGTTACAGAACCCCGGCATATATGCAGGACTCCTGTGCTCCTTGATAACGACTAAGATCTGTGGGCCTGTACATGCAGCTGCACTCTATCAATATGATCCCTTTTTATCATGAACAGGTTACTGTTGCGCACATTAATGCTACAGCGAAGAACGCTGCAGATGACAAGCTCCGGCAGAGCCTGAGGAGGTTTGCTGACACGCACACATCTCCAGCCACTGTGGTTCTGGTTTCCAGTAAGTATAACATTATATTTTCCCACTCCAATGCACACACATGCCTGTTTAGTTTGCAGGTAATATTGCAATACAGGCAGTCCCCTACTTAAGAACACTCGACTTACATACAACCCCTAGTTACAAACGGACCTCTGGATATTGGTAATTTATTGTACTTTAGTCCTAGGCTAAAATCATAAGTAACAGTTATCACAGGTGTCTGTAATGAAGCTTTAGTGTTCATATTGATTCTTATGACAACCCAACATTTTTTAAATCCAATTGTCAGAGACCAAAAAAGTTCTGGCTGGGATTACAATGATAAAATATACAGTTCCGACTTGCATACAAACTCAACTTAATCTTGTATGTAACCCGGGGACTGCCTGTACAATGATTTGGCAGTCCAGATGACACTTTCTTCTCTCTTCCCCTCACTGTATATAGCTGATGTTAACTTTGCTCTGGAAATAAGTGACCTGCGGCACCGCCATGGATTCCATATCATCATTATTCACAAGAACCAAGCCTCTGAAGCGTTGCTTCACCATGCACATGAGCTCATCCCCTTTGAAGAGTTTATTACCGATCTTCCACCTAGGCTTCCCTTAAAACCACAAGTAATGTATTTAATATCTCTTTTAAATGCATCCTGCATAGACTTGTTATTGCTGCAGCCTGTCGCTGGTCATTGCATGCCATATATGATTAGCTATGATTTGTGGGGGCAGTCATACAAAGCCTAGCAGGAAGCCGCTGCACATCTGTGTCTGGACAATTTAATTTAGTACATTTGTAGAAAAATAAATTAAGTTTGTTTCCCTAACCATAGGGGTTAACAATTTGATCAGTGGAGATCTGACCTATTCTCAAAAGGTGAGTTTAACCTGCTGCTACATCAATAAGTGAGAACAGGACCTCCATTCTTATCAGTGGGGTACATTATTGTGATCGGTGAGTGTCCTAGCAATCAGATTCCCACGGACAGGTTGCTATCCTATGGACATGGGAAAACCATCAAATTTTGAACGGCTTTCTTTTTAGAGGACCTCTCGTTTATCAACTGCAACTCTTTGCATCTTTTAAAGGAGCACTCCAGTGAGGGCCTATTCATTAAATAATGCCTGGTGCAGTGCCTGAAGAGATGACTTATTTTCGTTTCATTTGAGTCCTTCTTATTTCAGGCCCTGCATAGTTCGATTATCAGCTTTAAATGGAGCTTTCCCTTTTAATAGCTATATTTATTATAGTTAGATTTTTTTTTTTTAAGGAACTTTGTCTGAGTATCTGTGATGGGCTCTCTTCTCCAGCTCAGGACTGCAGTTCTGTTTTGTGGAGACCCTCTTTAACCCCATACATGACCGACAATTATTGGTGCAAGAATGTCCAGGTCAATTTTTGCAGTTCTGCTAAGCGCTTTTTTTTAATGACAATATCTTTGGAAGCGCTTTACATTTTAAATGTTTTCAGTTTGTTTTATTTTTTTAATGACTTTCATTTGTTTAGAATGTGTTTTTTAATTTAATTTTTCTTTATGAAATTAGCTGATAAATGACTTTTTTTTTCCTAATTAAAATTTTTTTTTTTGTAAAACTGAATTAACTTTTTTACCAAAGTTTTCAAATGTGTACAGCATTACTCAATCTGACTTACCCCAAGTTAAGCTACAAATGCAGAGATTGAGTGTAATTCTGCAAACTTTAATCTTTCCTGTAGGTTAGTCCACATTCTGCCTCCAGCTGATGGGCTGAAGGGGGGCACATTTC
Organism: Engystomops pustulosus; assembly: GCA_019512145.1. NCBI lineage: Eukaryota > Metazoa > Chordata > Amphibia > Anura > Leptodactylidae > Engystomops > Engystomops pustulosus. The sequence goes on from CM033648.1 coordinate 22,505,789, forward strand.
AAGCACTTATATCTCCTCAAACCTGGCACCTAAAAAAAAAACACAATACTGCTGAATTCGGGAGAATCTTGCCTTTAATATAAGTATGGATACTTCACAAAACCACCCTTAAAGTTACACTCTCGCATCTCTGAAATAGAAAGCTATATATAAAGCTGGAGTGGATATCTTTATCCATGAATCATAAATGCACAATCCTAATATCATATATCCTAATATTTAATATAACACCAGTATTGTGTTTCTAGGTGCCAGGGCTCAGGAGATATAGCCACTGTCATTAGGTTTATAAATGTCTTTTCTGCAGGGATATGGAAACCATGCTATTTGGGCTCTGTCACATGGGTGGTTGTGGGCTGGAGCAGAGTTTAACCCAATATACTAATGAGCTCCACGATCCAAAGAGAAAAAAATATTGTGTCAGGTGGACAGCATCAAAGATCTGATCAGTGTTATAATACCACAGTGTTGTGTATATGGAAGCTGTGTTCTGAATTATAGGACCTTAAACCCCTACCTTTTTTTACCGTTTCTTGCAGCAGTGCCATACTCTGTTATATGTATATAACTTGCCAACAAATAGGGATGCAAAAAGTATCAGCAATCGCCTCCGACGACTTTCTGATAACTGTGGGGGGAAAGTAATGAGCCTGTCAGGCAGCAGCGCCATTCTCCGCTTCATCAATCAAGAGAGTGCCGAGCGGGCCCAGAAACGCATGGAGAACGAGGATGTTTTTGGCAACCGGATCACCATATCTTTTGCACCTAAAAATCGAGAGTTTACAGATGTAAAGAATGCTAGCTGCAACAATGGGGACAAGGCAAAGTCTCCCAAAAAAGTGAACAAAAACACAAAGCTGTGCCTCTCTGCTAAAGATCAGCATGACCCACCATCAAACGCCAAAAGTTCTGGAAACAAGGCTGCTCACAGCTCTAATAAAAATTCAAATGTGAAAAGTCTGCAGGTAAGTTGTGGAACATGACGCCAGGCGTCGGAACCTGAATATTTTAAGATACACTTTATTTTGATGGTAGTTTAAGCCAGGGGCACTATAGCATAGATCCAGGTACTGTGACACTGGTAATACTCTTATATTTGTTATCCATGACCTCTTTACTTCTAAAATCAACTCTTGTAATTGTGCTAATGAGTCTTAGGTGCTGTGGTGGGAATTTTCTGAGCCCCTCCACGCTGCAGCATCACCAACTGTTAGAATGAACCAAACTTGTCTCCCCTCCCTCTGTTCCCACTGTGCTAAAACTGAGAGCAGAGGAAGAGAAGTGCTGAGGGAGCAGGGAAGAGAAAACGTAGCAGTCTGAAGCTGCAACACAGGGCTCGTCTCTCTCATACTCATAATTTTAAAAGATGTTATCCATATATCGGATCAGGGTGAGCTGGTGCCGGAGCTTAGTTTTTAGTTTTTTAAACTTTATGGCCGAAGCTGCTTTGGTGCAGGGAGGTGCACGGTTGCGCGCATGGTAAGCGCCGAGCGCGTACCTCCCTGCGCTGAAGCAGCTTCGGCCATAAAGTTTAAAAAGTGTTTTTAAACCGCGATACTGCGGTTTAAAACACTAACAAAAATAAGCTCCGGCACCAGCTCACCCTGAGCTGGTGCTCAGTAGTTCCCTCTTATACCTGCCACTTAAAGTCATAGGTTTCCTTTAATGATGGTGTATGTTGGAAAATGAGTCGGTTTGTAAATATAAAATATCTGATTTTTAAAAAAAAACTTAAATCCATTTTTATCAATAACCTCCTTCCCTCTTATATCAAATATTAGAAGTCACTGTGCCTGGATCTACAAGTAAGTGTCCCTGGTTTATCATGACGGATTATTATGGTATGATTTCATTGGTTTGTCACCTCCAAAACCTAAAAAACCTTCTACACCTGTAATATGAATGCAAATTTCTCCTATCCCAGGAGCTGTGCCAAATGCAGTCTAAAGCATCTAACAAGACGAATGGAAATCCTCAAGAGAAAGAGAGAAGGAAAAATGGAGACAAATCAAACGCTGTATGTCAGAGCAGCGCTTCTGTTTCCAGCCATGTGTCTGTGACCACAAAAAATGTTGGAACGGAAGAGAAAACCATCAAAGCTATTCAAAGGTATAAAGTCATTACTGGATTGTTCTGGGCTCCATGGCATATTAAACATTCTATATAATTTTTTTTTTTTTAATTTTCTAGACGTGAGGTCTCTGTTAATGGAACCTTTTCTGAATCTTATGTGGAGAAACCAGACAAGGAAGAAGCCTCATTTCAAATCAGTAATCCATCGGCTTTCAGCAAGCTGTCAGGATCTCGGCAGCTCAGTCCTGTCAGATCTTCTCAAAGCGGATGGTCTTCAAGGTAATAAAGGTTTTTTAATATGCCTGGGAATGTAAAGAAATGAAACCGTGTGACTTTTTTTTTTTTTCCTCCCTAGAAACATGTCCCCAAGTGTTTCCAACTGTTCATCTCCCCTGCTGTCGCCTCAGACTGGTGCTACCGAGCCATCCGCTGATCCATTTGCAAATGGTGCTGATATTCAGATTGGCAATCTGGATTATAGGCGCTCCAGGAAGGAACTTTTGCAAACTTTGCGTGATGTCTTTTCCAGACATGGGAAGGTAGGTACTTAGACCTGTTTAATCATTGTGTGGTTTTTAGAATGTCCTTTACCTCACAATAGTGCAGATATGTTCTGGCTCCGTTCTCTATGAACTTGCTCTGTAAACAGCTTTGGTCACACAGGCTTTTACTTCCTCACAATCTCAGTATAACTATAGCATGAATTTTAACTTTTTTGGCAAACCTCAAAGCAGACATCTGCTATCTTTTAAATGGATCTTAAATCTGTGTTGCTATATTTATTGATTTGCCCCCCTATCACCACACAAGTACTAGCTCATTTGTTAAAATTACTGGTATAACAGATGTGATGAGAATCTATTGAACCCTGGACTTTTCCTGACTTTTTGTCTTTAAGTTAAAACACGTCGAGCTCAGCCCTCATACCGATTATCAGTTAAAGGCCACAGTACAGATGGAGAATCTGCAGGAAGCAATTTGTGCAGTCAACAGTCTACATAGATACAAGATAGGAAGCAAGAGAATCCAAGTGTCCTTGGCCACTGGGGCAGCCAATAAATCCCTCTCGTTGCTAAGGTAATGTGCACCATTCACATACAAAGCTCTTATGTATGACCTACATTGAGAAAGCATACTCTGTACTTCCCAGTCAATAAAATATCTCATTGTGTTGTCATCTACTTCCCTCTACAGCTTTGGAACAATTTCCATCCTCCAAGATTCTCCTGCTTGCTGCTTACCATTGTTTAAATTTACAGAAATCTATGAGAAAAAGTAAGTTTGTCCAACGATCATCTTTAGGTCTTAAATACCAATCTTTGTTAAATTACAAAGCTTCTTAAAGGCCCCCCCCCCCCCCCCCAAAGTAACTTTAAAGAAAAGCTTTTATGAATCAAGCATGCCTTGAGAATGCTGTAGCTACACTGATGCAGAAACAAAATTAGGCTCTGTCGCTCCTATGGCTGCTTTGTGCTTCTCCTCTTACACTTATTATGCACCACTCCAGAGAACGCTGTATTCGCTTTGTTGTTCCTGACAGGCAGAAATAATCAATTGCTGAACCAAACCCCAGATGCTGTGTGTGAGGCATCCAGATCAGGCTGATTAATCCTGTCTGCACAGTTCAGGAAGCTAATAATAGTAATATGTTTATGTACAGCAGGGAGTCTGCATCCAGCTTTCCCAAGGTCCTGAATTGAATAATTTCTTTGAGCAAAACCTCTCGGATCAGGAATTAAGCAAGATATTGCGTGGTTTTTATAGTAAAACTATTCTTTTTAAAGGGGGCGATTAGTTGGGTCAGAGTTTACCTTTCTCTATGTGAAAGAGATCTGTGGACGAAATGGGAAATTTTTCTATCTAAAATCATTGCTGTGAGGAGTGGTGCCCTCATACCCTCAGGAAACTGCTCAACCGGGCATCATTTTCAAATTAAAAAAAAAATGTCCCCAGATTTGTTGTTCCGTTCAAACATGGCACCTAGCCTCCAGGGTTTTTTTTTATCATTTTGGTCCCTTTGTTATTATGGAGTCCTCCATAATTATTAAATGTCATAAATCAGTTCATTTGAGCAGTATGTAAAGTGTTTTGTATGAAATCAGATGGCGTCCACTTCAATCAATTTTTCCAAACACCTGAGCTGCCCATGTGCGTTGGCAGTGTCTGATATTTTAATATTGCAGCCAAACCCCCATCTAGTTTAACCTGCAGCACTGAAAATTGCCAATAGGAGTATACACTATATTTATTAGATATAGATATAATGCATTGGATATTTAGTTTGTAACCCTTTGCTCCTTTCTCTCCTATTAGGTTTGGACACAAGCTGATTGTGTCAGATCTGTACAGACTAACAGACACTGTTACCATCCGTGACCAGGGAAATGGTAGATTGGTGTGTCTTTTACCAAGCTTTCAGGCAAGGCAAAGTCCATTAGGGTCTTCTCAGTCACATGATGGTTCCTCAACGACCTGTAGTCCTGTGGTATTTGAAGAGTTGGAATATCATGATCCCGTCTGCAGACTGCATTGCACCAATAAGAAACTTTGGTAAGAAACTGGGGTCACTCTTTCATGCTGGTGGCATTTTTCAGTCGTGATTCGGTGATTTGTAGATGCCCTACTGAGCCTGTGATTAATATGGGTGTACTAATAATTAAATTTTTTTTTATGCACGTGGATCATGGAAGTGAATAGAAGTCTATAGGTCTGTTTGACCCCCTTACCGACGCGCGCCGTAACAGTTTGCCGCACATCGGGTGCAGGTACATGGCGAGGGCTCAGACTGAGCCCTCTCCATAGCTGGTAAGTCTTTGCTGCATATTGCAGCAAAGACTTACCGGTAACAAAGCCACCACCATCTTGCCGAGGACCGTCGCTCCCCGTGACGTCGGGGAGTCTCGTCTTAACCCTTGAATGAGGAGGAAAATCTCCATATACTGCCATACTGTAGTATGGCAGTATATGATGGGATCGATCAGACAACCTAGGGTTAAAGTAGCCTAGGGAGTCTGAAAAAATAGTTAAAATTAAAATTAAAAAGTTTAAAATATTCTAATAAAAAAACTTCAAATCTCCCCCTTTCCCTAGAACTGATATAAATATAAAAGTCAAACTCCTTGGGTATCGCCACATCCGATATATAACTGTTTTTCACTGCATTTAACCCTGCAACAAAAAATGACGCCCAAAGTTGAAAATGGCACTTTTTTGCCATTTTAAAAAACATAAAAAATTCTTTATAAAGTGATCTTTATAAAGTGATCAGTCTGTAGGACAGCAGCTGGAAAGGTAGTAGGTGGCGTATATACACTCACCGGCCACTTTATTAGCTACACCTGTCCAACTGCTCGTTAACACTTAATTTCTAATCAGCCAATCACATGGCGGCAACTCAGTGCATTTAGGCATGTAGACATGGTCAAGACAATCTCCTGCAGTTCAAACCGAGCATCAGTATGGGGAAGAAAGGTGATTTCAGTGCCTTTGAACGTGGCATGGTTGTTGGTGCCAGAAGGGCTGGTCTGAGTATTTCAGAAACTGCTGATCTACTGGGATTTTCACGCACAACCATCTCTAGGGTTTACAGAGAATGGTCCGAAAAAGAAAAAACATCCAGTGAGCAGCAGTTCTGTGGGCGGAAATGCCTTGTTGATGCCAGAGGAAAATGGGCAGACTGGTTCCCGCTGTTAGAAAGGCAACAGTGACACAAATCGCCACCCGTTACAACCAAGGTAGGCAGAAGAGCATCTCTGAACGCACAGTACGCAGATGGGCTACAGCAGCAGAAGACCACACCGGGTGCCACTCCTTTCAGCTAAGAACAGGAAACTGAGGCTACGATTTGCGCAAGCTCATCGAAATTGGACAGTAGAAGATTGGAAAAACGTTGCCTGGGCTGATGAGTCTCGATTTCTGTTGCGACATTCGGATGGTAGGGTCAGAATTTGGCGTCAACAACATGAAAGCATGGATCCATCCTGCCTTGTATCAACGGTTCAGGCTGGTGGTGGTGTCATGGTGTGGGGAATATTTTCTTGGCACTCTTTGGGCCCCTTGGTACCAATTGAGCATCGTTGCAACGCCACAGTCTACCTGAGTATTGTTGCTGCCCATGTCCATCCCTTTATGACCACAATGTACCCAACATCTGATGGCTACTTTCAGCAGGATAATGCGCCATGTCATAAAGCTGGAATCATCTCAGACTGGTTTCTTGAACATGACAATGAGGTCACTGTACTCAAATGACCTCCACAGTCACCAGATCTCAATCCAATAGAGCATCTTTGGGATGTGGTGGAACGGGAGATTCGCATCATGGATGTGCAGCCGACAAATCTGCGGCAACTGTGTGATGCCATCATGTCAATATGGACCAAAATCTCTGAGGAATGCTTCCAGCACCTTGTTGAATATATGCCACGAAGAATTGAGGCAGTTCTGAAGGCAAAAGGGGGTCCAACCCGTTACTAGCATGGTGTACCTGATAAAGTGGCCAGTGAGTGTATTCCTTTCAGGTTACTTGCTTACCTGTGGTAAAGGGTTAATGCACTGACCAGAGACTGCACAGTCCTAATTACCAAGTGCAGCTGGGAAAAGGGGTTTTAACCCAGAGCTGCATCCTGGGCTGGAGCACTGTGTGAGAGACATTGCTCTAGAAGGCTGGCCAGCCGTGAGTATGCTGTTTTGCTAGAGAGGGACTTGCTGATGTGCAGGTAGTGCTTTTTTGTTTCCCGCCTTGTTTTATTTTACTTGCCTGTAAAGCTGCATTGTTTTGGCTGCCAATAAAAGCTGCAAGGAAACCGCATTTTTGCCGTCAAGCCTGTCTGTGTCTCTGGACTTTATCACATTAAAAACTGACCCCGCTACAAGTCCTAAAAATGACACCACCCACAGCTCCATACACCAAGGTATGAAAAAGTTAATAAAGGCAGATGGCAAAATAAAAAAAAAAAATGTACAGGAGGTTTTAATGTTTGGAAATGTATGAAAACATTATAAAACCTATACAAATTTGGGGTCCCCGTGATTGTACCGACCCAAATGATAAAGTAGACATATAATTTGGGGCAAACAATGAAAGCCGTAAAATCAAAGCCCACAAGAAAACAACGCAAATGCGTTTCTTCACCATTGTCACTGCATTTTTTTTTTCCCGCTTCCCAGTACACAGTATGGAATATTTAAATACCGTCACTATGAAGTGCAACTTTTTAAGCAGAAAATAAGCTGTCATAGAGCTTTGTCTAAAAATACAAAAGTTAGATTTTTGAAGGTGGGGAGTGAAAAATGGAAATGAAAAAATGAAGGGCCAGGTCATTAAGGGGTTAAAAAACAAGTCAATGGAAGCATAAGAGGCATAATGCAAGGAACAAAAGCAAAACATGTAACACAACCTTACACCTCAAGCATGCAGGTGGGAGGACGAGGGGGGGGGGGGGGACGCTCCCCTCTATTGAATGCTGAGCCCCCCCCCCCCTGCTCTGTCAGTGTGGTGATATACTGTATGCTCACCGTAACGTGACCGGGTGCCATAGACCCCTATTGTTGCAATTTGCATATGTGTAGAAGAGAACACCCCCTCATACATTTCTGTTGTATTTCAGCAGGCATGATTTTGATCCAGACTCTTACATAATCCCTTATGTCACCCAGTCTTTGAAAATCTTTGCTCCTCAAGTTCACAGCCTCCTGCAGACTCATGAGGGTACAGTCCCCCTTTTAAGGTAAGTACACACTTGTACTCCTAAAATATGGAATAAAACAAAGTTCCCTATCCTAATCACGTAGTAGTTTCATTGTGGGTTTTTCTCCCATTTTACAGTTTCCTTGACTGCTATGCAGCAGAGTTCGGTGCGCTGCATACAGTGGAGGAAGGACAAGGAGGAGTACCACTGGAGCATCTGATCACTTGTGTGCCAGGGGTTAATATTGCCACTGCTCAAAATGGCATCAAGGTTGTCAAGTGGATACACAACAAGCCACCAGCTCCGAATTCAGGTTGGTTAAAAAAAAGTTTACATTTGTGCCCTTCCTAAGTACTTACCGTCCTCATAAGCCAGAATAGGGTATGCATCATTTTACCATATTGCAACATGATTTTTTTTCTTTTTTGCTTTGCTTTTTAGATCCCTGGATGTTGCGGTCCAAAAGTCCTGTTGGCAATCCTCAGCTGATACAGTTCAGCCGAGAGGTCATTGATCTACTCAAAAATCAACCTTCTTGCATAATGCCAGTATCTAAATTTATCCCAACATATCATCATCATTTTGCAAAGCAATGCAGAGTGTCAGATTATGGCTACTCTAAGCTGATGGAACTTTTAGAGGCTGTGCCACATGTTCTGCAGGTATTTTACGATTTTATAGTGGTTCAGAAACCTTAGTGGACTTGTGTACAAATCATTATCCTGGGATGTATGACTGTTTGTCCTTGCCCCACCCCAGGTGTTTGTTTGCTAGCTTTATCTGAATTTTACAATTAAGCTAACTAACATTGCACTATGTAGCAGCTTTAGTAAACAGCTCCTAAATAGATTGGGGTAACAAGTCCTCATTTTATTTTATTTTTTTTTATTTTTTTTTTGCAGCTCTGTTTTTTGCAAATTCAATTTTGATGGCATAGAACCACTGTTAGTGCATTTTACAAGGTGCACCATTTTATTTTCATAATGCTCCCAAGAGGATGGATAGAAGCATGTGTTCATTTTTGTGTAGTACATAATAGGCCTAACTATTTTCTTGCTGATTTTTCAGATCCTTGGAATGGGCTCAAAACGCTTCTTGACTCTAACCCACAGAGCGCAGGTGAAGCGCTTTACCCAAGACCTTTTAAAGCTCTTGAAGTCTCAGGCCAGTAAACAGGTCATTGTAAGAGAGTTCTTACAAGCGTATCATTGGTAAGTAAAATGGGTGGAGGATATCAACTGGGGTTTCCACAAACCTACACCAATTACAGCACCAAGAAAGACTAGATCTGCAAATGATCTTTTCAAGCACCTAGCTCTGTTGCAGGTGGAAAAGGGATAATTACCATATATACTTGAGTATAAGCCTAGTTTTTCAGCACAAAAATGTGCTGAAACCCCAACTCTGCTTATACTCGAGTAAAAAAAAAAGTTTTACCAGGTTTTTGTGGTAAAATTAGGGGCCTCGGCCTACACTTGTGTCGGCTTGTACTCGAGTATATACGGTAACTTATTTTTGGACAAGGGGAAACCTGACTGAATACTTTGTATCTGGTTTGGTGTGTCTGTTATGTCCACTTGGCCCAAATGGACAGGGTGGTGTTTAAGTGTCTCTACTGCCCCACTAAAGAACTCCTGGAAGTAGAATACCATACTGGTATAGTAGCAAGGGGGATGGGGGGGTACAATGTCCGACTTGTGCACAGGCTGCGGGCAGCGGGCAGCTTTTATGATTTGCATTCCTCTTTGCAGAGCATTTCTTGGGGAATCGGTAACCTAATTGACTGCACAACAAGTTTTATACTTGCATTTCTTGTGATTTGATTATTCCCTAAAGGGATATTCCCATTTTGGCAAATTAATGTTATCTGTATGAAGAAAAATATACATTTTTCCAATATACTTTCTATATGGATTCCTCATGGTTTTCTAGATCTCTGCTTGCTGTCCTTCTATAGAATACTTCTGTTTGTTTTTCATTGGTCAGATTTCTGTCCATTGGAAGTAAACATGGAAGCTTTCTAAAGCAGGACAGCAAGCGGAGATCTAGAAAACTGAAGAATTGATACAGAAATTATATTGAAAAATGTAAACTTTATTACATCCAATGTATCAATCATTTTATGAAATGGTAATACCCCTTAACTTCTCCGTGGTTTTGTAATTTCAATGGATTGTTTTTTATTTATTTTTATTTTTATATTTTAATTTTTTTTTATTATTATTCATTTTCTCATCACAATTTGGCCTTTTTTAACAGGTGTTTTTCAAGAGACTGGGATGTAACAGAATATGGAGTGTGTGAGTTGGTTGACATAGTATCAGAGATACCTGATACCACAATATGCGTTACTCAGCAAGAAAATGAGATTGTGATCTCAATTCCCAAACGAGGTATGATAAACCATGGCTGGTGATGTGTAGTAACCTGTGCAAACCATTCCTCAATATCAAATGACCGTTGTGACCATGTTCTGGTCTTCTGCAACATACATGCCATCCACCCTGTGTTAGAAATGTTTTGTATCCCTTTTTAATGGTACGTCTTTAGAAAAATAAAATCTTTGTCTTTTAGAACGTACCCCAGAAGAGATTGAAAGGACAAAGCAGTTTTCAAAGGAAGTGGTAGACTTGTTGCGTCACCAGCCTCATTTCAGAATGCCATTTAATAAGTTTATTCCATCCTACCACCACCATTTTGGCAGACAATGTAAACTTACATATTACGGGTTTACCAAACTGATTGACCTCTTTGAAGCCATACCAGATGTCTTACAGGTGAGTGCATAGCGTGTCAGATGATGTACCCTGTACCTAACATGCATGTAACTATTCATTAAGCACTTCAAGGGGTTTGCCCATGATAAATTTGTCAAATTTGAATCCCTTAGATCCTTAAAGATCATTTTTAACCCCTTACTAAATTTACCCGGTTTTATTGCTGTTTTGGCTTTTGGAATTTTACACTGACAATTACCAAGTTATAGTGTGTGCGGGGACTCTCTAAGCAGATGCTTCATGATCCCTCTGATAATCTGAGCACGTAGTCAGCCCACAGCAGAGTACAGGTTTATCTACACTTTTTTATTTAGCTTCTGAACATTCTCCTAGTATCTGACACCTAGGAAGAGATGACAGTCATGAGATGGATTTAAGACACAATGACACTCTGCTCTCACCTTTACTATGTCCCCCTTCCCTAGGATAAAGACCTTATCTTGCCTGTAGCTAGTAGTGTAAGTCTTGGCACACTGTTTTCTGGCAGGAAGTGTCTGAGCTGGTCTTGTTATCAAAGAGGCAGAGAGCACTGCAGTGTGCAGACAGGGGATAAGAATCCAACCATAGTCAGAAAATTTACGGTCAGATCCAAGGACAACCAAAATTGTGTACACCAGGACTGACAGGTTGGAATTATCTGAAATGCTGTAGTTTTGTCAATAACCATGAATTGGAGACTGTGTTATTTTGTTATCCTGAGAATATTTAAGAATCTTGTCTTTGTGGGAATACCCCTTAAAGGACAATGTCATTTGTTTTGCAAGGTTTTTCAATTTCATTCCCCCGTCCTTTAAAAAAATCCATAACTTATTCATTTTTTTCCTTTTACAGAGCTGTATGAGGGCTTTTTTTTTTTTTTTTTTTTTTTTTTTTTTTTTTTTCCCTGCCAAACGAGGTGTACTTCCTAGCGACGGCATTTCGTTTTCCTTGCTGGTTGGAAAAAATATTTATACCAATTTAAGTTTTTATGGTTTTCACAAATTTATTCCTTGGGTTGGTACAATCAGAGATGCCACATTTTTTTAGGGTTTATGTTTTAATACATTTTGTACAAAAGGTTTTAAAATCTGTCAAAACTCCTCATGATAAACCAGTGACACTTACTCATAGATCCAGGCACTGTCACTGGTAATCTTGTATTTAACCATGGCCTCCTACATTCTAAAATCAACTTTTACAATTCTGCAAATAAGCCAGTATGGTTCTGGTGTAACTACTTGTGAAGCTCCCACACAGAGGGCTACTGGTAACACCCCTCTACGATCATTACTATACTTTAAAAAGTTGAATTAAGGAGGCGGCAATGGATAACACGCAAAGATCCTGGCACTGACTGTGGTCATCTTTAGGTGTAAGTTTCCCTGGTTTATCTTGCTTAGTTTTGATGGTAGATTTCCTTTTAAATACACTGATCACAAGCCCTCATACAGGGTCTGGTAAAGTTATGCTGCTGCTCTCGCTCCAGGTCATGCACAGGGTTACAGGATAGATTCCCTTTTACTTCTCTCATGTCCCGCAAGTACGATGCCTAGTAATCCTTCTAGAGAGGGGTTGTACGTGCTTCCCTCTTATGGGTCTGAAATCTTTGCGTTGCTCACTCCTTGTAGGTTTTAGAATGTGGTGAGGAAAAAATTTTGACCCTGACCGAAATGGAGCGTATTAAAGCTTTAGCTTCCCAGCTTGTAAAACTTCTACGCTCGCAGAAAGACTCCTCCTTAATGATGCCTGACTTGCTTACTGAATATAGCAAGACGTTTGGCTACAGCCTGAGGCTCCACGATTACGATGTCAGCTCTGTACCAGCATTGATGCAGAAACTATGCCATGTTGTTAAGGTAACCAAACCTCTAAATGTCATGCAACATCCATTCTGCATTCATCTCTAGACACTGGGAGGATGGTACTTTCACAGTGGTGTTGCTTTATACACTGGTCACGGGTCACACAGGGTGCTGGGTAAATTCTGTTTGTATTTTTGTACTAGTCAGCATTATTGGTTATGATTGTAGATGGCAATATGCTGAATATCCTGCTTTATTTCAGATTATAGACTCTGCCTCCGGGAAGCAGATCCAGCTGATCAACAGGAAGTCTCTGCGTTCCCTGACCACGCAGCTATTGATTCTGCTCATGTCCTGGGATGACTTGTCTTTACTCACTGTTGACCAGCTGCAGCAGATATATGAAAGTTTCCATGGCGTTCCATTAAATCCATGTGAATATGGATTTGTGTCCTTGACTGAACTACTAAAAAGCCTTCCCTACTTGGTTGAGGTAGGTCACCTTGAATTCATGTTCAGGTTTGTCAGGGCAGGACGTAAAATGTTGACTGCCTGGACTCTTATCCATATCTTTTGGAGCTGTCCTAGGATTTCTCCCTACAGGGGTGATTGGTAAATCATTACAAGATGACCCAGCCTGGGTTTTGTTACATCACCACGATATCTCCCTTGGCTGCATTTACCAGATGTCTGAGAAAAGCTGTCTAAGCGCCAAGGCCTCCAAACTGGCCTGCTGGTGCATGGATGACCCACCCTCACTGCACCAATGGCTGAGAAGTGTTCATGAACTCGTGTTAAGACCTGAGAAGTGGTGCTCACAGTAGCGCCACTTGGAAGAGTCCAATCCATACATTAGTTGCACAGGACCCACATCAAAGAACAAAAAATTACAACGTAGACATATACAAAGGCCAGCGCCTCTGAATAAAACAAAATAATGTGCTGCATCGCTCAGTTTTGGTTCTCTTTGCCATGTAACTTAAGTATTTCTCTTGCAGGTGCAAACCAATGACCTGAATGAAGACAGCCTCCAGCTGACATCTCTTTATTTGTTTGCTAAGAATGTGCGTTCGTTACTCCATACTTATCACTACCAGCAGATCTTCCTACATGAATTCCCAACTGCATATAGCAAATATGTTGGGGAAGTGCTGCAATCCAAGCAATATGGCTATAACAGCCTGGAGGAGCTATTGGGAGCAATTCCACAGGTGAGTACTGGACCTAAATGACCAGTGTCAGCACAGTGATGTGTTGTTACCTTGTCAGTTACTTATTCTGCTTCTCTGAACACATTCCAATGGGGGATATTAATCTGACTACTGGTGGTCCAACTGCTTGCCTCCACATACCAGAAGAGTGGATAACTGCTGTTCATCAGAATTTCTCAAATAATGCAGTGACTGTGTGAACATCCTGCTTCTACACCAGTTTTAGAAATTGATTGGTTCAGCGCTCTATTTCTGGCCATCTCACATTTAAGTGGAAATGCAGAACACATGCGCAATATTAAATTTATCATTTGCTGAGAATAGGACCCCCCTTTCTCGTCAGTTGTGGGTTGGCCTTTCTCCTGAATGGTGGGAACTGCAGCAAAACCGCACCATTCAAGCGGATATCCCCTCAAAGTTGCCTTCTGTGACACCGCTCAATGACCCTAAATTACTCAATAGCAAATGTAGGAGTTCATTCACATGTTCCTTTTTCTTTTAATAGGTGGTTTGGATTAAGGGGCATGGACATAAAAGAATTGTCGTGCTGAAGAATGACATGAAGGGTGAGTGCACTTCTATTCATGAAGGGCTATAAACTAGCTAGCACACATCTCCATATCCTTCTCTGGGTTGACAAACCATTGTCATATTTTCTACAGCCCATTGCCTGAGGTGTTACTTATAGGGAGTCTTATTAATGCTGGTACAGGTACAATCCAGTGTAGGGAGATATTTCGGATAACCCTATCATGTATTTGCAGTTTGTCATCAGACGGAAAAGGAACTTGTATGCCTCTCTTCACCTGTCGATCTCTTATGTGGCCCCGTTCCTTCATGCCTTCCATCTCCACAGTTACACCCTGATCCAGTTCTTCAAGGCTCTGGAGACCTCATGCGGTTTGAAGAATATTTCTCTGGTAAGATTGCAAATGTCTCTGAACATTAGTGAAAAGATAGTGAGTGAGTGTGTGTGTGTGGGGGGGGGGGGCATTTATTCTGAGCTGGCATATTGTCCTGTCATACTTGCTTTAAAAAATGGCACAGCCAGGTGTTACAACTTTTCATGCCTTGTATACCAGAACACTAGCATACATCATCTGCCCTTTATAAATAATGCCACAAAAACTTAATGCAGCAAAAGAGAATGAATCCTTGGAGAGGTCCCATCTCAACAATGATGCACCTGGATACAGCGGAAGATCTTCATGGGGAAAGGTGTCAAATGCCAGTCTTCACCAGTCCGTGTCTGTTCTTTGGCCCATTGCAGGTTCACCCAGATGCATCTACAGCTAGTCTAGTTTTATAACTAGAACTCATCAGTAAAACGAGTGTTAAGTTAGGAGGGGGCGGGCGACTAAATGCTGTGCTTCTGTGGATCTGTATGAGGAATTTTGGTCGGATACTTACAGAAGTCACTTGGTTAAAAGCAGAAAGGTCTTCAGGGTAATCAACCCACCCAGAGCACTGGTAGTTTTCAGTCCGGCTGCTACTTGCACGGCTCTCCGGGGCCTGTGCCTAGCACTGTGTGCTGTTTATCATGGTCAAAACTGCTGTCAGATAATTGTTTTTTTTTTTTTAATAGTAAACTTGTATAGATCAGGTCCTACACACCTGCATAGGCAGGGGACACGGGGGTTTTCTCTAAAGAGGGTCTACTGCAGGACAAACACTTGCTGCTGGAAGTGGTCAAGTTGGGCAGAAGCTTTGTAATTTGTCGGCCATTTGCAGATTTTAATCTCTTGTCCGCTGGCTCCCCATAGTTTTCAGACCTTGACACGCTTTTTACCTTTCATGAGGATGGGATTTATTCATATTCGATACCCTCTGATGCTACTGTAAATTTCTGCAGCGATTCCCTACTTGTTTTGGTGCTAATTTTTTAAATTCTAGTGAAATTCTAAACTTCTTGTATGTGTTTTTCCTCCCAGGCCTGGCGATTGAGGAATCCCAGAACCCAACCTCTAATGGCTTGCTGTCGACGGAGGATGCACCTTCCATCCATGTAGAGAAGACCGAGGAGCCCTCTGTTCCTGACCCAACACAGTCCCAGCATTCAAAGGAAATACTGGAAAGCCCAGTCAAGAAACAGAGTAGAAACAGAGTCCGACTAGCTGCAAACTTCGCCTTTGCACCTGTAACAAAATTGTAAGATTTGAGTTCATGTCTGCACTAGGACACACAGGGTCCCAGCTCATGTGTAACCTTCACCGAACCGTGAGCCCACAGTACACGTGGTCAATATACCTTTATATTATATTGCTTCAAAAGCTTTTATTTTTGACCATTGATGGTATGATTTAGAGACCTTGTTGACTAGGTTTCAGTATATGAATGGTGGGGGGGAGGGAAATGTTTTTTTGAGACAAGTTGATTCAGTTTTTGTTTTGTCAAGGCCTCATCAATATAATCCCACATCTCGGCGTGACTTTGTATAGTAGACCGTTTACATCCATTTCTTCAGGCAGTATTATTCTTAAGGCATGGTCAGTCGGTGTCCGATACAGTTTTTAGCCCTTTACTACTTCAAGGCTCCACCTTCTAAATTTATTTTGTGAAGACAATCTTACATATTGGATCACCATTACTTGCTCTCTTCAGTGGCGCTCAAAGAATAGTAATCTGAGGGTGTAGTTTTGACCCCCTATCCATGCAGTAAAGTTTTGGGGTTCATAGTACTTTTTACATCAAGGGCTGTTTCAGGTGACTTGTGAGGACTGCACCAATATATATCAGAAAATACAACATAAAAGTAGAAAACTTTTTTTTTTCCCCCCTCTTTTGCACTGAAGGACTCCCACGTCCAGCTGCGTGTCCCAGCTTGCCTTAATTTCCGGTGTCGTCCGCAGATGAGTTTCAAAAAGTCAGATGTGCTTTGAGTTATTTTGCATTGACTGGTGGAAACGTTGACCGTGTCTTGGGAAGGATGAAGGTTTTGCACAAATAAGGTTGTTTATACATTTACTATGCATCAAATGCATAAATCATGGATGAAGGAGCACAGTCAACTCCGGTAGATGTTGCCACTTCCACTGAAGCAGAAGGCTTGCCTACAAGTGGAGATGTCAAGGGTTATCCTTGATTTGGCTTCAATTTCTTTTAAGACTTGGTAGATGAGGGGACAGTGATGGTTTTTGATGGAATGGCATATTTGTCTTTTTAACTGTCTGTCGATGTTTTTATTCTAATCAAATTTTTTTTCTTTCCGGGTTTTGGAAACCTTATTGTGAGTTTAGGAGAACTTGCTGAATGGCTTTTGAGAGGCTAAACTTTCAGTAAAGCCGGTGGACTTTGTTTGACTGCATAGTGTCAGAAGGCTTCAGACTCCTTCTAGGCTAACCTGGCTTTTACAATGGGTTGTATTCGCCAGGCGAGAGATGGTTCCTTGTAGAACCTTCTACTAAAGGTTCTACCCTTGTTTTTTGTGTTTTGGGTTCTTTGCAATAAGCTTGGAAGAGGTGGAAGGGTCCATAGCCATCTAAATTTAAAGTACTTTTACGGAATGGCTATTAAATTGTTTTACCTTCTAGATTTTGCACAAGAATCTTTTAATTGTGGCCACTTCCAACTGAAAGTTGTAGCTACTGTGTAGGTATAAGAATTGTGTGTATGTGTGTAAATATATGTATTTAGTTTTTGTTTCTCTCCTTCTGCACTTCTAAGCTTGAGTCCTTGCCAAAGGCGGTTCCTCTAGTAATGGTGGCGGGTTCATATCTGAAGCCCAGAACAAGGTTGTCTTTCTTTTTTTAAAGGCTGCTTTTAAATGAAGTTGAGGTTGTAGAACCATTCAGTGTAACCTTATGTATAAATTATGATTTCCATAAGGTGGACGGAAGACAATGTTTTCGAGCGTTGTGAGTTCTCTGGTATTGTTTCATAGCACGTAACTACAAGTCACCTGAAACGCTCGGCGGGATTATAGTGTAGTTCTGCCGAGGCATCGTGGAGCTCTGCGCAGCACACACGTTGTAACACTTGTCATAACTGCTATGGATTTTAGTTTCCCTCCAAGAATTCTTTGTATGTGACCACCCCCCATCCCCCTTTTTGAAGAAAAAAAATAAAATATGGACCCCTGTACGGATGGTTACATTCATCCTACTAACATGGACAACGTCTGGTATTTAATTTTTTAAACTATATGAAAGAATTCGTCATGAGGCTGTTGTAAGACTTTATTTGGAAGAATAAACATTTCATTTGTAACTAAAATAAAGGGTAACCACTTTGTGGAGGCTTTCGAAGCTGTCTGGGCTTAAAATTATGCACTGTTTCGTTTTTTTTTTTTTTTTCAATTTTAAGTCTCAATACGTCATTTTGTGTTTTGGGACCAAATTCTTGTGTGTCAATAAACTATTTGCAAGCATTCTGGTGGGTTTTGGTGTTTTTACCACTGACTGACCTGTAGTCGGTCAAAAAATGTGAAAATTAGATTTGTCATTGCATCTTTCAATATGTCCCTACACACGTAACTTTTTATTCCACCCAGTAACTCTGTTATTTTTGTCTATCTGAAAATTCTCTCTTGTTTCCACTTGATCTTAAAATCTTATTGTGACCCTGTACGAGTCAGCATGACTTTTTGTTGTCTGTAGGGGTAACCTCATGCATCAGACTATTAAAAGCGTGTGAACACATCATAAACACAGTTCAATGGTGTTTACAATATGTTAACACCATTTACATTGCATTTGCACCACATTAATTTTGTGTTTTACATAAATACAATTTTAAGTGAAATGTTTACATTGTGTAAACTGCCTTAGAAGGCTGCATATACTCCGATCAGGCTTTATGAGGAAGAGGAGTGTTATTGTACACTACACAAAATGGCAATATTCACTAAAGGTGTTTTGAACCAGGAACTGTATGGGGCAATTAATAGCTTAAATACAGTCTCACGCTGTTCACATTTTGACCTCACAAGACCAAAATGTAAACTAACGAGCAAGTTTTTCAGACGCCAACCTCAGTGGCCACTTCCATGAGAACAGTCACAGAAAGGTAGTTATGGATGTCCTTTGGTCACATCCCTTGCTGATTGCTTCATTGTAAACAATGCCCTGCAACACTGCAGGTTACCGTATATACTCTAGTATAAGCATAGGTACCTAATTTTCACACCAAAAAACTAGGAAAACTTATTGACTCGAGTAGAAGTGTAGAATCACCTCAGTATATAGCCACCCAGCCCCTGCCCCCTAGTAAATAGCCAGCCCCCTGCGCAAGGTATGCCCAGCCTATAAGGAAAAAAAAAAATCTAACTCTGCCCTCACCTTTCCAATGCCCCCAAGTAGGTCCTCTACATTCTTGCAAATCTCCTGGTCAGTGTCCCTGTGTGCTGTTGTCACACACAAAATGTAGTGAGATGCTTGAGCAAGAAAGAGGACCTGCTCAGATCGTTGGAATGGTAAGTGCAGAGTTTGGGTTTTTATGGACTCCAATATAAGCCTAGTTCAGGTTTTTTTTCTGTGTGCTAAATGACCTCCACGGGTTTCTGACCACACCATTATAATCTTGATTGGGACAGGGAGCATCTAAGCTGTAGCCGCAAACTACAATGGGTACAGAAAGTATTTGGACCCCCTTTCCTTGGATGGTGAACGTTGGTGGACACCTTTTTCATGTCTCTCCAGAGATGCTCAATTGGGTTTAGGTCTGGGCTCTGGCTGGGCAAGTGGGGAATGGTCAGATGTTCAGGGTCATAGACTGGGCTGAAGGTTCCCCTTTCAACAAGGCAGAGGTCTAGCACTCTGGAAGAGGTATTCATCCAGGATATCTCTGTACTTGGCCACATTCATCTTCCCTTCAATTACAACCAGTGGTCCTGTCCCGGCCCCCATAGCATGATGCTGCCACCACCATGTGTCACTGTTGGGGTTGTATTTGGCAAGTGATGAGCATCGCCTGGTTTTCTCTACACATACCGCATGGAATTAACACCAAAATGTTTAATGTTTGTCTCATCGGACCAGAGAAGCTTTGTTTCTCATAGTCTGGGAATCCTTTGTGTTTTGCATACTTTATGTGGATTTCATTTGTCTTGTACTGACTGGTTTCCATTGGCAAACTCTGCCATAATGCCTTGACCAGTGGAGGCTGCAGTGATTCGTGTGTGGGTTTTTTTTTTTTTTTTTTTTTTTTTTCATACCTGCTACTACCTACCTTCAAACAGCAGGCCCAATATTGAACGTTATTTGGCAGGTATGAGCATAAAAAAAACCACTTCCCGTTTAGCACACTTTTTCTTTAATGGATCATTATGCACTTTGTTCAGAAATTTCTGTAACTTCAAGTATTCCTAAACCATCACATCTCCATAAACGAGGCGAGACACGTGGATCAAAGTTTTTGCTTTACTTCGTATGAGAACACAAACGCATCCGTCTGTTTAATTCAATGCCATCTACGCAGCGCAGATGAAATGCCACAGTGTTTTTAAGTTTTACAAATGTACAATTCCAGTTTGAAATCCACAAAGATACAAATAATTTTATTTACTTTACAGGCTGAACTTCACAGTATAATAGATCCTAAGACATAAATATTCTACTGCGCTCACATACAGTGATCTTGCAATGTCCAAGGAGTTTCTTAACAAATTCTACAAATTGTCTGGAGTCTTTTATTTTACACATACAATTCTTAAAAATATATTTGCGTAATATTCTCAAAATCGGCATAAAGAAAAGATTCCATTTTTCCAAAAAAAGTTATGTGAAATCACATGTTGTATTAGTAACTGAGTGAACACTGGCTAGAATATTGTATATGTTCTCTATCTAATGGTGCGAAATAAAATAGACTACAGGAAGTCCCAGGGTTACGTACAAGATATGTTCTTTAGGTTTGTACTTAAGTTGAATATAATTTTTATTTTTTTATTTTTTTTGTCCCTGTGACAATTGGATTTTCAAATTTTTGTGCTGTCATGGGAACAAGGATTATCAATAAAGCTTCATTACAGGCACCTTACAGCTGATCATAGCAGCATGGGAGTAAAGTAAAGCATCCAGAGAACTTCATCAAAGTCGAGAGCCGTCTGTATATGGATAAAAACAGAAGGGCACCATGATTTCTGATGAGGCCCATTAACAGACTTCTATTGCCCAGTTCACACTGGAAACAGAGATTTCAGTTATTCTGTATTCTTAAGTTCTAGGAAAGAGTAGCAGAAGGCAAATGGAAGATATTGGGTTCTCTATGCAGGGAAGAAAAAAAAAAACTTCCAGAAACCCATGGACACCAATGTGAACTAGGCCAATCATACTGTCTGATGTTGCCTGTATTTCTGATTAAGGAATTACTAAAGGGGCCTTCAAGATCTGGTGTATATCATTTCTTCCGCTTTATAAGGTCAGCTGCACACACAGATTTTCCATGCAGATTTTTGTGTAAGGCTGACAGCAGCATAGTGATAGGGACACAAATTTGAGCTTCATTGTAATTAGGGGTGTAACTTTAGGGGGTGCAGAGGTTGCGGTTGCACCAGGGCCCAAGAGGTTTAGGGGGCCCTTGTGGTGTCACTTTCCCATATGAGAAGACTAGTACTATAAACCATACATTATCGTCGGGGGCCTGGCACAGACTTTGCACTGGGGCCCCTCAGCTTCTAGTTACTCCACTGAATCCCTGAGGAACAGAAAAAGGGACTCCTTACATCATAAATCACTATTCCTGTCCTCAGCAGTGTGGTCAGTCCATAATTCACTAGCTTAAAGGAAAGCTACGTCATTTAACCTCTACAAAGCCCCACAAGTGCTTTGTAGAGGTTAAACAACTGAATGCCATTTTGTTAAAAAAAAAAAAAAAAGGATTTTAATCCTTACATAAATTACACTAAAGGGCTCTGGGGGGGCATTACCAGAGTCCCTCTGTGCTCTGACTCCAAACTCCCCAAAGGGCTTCTAACCCGACCACTGAATCCTAAGGGGAGGAGGTACCACAGAGGCTGGAATAGCTCTGTGGGGCATGCAGCTGAAGCAGGGAGGGGCTCCAGTAACACCCCCTGGAGCCCTTTGGTGTGCAGCCGGAGCATGGAGCGACTCTGGTAAAACCGCAGGATACCTAACGAATATAAGATTATCACAGTCAAGGTGCCTGAAACTTAGTGTCCCTGGATTATCACACTTAATTTTAATAGTAGACTTAATTTAAGGAGATTTTCCAAAGTTCTTATACATGTCCCAGATTCTTTACCAAAGGAAAATGAAATGTATCTCCAACATGTAAATTTTCTGCAGCAGATACATTCCAGATTTTCATAAAGTCTATAATGACAGTAAAGCCCCTTGAATGTGTGCAAAATCAGGCCACGTGGGGGGTGGGGGGGGGTAATTTTTTCTCTCCATTGGGAGCTGTGCACCCGCACCAGTATTACGGGCAGGCATAAGACCTGCTTTATCCTTTTGACAGGCAGCTTATCCTCGTGACTCACCGCGCTGTGGCCGGGTGTAATGCACGTCTGTGGCAGCCATAAACTGCCTGCCTTTCTTGTGGCTTGCTCGTGGCCGCTACATACAATCGTGTGCAGAGGGGTCTAAGTTGGTGTGCATGTTCAAGTGTTTTGCTGATTTCATATGCAGTTTCCCAGCATGCAACTTCTGTATATGATATTTTATAGCTGGATTTGGGCCCTGCCTCTTTTTCTAATAAATTATGTATGGAAATGGCAGAAAACAGATCTGGAGAGAGCAGCGCTTGTACTGCAACCTCTCTGCTCCCCGCAGCTGTGGGACCTGCATTTATAGGAAATATAGGATATATGCCAAACAAAATGTCATATGGGAACACCCCTGTAAATATTGGCATTTAAGTGTACAGGTGTACTCTTGCTTAAATATGAATACATTTTGACTTTGGGTATATATATGCATGGTCCTTATATATCTAAATCAGCCATAACACAAATCCACCAGCAAAACACTGATGCAAAACACTGGCCATAACATGCCAGCTTCCTCCTCTACGGCAATGTAGACACTTTCGGCAGTGTATAGGGACCAGTTTTTGCCTCCTGATCAGTAAGAAGCAACTGCTTCTGTTTTGGCCCCTTTTTAACCTACCCAACACTAACTATCCCATGACCCAGTTGCTTGTTTGGGCCAATTTTGATAAGTAACAATGTACAAAAGTTGGAAACACCACACAAAGCTTAGCATCTCGTCATCAGGGGTGAATCTGAACTCTCTGCTGCCTGAGGTGAGTTATAGAACGGCGCCCCGTCTGTCCCATCCAGTAGTAATATCAGATAATTATTTTTAGTTCATGGGTTCTCCATGCAGTGTCTAACACCCATCAAAAACTATTTTTAAGCATCAAGTTATACTTTGTAGCAGATAACTGCACCTTTGATGCTGCCCCCCAGATGGCGCTGCCTGAGACAAGAGGCTCAAATCGCCTCAAAGCTGGTGCACCCTTGCTTGTCATCCAGACATAACTAACCTAGTTTCATCCAAGTCACTTAGATCCTTACACTTGCTCGAATTTCCGACTCAATTACAAAAAGTAACTGCTGCTAAATACATCCCACCGCTTGACAGTTGTCAGTATAGAAAGCTTCTCAATAGTATTCCCTTCACTGTGTATTTATGGTATGACGGATCAGGGTATTCTAATACATACTGATGTTTACCACTACATTTCTTTCCTCAAGAGTCTCCAATTAAAGCTATGATGGTAGAATCCATCTTCTTAATACCAACTTCTGCTGTAGCGGGTGAGAATCTGTATACAAACAGAAGCTGGCGGCGACCACTGGCGCCACACTGGACGCACTGTAGATGGTGTCCTCTATAAAATAAAATCATATCCCGGTCAACTCTTTTAAGGGATCGAAAAAGTAAAAGGTTCCCTAACACTGTGTACTGTCCAACTATGGAAGTCTGAAAAGTTTTGGTAATTAAAGCAATAAGTTCTGACCAAGGGGAAGGTCTTCCATCAGACAGGACTCTCCAGTGTTTGAGCCTATTTTAATAGGGGGGGGGGGGGATTCGTAGAAGAAGTTTTCAAGTTTTATAGCAGTTTTTGGGAGAGGTCATTTAAAAAAAGTTGAATCCTCACAGGTGAACATATTGTTGAGGATTGGACAAAGCTTTTCAGTATGGGTCAAAGTAACGTAAAACAATAACTTATAACCAAACAGTGACAAACTATATACCGGTAAATAATATTCAGACCGATTGAATCATTCAGGCATTTGCTTTCATCAATCATTAAATTGAATCATAAAATCAAATGCCTGTCGTTGCTACCGTGTAGAATATAAAACATTGGCCCTTCCAGTAGGGGGTGCTATGTGATAACTTAAAAAATTTTGTAAACTTTTTCGTGATTTATATGGGTTTAATAAATACTAGTTTTGATGGGTTTTTTGGATCATTGGTGTCCTTGTGTATGGAACACGGTTCCTGTTCCTAGAAGGTCTACGACCTTCTTAGGGTTTGGGACGAGATGAATTGTCTAGGGCCCTTTGTTGGTCACATTTATAGGCTGTATTCAGTCTTAATAGACACCGCATGTTAATTTCCCAAAGGAGACCAGAACACAGACTGCTATTTCTACTAAGTAATCACTCAGGCTGGTACGAAACAGTAGTGTTTGCTGGCCGCCCTATATACATATATATGTAGGTATCTTGGTACATACACGCTCCTCTTAAACATGCTCATTGAGTGATCCATGCGACAGCGAGGGATTCACTATTGATACACTATTGGTAAATGCGTTACTGTAATATCTACAGCACGAACAGTTCTTGGTAGCAGGATTCTAGATGCATTGAACCCTCTGTTGAGGAACCCATTATCTTGTAGGAGCCTTCAGAAGACTGGACTGAGAGGCTGTGTCTTACATGATACTGCACTGGGTGGTACCACAGCAATCTTTGAGGATAGCCATTCCAGTCTTTGTTAAGGACGGTTTAGTTGGCGGTAGTTCCGTTATCTTCTCAGGACTGGTACCTGTTGTATTAAAGAAGACATTGTCATTAGTCTAAAATGGTAAGGAAAGTAGAAAAGACACATAAACCATGTGAAAACAAATCGGTCCAGTCATGGAACACAATATGTTGAAAAATAATTATATATTTGGGGTTGTCCCATCAATAGAAGTTCTCCTTAGCCACTAAAGAGGACCCGTCAGGTCATTAAAGAAGACCTGTAACCCCCCAAAAATACACCCACCAAATTAGTTCCCCCTAACCCAGCCCCTTTATATTTATTGAATTTTTATTAAAATGTGTGTGTGTGCATACTTAGTTTTAAACGATCTGACCTCTTATCAAATAAAAGGTTGGATCATTGTACAGGTCCCCTGACAGTCGATGCCGGCTCTATACGATGTGGCGCGCTGACAGCGGCCGCAGAGGGGCTTATTCACACCGCTTGTTGAATTTTCGGTGAGCGCTGGGAATAAGCCCCTCTGCGGCCGCTGTCAGCGCGCCACATCGCATAGAGCCAGCAGCAATTGCGCAATACAGACCACCCCCTCATGAATACACGGGACCGCTGTAAGCTAGGTCCAACGATCGGACCGCTACGTATTGGATTGTTTCCTAGCTTTTTGGTATGTTCGGATAAAGCTGGAGATTTAACACTGCTATAACTGGGAGAGGGCGAAGTTACTGCTTACTTTCGTATAAGCAGCTAAATTGTTTTAATGACCTAACACGTCCTCTTTAATAACGCGGCCTGTTACTACCATGAGGCTGTTGTGTCAGGCATGCTCAGTAGAGCTCAGTGTTTGGTGGATCTATCCCGGTGGAGTGATACATGGTGTCGTGACCTTGTCTCTTCTACTAGTCTTGAAAACCTAATATACTGAGTTACAAGTTGATAGTGATGTCTTGACAGAAAGTAGCAATAGATATCAGACATTTCTTATAGTTATTATCCCCTTTATGTGTTCAGAAAGACAATACATTACCATATTTCTGTCACACTGACAGGAAATGTGCAGTGCACTGTTCCACAGATACAGTGATAATAGGAACTATTTTCATGCCCTATACTAATCCATGTCTATGGTTACCACAGCATTTTGGATAAATAATATATAATGACAACCCTCTTCTGTATATCAGCAGCATGGACTGGTAACCACTGAGATGGGGCTCAGTGTTTGAAGGTCTAAGATGTATACTGCACAAACAGAAGGAAGGTGGAAGGACACTATAAATAAGAAGTCGCTAATAAATATGGTGTGACAGTGCTCTTTTCAAGGTGTTAGACCGCATGCACACGAATGTATGCCCACATATGTCCGGCGCCACGGAGGGGGTGAACCCTCCTCTCTCCATTGGGATACATGGCACGGGGAAAGATAGGACATGTCCTATCTTTTTCCCTTGTACGGAGTGGTATGGTGCCACACGTATGCGGCACCGTATCGCTCCGTGCGGCCATTGCCGTCTATGGGGGACGCAGGTACGGCCTTAAGGTGTGAGAAGAATAATAAAAGCCCCCCACTATGCCCCCCATAAACAAATACATACATACTATCATTATATTATTAGAATTGATGGAAAATGTAGGAGTAAATACTGAGGTGGGATAACGCCTTGTATTTGGTGCATATTTGTCAGCGCTGTAGAATTTGATGGTGCTATATAGATAAAGATTATTATTATATTACTCTCCTTAGGCTATGTCATTGCTTATATAATAGAGTAAATTGGTGCTTTCTACAGCTTTACAACTATTCTGGACTCTATCCAAATACTGTGTGTATGAGTATGTGGTCATGTTTATCTGGGTCCCATACTCACTTTCCACACGCTGCTTGCATAATACATTGAGTAGTAGTCACCATCAGGGGGTAAGGGTTGGGGCGCAACTGGGCCCATAAGGTGTCACTTTCCAATTTGGGAAGACTAGTACTGTAATCCATACATTATAGTTGGGGACCTTGCTCATCAGTTTCAAGTCATGCCACTGTCACCATTTATAGGTCATTGTCTCTGTGGCAATGACTATTGATAAGTTATCGTCAAGCCCTATATTGCATTGTATCTAGGAATTACAGGCACAATTTATTGTATTAATTTTCTATGTAAATGCAGGAGGCCTGCCGCTTTCATGGGGCCAGGCTTGGTACTTACTGGTAGCTGGTCTTGTGACTTTGTCCAGCGGCTTTAATTTAATGCGTAGGAAGTCTGCAATTTCCTTATCTTCTTCTTTTTCTCTATGAAAGAAGGATGATTTAAGAACTTGTCCTCAAACTCTTCACATCACTAGGTAAGCAAGTGGTACATGGATTAAGGGTAATGATCTTACATTCTACTGATATTTGCACCTCCACCTGCATTTAGCTCATCTGTGCTGTTATGGCCACAAGACCCGTTTGTCATTCTACCGGTCAGAGCAGGGCAGGTTAAAGAGCAGATACTCACTCCCTTTTTAGTATTTAAGTCACCCCCACTGGGACCATTTCAAGAGATAGCTACCTCTACCTGTAGTGCAATCCACATCACTGTATAGGGGTTGAAGGGTGAAAACAAGGGAGTCCCTTGACAATAAAGTGAATATACACAATATACTGGAGGAATGTGCTGTAATGTGTGGATAAACCAAGTATAGAAAGCAGCACCAAGTGTTTAATTCCATAAAATGTCATTTTGGGTAACATTAAAGGGACCTCTACCACCAGGATCAAGGATTGTAAACCAAGACACTTACATACTGGTGTGTGCCCCCTCTGGCAGGGTCCGCTCTTCTTTTAGCTTCTTATGCCCTGTTTTTTTCTTTTAAAGCTTTTAAAATTATGCAAATTAGTCTGAAGGGCTCCGGGCTTGGAGCACCTCAGTTTCATATGCATAATTTTTAAAGCCTCTTTTTCTTAAAGACAAGAACATAAGAAGCTTAAAGAACAGTGGATACTGCCAAAGGGGGCGCATACCAGTATGTCATGGGCTTGGTTTACAATCCTTCATCCTGGTGGTAGATATCCTTTAAGCATCATGACATTTCAGTTTTGTTCCTTGTAATAATTGTACTCTCACCTTAACCGCTCCACTTCCGCATCATCAACAAGGAAATCCCTTTTCTGTACCAGCTTCTGAATCTTCTGGATCAACTCATCTTCTCGTTTCTTCTGCTCATTTGTTTTATCCTTCTCTGTAACGCAGTAAAAAAATAAATGGGTGGTTTTATTAGTGTTAGTTTCTATACTTGTTATATATTATAAAGTATGATATCAATCATCTATAAGCATCGCTTCCTGTTTTGGATGAGGATTTTCTCCCTGGATGCGAGGCACATGGAATAGATCTATAAAGTTTGTACTTTTGGGAAGTATACTGGAATGTCTAGAGGCTATTGCTGTTCCCTGCTTCATGAACTTTTAATACATAGACAATTACATTGCGTTGCTACATGAAACATAACCATGACATGCTGCTCTTATTTCTCAGCGTGATGTGAGAAGTATGGGGAATGTGTGGGATGAGATTTGCCTCTGGCTTTCTTGTCCTGCTTCCATTACATTTCAGTGCAGTTATTTTCCAGATGATGTTCTCGGTAATCCAAAGGATTTTGGAGCCACCACCGATAGGGGCTGGGAACCCTCTATAGAGGGGGAATTTGCTGCTCAGCAGCAGATTTCTGCAAAAAGGACCATTAATTCCTTTATTTGTTTGGTAGAGGTATAGGGCTTAATGTGCCCAAGAGGTTTTGCACACTTTAAAATCCCAGTGAAAAAGCAAAGGAATTTTTTATTACATTTCATTTCATTACATTTCAGTTTCGTTCAAAAGAGCTGAATTTTAATCCCAGATAATATTCTTTCATTTTTAGCTTTTTCAAGCACATTCAAAGAGGATGTATCATGTCTTGTAGGCAAATATCTGGTGTACAAGGCATGAAAAAGTCAAGGCACGGCCAGGAAACGGCAACTTTTCCCAATTTGTAACTTCAACACCACTTTTTTAAAAGTGGTCATGAAGAGGTGGGAAGCGGGGCGGGCTGGGTGGTGGACTAGCAGAACCTGGCATAGAATTCAACTGCGCACCAGATATACTAATAGGTTGTAATCTCTTAGAATATATGGTGTATCATGCGCTGGAGGAAGGAATATTAAGACTGGTGAACTATGCACCAGCCTTAATGGAAATCTTCCACCGGTATATGAGGTTTTTTAATTAAAGGCACTTACTGGTGGGCTCTGTGCTGCTGATCCTGGAACATATCGTGGTTAGGCACAAAGACCGTTGCTTTTGTCACAAAATCAACTTTAGATGATATTCAAATAAAGCGATCCGCCAAGTTATAACTATGCACACCTCTTCTTTCGCTGGCCTTACCCCCTGCCTCCGAGAGCCGGTGACGTCACCCAGCTCTCGGCACTTCTCTCACATGTGCATTATATACTACACTCGTGCGGAAAACAGAAAAGCGGCATTGGACCTCCGCTGATACAACATAAGGAAATCGTTGTAGCACTTCTCATTTATTTAATAACAGCCTGCCTTCTTCTAACACTAAACATTGCGTTCTATTACTTAGTACTCATGTAGAAAGCCATCCATGTTTGCACAGTAGCTTAAGAAGCCCATAAGCTCTTTAGCATGGAGCTGCATATCCTCCACACACTGCAATACAGATTCTGTATATATTATTGTATTGACTTCTTCATATCCATGAGGTTTTATATAATTTTATTTGGGACTGCTGCTTCTCCCTTTGCTAGATTAACAATTTACAAAAGAAATTAATCAATCCCAATAACAAATTGCCTTTTTTATAATTAGAGGCCATGTTTTTTATGTTAATGTCTAATGTATACTTTCTTTAATCAAGTTATCAGAGGCATAAGTCGCTTTCCCATAATTACACCAGACTTCAGCTCATCATTACAAACGGAGAAGCTATTTACTTTAACCAATTAGATCCGGCGGGTTATACATATTACATTTTATGGCAAATTGGAGCAATTACCCTGCACATCCACCAAGCTCTGCAGTTCTTGTTTCAGGCTCATAATTTCTTTGCACAGCTGAATGTCGTCAATCCTGTAAGACAAAATTGAAGGAAGTTCCAGAGATTGGGAGAAATTAATTCTGCATTACAGTTTACTAGCTTCACTTTATGAGATATAGGCCGATAACAGGGAAGTTTTCTTGTCTGATACAAATCACACTGATGATCCAAGACAAGAAGAAATGACTCTACTCGATTCTGCAGCAGAACATTTCTTATTTTGTGTGAGCTACTCATAAGTTATTGAACATACGTAATTACAACTTAATAAATCAGACACATAACATGTCATTGATGCACTGTGGCTGTTACACTATGGAGATACAGTCATACCTATACCTGACAGTGTATTCCTAGTAGTCATATATAGAACTGTATTGGCAGACCAAAAACTATTTTCTGTTTATATTTACCCATACATATAACTCTCTAATCTTCTACAATGCATGTGATATATGTGATGTGTTGTTCTAATTTACAACATCACCTGCCATCAACAAGTCTCCAAACAGCATTTAAAGACAGGCACTTCAAAATCAAATTCACCCATTCAGTTCATGTCTTTCACCTGTTCAATTGACAAAACTGCACCTAAACCCTCAAAGCTGATTGCGATGCAGTTTTAACTGCAACGTGTGAACGCACCCTAAGAGTACATACTCCTGGCCGAACATCATATTAGGTTCCAGAAAGACTTACTTCTGCACAGCCCCTGTTGAAGGATTTGAACAATCGGATTTGGAGATGGGCGGAATAAGCATTTAATTGTGGATCCTTACATCTTTTTTTAATATTTGTCAAGTCTTCCAAGACATGTTTAATTCTCAGCATGTTTGAAAGGATGTCACACAAGGGTGTACAGTTGTTGGATGCTTCCAACAAATGGTTTTTGAAAAATTTTAATTATGTCTCGATGGCCTAACAGCAAAAAAGTGTTGGAATTATTTG
This sequence comes from Engystomops pustulosus, assembly GCA_019512145.1. Lineage (NCBI taxonomy): Eukaryota > Metazoa > Chordata > Amphibia > Anura > Leptodactylidae > Engystomops > Engystomops pustulosus. The sequence continues at coordinate 22,536,243 of CM033648.1, forward strand.
TAACATTTATCTTTTTTTAAGCATAACTGCAAAAAAAATTACATTTTATAGGTCATTGTAGGCTAAATATGTGTTTCTTTAGATTTTATTTTGTACTTAAGTCTGTAAGTCTGGGTCTAGCATGCCCTGTTTTGCGACCTCTTAGGTGTAAAAATGGTACAAATTCAGAGTCAAAAAGTTGTCTCTGTCTGCGCATGGCAACCTGCGGCGACAAGAGGAAGCTGCGGGGATTGCCGGAGAACGGGGCGTGAGAACTGAGTTTATTTTTTTCTATATGACGAGAAGCCCTGTGTCTACTAGACATTTTATTTGTGAGGGGAGGTTGCTGGAAATTTTATTACTGATGGAAGGCTGCTGGACATTTTATTAGTGAGGGGATGATGCTGCTGGACATTTTATTATTGAGGGGTGGCTGCTGCAGGACAATTTATGAGTGAGGGGATGATGTTGCTTGACATTTTATTAGGAAAACTCCAGTCAAACCTAATTTATTGAAAAATGCATGGTACAGGGCCAGGAGGGAGGCGCATGATTCATTTTCATTTTATTCCTAGAACCTTGCTAGAACCTGGAGTCATACCCCCTTCAGGCCTTGCACAAGGTATAATTCAATAAATCAGCGTTCCTTGTATGTATGTATGTATATGTCTGTGTAGCATATATGTGTATTCTCTAGTGTAATGATCAGGATGAGGGGGGCAGCCCGAGTTTAGGTATAAGGGGCCCCAAAGTTTGCACCAGGAACCCACAGGTGTTTTGTTATGCCACTGCCCAGAAGCCACTACCTACATATAAAATGAGATTTCGGTGGCTTATTTTGGACAGTCTCAGGGGTGCGTCAATCTGTGTTTGTGTGAGACTTTTTCTCGGACCACAAGAGCATTGCTATCAGCAGACAGCTCAGTGACTCATCCTCCATATGTCTGCTCTCCCCTTACTGAATGTTAGAGCAAATGTTATTCCCTGGTACAACTGAGAGAGACAATAAACAATATGGACAAACGGATAAGCTACATCCCTGAGGAAACCAGGTGGCATTACAGATCTAAAGATATATTTTTTTTTATTTACATTTGTGTTTTGGTAGAAATATGTTATATTATTGTAAAAAAAACATTTTTGTAACCCATTTATTATGTTTAGATTTTCAAACAAGGGCAAGTTCGCACCTCAGTTATTTCGTAATTCTGCTGCCCCCTGCACACTACGCATGTAAACTGTCAAATAATTAACATAATCAATGGGGAACATTTACTAAGAACAGTGCAGTCTGTACTAGGTGCAGTTACCTGTATAGTGTGCAGGGGGCGCCAGATTCATGATTTCTGCCGCACATTCTTCATGAATCTGGTGCCCCATGCACTGCTGGAGGCACAGAGTGCACCACTTTTTTTCTTTAACATGGCGTGCAACACACTTCTGCTGGATTTTGCATCTGGCGCACCAATTGAGCACTGCAACATCGATTTCAATGACAGAATTTGTGTCGCTTGAAGACCCTTCTTAAATATCTGTGTAAACAGTTTGCACCAAAAAGTGTGGGCATAATCCGCAAGAAATGCCCCAATGTTTTAGTAAGGCTTAGCCCTTTAAGTGTGTTGCTGCCCCTTTTATATTTGTCTACTTTTGCACAGACACATTCACTTTTTTTCTTCTATCCCTTTGGATGTGCTCTGGCCTACTTTGTGTACTTTGGAGTAATAAGCTTTCATGATATGACATGTGAGCAATTTAGGAATGAAGAACTCATCTGAAAACCGAATTATCATCAGCAGCCAAAGCAGACGTTGTGGGGGCGAAGTCTGTGACGCATCGGTCGACATCGGAGATGCGCCTAAAGAAATGTTATGTTTCCACTCAAACGAGAAATGTGCCAGGTGTGTGGCTGAGTCACTGGTATATACCGAATTCTATAAATGTGTAATACAAACAAGTAGACACGTAAAAAGGATGGGAACTCGCATTATTAGATCTATGACGAATTCACAGGGAGCCCAGGTACCAAGAGAATGGGGGCTAAAATGTCCCCTAGGAATGGAGCACTGATATGCATCATGCATGACCTATGCTCCATTCACTTCACTAAAAGTGAATGGATTGCCAGTCAAAAGTTCACATTAAAGGACATCTGCCACCTGGATGAAAGACTGTATGCAAATGAGCCTGAGGGGCTCCAGGCTCCATAAGTGTTAATGGAACCTGGAGCCCCTCTGGCTCATTTGTCTTTCATCCTGGTGGTAGATGCCATTTAAAGGGGAATTTCATTCCTCCGTTCTCTCCCATCGATTTGTAACTTATCCGCTCACCGGTAAATAAAGGATACGTTTTCCCTGTTATATAAAGCTGTAATAAGCAATGTAAAACTGTTATAGCTCATTGGCAGTGAAACAGTAAAATTACATTTGTGCACATTTAATTTTATGCAAAGCAGACTAAATGTTATCTGGGCTGGTTATATCAGACGGCTTCCTTCTGATGTAAGTGTTTCTATGGTGAAGTTTCTATTGTCGCACAGAAAATGTAATGTTCTCTATAATAAGGTACGGCTGGCAGTGAACGTAATCTGTGCATGCAGGATATTAAAGTCAGATGGAAGAAATAGTAAGAATTGTGAATTTTATCTGATAGGGAGAATTAATACCTTCTGACTATTAGTAATTCATACTTTGTAGCCAGATCGCTATCCTGTTACCCATAACAATGTTTACCTTTCGAGGGCTGAAATGATCTGTGTGGGATAGTAAAGTCTATATAATCTCAGTTATTCCTACTTTTGATAGAAATCAATCTTAATAGAAATCTACCATCAAAATCAGTCATGATAAACCAGGGAGGCTTAGTCATAGATCCAGGCACTGTGAATGTGCTAATTTTCTTATAGTTCTTACTTATGCTTTCCTTCCTTCTAAAATCAACTTTAAAATTGATGCTAATGAGCCTTAAGGACCGCCAGGGGTTTTACCAGAGCCCCTCTTTGCTGCAGCTTCAGAGGCTATTACAGTGTCTCACCCACCCCACCTGCTCCTGCAGCATTTCCCCCCTCCTTCTGCCTGCAGCAGAGAAAGTTTCAGCACACAGTGGGAGGAAGGTGGAGTGTTCCTTGTTTCCACAAGGAAACAGCCTGTGAAGCTATCTGGTAATACCCCTTGAGCCCTTTAGTCTCATTAGCATATTTTTAAAACTTCATTTTAGAAGGAAGGAGACCATCAATATTGGAATTGATGTTTAGCTTCAGTTGCACATCCATTCAGTCTCGTCTCCGTTGTGTCTCCGTTTTTCTTCTGGTTTGTCTTCGCGATGCCTCTGTTTTGTTTCTGTGTCCTCAAAAAATCTGATGCCTTAACATTGCTTTAAAAACATCACACCTGGTTTCTCAGCCTCATCAGTGAAAACAAAACAATGTTTCATCCGTTTTTTTTTTTTTTTGCAGACCCATAGACTTTTATTGCCTTCCGTGATCCTCATCAGTGAAAAATATAGGACATTTCATAATATTTTCCACAGACAATGGATCGGTGAAAATACATGCCAATGTGAAAACACCCATAGAAATCAATGGCTTTGTGAGGCATCCGTGGAAATCACTGAGCCATGGATGTGAAAAACAACGCCAATGTGAATGAGCCCTTAGTCAGACTAAAGTACCATCTATTTATCTACACCCTCCTTCACCTATTCTGTTTTTGTTTGTATCTCCTGATAAATGAAATTCATGTGTTTTGCTTCTGTGACTTTTTTATTCTAGACTTTTCTTGCTTAAATCATGTAAAAACCTATTGAAAAAAATCTATAGAAATAAATAAAGCAACATCTGCCCCTACTCCTTGGCCAAATACTAATCTAGTTACATTCGCTGCAACCTGAAACCTATTTGGTTTTTCCAATTTTTTTTATTTGGACACTGCTAAAATTTAACAAGCCATTGCAAATGAGATTTATGCTTTTGGCAAATGATAAGAAAGCAGCCAAGAGTTATCAGCTGTGACCCATGTTCTAGCGTGAAGTATGAAAAATCTATTCATCAGCTGAATCTAGGACATCGCCATTGGAAATGACACTAGTTCTATGGCTGATTGGATTTAACAGTAAATATAACAGTACAGATTCTATTTATTTTAAGTTAGACAGTGACCCAAGCTGAGCTATGTGTAGGAAATCCTTCTCCAACACAATGGGGGTCATTTACTAAGGGCCCAATTCACGTTTTCCCGACGTGTTACCCGACTATTTCCGATTTGCGCCGATTTCCCCTGAATTGCCCCGGGATTTTGGCGCACGCGATGCTTTTCAGCACAGCAGCGCCACCTGGTGGACGGCGGAGGAACTACCTTAATAAATCCCGTCCGGACCCGAATCCAGCGCAGAGAACGCGCCCCTGGATCGCGAATGGACCGGGTAAGTAAATCTGCCCCAATAAGTTCTAATAATACTTTTAAAAAAATTCTGCAAAAACTTCCATTCTCTATGTAATTTATATATTCATTAATTGATCTAAATATAGTCTTATGTAGTGTGCAAATAATACTGCCTATCAAATCCTTAGTAACTGGCAACTACATTCTGGGGGGCTCTGATGGCATAGGAAAGGGTACTCCTTATGTATTAACAAAAATAAGCAGCAGTTCACAAAGATACCAATTGTGAAATATAGAAGGAGCGAACCTATGGCACGGGTGTCAGAGGTGGCACTCAGAGCCCTCTTTGTGGGCACCCAGGCCATCACCCCAGTGCAAAGTTTGCCTGACAGGAATCAAAGAATCTTCCTACAGTCCCAGGCAACTCAACATATGAGCTATTTTAAAGCAACACATCCTTGGGTGCTAGGGACTGCAGGAAGAGTGAGAACGTGTGGAAAGGGATTATCTTTGGAGGTTGTCCTGCTGGCCCCATGTTTCTTCCTATACAGAGGGACCCAAGAGGGATGATATAATGTGATCCATATTTGCCTTTTCAACTGTATTGGCGATCTCAAGAGGCTAAAAAAATTCAAATTTGTGACATAGCAGGTAGCAATAACGTGCTGCTTAAAATGCTGTGTTGACACTTTTGCAATAAATAAGTGGGTTTTGATTGTAGTTTGGGCACTCCGGCTCTAAAAGGTTTGCCATCACTGCCCTAGATCATTCTGAACACAATATTATTTCATGTATTTATACCAGAGAATTAGTTTAATATAGAGATAAATTTCCCTTTATTATAAATTTGGCTGCCTGCTGTCGCCACATGGGGGAGCTCAGTACATGGAATATAATACAGATTCCAATGAATGCAAAAAGGAACTGTAAAAATCACTATGAATTGGTTTCCCTCTAGTGACTACTATGAAGCAAATAAAGAAAAAGAAGATCAGCATTAGGCCCCTATTCATACAGTCTCATAGGACCCACAGCATAATTGCCGTCTGCCAGGTGGAAGTTTCTTACAAGAATAGTAGTAATCCTGATCCTGGTCTGTGCAGATGTGGGATTTTTATTACCACTTCCTTTATCAAAATGTGGAAGAAGTTTGAGAAACCCAATTCACCAAACCAACCTAGGAGAGTTTTATAGGATTTTTAATTTATTACGAATCCCTACAATAGGTGAATAATATCAGATTGGTGGTTGTCTGACACCTTACCCCCCACCCCCCCTAATGATCAGCTATGAGAGTGCAGCGTTCATAGGATTGCTGTTACTTATTCAAAGTTCACTAAGCACAGCGCCGTACATTGTATAGTGGTTAGACTTGGAATTGCAACTAAACCTCATTCACTTGAATGGGGCTGAAGACCCAATGGATGTAGAATCTCTGAACTGTGAAGCACTAGATTACTCTGACTGCTTTATTCAGCTGATCGTAGGGAGGAGGGTGCTGATATTCTGATATTGAAGACCATGAGAACATGTTGCTTATACACTCTAATACCAAAAATCTGAGTATAACGCTAAAATAGACATACTTCCCTGTAGATGTACAGTATGTCACTGTTTCTGATTAATCTATTTGATGTCCTGAAATTATGAAGATCAGACAATATAAAACTGTCATGAAGATGTGACACAGCCTGTCAGTCCGCAAACCAAAGGATTTCTATGGTAATTGAACTTCCTACTTCATCAGAACACTTGGAATTTTAAAGAGATTTAATATTAGCATCTGTTCTGAGGACATACATCAGGATTTTTAATCAAACTCGTTCTCCTTCTACTGACTCAGAATAGCTTGTCTGACAAATGTATTCTCAGTCCATGAAATAGCGCTGAATAATTACGGCGGCAATAAAAGTGGACGTTCAATATATCACTAAAAAGCGGAAATGCTGACAAACACAGTTGTACGTACTGGTAAACAGGAGGTTATAAATCTGGCATGGAATCTGAAGGAGGAATACATAAAGTACAGAATTAAAGTGGTTTTGCAACAATATGGACAGGGGATCAATTTTGACTTCTGCGGGTCTGACGACTGGGACACAGAGTTATACATAGCATATAACCACACCATGCAGCTGCTACAGTGACATTGGAAGAAGGAGGCCCTGCTCTTCTTTTCCTGTGTACCGACGATAATTGTTGCACTCTAATGTAGACACCACTAGGGGGAGCTCACTGCAAATAGATTTTTACAGCTTCCATTGAGCTCAACAGAAACTATGTATTGAGCTCTCTCTAGTGGTTGCTGCAGGCAGCTAGGTTTATCACTAAACCTAACTCGGCTTATACTCGAGTCAATTAAAAAAATTAACAATGTACTCACATTTATCGATGTTCCCCGCAGGTTCTCTTCTTGCTTCCAATGCTCCGGTGCCTCTACGGTCCTCTTCGAGATGTTCGTCTCCTCTTCAGGTCCCCTCACCATGCCTGCGGCTCACAAACAATGACATCGGCAAGCAGCTGACATCATTATGTTTGCCGGCCAAGTGCAAAGTCCCGAAGAGGAGCCGTATGACCCGAAGAGGAGCTGAACAACTGGAAAAGAACCAAAAGTAGCATCCAGCGCAAGAAGAGGACCTGCAAGGGGCGTCGGAAAGGTGAGTACAGTGTTAATTTTTTTAAAATTAAAGGCTGGCAGGATATATACTACAGGGGCTGGCAGGCTATATATTGGGGGGAGGGCAGGCAGGCTATATACTACAGGGGCTGGTAGACTATATACTACAGGAGCTGGCAGGCTATTTACTGGGGGTGGGGTGGGCAGGCTATATACTACAGGTGCTGGTATGCTATATACTACAGGAGCTGGCAGGCTACATACTGGGGGGGCAGGGGCTGGCAGGCTATATACAGTGGTGGACAGGGGCTGGCAGGCTATATACTGCAGGGGCTGGCAAGCTATATACTGGGACAGGGGCAGGCAGGCTATATACTGGGGGGACAGGGGCTAGCTTGCTATATATTGCATGAGCTGGCAGGCTATATACTGGGGGACAGGGGCTGAAAGGCTATATACTGGGGGGCAGGGGTTGGCTTGCTATATACTGCAGGGGCTGACAAGCTATATACTGGGGGGACAGGGGGCTGGTCAACTTTATACTGACTGGAGGCTGTGACCAATGCATTTCCCACCCTAGGCTTGTATTCGAGTCAATAGGCTTTCCCAGTTTTTCTGTTAAAATTATACTCAAGTTTATACAATATATGGGAGATTAAATAATGCATATATTTACTAGTTATCTGATAAATACTTTGAAAAATCAAGTATTCAGAGAGGGGTAAGGTGGAGTTGAAGGTCTTAAATAAAAAATTCTTGACTAGGTCTTCGCCCACGTGGTTACAGCACTGTACACCCGTGTGCTTAGTAACTAGATTAGACTAGTAGGTTTCTAGTCACGGTATCAATTAAATACTTACTCCAAGCTGCATTTTTAATTTCTATTTAATCCTTCACATTTCTATTTGTTCTCTGTCACATGAATTATAATATAGTAGAATAAACATAATGAATTTTGTATTCAACAATTTAATGTTTCCTATGTAACATTTGGCCAATAAAAAAGAATAAAAATAAAAACTCACATGAACTTTAGTTCTGATTCCCTCCGGACCAAGACTTCCCGTAGCCTCTGGATTTTAGTCATTTCGAGTTCAATTTCCTCCGGTGTCATGGTCGTTTCAGCCATAGAAACAATGTCAAGTTGACCTGGATTTGAAGAGATTTATTATGTTAAACACAGTGTTGAATGTTTTCCTCTATACTTTACATTTACCTGAATAAAGCGGACATCCCATCACTATCTTTTCCACTTTGATAATAATATATACTTATATAGGCTGGAGGCAGAGCAGAACATCTAGATGGCTGCACTATCATCTTAGCTTTCTCTCCAAATGATATAGGCACAGATAGTACTGCCTCCCTGTATCTACCTATGAATGGTATAATGTAGCCTTTCTATTGATCATTGCAAATTATATGCGAACAGATAAGAATCACTTCCCCTTTCTTTCTGTAAATGTTAAATGATTATATATATATATATATATATATATATATATATATATATATATATTATACTAAATTCTATACATATAGATAATGCTGTTTGTATCTTTCATGGTGAAGGCACAGGTAGTACTTTGTATCCCGCAGATCCTCTTCATTCATATCAAAGCTGCTATTGGCTTCAAGTCACTTAATGAAAGATGAATATTTCTGAAGAATAGCGGCCATTACCCCAAACAACATGTCACTGAAAACTGCTACTAAGGGAAGGCAAAAAGTATGTTTACCATTCATGGTTAACGTATAGTCCAATTTCGCATAAAATCAAGAGGGGTTTTTTTTCATTTTTCAGTTTCTTTTCGTGGAGATGTAAGTAAATTTTAGTATCTAATATAGTACAATTGTAGATTATATCATTGCAAAGAGCTGTTAAAGCAACCAAAAACACAATGGGGCACATTTACTTACCTGTCCCGTCGCAATCCCTGAGGTGCATTGTCCGATGAGGTTTTGGAGCTGCCGCAATTCACTAAGTTTGTGCGTCCAATTTCCTGCATGTGTCGCTTCCCCGCTCAGGTCCGACGGAGTTTACCTTATTCTTCCCGGTGCATGTAAGTGCATGGCTTGCGACACAATTTTGAATGTTAAATCCCGTGTGTTGTCCGAATCAGACGGCCCGCCCCCCGATTTGTGTCGCGTGAAAGCCGACGCCAATGCCCCAAAATCAGATCGCATGCGACAAAAAGCCCTTCTAAATGCGGCGCACATAGGAAATGGTCGAATATTCCGACGATAGTGCAGTTGACTATGAATTAGGAACATATAGTCAATTTATAGCATCCTACGTGTTGCTTCTGGACCCCATTGCTCACTTGGCTCCTCTGTCAGGTTTATTCTAAATTGGTTGTCTACGAGTCACCCACACGCCTCCTTGATCTAATGCAGGGTGTGTTTGAGACTCATATACAGATTCCCTAATGTAAAGGGATGTGGGCAGTTTACAATGAGCAAAGCAATGGGGCAACCAAAAACTGAATGGAGTACCCTGGGTATGATAATTATACATGGCTAGAATACAATTTTACAAATATGGGATATTTAGATAAAAATTCCCATTCCTTTATTGACTTATTGGTGATTCTAATTTGATCAGATGTTATGTAGCACGTTTCATGGTAAAAAAAAAAAACTTCTTCGAGCATATGCTCAGATAAGAGAACAGGATACACCAGAGGTGAGCTGCCTACATGTTTTCAGGTTTTTACAGCTATTAATCATTGGCAGATATCGGCTTCTAGCCATTGCTGTAGCTGCCAATTTACTATAATGGCATAAAAATAAAAAATGCATAGACAGCCCCCCCATGTAATTATTACTATACAGCTGATGCTTCTGAAACTACATGTGGTCTCTGGATATAGATGCCTTGCATTGTATTATCCAGTAATTTCATTAGGTGCGCAGTCAAAAAATGTGTTTTCAAGCACATTAAAAACACATGTGTTTTTGCATGTTTACCATGAATTTGGCTAGTTTGAATCAATTTTTCTGCATTTCTGAAAGTGTAAACATGTCAATTTTCAATGTGTTTAAAAATGCAATGTGTGACCGCACCCTTAGGATTGTGAAGTAAGAGAACTATAACTTGCTTATGTCCTGAAAGGTAGTGTATCAAATTACAGTGCCGGGTCAGTGGAACATTTGGAAGATACCTCTGTGGTCATAGAAAACCATTGAGAAAACCATCACATTAGGTATTGGGTAGAACTATGTGTATTAGTCCGGTCCTCACAAATCATTATACTGTTTTCATGTGGCCCCATGGGAAAATTAATTGCCCACACCTGCTTAAAGCAAATGTACCATTTGATTCTATGCATTATGAACCAAACATACCTTGAGAATGCTGTAGCTACACTGATACAGAAACATATTTTGTTTAATCCCTGAACCAAGTGGTTTTGCTGAAAAAAACAATTATAAAATTATGATAATGAGGCTCTCTGGCTCCTTTACCTGGCTCAGCTCTTCTCCTCACCCTTGCTTCAGCCTTGTCCTGCCCACCATAAGCTGAGAATACGTCATCACTCATGTTATCCCTGACAGGCAGAGGTAATCAATCCCTGCGTGATCCCCCAGCTACTGTCTATGAGTCATCCAGCTCCGGTTGATTAGTCCTGCCTGGATAGTTCAGGATCTATCCCACATGTAAAGTACACCTTGCCTCCACCTTCAGTTGTTCTGTATATCATATATATCATACTCCTAGGCCAGACAAGCAGACAGTACTGTACTCATACAGTGAAGCATCTCTATGTTGGAGACAATTAACACAAAGGAGGAGCCGCTTAGCATCAGAGAACTTGCCGTGCTTGGGACCACCCATGGGACATTTGTTATTTTATTTACACATTTGATCACGGATTATCTCTCAAGATTAAAAATTGGGGATCCCTGCTATATAGGATACCACTGTAGGTGGCAGTATATAACTGCAAAATGTATAATATTAGATAAAATGTTATACATAGGCAAAGATTGTTATACTTGATATGAATAGATATGAATAGTGCTCATCAAACCCAATGATAGTGAATCTCCATAGACTTTTTCAGACAGCAGTACACTATGCGAAACCCAGTTTTTGAAATTCTTCTCTTTTGAAACAGCATTTTCTCATTCCTTAAATTGTCTGGTCCTTTATATCACTGGTTTACAGGCTACTACTGCTCATCTTGGCATCCAGTGGCAATAAAAGTGACCAAACCAAACTGAAACGCTTGATAGCTAACTAAAGTCGCTGTCCAAAGTCCTGAAATGACTTTTAGAAATTTAAAGCATTACTAAACTTTCAAAAAATGTTATAAACAAATTGTGCAGATGATAATAATAAACTTTGTAATATACTTTATTATAGAAATGTGTCCTTCTTTTTCCCCTGCCATTCTTAGAGACAAAGAGAGACTGAGAGACAAAGGAACCTGATAAAATGTCTAATGATAGTCTAATCTCCTTAGAAATAGAACAAATTAATCATTGGCCTCCTTATATGTCTGAAGTGGCTTTCAGATACGCTGCTCGCTGCAGGAGAAAGAGCAGAAAAAAGTTGCTTCACGTAATCGAGTATGTAACAAAGTTTACTATTATCAACTGCACTAGTTATTTCTGACATTTTTTTTTTAAATGTCTTCAAAGGTTTAGTAACTTATCATGTTCTGCTTAATTAGTACAAATGTTATGCTCACATGACAACCACTATTGGTTGCAACTTCTATACCGAGAAGGGTTTTTCCTAAAACAACATACACCAATGTTTGAAATGCAGAAATGTCATTTAGTCTGTGCAAAGCTCAGTGACAAGCCTTACAGTAATAGTTGATATCAATGAATGTCACCCAGCATCTGCTCATCATGTATGAGACCAAGATGGCTCAGAAAAAACCTAATGCATGTGGACATCTTTGAGATAGATGATGCCTTGATGCTGATTTTTTTATTTTATAATAATAATTTTTATTTATATAGCGCCATCATATTCCGTAGCGCTTTACAAATCATAGGGGACAAATACAAATATAATAAAACATGACAGAGCACAAACATTCCTAAGGAACAAGAGGAGTGAGGTCCCTGCTCACAAGAGCTTACAGTTTATGAGGAAGAGTGGGGTGATACAAGAGGTAAAAGAATATATAATGATCAAGCCATTCTTCTTAAGGGAATAGAACAAAATATAAGAAATAGAATTGCTGTCGCTTGAACCAATCATCAGCAGACCGCAGAGAAGTTTGGTGTCTGCTGGTTACTGGATAACAGATGGGAGGAGGACACAGGACGGGTTAGTAAAAGAGTTAAAACTTCATGCAGTTAATGAGTGTTATAGGCTTGCCTAAAGAAATGGGTTTTAAGAGCACGTTTGAAACTTTGGATGTAAGGGGTTAAGGCTGATACTCCGGGGCAGAGCATTCCATAGAATGGGTGCAGCTCTAGAGAAGTCTTGGAGACGCGAGTGGGAGGTCTGCACTAGGGTAGAGGTTAATCTAAGATCACTGGTGGATCTAAGAGCACGATTTGGGCGATAGACTGAGATAAGAGAGGAGAGGTAGGGGGGTGCAGCATTATACAGAGCTTTGTGGATGAGGGTTATTTTATATTTTATGCAGTATGAATGTAATTGCAGTATGCTCTTGCATGTGCATCAAAATAAAGACTAAAATAACACTTCTTTTAAAATATTGCACTCAATTCCTCCTGTCATATAACAGGCTTCCTGTAGATAGAACACTATGTACAATCTGCTCAGCTCCTCCTGCTCTATAACCTGCTGCCTGCAGATAGGACACTATATACAATCTGCTCAACTCTTTCTGCTCTATAACATGCTGCCTGTAAATAGGACACAATGGGGCTCATTTACTAAGGGGCTGGATCGGCGGGTTTTGATTTGCGCTGTTTTTCCCTGAATTGCACTGGATTTTTGGCGCATGGGATCGGATTGTGTTGCATCTGCTCCAACTTGCGAGCGACGGAAATCGGGGGGCGTGGCCGTCGGAAAACCTGATGGATTCGGAAAAAATGCAGTATTTAAGAAAGAATTTGTGTCGCTTGCCACGCACTTGCATGCATCGGGAAGAAGAAGGTGAATTCTGGCAGACCTCGGCGCAGCAGGGACACATGGTGGACATCGAGCACACGACCTTAGTAAATCGCCGGAAGACCCGAATCCTCGTCAGAGAACACGACGCTGGATTGCAACCGGACCGGGTAAGTAAATGTGCCCCAATTTACAAAATTCAGCTCCTTCTGCTCCATAAAATGCTGCGTACAATTAGGACACTATAAAATCTGCTCCACTTCTCTTTATCTACAGTAAAACTAAAATAAATATACTTACCTGTTACCCTCTGCCTTACAGTTATATATGTCCTATATGCCCATGCTTCATGCAGAAAGGACGTTGATAATCGCCATAACAGTGAACAACTTCAATCGGCAAAATCTTCAGAACCCTGGCACCTAGAAACACAATTTCTGTGTCATATTAAACAGGGTCATATTGAATATCATCTTTAATATGATATATGGATGTGCATGGATACTTCAAACCAGAGATATCAATTCTTAGATTTTTATGTACAGCTTTCTATTCCAATTGTAGCTTTAAGAGTGGATAAATCTGGTTCTATAAAGCATACATGCACAATCCTTATATCATATTAAAGGGGAGACTTATATCATATTAAAGGGGAAATTGTGTTTTTATGTGCAAGGGTTGAGGAGATATAGGCGTTTGAAGTGTGCCCCCCTCTATCCTGTCAGCTGAAGGCAGAATATAGAAGAAGCTGCAGGAAAGAGTTTCACTTTCACTTTGCAGAAGTACATGCACCTTCTGCATCTGTAGCTGAACTTGGGAAAGGGTGCTGGAATAATGCTGTACATATTTATAACATATTTTGGTAAAAGTTACTACTTATTAAAACAACTTTAATCAGAAAAATGACAAAAAAAGCTTCTATTTCACATTTGAAGTTAATTATTGGAAAATTTTATAGAGCAACAAGATGTAATTAATAAAACTATTCTATCAAGAGTCTCACATCATGAAAAAAAAAATTGGTTACGATATGTTAAGCTTTTCCAGAGATTTCATCAGCTTCTGGCGTAGAAGCACTGAAATGATTGTAATTTGTTGCACACTGTAAGAAATCGCAATTATTTTTGTGGCTTTGCCACCCTGTAGTCACTGGTGGAGCAGACCAGCAGTTCCTGCTCCATGCCTGTATACCTTTTAAAAACCTGGCGTACCTGGTCAGACCTGGTGTAATTTGCCTGGTGGCTGGTTTGGCTTCATATGTACTGGGGGGCATGTGCTGGGGCTACCTATCTACTGGGGAGCATCTGATGTGGCTACCTATCTACTAGGGGCACTACTGGGGCTATCTATCTACTGGGGGCATGTGCTGGGGGCTACCTATCTAATGGGTTCATGTGATGTAGCTACCTATTTACTGGGGGCCATGTACTGGGGCTACCCATCTACTGGGGACATGTGTTGTGGCTTCCTATCTACTGGGGGGCATGTGCTGTGGCTACCTATCTATTGGGGGGGCATGTGCTGGGGCTACCGATCTACAAGGGGGCATGTGCTGTGGCTAACTATTTACCGGGGCCATGTACTGGGGCTACCTATCTACTAGAGGGGAAGTACTGTGGCTACCTATCTACTGGGGGGCACGTACTGGGACTACCTCTCTACTGGGGGGCATGTGCATATTGTACGGCTCTCACAGAATTACATTTTAAAATGTGTGGTGTTCATGGCTCTCTCAGCCAAAAAGGTTCCCCTGCTCTATAGCATCCTACCTGACGATGTTCAAAGCAATAAATTCCCTTTCCATATGTTTTTAACCAAATACATAAATGTTCTATACCATTCTAACTGCAGCATATAAAGACTTGCTCTCTGTATTGTGTGATGATGAACTAATTAATAAAGCCAATCCCTGAATGTCTAGTTATAGTAATATATATATATGAAAATCATCCAAATGAAGGCGAGTCATTGTAGAGACTAATGTGTCATGTATTCTAACATATTATTCTGCAGGACAACAATATCCCTGTGATGCATATGTTTTCATAAATCTGGGATTATTTCCATACGTACAATTCATGCATATCATCTGCTTGTTAGTGCTGACTACATGATTAAATGCTGGCGCAGAGCTGACAGTGAGCCGGCAGATGTAAGAACGTCTGCACTGCCAGAATTAGTCAGGCAATCCGATTGCAAGACAACATGTGTCACGTGTAGAAATGTCATAATTATATCTCCACTGAATAGCAAAAAAAAACATAAAAGGAAGAACCTGACTGCAAGGATGTGAAACGTGAACATCACTGACCTATGAAAGGTGGAATATGGCGAAGACATAAAAAAACCTAAAAGCTAATCAAGAACAGCAATAGCTACAGTATATCAGCATCTTTCAATATCTTTGTTTGTTGTTAATGAATGAGTGATCATTATGAGTGATAAATTATGACCTTGTATTATTCTTAAAGAAAATCTACCTCCAGGATCAAGGATCAAGTGTAAACCAAGCACACTTTTACACAATTTTTAAAGGAAATCTACCACCAGGATGAAGGATTGTAAACCAAGAACACTAACATACTGGTGTGTGCCCCCTCTGGCAGGTTCTGCTCTTCTTTAAGCTTCTTATGCCCTGGTTTTAAAGGGAAAAAAAGGATTTAAAATTATGCAAATGAGCCTAAGGGGCTCTAGGCTCCATTAAGACCTATGGAGTCTGGAGCCCCACAGACTCATTTGCATAATTTTTAAAGCCTTTTTTGTGAAAAACATCGCATAAAAAGCTAAGTGAAGAGCAGATCCTGCCAGAGGGCACACATACCAGTATGTCAGTGTGCTTGGTTTACAATCCTTCATCCTGGTGGTAGATGTCCTTTAAAGCCTCTTTTTTGTAAGAACAAAGGTACAAGTAGTTAAAGGAAGAACGAATCCTGCCAGAGGGGCCTGTGTGTCAGTGTCTTGGCTTACGAATCGAATCCTGCCAGAGGGGCCTGTGTGTCAGTGTCTTGGCTTACGAATCCTTATCCTGATGGTAGAACAACAGCAGCTGGCTATGGATAGGAGATGAGCCTAGAGCAGTGATGGCAAACCTTTTATAGACCGAGTGCCCAAACTAAATAAGTGGGTTTTGTTTGTAATCTGATGTGCCATTTTAAGCAGTAACTTATTGCTACCTGTTCTTCCGCCTGAGGCCACCAATACAGTTGAAAGAAGGAGGGCAAATTCAGACTCTCATTATAGCTTCTCTCCAGGGTCTCTCTGTAGAGGGAGAATGGTGGGTCCAGCAGGAAGACCTCCAAAGATAATGCACTTCTTTCAACACCTATAGTGTCAGGGTCAATTATTGGATGTTTTAGATGCTATCTAGCTTCATTCTGTCACTCTGTCATGGCCATGCTGTTGCCCATAATTTTGGCATAATGGTGCGTTTAAGCAGCCTCAGAGGCATCCATGCATGCTGCCCCTGCTGTTTCCTGTCCATTTCCGTGGTGTTTCCATCCTTTTCTGAGGTTCCCAGGTGTTTGGCCAAGCTTCCCTGTGCAGAGCCTTGGTCCCCTTGAAAAATGCTCGAGTCTCCCATTGACTTCAATGGGGTTCGTTATTCGAGACGAGCACTCGAGCATCGGGAAAAGTTCGTCTCGAATAACGAGTACCCGAGCATTTTAGTGTTCGCTCATCTCTAATAGAGTGGGTCCAGCAGGAAGACCTCCAAAGATAATGCACTTCTTTCAACATCTTCTCAATTTTCAAGCAGTTCCAAACGGCCAATGAAGTGTTGCTGGAAAATAGTGCTGAGCACAGCATCTCATAAATTGCCTAGGGCTGCAGGAAGATTTCATGGATTTGTTCCTGTTTGGTGAACTCAGTCCTGGGCTGATGGCCTGAGTGCCAACAGAAAGGGCTCTGAGTGCCACCTCTGGCACTAGTGCCATAGGTTCGCCATCACTGGCCTAGAGGTTAGGATATAATATGTGCAGTACTTATTGAGGACTGCTTGTCCATTACTTTTCAACCCTCTCCTGGTTTGTATGTCTTGTATGCTTATAGTCATGGGGGAGATTTATCAGAAGTGTCTGAGGTTAAACTGTTCAAATTGCCCATGACAACCAATCAGAGCTCAGCTTTGATTTTCCCACCGCAGCTTGTTGATTTGTTGCATCGGGCAACTAGAACAGTTTTACCTCAAGCACTTCTGATAAATCTCCCCCATAGGTTGGTTAAAGAGTTACCAAGAAATTGAGGAATTAAGAGAAATTAGTCTACATTCACGTCTCATTTTAACTATATGCTCAATGCATATGCCTGGAAAGCTGAGTGTATACACAGACATACACTGGCAGGTGGGAAGCATCATTTTTGCCCCATCTGCACTATATAAGTTGTATACTGTGGATAACATAGGATGGAAATATGTAGCAAGCTCATTTTACATAGAGAACTATTGTGTGATGATAACGCTCCATGCAACAGACAAGATTTCTATCTTTACTTTATTTCAGAGAAATGTGTTCTTGCCTAAAGCAGACATAGTGATGGTTATAAATGTAACAGGGTTGTTGTGTGTATGCAAGGATAGTAGGGATGTCAGAGTTTAACGAGAATGCATTACCAAGTATATATTTTATGCTTATAATCAGATAGTGAAGCATAGCACTTTTTCGAATAAAGTCATAGACTCATTAACAAAAAATGGGGAGTTTTTTTTCTATATCCTGTGTTAAAGGTAGGGAGTAAATAAAAGCCAAGGCATCATCTTTTGTCAGTAGTGATGTAATGATGGCTCAGTGTTATCTATATAGAGGTCATTGTGCAGGGAGGGGGAGGAGATAAGCTGTGACATCATCTATTGTCAGTAGTGATGTAATGATGGCTCAGTGTTATCTATATATATATATATAGAGGTCATTGTACAGGGAGGGGGAGGAGATAAGCTGTGACATCATCTATTGTCAGTAGTGATGTAATGATTAGAGATGAGCGAGCACTAAAATGCTCGGGTACTCGTTATTCGAGACGAACTTTTCCCGATGCTCGAGTGCTCGTCTCGAATAACGAACCCCATTGAAGTCAATGGGAGACTCGAGCATTTTTCAAGGGGACCAAGGCTCTGCACAGGGAAGCTTGGCCAAACACCTGGGAACCTCAGAAAAGGATGGAAACACCACGGAAATGGACAGGAAACAGCAGGGGCAGCATGCATGGATGCCTCTGAGGCTGCGTAATCGCACCATTATGCCAAAATTATGGGCAACAGCATGGCCATGACAGAGTGACAGAATGAAGCTAGATAGCATCTAAAACATGCAATAATTGACCCTGACACTATAGGGGACGGCATGCAGAGGCAGCGGCAGCAGGCTAGAGAGTGGCATGGCGACATACCCTAAATGGACTCAGGCTTCAAACCAATGGGTGGCAGAGAGGAACCAAAGGAGGTGAGCAAGAAGCGCTCAAATAATATCGGTACATGATAAAAGTTTGCCAGTATATTTTGTGGATTACACAGCAGGGTGGCGACAAAGTTAACATGGAAGCCATGAAAACAACCCAAAATTCTGCCTGACACAGCTCGTTTGATAAGGGGACCATGTATGGAGGCAGTGAACTAGTAGTAGATTAAAGGTGCTGCAGTTAAAACTATGTTAGTTGGATCTTGGCATGGAGCTGGCGCTCCGCTGCCAGGCGAGCTTTCGCCAATCCAAGATGTAATGATGGATCAGTGTTATCTATATAGAGGTCATTGTACAGGGAGGGGGAGGAGATAAGCTGTGACATCATCTATTGTTAGTAGTGATGTAATGATGGGTCAGTATTATCTATATAGAGGACATTGTACAGGGAGGGGGAGGAGATAAGCTGTTACATCATCTACTGTCAGTAGTGATGTAATGATGGGTCAGTGTTATCTATATAGAGGTCATTGTACAGGGGGGAGGAGATAAGCTGTGAAATCATCTATTGTCATTAGTGATATAATGATGGGTCAGTGTTATCTATATAGAAGTCATTGTACAGGGGGGAGGAGATAAGCTGTGACATCATCTATTGTCAGTAGTGATGTAATGATGGGCCAGTGTTAACTATATAGAGGTCATTGTACAGGGAGGGGGAGGAGATAAGCTGTGACATCATCTATAGTCAGTAGTGATGTAATGATGGGTCAGTGTTATCTATATAGAGGTCATTGTACAGGGAGGGGGAGGGGATAAGCTGTGACATCATCTATTATCAGTATTGATGTAATGATGGGTCAGCGTTATCTATATAGAGGTCATTGTACAGGGAGGGGAGGAGACAACCTGTGACATCATCTATTGTCAGTAGTGATGTAATGATGGGTCAGTGTTATCTATATAGAGGTCCTTGTACAGTGAGGGGGAGGAGATAAGCTGTTACATCATCTACTGTCAGTAGTGATGTAATGATGGGTCAGTGTTATCTTTATAGAGGTCATTGTATAGGGGGGAGGAGATAAGCTGTGAAATCATCTATTGTCAGTAGTGATGTAATGATGGGTCAGTGTTATCTATATAGAGGTCATTGTACAGGGGGGATGAGATAAGCTGTGACATCATCTATTGTCAGTAGTGATGTAATGATGGGCCAGTGTTAACTATATAAAGGTCATTGTACAGGGAGGGGGAGGGGATAAGCTGTGACACCATCTATAGTCAGTAGTGATGTAATGATGGGCCAGTGTTAACTATATAGAGGTCCTTGTACAGAAAGGGGGAGGGGATAAGCTGTGACATAATCTACTGTCAGTAGTGATGTAATGATGGGTCAGTGTTATCTATATAGAGGTCATTGTACAGGGAGGGGGATGATGTCACAGCTTATCTCCTCCTCCTCCCTGTACAATGACCTCTACATAGATAACACTGACCCATCATTACATCACTACTGACAATAGATGATGTCACAGCTTATCTCCTCCTCCCTGTACAATGACCTCTACATAGATAACACTGACCCATCATTACATCACGCGATTCGCGGCCTTATAAATGACCCCTATGTTGACTCATCTTATTTATTTTTTGCAGTGTAGGAATTTGAATTACATTTTATAATTCTTTTAAATTAAATAGACATCAAAAAAGCTGGTATTATTCTATTAGTGTTTACTGACATAATTTGTCTCCTTCAGGTTTGATGGTTTCAAAAATTCTTGAAACTAGTTTTTTAATGCATTGCCATTGTTATTCCGTTAGACTATAGAAAACAATAAGGTCACTGTAAGGAATGTAAGGATATGGCTTAGTAGGCAGATGCCTTGTGCAGACCTGGGATGTTAAGAGTTAAGCCAACCAGTCAGGACAATTCGTGATGCAGGTGACATGGCTTAAGTGACATTAATGGGGGGGGGGGGGCATAAAACCAATTTCCTTGGGGAAGGGAGCAGATGCCTTTCACATCCTAATTGAAAGGCCACTTCACTACAGCGGGCGCAAGCTACTGCTAATTTTGTCTCCTGGTTAGAAGAAAGTGGTGAGTAAAACATTGTGGTATTCCACCGAAAATGTCTAGCCTTGGATTAAAAAAAAAATTCTGTAAGCCTTTTATTTCACTGTTACCTCAACACTGAAAATTTTACTTGTATTGGGCAATCCTAGGCTTTTCAGGTACATGGTTCCGTTTAAAAGCAATATTTTTTTTTAAAGTTTATAAGTTTTCGTTTATTACAAGAAGCAGAGCAATTCTTTCTAGCGTACCTTGTTTTCGTTTTACACACTGTCGCACCCCACACTGATCCTCCATAGTTATTGACACCCCAAAAAAAAATAAAAAGAAAATCAGGTGCCCAATAAGGGAACCCATAAAAGAAACGAACATGATCCGGCTTCGGTGGAAACTGCGCTACTTTACTTTTCATGTGCATGTTTAGCATATACATCCGGACTATAAGTTACGCGTTTCAGGTTGGATGACCACCCTTAATCAGACTGGTCATGAAAAGTTTGCTGTGGTAATTTAGGCAATAAGGAATGGTATGTCGGGATTATGGGAGATATTTTGGCAGTAGTACTCTGACGAAGGCTCAAGTGTTGTAGGTGAGTTCTATAGCTTAGCTATTGGTGGCCGGTGGTAGAATTTCAAAATTGATAGAAGTCTGTAAAGAAGATATACAAAGGCGGATGTATAATGTTATAGGTGGGTTTATGAAGCTAAAGGAATGGCTAATGATATTTAATAAAGATAAATGTAAGGTAATGCCACTTACGCCATAGACAGGGATTCTTATCGCAGTGAACTGTGGAACTCTAGTAAGTTTTTTGGGCGGATACTTTGTACATGTTGAAGAGGGCCTGGATGCCTTTTTTCAGAAGAAATATATCACACGTCTTATGGGAAGAAAACATGTCATCTTATGGTTGGACTTTCCACAACTTTACATACTTAAATACTATGAATGTGTACATGCTTGGATCACCCTTCCTCCTCTCCATCGCGGCGAATACAGCCGGCAGGCATACGTTGTATGAATCTAGCTAAGACCTTTGCTCCAACTCTCAGGTGTTACGATGTTTAAAGACAACGTAAAATGCTGCATATCATAAAACAGACTAAATACTTCAGTGCATGAAATAGATAAAAACAGTGTAATAAAGGCAATAACCCCTACCCCCTATTGTGCCTTACCTTCACAACGCAATCTTTACAATGAACATAGAACCTGCTGTATAAATAAGCAGCCCTACACTGGATACAGGGGGATATACTGTAGGGATTAGCTGCTGGTTGTTATTTTACACACAATGCTCCATATACTCGGCTGCAATCACTTTATTGTTCTCCATATGTTGTAGAGTTGCTTTGAGGACAGCACAGTCGTCGTGCTGGTCTTGTTTCTATAACAACAGCTGTATACTTAATAGGACATAGACATATAGGGAATGTTTTAGAGCTGTGTTTCTCTCGAGACATCAATGAAAATTCACCCCATAACCTGTAAAACTATCCAGGGCGTAACTAGAGAGGCTGGGCCCATAGCTGACTTCTGAATGGGGCCCCTTTTCCCCCTTAAAAAATATACATATTCTTATACTTACACATGTGAGTTACAATCAACATACAGTAAATATACATTAATACACCATATACCAATATACAATATACACATACTATATACACACCAAATATCCTGGATGCTGGGGCCCTTGACACTACTGAAACCCATAGCATCTGTATCTGTAGTTAGCCCCTATCAAAACAAATAAAGCTTTTTCTGATTGAATTTCTTCCCTATATACCACAGCCACACATCCAGTATGTCCTGATAATGAATGTAAATGATGGACTCCTGCTCAGAATTTTTTAGTCTAGTGGATCCTTGGCAGAATTTCTGCTTGAAACAATGACAGAATATCTCTGACCCGGTACCTTCTGCATGCAGAATATACACAGTGCTTAGTGAAATAAGAATTTAAGAAATCAAACTCTAAGTTTTTGGAGTAAGACTGATGGTGACCACACAGCAGCACAGTATGGTGTATATTGTAACTAAAGCAAATCTGATATCTGACATCGTAGAGCTGGAGTGAGGCCAAGATCTATGTTAGTCTATAGCCCTCTATCCTAATACCCTGGCAAAGGCAAAACAATCTAAGGCAGGATCACCTATGTCATACACTGACCCTATACTATACTGCATGCCTATCACACCCCAGGGCTGCAGGAAGATCCTTTGAGGAAGAGTCTGTGGACACACTGGACCACCGTGGGGGTTGGGATGGGACCCGCGGTGGCGGCCAAGGCAACAGATGAGGAAACTGTCACGATTTGAGATGACGCAGGAACACAGAGGAGCACTGGTAACTGGAGTGAAGACCCCGCTGGGCTGGAACTCTGGACCACAGGACATAGACCACAGGATCGGACCACCGAACACGGACCAACGGATACGGACCACCGGAAACGGACCACGGGATGCTCCTGGAAATGCACAGGAACACGGAGGTGTCTGGAAACGCACAGGAAACAGGACCTCGGGAAAAACACAGGAACGGGACCATGGGATACACACACGAGGCTTTCACTTCAGTAGGAAGAATTGAAGATCCGACAGGAGTGAAGGGAGCCGCCGGGTTATATAGGAAACTCAGAAGTGACCAGCACTAAGGACTGTGGCCTTTAGTTCAGGGAAGTGAGCAGGCACCCCAACAGCAGGAGCACACGCTGGAGGGAGGAGGGTGCAGACTGCACAGGGACTGGAAACACGCAGGAGAGGTAAGAGCAGGCAGGAGGAGGGGGACAGGCAGTCAGACGGAGACGGGAGTGCGCGATCGTCGACATGGATTGGGGAGCACTCGTGACAGTAAGCCCCCCCTTAGAGCTCCTCTTCTCTTCTTCTTCAGCTTCTTTTGCACCTCCTCCAATTCATCTTGGTGACAGGACCTGAGGAGGATAACAGAAACAGGACAAACCTCGATGAGGGGCTTGGACTGGCAGGGAACAACCAACGGATGGATAACTTGCATAATCCTCAACAAGTAGTACGGATGGAGGTGAAATGGCTCTGGAATGCCGAGCAGGACGGGAAGCTGCGGAGGCAAGGTGTTTGGAAAGTCGGAACAGCACTGGGAAGCTGTTGAGGCAGAGCGGCTCTTGGCTACTGGAGACGGAGAGCTCTTGCACGGAGACAGCAGCTGCTTTGGCAATAGGAGAGGCGGGAAGAAGACGGTATGGATAGGGAGAGGGAGACTGGAGAGGCGGAGAGAGGGTGAGGAGGCGTTGGAGGGCTTCTGGCGAAGGACGGGCCTCTGGCAAGGCTTCTGGCGGAGCTGGACACTTGGCGGGTCTGGGAGAGCTGGGAGACTCTGGAGCGGCTTCTGGAAGAGCCGTAGACCCTAGAGGGCTTCTGGGATAGCCGTAGACTCGGGAGCGGCTTCTAGGAGAGCTGGAGACTCGGGAATGGCTTGGGAGAGCCGGAGACTCTGGAGCAGCTTTGGAAGAGCCGGAGACTCGGGAGCGGCTTCTGGAAGAGCCGGAGTAGAACGTGGAATAGGGGGAAGCATGGCGGGCCGCTATTGGAACACCGGAGTCAAGCGAGGGCCGACATGGAGCGGGCTTGAGACTGCTGGGAGTCAGGCAGCTGTTGAAGCAAGACGGCAGGCCAGAAAGGCTTTAGGGAAGCGAGCCTGTATTTGCTGGGAGTCAAGAAGAGGTCGAAGCCGGAGGCAAATCGTTTAATTGTTTTTCCCGAAAAAGAGCTGCCGGGCCTTCTGGGCAACTACTCGGGAAAAGGCCCAGAAGCAAGGGGATCCTTAGACAAGTCCATGGCTTAGCAGGATACACGACCCTGGCGGAGTCCATGGCTTGGAAAGGTCTATGGCGGATCTTACTGTCACCCACAGGGGTGCGGGAAGGTCTCTGAGGGAAAGTCTGTGAGCCTCTGGACTACCATGGGGGTTGTATGGGACCCGCGGTGGGCACAAGGCAACAGATGCAGGAAACAGTCAAACTTGGAGATGAAGCAGGAACGCAGAGGAGCACTGGTACGACTGGTATTGAGTGGAAGACCCGCTGGGCTGGAACCCTGGAAGGCACGGCAGGAGTACAGTCGTATGGGAATGGACAACAAGATACAGACCACAAGACACGGACACCGGATACGGACCACGGACACGGACACAGGTACAGACCAACGGACAGGACCAAAGGATATGGACACAGGGCACGGACTGCCGGATATGGGAAGAACGGATACGGACCATAGATATGACCACAGGCTACGAACACCACAGATACGGACCACAGGATATGGACCACAGGATTCAGACACCACGGAAACGGACCACAGGATACGGCCACCGGACACTGACAAGGATATGGACCACAGGGGCACGGACGCAGGATCGGAGAACCGGATACGGACCATAGAATATGGACCACAGGCTACGAACCACCAGATACGGACCACAGGATATGGACCAACAGGATTCAGACAACCGGAAACGGACCACAGGATACAGTCCACCGGACACTGACCACAGGATGGACCACAGGGCACGGACCACAGGATATGGCCACAGGACACGGACCACCGGACACTGACACAGGCTACGGACCACCGGACACGGAACACAGGATATGGACCACAGGATACGGACCACCGGAAAGGACCACAGGATACGGACACAGGACACGGGCCGCGGGATGCATCTGGAACGCACAGGAACACGGAGGCGTCTGGAAACGCACAGGAAACAGGAACAGGGATACAACAGGAACGGGACCTTGGGATACACACAGGAGGCTTTCACTTCAGTGGGAAGAATTGAAGATCCGACAGGGAGTGAAGGGAGCCGCCGGGTTATATAGGAAACCCAGAAGTGACACCGCGCAATGGAAAGGACGCTGGCTGTAAGTTCAGGGAAGTGAGCGGTGCGCGCCCTAGCAGAGAGAGCGCTGGGTTGGAGGCTGGAGGCGTGCGGCCTGCACGGCGACCCAGAACACAGCCAGGAGAGGTAAGTGCGGACAGGAGGATGGGAACAGGCAGCAGCGGAGCACGGGTGTACCAGCGATTCGTGACATGGATCGCGGAAGCACCCGTGACAATGCCTAGCCCTGCATAATAAAGGATGTAAACATTATGCATTATAAGTGCCCTCTTTAACAGACGCAGGAAACAATGAATGATGGAGGGTATAAAATCAGGCCTGATTTGGATTTTTGATGCCACTCTTAACCCCGCTCAGCAGCACACCCTTGATTCCATGCTATATTTGTCTCAACAAAACTACAGGCGCATTATGAAAGCATCTGCAACTGATCAGAAAATGCAGACAACATTATTAACAATTGACAGGATTAACACAGAGGGGGGGGTTGATGGATGGGCAGATGAGAAGGCGGGTGGATGGGCAGATGAGAAGGCGGGTAAATGGGCAGAGAGAGGCGGGTGGATGGGCAGATGAGAAGGCGGGTGGATGGGCAGATGAGAAGGCGGGTGGATGGGCAGTGAGAGGCTGTTGGAGGGCAGACGAGAAGGCGGGTGGAGGGCAGATGAGCAGGGGGGGATGGGCAGAGGAGTGGGTGGGTGGATGGGCAGATGAGCAGGCGGGGGGTGGGCAGAGGAGTGGGTGGGTGGACGGGCAGATGAGCAGGCAGACGAATGGCAGATTAGCAGGTGGATGGATAGATGATCATATGGCAGATTGCAAATGACTTGGTGAACGTGTAGAGAGAAGGGCATGCAGATGAGCAACCAGGCGGATGAGCATGAGCAGGCAGAGAATGGGCAGATGAGCGGGTGTACTGATGAGGGGCTGGGAGTTACTGGGAGAGGGCTAGGGTCTCATTGAGACTGTAGCTTGCCATGTGTAATGATCTCTAATAGCCAGCCGAGGGCAGGCTATTAGACATCAGCTATATACTACAATACAGTTTAGTATAGTTGTTGTTACTGGGTCATAAACAAAATTCCCCAGATATTTAGAAATGCTTAAGGGAACCTGCTACCACAAATTCCCTCATTAACCACAAGTAGTACCATTAGTGTAGTGTAATCGCATTTAAATTATGTCCTATGTATTATACTGTTGGCACCATTGCTGAAATTTCATGTCATTGCTCTACGTGGATCCAGTAAGGAGTACGCCACAGTCTTGTGCCCTGCCTCCTCTCGGCCGCACACAGTCCTTACTAGCCAAAAAATCAAGCTTGATAAACCAGGTACTTACTCATAGATCCAGGCACATGACTGTAGTAATATTACCATGACCCTTCCTCCTAAATCAACTATTTAAGTGTTGAGCCTGAAGGAGCGTATCAGAGCCCCTCAGTGCTGCAGCTTTACAGGCTGTTACAATAAGCAGAACAGCTCTCTGTCCTTTTCTTCTTCTCTTTCCTGTGTACTCTAGCAGCACAACGAGAGTACATGCTCATTGTAGCAGGCCCGTGAAGCTCTGGGACCATCGGAAGGAGACCATGGTAAAAATAGCAGATTACCACATGGTCATGGTGCCTGGATCTAAGAGTAAGTGTCAGTGGTTTTTCATGCTGGGTCTTGAGATAGATTCTTTTAAGAGGTGTCCAGGCCTAAAACTCTACCACCATATACTTAAGATGAGCAGTATAACTTGTGTTACATGAATTAAATGGGTTTGCCACATATAAGAAAGTACCAGGATAAGTAAAATACCCATATTGTACTTACCCTGGTAAATTATCCTTAGCTACTATTTTTGGGATCATCCTGCGGACTTCACGCGTGTTGAAGAGTTTGTTAATGACTTAATGAAAAAGTATTTCCGCCAAAGTGACACCCACACATAGGGGGTCACTTATTTTATTGTCTTTTGAGACATTTTTGGGGATAGCAAAATTTGTCCTTTTGGGGACATTTTGAAATGTCCGAGGGACATTTGTTTTCGTCAGTAAGACACATTTATCTAAAATTTGCGACATTTTTTGATGCCAAAAAATCCAGATCAAACCATATTTAAGGAAAATGGATAGAAATGACTTGAGATTTGTGTCACATTTTTGCGACATTTGCAACCAAATGTCTCAAAAGAGATCTGAAAAAAAAAACTCAAGGAAAAAGTGAGATTGATAAATTACCAAAGAAGCAGATGGAAAAGACTAGCCAAAACAAAGGCGCATTCAGACAAAAATGTGCCCGTCGTACCCTAGCACGGCGGGTACACGTCGCGCCGGGGAGAGGAGAAGCCCCTCTCCATAGGGAAACATGGGACACGACGTGTATTCCGGAGAAAAATAGGACATGTCCTATCTTTCTCCTGGTACGGACGGTGCCGCCCCTGGGCCAGGGGGAATATATCCAAAGTTTATACGTCGGCCGTATATACAGTCCCCCAACGGCGGGTGAATGAGGCCAACAGAGCTAAGATAAATGACCCCCATAGTATCTCCCCTCCCAAAAAGTCTTTATCACTGATGACACTTTCCCCCTTATTCTTAGTGCTGGCAAACTGGTACATACACGTAATATCCACACATTCAGTTCGTAGGACTATCACCAGCAACGTAGAAGTGGATTGCTGTTCGGCATTCCATTCATATGAAGCAATCAAGGGGCCTTGATCTCAGGATTACTGTGGTAATAGTTGTCGCTCCCCCCAGTGATCAGACACCTATTCAGGACATAGTGAAACAACTCCATTTAGTACAAGTGAGGCATAGCTTTATCCAAAACACACAGTATAAAATCAATTAGATTAAAAAAACAATATAAAGATTAAATAAATCTAATAGTATTTACAAGCAAAATGTATAATAACTGAACTATAATTGACATTAATAATCAAGGTAGGATCGATTTGCCTGTCATTTTTCTAAACTTTCCTAAAACCAAAATCAACTATATAACCCATGACGTAACTTTGCATGTTGTCACCGTTGTGAAGCTGACAAACCGGAATCCAGCTGTTTGTGTGAGTAAATAAATGTCATTTGTAGTTGTTTTTACACAAATACAGAAATAAACAAGGACGTCATTAGGATAAAAATCTTTTGCTTACTACGTACACATAAGGGGGTCCGCCCGGAAACCAAAATGGCCTATTGCGATAAGAAACAACATAAAACACAACAAACAAGACCACCATTATACCTGTCCCACAACTGGTATTGGTCACAATGTTTGACTTCCTAATGTGAACTTTCAAACTGCACCCCTCGTGCCACAGAAACAGCCATTAGCCCTTACTGAAGCTTTTTAGCATAAAATCAATATTAAGAAATTTGGGTGCACAGCAATCAGATGCATGGGGCGTTGATGTCACTAATTATCTTTTGATGTGGCAATGGCACAACGTGGCCACTACTTTTGCTTCTCATGCCTTGTGTTTCATTGTGTCAAGTGAATAGGATTGAGTTGCAGTACCAAGCACCGCCTTTATAGCATGTATGGCGCTGTTCTTGGTTAACAGTAAAGAAAGAACCACAATAACCATTGAGTTCTGTGGTCTCTTTTGACAGATGATCATTGTTCACATCAGGTTGTGGGCTTCCACCCAACGGGTAGTGACGACCGATCCAGGATAGATCAATATTTTAGCCTTGGTTCTCCTTTCATCTATACAATATTTACATTCCGTAGATACCCAAAAGATGCAGATAAATATCTCTTCCAATACAATTTCTATGAAAGCTGCTTCATCTGTGGTTCCATAGGTCTTTCCCCGAAAAGCTGAATAATCCAGCTCATGAAACTGTGTTTATTGTTTGCTTGTGTTGGATCCCCATCAGTCAGATTGGTAGCTCACAATTGTATATCATTAACGTGGAATAACCTTTTACAGTAAGTGTCCATAAAATATCCAAAAAGCTCCCGACTTTTCACAAACTATCACTAAAATGACTTGTTTTCTGAGGGTAAAATCTATTTTTTATTATAAATTAAATAAAGTAATGGTGTTAGTTTTTTATGGAGGTTGCATTTTTTCATCTTCTGTAAATTAGAGCTTTATTTTACAGGTTATTGTCTGGGTCCATTTAAAATAAAGAGATACTCTGTATGTACAGCGCACAACATTACATACACTCTAGTTGCGATTTGTTAAAGATTTGCTGTGGGATTCACCCTATGCATTGCAAATGGTAAAATCCACAAAAAAAAGGTCATTATAATTTGACAGTCTATAGAGCAGTGTCTGCACCAGTGTGCAGATTTATAAGAATGGCGCACAATGTGCTAGGTTAATAAATTCCCTATGTGTATGTTGTAGTGTGAAATCGCTGTATGTATTTTCCCTGTACTGTGACATCACGGTGGGCACATTTACTAAAGGTTCCCGAATATTTCTGATTTGTGCCGAATTGCCCCGGGATTTTGGGCACGCGCGGATTGGCCGATCGGCGACGGATGAAATGATGCGGAATTTTTAAAAAAATTGTGTCGCAAAAATAGACTCACATACACCGAGACGGAGAAGGTGAATTCTGGCGGACTTCAGCACAGCAGTGACACTAAGTGGACATCGGGTGCATGACTTAGTGAATCCCGGCAGAACCCGAATCAGCTTCAGAGAACGCGCCGCTGGATCGCAATGGACCGGGTAAGTAAATCTGCCCCTGTGTGTATATCCCTGTACTGTGAATCCGTGGGTATTATCTCTGTACTGTGACATCACTGTGTGTACACTGTACTGTGACATCACTGTGTGTATTATCCTGTACTGTGACATCACTGTGTGTATATCCCTGCACTGTCACAACCAATGTTTTTATTTTTCTCTGTTACTGTGATATTACTGCATGTATTAACCCTGTACTGTGACATCACTGTGTGTATTATCCCTTTACTGTGACAATCACTGGGTATTATCCTTCTTGTGACATCACTGGTGTATTATCCCTGTACAGTGGCATTACTGCACGTATTAACCCTGTACTGTGACATCACTGTGTGTATTATCCCTGTACTGTGACACCACTGTGTGTATATCCTGTACGTGACATTACTGCATGTATTAACCTGTACTGTGACATCACTGTGTGTATTATTCCCGTACTGTGATATCACTGTGATTATCTCTGTACTGACATCACTGGTGCATTTCCCTGTACTGTGACATCACTGTGTGTATTATCCCTGTACTGTGACATCATGTATGTATATCCCAGTACTGTGACATCACTGTGGTATTATCCCTGTACTGATATCACTGTGTATTATCTTGTACTGTGATATCACTGTGTATTATCTCTGTACTGTGACTCACTGTGTGTATTATCCCTGTACTGTGACATCACTGGTGATTATCCTGTACGTGACATATTGTGTGTATTATCCCTGTACTGTGATATCACTGTGTATTATCTCTGTACTGTGACATCACTGTGTGTATTCCCCTGTACTGTGACATCACTGTGTGTATTATCCTGTACTGTGCAATCGCGGTGTTTATCCCTGTACTGTGACTACTGTGTTATTATCCCTGTACTGTGATATCACTGTGATTATCTCTGTCGTGACATCACTGTGTGTATTATCCCTGTACTGTGACATCACTGTGTTTATCCCTGTACTGTTGATATCATGTGTATTATCTCTGTACTGTGACATCACTGTGTGTATTCCCTGTACTGTGACATCATTGTATGTATTATCCCAGTACTGTGAAATCACTGTGCGTATTATCCCTGTACGTGATATCACTGTGTATTATCTCTGTACTGTGAATCACTGTGTATATCTCGTACTGTGACATGACTGTGTGTATTATCCTGTACTGTGACACATCTGTGTGTATTATCCTGTACTGTGACATCTGTGGGTATATCCCTGTACTGTGTATCACGTGTATTATCTCTACTGTGACACACATGTGTGTATTATCCTGTACTGTGACATCACTGTGTGTATTATCCTGTACTGTGACATCACTGTGTTTATCCCTGTACTGTGACACTGTGTTTATTATCCGTACTGTGATATCACTGTGTATTATCTCTGTACTGTGACATCACTGTGTGTATATCCTGTACTGTGACATCACTGTGTTATTAGCCCTGTACTGTGACATCACTGTGTTTATTATCCCTGTTAAGTGATATCACTGTGTATTATCTCTGTACTGTGACATCACTGGGTGTATATCCTGTACTGTGACATCACTGTGTGTATTATCCTGTACTGTTACATTGTGACATCACTGTGTGTATTGCAGGATGAGTGGTAAGCTTTCATGAAGGTAGAAGATTATCACATGACTGGAGAAGAAGTGTTTGTCTAGCGCACACAGAATTGCAGTCTCCATCCCCAATGTAATAACCTTCAACTTCTGCGTCCAGCAATCTGTGTCTGATCAAGGTCACACACATAGGTGACATGACACCATTGATTAGATTGCTAATTCTTAATATAAAGCTAACCTTTAATTCTGGCTTTAGAATTTCCATTTGTATATACTGAAAGGTTTGGGGAGGAGCCTATCCTTTGCACCCTAGCCAAAATATTGAGTACTATGCATTGTCTTCATGTATAATCCCTGTACTGTGACATCATTGTTTATGATGCTAGTATGAGACATCACTGTGTGTTATCCCTGTACTTGATATACTTTGTCCGTGTTCTGTGACATTACTATGTGTATATCTCTTTACGCATCATCAACGTGTGTATTTCCCAGTTCTGTGACATAACTGTGTGTATTATTTCTATTTAGTGACATCACTATGCATAATATCCCTGTTACTGTGACATCACTGTGTGTCACAAGACAAAGCACTTACATGCACCAGGAAGAAGAAGGTGAACTCTGTCGGCCTGACCAGGGAAGCGACACATGCAGGATATTGGCGCATGATCTTAGTGAATCACGGCACAGTGCATGATCATCTGTGTTGTGTGAACTCCTCGGCGGGTAATTAAATGTGACCCTAATATGAACCCACGTCAGGAGGAAGGATGGCACAGAAGAACCAGGACTGCCCCACTGGATTGGAAGGTCTAGCGGGGTCAGCACTGTGCATTATTTTCCCAATGTTTAAAGCCGTGTTCCAGCCTAATACTAGATTCCAAATGGAGAGAAGAAGTGCAAAGATTTTCTTCTTAATTCGAATTCCGTTCCTTTATTTCCGCATAAAAAGGAATAAATTTGAATATGTTTTTCTAGGCCAGAAATCATGGAGCAGCTGAGGCCGGTAAAACACACAATACGAGCGTCCACAATTTCAGCACAAAAGGGAAAAAAAACAAGGAACGTTAATGTCCGTGTGGCTCCAGCACTCGCCGGTTAACATTTTTCGGGGCGCCAACAAAGTTGTTTGAACGTAATTAACAAAGTCATTATTTTGATGAAACACGAAGAAAATAAGTCCTGAAATGATCCATTACAACCAGTAATTACAGTAACAAAGAGCCTGCTAATGTCCCCCGCCACACAGACATGGCCACACTAAACAAAGGATTAGACACAATATACCAAATAATGCTGGTTTCATTATAATCCCCTGATTATGAGTAGGGTTATAGCCCATCAAGCTCCTGTCACTCCATCAGCGAAGTCACAGGCAAGCAGCAGGGTTGGTTATTTTCTGTTCTCGTTTCCCTCCGGGCGTTGGAAGGTGTCCTGTCCTAGTTTTCTATAGCTTTGCATTCACCTCATGGTGGGGAATTACCAGGGACACTTCAGCACTTTACGAGGACTCAAATTATGCTTTTCTGTGATGAAAATTGCAAGACAGCAGCGACCTGGAAGAGTGAAGTGGAAATGAGAAGACAGTGATAGGAGGATGTCAGACTGAGTGAAGGAGTCAAGTGATTCCGTAGTGTTACTCCTTTAGTACCTCTAGTATACTGCGCTTTTTGGACTGGATTTGTTTCTTTTAGTTTATCTGGTTTTGAAAGAATAACTTGTTTTAGGTCACATGTTGTGTCTTTTTTTGTAATGGCCACAAAATACATTTTTAAATACCGTATATACTCAAGTATAAGCCGAGTTTTCACCACGGTGTTTGTGTTCTAGGGCCACCGTGCCTTTAACTCTAGTTTCTAAAACCCTGGCACTCTTTCTCCCGCCAGAGTCCCTGTACAGCAGCACGAGAAGAGACAAGTCCCGTCTGTAACCGGTGCTCTATACAGGAAGCCCGAGAGAGAAGTGGAGCTGCGGGGAGCGTTTAGCAACCATATACAAAAAGAGGCCCTGTGTGGGAGGCTGCTAGGCATTTAATTCCTGGGATAGGCTGCTGAAATGTAATTAGTGAGGAGGCTGCTGGGCATTTTATTAGTGAGGGAGGCTGCTGGGCATTTTATTAGTGAGGGAGGCTGCTGGACATTTTATGTGGGGGAGGCTGCTGGGCATTTTATTAGTGGGGGAGGATGCGGGCATTTTATTAGTGAGGGGAGTCTGCTGGGCATTTCATTAGTGGGGGAGGCTTCAGGGAATTATTAGTGAGGGGAGGCTTCTGGGCATTTCATTAGTGGGGGAGGTGGGAGGTAAGTACGGAGCACCCCTTAGGGGCCTCTGTGGGAAATTTTAATAGTGAGGGGAGGCTCAACCTCTAGATAACCCCTTTTTACTATTTTTCAACCCCTTTAAATCTAGTAAATGTTATCACAATTTAATAACATAAAAAACTGAAGACACCGATACAATACTAACATTGCACCAGAAATCATTTTTTTTGGTGCTTTCTATGAATATATAAGTATTTTACGATCAGAAGTCTTTTTAATTCCACGGATCACTAATCAAGGCAGGAAGCAAGGAATATAATAGTCCATGTACGGGATGGCCGGCAGCTTGTAGTAACAGATTGTTCTCTCCGGGTAATCACACTGGGTGTAGTCTACAGGACAAATCTCGTGCATTATAGGGCATTACTATACATGTCCATGTAAATATTATATGTCTGTCGTATATAACGGCGGACGCATGTCACTGTCCATCTTTAAATGTGATGATTTTTGCCTCAGCTACTGATGTATTTATAGCAGTGATGGTTGTTTTAAAGGATAAGATTCGCTGTGAGATTCCTATTACAGTATGTGAGATTGTCAGCGGATTTAGACAAGGCCCATCTGTGCCCTTTGCTCTTCTGAGCTGGAAAGCTTTTATTATCCAAACACCAGTTTATTTTCTACATCAAGCAGTGTACAGCCAGTGTGAACACAGCCTCCATTCCTGAATTATACAGGTTACAGACCTTCACAGGAATTGACCTATTAGGGATCAACTAACTCCCAATTTTTGTAGCAGAAAGAGAGACAAAAGATGTCCCCCCAGCACTGAATCAAATCTCAATCTTTCAGTTTCGGACAGAAATTTCAAAATTGCGCCTGAACTACTTCCCAGAGCTTAGAGAGGGGGGGAGGTGAACAAAAATTTTAAAAAATTGTCACAAATTACAAAAACAGATAAAAGCTTTATATAATCGTTCTGTGTATTACATGGGATTATATTGCAATCTCCAAGACAATCAGAGCAAAATTGTGGACCAAACAGATTGTCGAATTTTGAAAAATTTGACAAAGTTCTACAAATCGAATCTGGATGATTCACTCAACTCAAACTTCTATAAAACAGTAAATCAAAACAAAAGCCAAAATGTATCATTAGTAGTGTGCATTTTGCGCCAGATATTGAAGACCGGCACACAGTCTTCAGTAATTTTTCAAATGCCAACCACTCTATACTGAGTGATCCAGTTTTTTAGTGGTGCACTCAGTTTAAACTGGCCCATGCCAAAATTATTTTGGTACTTCTGACAAAAATGAGTTTTGTGTCATGGCAGACCCTGTGTAGTTGTGACACAATACTGGTGCAAAGCTTCATAAATACCTGTGCAAGCATTGGGGCACAGTTACTTACCTGGTCCACGGAGTGGTCCGACCAGAATGCGTGTGGCACGCGATTCATTAAGATCGTGCACCCGATATCCTGCATGTGTCGCTACCCCCGCTCAGGTCCGAATGAGTTTAACTTTCTTCCTCAGTGGTGTAAGTGCTTGATCTTGCATCATCCGATGCACAGCCCCGATTTCTGTTGCATGAAAGCCAGCGCAGCCACACCACAATATGATCGCGTTCAACACAATCCCCAGTTAAATACCTGTCCCAGCGGCGCAAATCCCGAAAACATGACGAAAGTGCAATCCTCGACCCTTAGAAAAATAAGCCCCATTATATGCAAAGTGCCCCAGAAAAAATGGAACAGTCAGTTTGATAAATCTGGGCCAAAGTGCACAGATTGCCTGCAGTGCCCCCCAATTGCAAACAAGGTTAAACAAATAGACTGTTGTGGAAAGTGTAGACATGTTGGGGCACATTTACTTACCCAGTCCCTTGAGTTCCGAAAGTGCATTGTCCGCTGACAATGCACATCGCATGTGTCGCTTCACCGATCAGGTCCGCCGGAGTTCTCCATCTTCTCCCTGGTGCAGTAAATGCATTGGTGCGACACAATTTGAATGTTAAATCCTGCACTCAGTCCGAATCAGTCGGAAGGCCCGACCCCGATTTCTGTTGCATGAAGCCGAGCAAGCTGCGCCAAAATCTGATCGCGTGCAACCCAACCCCTATAAATCCCTGTTGCAGTGGCGCAAATCCCAAAAATGTCGGGAAGTCCGACGGAAAGCGATCAGCAGACCCTAGTAAATACACCCCGTTGTGTCCTCCATAGACTCTGGTGCTATTTATCAAGACCGCCTTGAAAAGAAATTATTATTTTTGTGCCAGTTGCAACCACCCACAGAATTTTAGGAAAGAGAAGCTGGGTTGTGGACTTTGTACAAAAGACTTTCCTGCAATTATTGGTAATACTGTTATAATTCCCTGCTCGGTTTCATTGTCAGATATCTCTCTGCAGTAAAGCAAAATCCTGCTGCACTCTGACATTCTATCAGTGTCGGTCACTGGAACAATTGACTGGATTACTCTGTGAAGTAGGACAGCGCCTGCCATCTCATTAGTACACTGTTGGTTCTGTCACGGTGACAATCAATACACATTTTCCTTAACCGCTACAATCTACCTCTGTCTGCTCAGAATCGCAGAATTA
Organism: Engystomops pustulosus; assembly: GCA_019512145.1. Classification (NCBI taxonomy): domain Eukaryota; kingdom Metazoa; phylum Chordata; class Amphibia; order Anura; family Leptodactylidae; genus Engystomops; species Engystomops pustulosus. Next base: position 22,572,735 of record CM033648.1, read on the forward strand.
ATGAAATGTCACACAGATAATCAATACTGGAAACTTCAACAAAAAATGTTTGTCACCTTCAGCACATGACCTCCTACTGTGTGTAGTGATTTCATTAAAGGGAATGTATCACTAATGTCTTTCTGAAAATAATGATGTAATAGTACTTAATAATATGCTTTATAGCAGTCTCATCCATAGATTGCAACGGAGCGGATATATTGAGATCTAAAAGAGAGGGGAATTCTTTTCTGTCTCTGTGCAGATATTGGGAGGAGAAAAAGCTGTGACATCATCTATTATCAATAGTGATGTAATGATGGGTCAGTGTTATTATATAGAGGCATTGTACAGGGAGGGGGAGGAGTAAGCTGTGACATCATCTATTGTCAGTAGTGATGTAATGATGGGTCAGTGTTATCTATATAGAATCATTGTACAGTGAAGGAAGGAGATACGCTGTGACATCATCTATTGTCCGTAGTGATGTAAGATGGGTCAGTGTTATCTATATAGGGTCATTGTACAGGGAGGGGGAGGAGATAAGCTGTGACATCATCTATTGTCCGTAGTGATGTAATGATGGTCAGTGTATCTCTATAGAGGTCATTGTACAGGGAGGGGAGGAGATAAGCTGTGACATCATCTTTGTCAGTAGTGATGTAATGATGGGTCAGTGTTATCTATATAGAGGTCATTGTACAGGGAGGGGGAGGAGATTCGCTGTGACATCATCTATGTGTCAGTAGTGATGTAATGATGGGTCAGTGTTGTCTATTAGAGGTCATTGTACAGGGAGGGGGAGGAGATAAGCTGTGACATCTCTATTGTCAGTAGTGATGTAATGATGGGTCAGTGTTATCTATAGAGGTCATTGTAAGGAGGGGGGGAGGAAATACGCTGTGACATCATCTATTGTCAGTAGTATGTGTATGTAATGATGGGTCAGTGTTATCTATATACAGGTCATTGTACAGGGAGGGGAGGAGATAACTGTGGACATCATCTATTGTCAGTAGTGATGTAATGAGGGTCAGTGTTATCTTATAGAGGACATTGTACAGGGGGGGAGGAGATAAGCTGTGACATCATCTATGTCAGTAGTGATGTAATGATGGGTCAGTGTTATCTCTATATAAGTCATTGTACAGGGGGGGGGGGAGATAAGCTGTGACATATCTATTGTCAGGAGTGATGTAATGATGGGTCAGTGTTATCTATATAGAGGTCATTGTACAGGAGGAGGGAGGAGATAAGCTGTGACATCATCTATTGTCAGTAGTGATGTAATGATGGGTCAGTGTTATCTATTAGAGGTCATTGTAAAGGGAGGGAGGAGATAAGCTGTGACATCATTATTGTCAGTAGTGATGTAAGATTGGTCAGTGTTATCTATATAGAGGTCTGTACAGGGAGGGGAGAGATAAGCTGTGACATCATCTATTGTCAGTAGTGATGTAATGATGGTCAGTGTTATCTATATAGAGGTCATTGTACAGGGAGGGGAGGAGTACGCTGTGACATCATCTTTGTCAGTAGTGATGTAATGATGGGTCAGTGTTATCTATATAGAGGGTCATTGTACAGGGGAGGGGAGGAGATAAGCTGTGACATCATCTATGTCGTAGTTAGTGAGTCTATATAGAAATCATTGTACAGGGAGGAGGAGGAGATAAGCTGTGACATCATCTATTTGGAGGCAATTATGATGTTTTCAATAGCTGTCTTACTCATATCTGTCGTGTCTTTGATATAACTGAGGTACCTTAAATGTTTAGAAAAAAAGGAAAAATTACAACAAATTTTGACTTTACTATCAGTCAATTATGGCGAAAAAAATAAACTTGTACTTACCCGATGTCCTGGGCCTTCGTCCCTTGGTGGAATGCTCTTGGCATGCTCCAAAAGGCTCCATCAACTTCCGGCCTCCTAGCACACCCTACCTATCCCCTTTCCCGGTGCCTGATACAGTGCTGGGATAGGGGTCAAGTGGGTGGGCCAGGTGGGCAGAAGTTTTGGTGTCAAGGTGCCGTGCCCCTGCAAACAAACAGGATAACGGCACCAAGGTAAGGCGGCATGGAAAAGGTAAAATATTTTTATAATGTTGGACAACCCCTATAAAAATATTATCTCTGAAAAATATTAATAAGCAAACAAATCTTCATAATTTGATACAGTCAATCCAATAGGACTACATACCTAGATGCTCAGTAGCTATGAGTGGCGATGTAATGATATTTGTCGTGGTAATTATCTTATGTGGAGGGCGTGCATGTGTACAGGGGGAGGTGGGGGAAGATGTTAAGCGTGTGGTTTAGCGAGCCGCCAAAGGTTGCAGTGGAATTGCACCCAAAGTGTTGTGTCATCATCTAGTGTGCAGTAGTGATGGTAATTAAATTGAGGGTGCCTTCCAGTGTTATCTATATAGAAAGGGCATTGTACAGGGAGGGGAGGGGGGGAGGAGATAGCTGTGACACACACAACATCATATTTGCAGTAGTGAGTATGATGGGTCAGTGTTATTTTATAAGGGCATTGTACAAGGGCAGGAAGGGGAATAATAAGTTGTGACCATCATCTATTGTTCGTAGTGATGTAAGGATGGGTCCGTGGTTTATCTATATAGAAGGTCATGTCGGGAAGGGGGGGGGGGCGATAATCTGTGACATCATCTATTGTCGTACTCTGATGTGAATGAGGGGTCCAGAGTTATCTATTAGAGGGTTCATTGTAACAGGGGAGAGGGGCGGGGAGAGAATAAGCTGTGACAAAAGCTGTGACACCCATAATCATCTATGGGATTGTCAGTATGATGGTTTCAATGATGGGATCAGGGTTAATCTATATATTTAGAGGGTCATTGTACAGGGAGGGCGGGGGGGGAGGAGTAAAACCTTGACATCAACTATTGTCAGTGTGATGTAATGATGGGGTCAGTGTTATCTATATGGAGGGTCATTGTACAGGGAGGGGTGGGGAGGACATAAGCTGTGAACTCATCTATTGATTGTCAGTAGTGATGTAATGATGGGTTCAGTGTTATTATTTAGAGGGTCAGTAATTGTACAGGGAAGGAGGAGGAGAGGGAGGAAAGGGGGGGGAGGAGATAAGCTGTGACAAAGTGACATGGTGGACAAGAATCATCTATTGTCCGTAGTGATGTAATGAGGGGTCAAGTGTTTATCTTATATAGAGGTCATTGTACAGCGGAGGAGGGGGGAGGGGGATGAGATAACCGGTGCAGCATCTATTGTCAGTATTGATTGTAATGATGGGTCATAGCTTTTATCTATAGTAGAAGTCAGTGTACATGGAGGGGTGGGAATAAGCGGTGACATCATCTATTAATCTATTGATTTCATACTATGTAATGATGGGTCAGTTGTTATCTATATAGAGAGTTCATTGTACCGGGAGGAGGGTTGGACAGGAGGGAGGAGAATAAATCTGGGTGACAAATAGAAAAGCTGTGACCCAACAAGCTGTGACCTCATCTATTTGTCAGTAGTGTGGTAATGAGGTCAGTGTTATCTATCTATATAGAGACATTGTACAGGGAGGAGGATAATAAGCTGGTTACATCATCTATTGTCAGTAGTGATCTAATGATGGTCAGCGTCTAATGAATGGGGGTTCGTGTTATCTATATAGAGATCATTGTAGCAGGATGGGGGAGGAGAATAACTGGTGACAAATCATCTATTGTCAGTAGTGAACCTGTAATGACTTATGACGCGGAAACGGGTCAAGAGGTTCTTTTATAGAGGTCTTGTAGCAGGGAGGGGAGGAGATAAGCTCAGCTGTGACATCCATCTATTGTCAGTAAGTGATGTACTGATTAGTCAGTGTTAATCTATATAGAGGTTCATTGTACAGGGAGGAGGAGATAAAGCTTGACAAATTATCTAGACTGTCAAGTACTGATGTATGAATGGGTCATGTTATCTATACAGAGGTTCATAGTACAAATGGAGTGGGAGGAGATAAAGCTGTGACAATAAAAAAAAGCAAAACCTCATCTATTGTCAAGTAGTGATGTAATGAATGTGTCAGTGTTATTTTATATAGATGTCATTATTGTACAGGGAGGGGGAAGGGGATAAGCCTGTGCATACATCTATGTCCAATAGTGATACGTGATGGTCAAGAGAGAAAGTTATCTTTGTAGAGGCCTCTGGTAACGGGGGGAGGGAGGAGATAGCTTGACAATCAATCATTGTCAGTTGTGGAGTAATGATGGGTCAAGAGTTGTTATCTATATAGAGGCATGGTACAGAATGGGGGGGGAGAATAGCTGTGAACAAATCTCTAGGTTTTTTTAGAGTAGTGAATGGGTAATGATGGGGTCAGCGTTATCTATTAGAAGGGGTCATTATACAAATGGAGGGGGGAATAAGCTGTGACCATCATCTATTGGTCCAGTAAGTGATAATAATGATGGGGTCAGTTTTAATCTCGGTATAAGAGGGGTGGGTCCAAATTTTCCCTTTCTTTTGAGTTTTTTACTTCCATAACTTTTGCCCTCCACCGACCTGCCTCTCTATTGTCAGTACTGATGTAATATGGCGTCAGTTGGTGTTCTCTATAATAATCATAGAGGACAAAATTGTACAGGGGAGGAGAGTAAGCTTGACAAGGCAAACTCATCTATAAATTGTCCTTCGTTAGTGTTACTGCATTTTTCATTTTTCTCTTCTCTCTCTCTCCATGGATCATGCTTGTGTTCCACGCCGCACCCAAGTCAAACCCTGCGGTTCCTGTTTTTCTTCTCTTTGTGCCTATCCCTCTTTATTTCCTGTTGATGAGAGAAAGAAAAGGGAAAAGAGAAAGGGTGAGAACACTAAGAATGATACGCGAAACAGGGCGGGCGAGGCGCGGAAGGAGAACGAGATTTCGTAGGAAGGGGGCGAAACTACCCTATGTCATAAGTAAGTGGATAATAATGATGGGTCCATGTTTTTATCTAATATAAGGTCATTGTAACAGGGAGTGGGAGGGATTAGCGGTGACCATCATGCTCTCTATTGAGGAGTGAGTTCGAAGATAAATATGAGAACTGATGGTTCAGTGTTCTCTATATAGAAAAATCATTGTACAGGAAGGAGGAGGAAGATAAGCTGTGACAATCACTTTTGGAGGCAATTATGATGTTTTCCAATAGCTTCTTACTCATATCTGTCGTGTCTTTGATTAACTGATGGTACCTAAAAATGTTTAGAAAAAAGGAAAATTACAACAAATTTTGAACTTACGATATCATTTCCAATTATGGCTAAAAAAAAAATAACCTTGTACTTTCCTGATGTCCTGGGCCCTTCGTCCCCTTGGTGAAATGGCTCTTGGCATATGCTCCAAAAGGTTTCCGTCAACTTCCGGCCTCGACCCTAGCACCCACTTACCTACCAATTTCCCGGTGCCTGATACAAGTGCTGGGATGAGGGTCAGTGGGTGGGGCCAGGTGGGAAGAATTTTTGGAGTCAAGTGCCGTGCCCCTGCAAACAACCGGATAGCGGCACCAAGGTAAAAGGCGGCCGGAAAGGTAAAATAGTTTTTTATAAGTTGGACAACCCCTATAAAAAATATTAAATCTCTGAAAAATATTAATAAGCAAACAAATCTTCATAATTTGATACAGTCAATCCAATAGGACTACATACCTAGATGCTCTTCAGAGAGTCCTGAAAATTTATAAATAGCTTCAATTATCAACAGAATCATGTATTTTGTGAAACAATAACCCCTCAAGTATGAAGAGTCTCTTATAAGAGTTAGATTCAATTTATGTAATGATAAGGGCACATCTGCACCATCTCAACAGAATCCTTTGCTATCGGCTTAGTGAAAAGTCTCGATGGGCCCTTGTTTGATAGACTCACATCTTATTGTCACATAAGTACCTCATTCACCTTAAATCCATTACCGAAAGGTTGACATGTCAATTATGTCAATCTGCCATAGGAGAACGCTTATATTTATCATGGAGATTACATTGAAGACGCTTTGTCTGAATTTTCCAATGTTCTTCCTTAGTTCCAGCTATGCCCACACATATTTACACAGATGCACATTTGTTATATCTAAATAGTAAAATAAAAACATTATTTGCAGTTACGTGGTAATTGCCCAATTTTCCCAATCCCTTTAAATTGTAAACGGAAACATAAAATGACTCTGAAAGCATCGCTACCCGCTGAGTACGAAATGAACACATTAAACCTTTCAGTTAGTTTTCTGTTATTCATTTACATTTGCTTTGGAGCTTTAATGTATTCTTTAAGTTTCTTTTAGTTACTCTTGAAAAAAATATATTTGTCTCTATAAAAACTCTGCGTGTTTCACTGTTTTTATTTGCAGTCGTTGTCATGTGTTCTGGGTCTGCTGGAAGTTTTACCAAATTCTAGTCACCTGTCCCCCAATGACTTTGTAATGGCAATGACTAATTGGGCCAACTCAGTCAATACTTTGGATGGTCCATTGTTTTCAAAATCACCATATTTTTCAATTGTATTTCATGACTGTAATGAGTTGAGGGATATGCATATTGACCAATTGGAGTGGGGCAGATTTACTTACCCGGTCCATTCGCGATCCAGCGGCGCGTTCTCCGGCGTTGATTCAGGTTTTGTTGGGTATGCTGTGCGCCCGATGTCCACTAGGTGTCGCTGCTGCGCTGGAGTCCGCTGGAATTCACCTCCTTCGTTCCGGTGTATGTGAGTGCTATTTTTGCGACACATTTTTTTAAAAAATTCTGCGTTTTTTCCGAATCCGTCGGTTTTCCGACGGCCACTCTCCCCGATTTCTGTCACGTCAAAGCCGGCGCCGATGCGCAACAATCCGATTGCGTGCGCCAAAATCCCGGGGCAAATCGGAGCAAAACGGAAATATTCAGGAAACCCAACATGCGACGTTCGTACCCTTAGTAAATGAGCCCCATTATTTATCTGGAAAGAGTGTGTGCTTTAATAGCCACAAATGGGAAATTGATCCCCTATTTGCGGTTGGTTTTGGCCTGGTGGACATTGGCGAGTGAGCACCGGTCCCCAACCCATGAGCATAGGTAAGAGTAGCCACACCACAAATCATCCAATGCATGCTCCGTGACTCACCATGCTGTGACCACTCACAATAGACCTCAATGGGTGGCCTTGAATTAGCTGCCATTTTTGTGGCTAGCTAACGATCCACAAAACGGTTGTATACATGAGGCCTAAAGGGAATAATCTTTTACCTCACCAACATTTACAAATTGTTGGCAATATGTTGTAGGGAAATACACAATGATTTCCAAAATAACTTTATTATTTTTCTGCGTTATGCAATTTCTTAGAAACTCACATTATAATCTCTATGCTAATGAGGCAGTTGGTGCACTAGGGGTGTGTCATCAGCACCGGGGGGCACTGCTATACCTGCCTTGACCAGTGCCGTCTCTGTCAGCTAAGTAGGAGATTTGTCTTGTGAGATTGGTAGGGAAACACTTGAAGAGGAAGGAAGTGATTTAAGAGGGAATAGCAGTGCTCCGGGTGTAAAATTATTTCTTTATTTCATTATTTCTGCCTTGTTGGACACAGTGCAGCTGTGACACGAAACTATTGCAAACACTTCTTTAATATATATCTATTCTGTTTTCATGTCCTTTTTAATGCAAAGTACATTAATACAAAAAAACTGGTGCAAAGGCTTAAATAAACTTACTGTAGCTTGAGAGAGTGAACCAAGCAACCTAGCCGCTCATTTCCTAAGGACATGAGAGGCGTGCGTGGGGCTCACCCACCGATGTCAATATGGCTAAAATAGGTAGCGAATGGGGGCAAACTTTCCCCTATTAGCAGCCTGTAAAACACACACGGTTGTGTGCATGGGGCCTGGTTTCTGTCACACACTTATGAATATGGACCCCAGAGCTCAGAGTTGCTGTCTGCTTACAAAAGAGAACATATATGGGAAGGGTAATCTAGTAGAGATGGTTCTGACTGGCTATGTGATGCTGGTTTGAGGCATCAAGGAGTTTATAGCAAACCATAAGGGTGGTGACACACATGGCGTTTTTAGGCCGTTTTTGGGGCGTTTTTAGTGCGTTTTCAGATTATAAAAAATGCATGCATTTTTGACCAGTTTGAATTAAGATAATTGGTCAAACCTGTCAAAAACAGCAGTTAATTAATTGCCCCTATTAAGGTCTATGGTACAGGGTCAGGGTGCGCTAAGGGAAGGTGCATGTATTGTATTTATAAAAGAAGTACAAAGCGTGAAATAAAGTCACTTTGGGTGCAGGGATGGAAAGTTATGTATGTACTGTAGATTTGTAACTGTAACAGGGGTTACAGGGGTAGCCACCATAGCAGCCATAGCTGTGTCAGGGCACCCTGACATCCGACCTGACACTGTGAAGAATAGAGGATTTGCACCATTACATATATAGAATGCTGCACAATGTACAGTATATTGGGGCACATTTACTAAGGGCTTTTTCCGCACTTTTTTGGACTTTGCACATTCTTTTGGTGGAAATCGGCATTCAGAGGCATTTAAGAATTGTCTGCGCCGCTATTGTATCATACACGACCCTTTGGCCTCCATGCGACACAAACTAGGGGCGTGCCTTTGGACGGCCCAACTCATTTGGACCGAGCGCTGTATTTAATTTTCAAATTGTGTTGCACGCATGTTAAAGGTGCACCACAAAAATGCCAGGCCAATGCAAGGAAGTGACACATTCATGATTTCCGGCACACAATCTTAGTGAATCCCCGCACCAAGCATTATACACGAAAATAGCACTTTTAGTGCATTTTTGACTTCCTAAGTAACTGTGCCCCAATATGTATATAACAGTGCACATCTTCCATAGTATACAGCATGACTCATGGGGGAGGGACAGCAGAACAGCAGGACTAGGAATCTCTCATCTCTATTTCCTGCCGTCTACTTCCCCCATGTGGTCAGCAGCTACTAGGACAGTAATGTGTGAGTGCATAAATGTATATATATCATATGCATGCATGTGTGTGAATGAGAGTATACATGTGTGTATGTATGCAAGAGTGTATAAATCTATCAGTATACAAATATGATTATTTTCTGAGGGAGCAGGGGGGTCCCATTCAGAAGTCTGCTATGGGGTCCTTCCTCTCCTAATTACGCCCCTGAAACTGTAATTCTGTAAAGTTTTAACATATTACAGCTTTTTGCTGAGGTTTCAGTCAGGGGGACAATTCCCCTATTAAGATAAAACAGCACAATACAATTAAGGACAAATAATTCTGTAAAATACAAAACCATTGGACAGATTTTGGTCAGAATTATTATCAATGTGTTGATTTTCCTTATAAAAATGCTAAGTACAAGTCATGTTTTTATACTATTAGCCTTTTGCTTCTTCATCAAACTTTGTGGAGTCAACATTGATTTTGAAAAAACCTGAACAATTTCCAAGAAAATATATTCCAAGCTGAGCGTCTAGATACAAGATAAATAAATATTAAGACAAAGACGCCGACGCTGCCAAAGCAAAACACCTACAATGCAGTAATTTAGAGCTTCTGAATTCAGTAAATTTTTTTCTAAAATACTTAAATCAATAAGTTATAAACACTAGTTATTTTGAAAGCATCTGCGCTGATTTCGTAAGGAATAATATTTAAGATTTTTTAGTTAAAGGGTTATTCCTGTTTCAGCAAGTAATTGATATTGTTTGAATAATGAAAAGTTATACAAATTTTCAATATACATTCTGTATCAATTCCTCACAACTTTCTAGATCTCTGCTTGCTGTCATTTGATAGAAAGCTTCATTGTTTGTTTCCAGTGGATAGAAATCTGACCATGATCACACAGGTGCACTGCTCATTATAACACACAGCTATGATTACTCTCTATGATACTAATGAGCCGTGCACCTGTGTGACCATGGTCAGATTTCTATCCACTGGAAGTAAACATTGAAGCTTTCTATAGCAGGACAGCAAGCAGAGATCCAGGAAACAGTGAAGAATTGATACAGAGAATATATTGGAAAATTGTAATTTCGTCATACAAACAAGAACATTGATTTGCCGAAGTGGGAATACCACTTTAATATAATAGATAGATGGATAGATAGATAGATAGATAGATAGATAGCACTCCAGGCGATAAATTCAAGAAGATGTGGTCCTTTTTATTTCATATGCGCATGAAATAAAAAGGACCACATCTTCTTGAATTTATCGTTTGAAGTGCTGCTTTTTTTCTATTTGTGGAGGATTTTCTGCCCAATCCTAATTAGCTTGCACCCGTTGTTGCTCGAGCGTGCTGCCTGGACTTTCTATTTGTAGATAGATAGACATGTTTATAACAAGTTCATTATTTTGAAAGTTAAAAAGGCTGAGTGAAGCAAAGTTCTAGAAAAAAAATATTTGTGTGTTATACAAAAGTGATATTGGAGTTTATTGGTGTAGACCCCTTTGTTGTTACTAGCTTCACTCAGCCTTTTTAGCTTTCAGAATAATGAACTTGTTATAAACATGCAACATTCATCTCTTTGTATAGGTAAATTGATCCCCCTCACTACCCCAACCCTATATAGCCCATCATATAAGCCATATATAATTTAAGCACATCACATAAGCCAACATAGGCCATCTTCTTATACATCCTTAGCACATTGGCTGAAATTGCCTATAACATGCTTCACGCACTTCGTGATTGGATGAGGCGATGGCACAGACCTGCTCTAATTACTGTGATAATAGTTCTCTTGCCTACTTTTTGAACACACATAATCATAATCTCTTATTTATTGTGTTAAGCTGAGTTAATTTTCTGGAACTTTGCTTGGAACATAAGCTATAGCCTTAAAGAATATGGAGAGAGCTACAACAAACAAGGGTCTTCTTATGTCACCGGTCTTCCATTAATGGGAGTTGCACAATCGGTAAAGAATGTATCTGAATTTGGGGCTAGCACGTACCAAAATTCACTGCGGGGACATTGTGGTGCAGACACAATTGTGGCGTGAGGCAGACAGAATTGTGGCTCACAATCCAACTTTTCCCCTGGAACGCCCCACTTTGGTGAACATTATTTCTGCCTTGTTGGACACAGTGCAGCTGTGACACGAAACTAGGGGGTTGAGATTTGAGAATTGTCTTTCATGGGAAAACCCCTTTTTTAAAAAAATGGTGTCAGTAAGTTAATAGGGCTCTACGGGAACTTGTCACTAGCTGTATTTGTAAGGTTCCCTTTAATCAGTTTGGACGTGACTGATGAGTAATTGCTGCTGTTCATTCACCCAGACACCAGTCAGTGGTTTATTGTTTATGGTTAAAGGGGTTGTCCGAGTTTAAAAAAAAAAAAATATGTGGCCGGGAGCGGGGTTACTAAAACAATAAAGCTGTATTTACCTCCCGGTGCCCTCCCGTATCCAGCGCTGCTGTCGCTCCGGTCCGGGCACGCCTATCCGTCCCTATACACAGCATTGTGTATGGGGACCGGAAGGTTGTCGCATCCGTCCGGAAGCTGAATGCAGCGCTGCTCCGGCGGCCATGTTTGTTTACATGGCCCCCAGACCGGAGCGACAGCAGCGCTGGATACGGGAGGGCACCGGGAGCCACTGACCACCTTAAGCTTATACTCAGAGTCTAGAGTCTAAAGTCAATACATTTTTCCTGTTTTTTGGGGTAAAATTAGGTGCCTTGGCTTATACTTCAGTAGGTTTTTTTTTCTATATTTTGTGTAACAGGTTAGTTTTATTTCCAAGTTCAGATTCTATTTTATAATAAAAGAGAATGAGGTTGACAATATCATATATATTATATCTGTTTATATCTGGAACTGAGCTCTTCTTTGTTGTTGCTTCTGTAGATCAGTCTTGTATGGAACATCGGGTTATATTATATATATATATACACACATAAAGCGGGTTTTTCTGCTCAACACTAATGTGAACTTCAAAGAATGCCAAACAGAGGCAATCTCTGTATTATCTGCATATATTTCTGTACTGCATTAACAACAAAGGAATAACATAAAACGCTGCGGCAAATCCTTTATTGAGGAACTTTTTAATGGCTCTACCATTGTCCATTCCCCTGCAGATAAAAGTCTCTTGTTGAATGACATGAGTGGAGAAGTTGCTGTACTGCAGAGGGATGACTCACCGGCACATTGCAGCATCTGAAATCTTCTGCATTGAGCAAATAACCTCATAATCCATCCGTTGTCATCACTGTTGCTATCCATATAGCGGTGAGAATAACTAAAGAATGGTCCACGCGTGTGTCATCTTCTAATCAATGATACCATTTCTATCAGTCCACAGAAGCCCCAATTGTCATATCTGGAAGGTGTTGGGTAGTCATACCATAAAATATTTAAAACTACAATGTCTGCATATTATATACTGTATTACATGTTTATGATGAACGGTACTAAGAACTCAGAACTGAAGTCTGAATAGGGCTTTATGCAGTTGGCGTGGGCATGGATGCCAGTGTAAAGTTGGTTTATAATAAAGCCAGCAAACTACAACATTGAGTCTGTACAGACTGATCTCAGGAGTTATAACTAAACACCAATAATAAATCTAATTATTTATAAATTTTTTATTCATCAGTAATGATTGAAGAATAACTAAACCTAAAGTGTACATATTCTTGTATATGCCATTAAGAAGCTTGATGCATCTGGGTTGCACAAACTTTTTGGGCCATACCGTTCAACTTCAAGGAGCCTCACTTGTATACCACTTCAGGTGGTCACCTACTTAAGAACAACCGACTTACAGACGACCCCTAGTTATAAACGGACCTCTGGATGTTTCTAATTTACTGTACTTTAGCCCCAGGCTACAATAAACAGCTATAACAGTTATCACAGGTCTCTGTAATGAAGCTTTATTCTTAATCCTGGTTTTTATGACAATTCAACATTTTTAAAATCCAATTGTCACAGAGACCAAAAAAAATTTGACTTGGGTTACAATTAGAAAGTTTATAGCTCCAACTTACATACAAATTCAACTTAAGAACAAATCTACAGAACCTATCTTGTATGTAACCAGGGGACTGCCTGTACTAAAAAAGCACCAATTACCAAATTACAAAAAAAATACCATGTCGAAAAACACCAAAAATACTGCATAAAGACAAGAATAAGGCTACTTTCACAGGAACGTATACCTGCCAGGCCATAGCCCTGCCCTGAGCCCTCCCCTCTCCATAGCGATGCATGGTGCAAGGCGCCGTAACATGGGGAAAGATAGTACATGTGCGGCACCGCATCACTCTGTGCACCCATTGCCGTCTATGGGGGTCGGATGTATGGCCGCAAGCCCCCCGGCGGTTGTGTGCATGGGGACTTAGTACAGAACCACACCAGAAAATAAATGATACAGACCCCCATAGCAGACTATAAATAATAGACAGTAAATAATTAATATGTACAGACCAAAAAAATAAAAATAAGGTAGACCCCAGACCAGACAATTAATATTAAAGGAAATCTACCATCACAATCTATAGTGGTTAACCAGGGGCACTTACTTATAGATCCAGACACCCTGACTCCCCCTGACCAATCATAGCCATGGTTAGTTGCTGGAGCGTCAATTTGCAGGATTGGCTGTTCATCCACCAATCAGGCAATATCTCCGGGTCAGGCGGACGGACCCAACCATCGCGTCCATTCATCTCTACACATTATGAGTCATTTTCCGTTGCGCTGTCTCATTTTAGCTAGACCCATGCCAACAAATTAACTCAGAATTAAAGATCTTTCACAGTCATTCTTGCTTTCAATTTGTCATAGTTATGGCCACTCTCCCTAATTATGTAATTTTTTTAATATTTTGTCCAAAGAGGTGTACTCAACATAAAAAATGTCTACGAGGCTGATGTTTTTGAAAAAGTCTTGAGAGCTTAAAGGGATTGTTCACTTTAAACACATTCCAGCAAATAATTGATCTTGTTTGTGTTATGAAAAGTTATACAAGTTTCCAATATTATTTCTTTGTCAATTCTTCATGGTTTTCTAGATCTCTATTTGCTGACATGTAACAGGAAGCTTCATTGTTTTCTTCCTGTAGATAAACACCGGTCCCTGGTCATGTGATATCACACAGGTGCACAGCTCTTTGTTATCACACAACTCTGATTACACTGATATATTGAGCCATTCACCTGTATGACATTACATGACCAGTAACCAGGTGTTTATCTACAGAAGGTAAACATTAAAGCTTCCTATAGAATGACAGCAAGCAGAGCAACATAGAAAACTGTAAAGAATTAATACAGAAAGTATATTGGAAATTTGTATAATTTTTCATTACACACCAATATCAGGTATTTGCTGAAGTGTACAATCCCTATCCTTTTAAAATAGTAAACAAGGATCATGCCTATGTGGATATAACATACCCCATACGCCTACTGGATGACTCTGTATTGGCGGTAGCCCCTGCCTGCCACCATGTCACCTGCCGTAGCAGTCGCTCGGTTGCTGTTTCTGTTGCTCACCATACTCCTCCACATTCTCTAGTCCTTCTCCACCGTCCTGCTCCTGTCCACCAGCAGGCGTGCATCAGTTCCTAATCTTCAGTGGGCCAATTTGCACGCTTCAAATCTGTCCCCCAACAACAAGTGCATAACCTTAGTGAAAAAATGCACCGTGGAAGGTGCCTGAGCATTGTGGTGCTACTGTTCCCGGCAAAACTATGCAATACTTCTTCTACCTAAACTCCTGTGTTCTACTACATTGATGACCCTAGATGACCTGGTGTCCTGTCGTGCTGTCTTTCCATTTGCCACCTGCCTGGAAAACCAGACTGCTCTGTGCCTGCCCCCTGGTGCTGAGCATCTCCATCTCCTGACCTACCTGGGTCAGCTGTTATCATACCAGAATATCCACAAGAGGTAGCCACCTTGCAAAGCCTCTACAGGGATGGCCAGATCCCTGTATTGGGGTAAAATGGCAAAAAATAAAAAGGTCCAGTGATAACACCCTTGGTGGTGGCTCAAATTCATGCTGACAATGACCTATGATGAGAAGCCCTAACACCTTGTAAATGCCATGAAAATTTCAGAGCATATTCAGAACCAAAGTCTATGTGAAATCTGCAGGAAGAAAGCAATTACTGATAGCTGATTGCCAGCTCTTCATCATTATATGGGACCAATTACTGGACTACTAAGCAAAGTATCAGTGGAGAAGTTAAACCGGAATTTTTTTGTCTCTAATGCGGCTCAAAAACTTGTACGCAGATGCATGTACAAAAAAAAAACTAAAAATATTTCTCTGACCAGCCACATGTCAGGAAAAATAATTGTGTCCATTAGATTATTTATTCTCCATTCAATTTCCCAAATAATTTATGAAGCGCATTTCCTAGATACAAGAGAAAGCCGCCTGCCTCCAGGCTTTTACCGGTGACCCGCAGCTCTTGAGTGAATTGAGCAGCTCTGGGCCAGGAGCAATGTTTTACGTCATGCTGAAGCAATGGCTGCCAACACACATTTGCTAATTAAAGTTATATGAGCCGCTGTAATGGCCACAAATACAGAGCTCCTGTAAAATTCATCATTTTACCAGCCATCCAAGCAGCCTGTAATTTCACCCTGGATGGACTAAATTTAACTGACAGATTGTTAAGATATGCAGCTGATTTCCTTCTGCAAATTTACAATATGATGCTCTCAGATTAGGTCTCTATTCATTACATTGTCTGCTGGAACATAAGTCAACAGGAATTACTAATCCATTTACATTGCAGAAGAATAAACCTGGTTATATGAGGTCACTGAATACAAACACATTTTACGCCTGAAAACTGGGGTGAAAGTCCTAAAATAGGAGAAATTCTGGCACTCTGGCATGAATTGCTCCTATTTTCTCCCTTATGCTGTCTCCACACCAAGTGGCTGTGGAGGGGTGTAAAGGGGGGTGCATTGGGCTGGTTTTTGGGGTGTTCCTGCCCCGTGCCCACACACTAGCTATAGCCTGGGCCCATTCAGGTGCAGGCTATGGCGCAATTTTACCTTAGGCCGGACCTGGTGTAGAACTGCCCCACTGGTGCAGAGAATTGCAGCTAACCGGGGGGAGTTTGGCGCTTACTGCACATCTATCTATCGCATATCTACAGGTGAAATCCGAAGTTTACATACAGAATTTAAAAAAGACACATATACTATTGCTCTCATATAAAATTAGAAATCAGACATGAAATCAGAATAAACCTTTCTTCTTCTAGGTCAATTAGAATTACCAAAAATATGTAATTTTAATGCTAAAATAACGAGAGAGAGAATTTTTTTCAATTCGGCGGATTGGCTGTTCGTCCACCAATTAGGTAATATCTCGGGGTCAGGCAGCTGAACTGAACCATCGGGTCCATTTATCTGTACGCATTGAGTCCACTTCAGTTGCGCTGTCTCATTTTAGTCAGACCCATGTCAACAAATTAACTCAGATTAAAGATCTGGTTGATGTATGGAGATGCTCCTTGAGTATTGCCACATAATGGGGCACATTTACTAAGAAAGTCGGAAACTTCACTAAAAGTTCTCTTCCCGTGTATAATGCTGGGTGCGACAGATTTTTTAAGAACGTGCACCAGAAATCATGAATCTGAGGCTTCCCTGCACTGGCCCGACAGAGTTCACCAACTTTTTTGTGGTGCACCTTTAACATAGGGAGCATGTTCAATCAGGTGGATGGTCCGACTGAGAGCCCTAATATGTGTCGCATGGAGGCTAGTGCAGCTGCACCACAAAAGGGTCGTGTGAGACACAATAGTGGCACGGACACTTCTTAAATACCTGTGCAAGCCATTTTCACCTAAAAGAATGTGCAAAGTCCTTCTGAAAACTGGCTCAAAGACCTAATTGTTCCTCAATGTTCTTTCCATCTTATGCATCTATTTTGTTAGGTGCGCCAGTCCCTCCACAACATGATGCTACCCCCCTCCTCCCTTGTCACACAGTTGCGATAACATTGTCAGTCTCAAAAGATTCTCCCTTTTTCTCCACATATAACAATTGTCATTATGGCCAAACTGATTAATTTTAGCTTCGTCAGTTCCTATGTGCATTTGCAAATATTAATCTGGCTTTTTTCTGTTTCTTTTGGAGTAATGGCTTCTTTCTGGCAGAGTGGCCTTTCAGTACATGTTGATACAGGACTCGTTTCAATTTGGATTATGGCACACACTTATCAGCTTCAGCAGCATCTTCACAAGGTCTTTTGATTTTGTTCTTAAGTTAATATGCACCTTTCGGACTAAAGCACGTTCATCTCTGGAAGACAGAACCCGTCTCCTTCCTGAGAGGTATGATGGCTAGACATTCCCATCTTGTTTTACAAGGCACATTCAGGTATTTGGATGAACCAGACTTGTACAGGTCCACAATTCTCTTTCTGATAACCTGGCTGATTTCTCTAGACCTTCACATGTTGTTACACAAAGAAGCTGTGTGTTTCAGGTCTTAAATTACATCCACGTTGTTACTCAAATTAATTCAGATGTTACCAATAAATAAGAAGCCTACAAGGACATGCCATCATCATATGAGCTGTCCCATATTGGTAAAAGGCATAGCAATGTCAGTGTATATGTCAGGATTCAAGGTAAGCCGACTAAGTGGCACTTGGTTTTCACCAGAGCCTGCCGAAAAGCAGGTGGGACCTGCTGGGGCAGGGTACCACCAGGTCGCTCCACAGGTGCGACTTTGCCAGTGGTGGCGGCCAAGGCAAGGGATGTGGTCAGGGACAGGCAGGAGGTCGAGACATGTAGCACAGGATCAACGTCAGGAACAAAGCAGAAGGTCAGGGCAGGAAGTATGGAGTCAAAGTCAGGAACGGAACCGTGGTCACAACGGTAAATCTGCAGACTGCCACAAGGCAACAAGACAAACTTTTTCTGAGGCATATAGCACAAATATCTGGCGGGGAATCTTGGGAGAGGCCGGCTTTTATTCAATGATCTGGGAATGGCCAGCACCAATTTGCAGTGTGCTAGCCCTTTAAATCCTCGAGCACCATCGCACTTGCGCCCTAGGAGGCGGGGGCGCACGCTCCAGGCAGCTGGATCCGGAGCAGGAGCGTGGATAGGTAAGGAAGCAGGGAGGATAGGTAAGGAAGCAGCTGGGGACCAGAGCGAAGCACGGGTGTGCCCGCGAACCCGGGATGTGGGTCACACGGACACCTGTGACAGTATGTAAACTTTTGACTTTGCAGAAAGAAAGTATCTCTCATTATTCACCAAAGAAAACTGAGATGTGTGTTTTAGGGCACATACGGGCATACCGCCGTGTGCTGGAGAGGAGGAGACGGCCCCTCCTCCCTCCATAGAGAATAGCGGCGCACCGCCGCACACACGCCGAAAGATAGAGCATGCTCTATCTTTTTGCGGTGTGCGGGCCGAATCGGTGCCACACATGTGTGGCACCGTATGTGCACCAGAACGCTATTGCCGTCTATGGGGACGTACATGCGGCCGCAAATTTGCGGCCGCATGTACGTCCCCGCAGACGGCCATCTGAATGTGCCCTTAGACACTTTTCATGCCCTGTCCTATAAGAGGCCACTATAAAATGAGACCATGAATGTCTTAAAGTTAAGTGTGACTTGGTTGCTTTAGTTTTATTATATTCAGAAATTATCTGACAAATCGTGTAGAAAATGAATTAAGAATATTACTACATAAATGTCAGTGACCTGCTGGTGCAGGATAATGGTTTATCAATTATAATAAAATGCTAATAGGCCACAATATATTACAATTAGAAAGTCTAATTTTAACCTTTCATGCCTCTTGTCTGCTTGATTCATCTAACCTTTGTTCACTTTGTTGTTGTTTTTTCTTTTTTTTATAACCACTTCATGGCCAGCACCGATCGTGGGTGTTATCAGTGCGTGTTTCTTGCAATATTCAGCAAATGCTCACCATCCCATGAGCCCTCTCCAAACACCCGCTGCAGATGCGTGACATAGTAATACGTGACGCTTTGTTAAAGGGTTAATACAAGGTATATTAAGCAACTATGCCTGATTTTATCAGTCTTGACCATATGTAGACTAACATTTAGGTCTTGATGATCTGTGTAACCATTCCTTTATTCATGTTGGTAGTAGCAGCAGAATTGTTAAAATGCATTTATATTCCAGGATTGTAGCTGGAACGCACTCCATACACACATCAGTGTATAAGGTCTCTCCCAGTCCACCTTTATTGCTGGTATATAAATGCATATTTATATATTTCTGCTGCGACAAACAGAAAACAAAAAGTTATGGTTACACAGATATCCAAGGACAATACCTAACACCAACTGCAGCTTTGCAATTTCCAAAACTAGTGTTAGAATCCCTTTAAATAGATTTTCTGTTTCATCTAAGTTTAATCACTATAAAAATATAAAATAGGAGATATATATATAATATTGGTCGGCCCCAATGCAATCTTTACCTGATTGGTTTGCGCAGTGGTCACTTCTTTATTATCAAACTACCTAAAAGATTTGTGTCGTTTCTTTTGCTTAAACTGAGTATGCAATTTCATAGAAATTTCAACTAAACTTTTTGCTCAATTTTCGCTCCCCACCTTCAAACATCAATAACTTTTAAATTCTTTCAAGTAGAGAGCTGTGTGAGGGCTTATTTTCTGTGTAACGTATTTTACTTCTCAGTGACATTATTTATTATTCCATACCGTGTACTGGGAAGCTGGAAAAAAATCCAAATGTGTGAAAAACGCATTAGTGTCACTTTCTTTTAGGGTTCAGTTTTTACGGCTTTCACTGTGCGCTCCAAATGATTTGTCTACCACCCTGAGGGAGCGACGGTGAAACGTACATTGGGGTGCTGTGGTGGTGGTCTGGTTTTTTGGTATTCATCTTTTGATTGGTATAGGGATTATATTTTATTGTAGTGGGTATCTTTGTTGGTATTCATACTTTATTCTTTGGTTCGTTACAATCACAGTGAAACCAAATTTATATAGGTTTTATTGTGTTTTAATACATTTTCACTAATTAAAACATTGGGGCACATTTACTTACGCGGTCCAGTCACAATCCCCGCTGTGCGTAGTCCGACGATCATGCACTCTGGCGCAATTCACTAAGGTCATGCGTCCGATTTCCTGCATGTGTCGCTTCCCCACTCAGGTCCACTGGAGTTCACCTTCTTCTTCCCATTGTATGTAAGTGCATTGTCTTGCGACACAATTTAAATGTTAAATCCCGGCGCGATCTGCGAAAAAGTTGGAAAACCCGACGAGAATGCAGCCACGGGACCCATAGTAAATAGGCCCCAATGTGTATGAAAAAAATTGTTTCGCCATCTTCTGACGCTAATAACTTTTTCATACTTTGGTGTATGGAGCTGTGTAATGAATCATTTTTGCCAGATGAGCTGACCTTTTCATTGCTACTATTTTGAGGACTATGCAACCTTTTCATCACTTTTTATTAAGTTTTTTATGTTATGTAAAATGGTGTAGCGTTTTCGGATATTATTTTCCATCGAAAATGTCGAATGTGCAGAAACCATGCAGCCTGGGGTCTAAAGACCCGGGGCTGTCATGGCAACCAATCTCCATGACATCATTGGGGGGTGGCGATCTCAACAAAGATGGCGGTATTCGTTCGCTGCTGTCTTCTAAATGCCGCCGGTGTTAGCAATGGGTGTTTGCTGCAATTTGCAGCAAACCCCAACTCTGTTCAAAGAGGGCTCAGGCCATGAGGGGATAATTATACATGTAATACATTATATATGTACATTATAGTATGTTGGTGTGGAAAAAATTCCTCTAAATGTCTGTGTTTTAGGAAAATACCTAGCTTTGACTTTTCCCTAGGATTACATTTATAGCTTTCTCATACTCTGATCATACAGAAAACTGTGAAGAGTTGGGGTGACTTTTGGAAATGGCACAGCAGTAACATCAGTGTTGGCCAAAGTAATTATAAATACAATGCTCTCTGTCACACTGGAGCAATTACCGCCTGGATGTGCTGCATGCGGCATATTAAGAATGTAATCACTCCAGTGCGCTAACAACCTGGGTTACATTTGGGCCGGTGTTGATAAGCGTGCAGCCTCCTTACAGTGTAATCCCTTCAGCGTGACAGGGGAGATCATTCTATTCTGCTACTCTCAGCACTTGAGTGTTCAGTCCTTACTTGTTCCGTAGCCTAAAAAGCAACATAACAATGTACACTATCTTACCAAACTTCTAAATCACATATGAAACCCCTATCAAAAAAATCCCACAGCTTTTATATTTACTCGGGTGCTCACTATGGGAGGTGTTAACTTTTTATTGCAACTTTTATATATATATATATATATATATATATATATATATATATATATAACAAATATTTAAAATTGGTCCTATTATCTTTGCTTTTTCAAAGTGGCTAGCAATGTAATGTAAATCCTGCATTGCATACTACTAGATGAGCGAGCACAATGCTCGGTCCTCGTATTCGAGACGAACTTTTCCCGATGCTCGTGCTCGTCTCGATAACAGCCCCATTGAAGTCAATGGAGACTCGAGCATTTTCAAGGGGACCAAGGCCTCTGCACGGGAGCTTGGCCAACACCTGGGAACCTCAGAAAAGGATGGAAACACCACGGAATGTACAGAGAACAGCAGGGGCAGCATGCTATGGATGCCTCTGAGGCTGCTTAATCGCCCAATTCCAAATTATGGGCAACACATGGCCATACAGAGTGACAAATGAAGCTAGATCGCAGCACATCACATGACAAAGCACACAACACAAATCACCGCACACACACCAACACAACGACACACAACACACAAGCACCACAAACACATCACACAAGCCACAAAGTATCTTCAAATCAAACCAACAAAAAAAAAACACAAACACACAACAGTGTTTTTGTATAAAAAATAGGTTTTACAGAAAAAAAGATATGTTATATTGTACCTTTCATTAGCATCAGCTGTGTGACTAGGCAGTTGCCTAATGGGAGTGGCTGGAAAGGAGCAGTTCCCCCCACCCTTGGGAAACATGTGACCTTTTCAAATATATGAATAACTCCCCTCACTCGGGATTGGCTGTAGAGGAGCAGGGGGCGTCGCTAAGCCCAGTGATGGGTGTTTTCATATATTTGAAAAGGTCACATGGAGTAGCTGTTCCCCAAGGGTGGGGGGGGGAACTGCTCCTTTCCAGCCCCTCCCAAAAGGCAACTGCCTAGTCACACAGCAGATGCTAATGAAAGGTACAATATAACATATCTTTTTTTCTGTAAAATCTATTTTTAATACAAAAACACTTTGGCAGCGTATGTACTATGCTCTGTGGGCACTGGGGGAGTGATAAAAATGGGTCTCCTGGTGACAGGTTCCCTTTAACATCAGCACTTCTTCTGCAACCTGTGTGTCTTGTAACACAAACAGTTACAATTACAATATTTACAAATACACTCTGGGTGATACAATTAGCTGGCAACATAGCACTGATTGTATTCACAGAATGTTCTAACACTGATCTAGAATTTAGATCTGTATACTTGCACATTTCAATAGACACTCAAGTAGGAGGATAAATAGGGGTCCACTTCTACTTATGAGGGGAATAACCCTCGTTCCTTGGCCTTTACAATTAATCTATTAAACTTCAATAAATGAGAAAATATTTTTAAATGCAATAAGAAAAGTAACATTTTACTGCCATCTTCTCCTTCTTCCAGTCCCCTTTCCCTTTAAATTAAATTAGATGACAATCCCTCCTTATGTCTTGGGGCACAAACAAACAAAATCGAGATGGGTAGAAGGAGGATCAAGCCGGAGGTCTGATTCAAGCCAGAATCAGAAAACAGTACAGAACAAGTGTGAATGAAGCCAGACAGAAATCTGTCAAGCAGCCTATGGAGTTAGTGATGAATACTTATAGAGAGGAAATGCCCTGCCCCAGGTGAAAGGAGTTGGCAATCATATAAGATTAACATAATATTTAAAGGGAACCTGTTGGGTGATTTTTCCAACCATAAACCAGTTCCTGTATGAAATGCCCTTTACTATAATGACCCTCCCTAAGTCTTATTTTGCTGAAAAATAAAAATAATAAGTTTGCATGGGGAGCAAGGTCATCTAGTCATGTCTCTGGTAGGGTCTATTATAGATTCTGCTATGACAGCCATTGGATCCTAAGTAAGAGTCCCGCTTGTCTTAGTACCTGATCGGCTCCCGCTCCCTCCCTCCTGAATGTTATTGGTAGTGCGGGTGCTCATATACGCTGCACTTAAACATTAAAAGGAAATCTACTATTTGTTTTTATGCATTGTAAAGCAAACATACCTTGAGAAAGCTTTAGCTACACAGATGCAGAAACATATCTTGTTTAATCCCTGAACTGAGTGGTTTTGCTATTATAAAATTATGATAATGAGGCTATGTCCCTCCTGTGGCTGCTACGGCGATTCTCCTCACCCTAATGAAGCACTGTTCCAGCCTTGTCCTGCCCAGCATAAGCTGAGAATATGGCATCACTGTATTGTCCCTGACAGGCAGAAGTAATCAATCACTGCACCATCCCCCGGCTGCTGTGTATGAGTCATCCAGCTCAGGTTGATTAGTCCTGTCTGGACAGTTCAGGCAGCGCCTGTGTATGTGGAAGTAATATGTTTATGTACGGCAGCTAGGGCACCCAGCTTTCCCAAGATCCTGAATTTTACAATTGTTTTTGAGCAAAACCACTCAGTTCAGAGATTAAATAATATGGGGCACATTTACTTACCCGTCCCGTTGACGCCGCCGATACGGAATGTCGGAAAAGGATTCGGAGCTGCCGCAATTCACTAAGATCGTGCGGCCAATTTCCTGCATGTGTCGCTTCCCCACTGAGGTCCGCCGGAGTTCACCTTCTTCTTCCCGGTGCATGTGAGTGCTGATCTTGCGACACAATTTCATTTTTAAATTCCGCAATTTGTCAGAATCAGTCGGGTTGTCCGACGGCCACGCCCCCCGTGTTGCATGAAAGCTGGCGCCGATGCACCACTATCCGATCTTGTGCACCAAAAACCCAGGGCAATTTAGCTCAAAACGAAAAAATTTGGAAACCCGATGGAAATGCGTCCGATGGACCCTTAGTAAATGTGCCCCTACATGTTTCTGCAGCAGTGTCGCTACAGCATTCTCAAGGTATGGTCCACAATGCATAAAAACAAATGGTAGATTTCCTTTAACACTCGCAATTGGCGCCCCCACCTGTCACAGGTGTTAGCAATGGGTGTTTGCTGCATAATACTGCAAACACCTATTATGCATAGAGATGGTAAAGTCCCAGATTCCTTTCTATATACCCTTAATGACAAATTAGTACATTAGTAAAAACAAATTGAAATGCTTCCAATAGCACCATACACTCGAAGTGAGGGTGGCTGAGTGAGTAGCACTTCTGCCTTGCAGCGCTAGGGTCCTGGGTTCGAATCGCACCCGGGTCAACATCTGCAAAGAGTTTGTATGTTCTCTTCGTGTTTGCGTGGGTTTCCTCCGGGTACTCTGGTTTCCTCACACACTCCAAAACATACTGTTAGGTTGTTTAGATTGTGAGCCCCATGGGGACGGGGACCAATTTGACTTTCTTTGTGCAGTGCTGATTAATCTGTGCGCGCTATATAAATAAAGAATTATTATTAATAAAGTTGTTGTAAATTCGGAACTGAAACCTTTGGTTAAGGTTTTGCACTATTGTTAATCACAGCAGAAACTGTCTAGTAATATACTGTATGACTGGAACCATAATAGGAATGGCATCTATTTCACTACATGTGGAAAATCTGCACAATTAGCTTCTACTTATACAGGCAGATTAGCATTTTGGTGTCAAGAGCAGAAACACTTCAGATAAATGTAAAATATAGGTCAATGGATTGACTTAACTGAAGGGACTATGGTTGACATACGGTACAGTATGCTGACTGTCTGTGGTTTAATGGCTTCTACACAGCAAGACAGAATGGGAAGAAAAGATCTCCAGCATTCTGATTCTGCATTTTTTATGCTATTTTTTATGATAAGTACATTGCATGGTATTATCACTTGCATAGGGCACATTTACAAATGGCCATTCGCCTGCTTTCTATCGGACTTTGCACATTCTTTTATGTGTAAACTGCTTGCACAGGTATTTAAGAAGTGCCTGCGCCAAAAATGTCTGCACTGAAGGGGGCATACCGGTGCACAGTCAGACTGTGTGCCAGATTTAACAAGTCCAGCAGAAGTGCGTTGCATGGCTCGTGTTAAAGGTGCACAAAAAAAATGTGGTGCACTCTGTCGGAGCAGTGCGCCAGAAATTCTACATCTGCGCACTACACAGGCAAATTGTATAAAATGCAGTTTGCACTATTCTTAGTAAATGTGCCCCATTGCCTGTAAGGTCCTGTGTGTGACAGGATCTTACAAGCATTTACTATAGATATCCCTGAGGTCTGATATCTGACTTTGGAGCTCCAATAACATTGTCCGGGATTGTTGACCCCCCCCACCCCCATCTTTGTGATATTTGTTTTTCTGTCTTGTTATGTGTCCACAGCTCCTCCCTCCTGCTCCTTCACAAAGCTCACAGCCTGGTGAGCTGACATCAATGGGGGAGAGAGGAGCTGTACAGGAGCAAAGGTGGGGGGCTAGGATCTGAGGAGTGAGTAACACAGACAACTCACATGTTGTTTTTTGAAATGCATCCAAACCAAAGCCTAACCCCTGGGACTACACAGAGGATTCTGTCAGGATGCAAGGTAAGTTATAACACACAATTATATTGTAATGCAAATGCTTATAAAAGGCAGAGAATCATTTTTACACTGCAGGTGTGATGGGCTTCTACAACCTGTGTTTAGTGAAAATGACGTCCCTGATGACAGGTTCCTTTTAAATATAAATACAAAGTTGAAGACTGAATTATACAGGTTTTTTTACACCAAAAGATATTTAAATGTGGGATATAAACATTTATCCATAATCAACACATTCATGAAGAGCCTCCAGACTACACCATATGCTAGAAGTTTATTTTAGATCTTGAATCGTCTCTTCTTTATTACATCCCCTCACTTCTTGCCAATCACATTTTCCCTTGTGCAAAGTCAGATATTCCTTCAGTCCTGGCTCCTCTCTCTGGGACATCTTTTATAGTCAGTATTCCCAACTATGTTTTCTTAAGAATAAGTCAATTATTTCCCACAGTCTGTCTTCCTTATAATAAACACATCTGGCACGACATGGAAACAGATGTGTTATCGCTTGGGTTATATTAGCATCTTTATATCATTTCCCATTACTGCTTGTCAGTGAAAACGTCTACCGTTCTGTTGGATGTTATATATATATTCTCTGGAGATACTTTGTTAGAGTGTTTGTAGATAGTAATAAAGAGTAGACCTGGAATAGATACACAGTTGCCCTAAAATATGAATAAAACTCCTGTAAATCGGTCAATATTATATCTCCTCATGTAAAGAATTGTAAAGGAATTCTAAAGGACGTAAAAACGCCAACCATGCCCATTCACGAAAATAGGACTGACCTCGAAACCACACATGGCCTATAAGCAAGAGGTAGAAAACATTGCAAACCCACATGGCCACATTTATGAAGCAATCTGCGCCTGTATTCTGGCAAAAACTGCACATACATACAGTACATGTGCACACTGCTTGCATATGCATTTATGAAGTGTTTCCCCCAATATTGTGTCGCAGCTGCAATATGTACACCATGACACAACACTATGCACCTAAAAGGGTGTTCTGATGCTCATTCGCATCGGCAGCCCAATTTATGTCGGAAGTCCAGGTGCGCCAGATTAATGAAGATCATGCACATAAGAAATAACCCATTAATGAAAAAGTTGACCCTAAACATCACCCTTAGCGGAGACCGCCAAACTATTATTCATTTCAAGCATTCATGCAAAACACACTTATTAAAGGGGCTGACTATTTTTTTTATATAAGTTTATATGTGTCTTAATACTAATCCCTGAATGTTCATCAAGTGATTTAGCAGTCCTGCTACTTATTTTTGTGCTCTATGCAGACTCTCCATGGATCTTTATTTACATGTCTGAGCACTGATGAGTAGGAGGAGCTGAAGCAGGAGAGTAATGACTCTCATCTCTCCGCCTCCCCTCTTCCTGCGTCTGTAAGTGAGACGTACTGTGAGAAGAAAGACACAATGAGGGGGAATTCTGTCACAACCTTGACAGTCGGCATCTTAGATCCAACGACGGAAAGCGTAGCCAATGGGGGGGGTTTACTAATTGTGCCGCAAGGATGACTGTCGGCATCAGAGATCAGTCTCCGTAAAGCACAGCCCGATGTATTAAAGTGGTGCACGGCTGTTAGTGATTACTGGGTAGACGGTAGTCGTGTGCCAGAAAAATGCCGAAAGTAATGAAGTGTGCGCCAAAATCTTTCATGGAATGTGCCTTAATTTTGCTCTCAGACCAATTTTTTCCTGGTCTATCGTGTGCCAAAAATTGCACCTAAAAATGCCGGCAAAATGCACAAAAATGTGGAGGATAATGTGGAAACGTTAGGCCACGCCCACTAGCGGCAAAAAAGATGGAGGTGTCGGGATAGTCGGAAACATCTGTTCTTTCTGGCCCAAACTCATTATAAATGATCCGCAACAGTTCTGCGCCAAAAAAACATTAAAATACAGGCATTTTTTTGGCGCAGATGCGATAATACATGTGCCCCAATGTATTAAAGTAGCGCACGGCTGTAAGTAATTACTGCGCAGATGGAAATAATCAGTCAGGCGCCATAAAAATGCCAACACAAATGAGATGTGCGCCAAAATCTTATATGGGCTGTGCCTGTTTCTCTTTTGATTTCAGACCATTTTTTCCTGGTCTGTTCTGTGCCAAAAATTGCTCCTAAAAAAGCCAACAAACTCAACATAAATGTGGCGGATGATGTGGAAAATATAGTCCACGCCCACTTGCACCAAAAAAAGAAGGACGAGTTGGGATAGTCGGAACCATTTGTTCTTTGTAGCGCAAATGCATTATAAATGATCTGTAACACATTTGCGCCTAAAAAAACATGAGTTTCTGTCACTTTTTTGGCGCATATACGATAATACATCTGCCCCATAGTGCCACATTTATTAAAGTCTATGCGCCAGTTTCCTGTCTGACTTTGCACTGAAAAGAACATGCAGACTGCTTGTACATGTACTTATAAAGTGTCTGTGACAGTGTTGTGTCGTGGCTGCACTATGTCCGATAAGACAGAAAAAAATGTGCATCTAAAGGGGCGAGTTAGTGCTTAGTCGGACCGCGCCACATTTATTACTAATGTGCGTCACAATTCTGCAGCATGAACAAAATAAGTGCACCAAAAAACAAATGGTGCACACTTCCCGAGCAGTGCAAGGGGCGATGATACTGCACATAGTACAGACTGTACTACTTTTGATAAATGTGGGCTATTGGGGGGAATTTATGATTTTTGGCACTTTGGGGCACATGTATTATCGTCTCTGCGCCTAAAAAATGCCGGGATCTATTGTTTTTTTTGGGCACAGAATTGTTGCGGATCATTTATAATGAGTTTGCGCCAGAAAGAACAGATGTTTCCGACTATCCCGACTCCTCCGTCTTTTTTTGGCGCAAGTGGGCGTGGCCTAACTTTTCCACATGATCCGTCACATTTATGTGCATTTTGACAGCATTTTCAGAAGCAATTTTTGGCGCACAATAGACCAGGAAAAAAATGGTCAGATAGCAAAATTAAGGCGCAGTCCATGTAAGATTTTGGCGCACATCTCATTGATGTCAGCATTTTTATGGCGCATTACTGATTATTACCGTCTACCCATTATTTACTTACAGCCGTGCGCCACTTTAATACATCAGGCTGTGCTTTCCGGAGACTGATCTCCGATGCCGACAGTCGTGCTTGCACCAGAATTAGTAAATCCCCCCCTTCGTGTTGTTTTTTGCCGCCTGATTATAGGTGTGTTTTACGCTATGATTTTATATTGTGCCGCACGACCTTCGTGTATTTGGCACGATGAACTAATGAGCGTTAGAAATAAACCCCATTTATGAATGAGTTTAGGAGTTGGTAGAATTGCTTTTTATTGGTCTAATTATGAGCCAAATATTGCTTCAAAAGAGTTTTGGGAAAATAGAAGTGCAGGAAAAGTGTCAGGATTAAAAAACTGCACCCAAATTGGGCGACGCAAAAAAAAAAACTGTGAGTGCCCACAAATAATAAATATAGTGGACATGGCGCAGCGATAAAAATAAAACACGACCGCCCAAAAACTGCCTCAAAGCCAATAATAAATACCCCTCATTGAGACTGAACGCTTGTGCTGCCATATTTCTGCTTTCATATTGAGGAGAAGCGATATTATTAACATTTTCCAATCTGTATTTTAGAGGCTGTCAGAGTAAATGGCTTTCAATCATATTTACTTTCCAAAAATGAATAAATCATACTGAATATTTCATCTCAGAATGTTATTCCGATTTTTTTTTTTTTGCACATAACTGTTCCCTTTTTTACAAAATCAATCAATTACAAGACAGCTATGTCCATTTTCTCTCATTCTGTATTGAAACTCGCTCTGCCCTTTTGAGGATCATCTTCTAATGGAGAAGTAGGAATATAGCCAAGAAATTAGGAAGATTACCCAATTTTGTCTAGGCAAAAGGATGCAACATAATTGCATTATATGATACTGTATGGAATGGTGTAAAGGTTTGCCAAGATCAATTAAATCAAAGGCTTGGGGAAAGTGAGGACGTATTAATGTAGTAAGTTACTGATATACGTAACAACCCTAGAGCTTTGGTCACCAACTACTGAGTCACTTTAAGGACGGTGTCTGGATGTGACCTTGTTTTCTACTTGCTTTATTAACATATATTTAGAAACTGTCCATTATCTTTCACAGTGGTCCCCACTACAATATTTCTACATGACAGTCAGTCGTTACAATGTTAGTAGCACCCTCTTTTCATTATGAGAACTATACGTGAGTGTTTAGGGAAATTCTTCGGGTTCCCATGGGTACAGCTTCATATTTTCCTTAAAGGAAATCTACCACCAGGATGATGGATTTTAAACCAAGCACAGTTACATACTGACAGGTTCTTCTCTTCTTTTAGCTTCTTATGTCCTGGTCTTTAAGAAAAAAAAAGGCATTAAAAATTATGCAAATTAGCCTTAGGGGCTCCAGGCTCTATTAAGACCTATGGAGCTTGGAACCCCTCAGGCTTGCTTGCTTGATTTTTTAAGAAGGGCATAAGAAGCTAAATGAAGAACAGATCCTGCCAGAGGGGGCACACACCAGTATGTCAGTGTGCTTGGTGTACAATCCCTATGTGTGTATTGTCGATGAAACGATCCTCTATATGCATCAAAGAGTCAAAAAGCAACAACAGAGGTCGGATACAACCTGTTTGGGGGGTGCTCACCTGATTACCACTTGTTATAGTAAGTCAAACCCTCTCCGGGGGAGCTCAAGATCTTGAATGTTCATGCGCAAAAAAATGGTGGATGTCTTGAAGTGCCGAAGGCTTCAAAAACCAATAGCCCACAATGGGGGTTGGTAAAAATCAATTATTAAAAGTAGAAAGAAAAAATGGCGCTGCTGACACCTCATAGTGGAGTGCCTACATCAGAAAATACTGATTTGACACTAAAAGTGAATTTATTTATTCAGATAACAAAAAAACTAAAACAGAAAACATTTGTTTTAAATTATAAATGCAATGTCCTCACACGGCATTTCCAATGAGGTGGATATCTCTTACAGAATTATGGGAAGAGACATATACAAAGTAAATCTTACATTTTTTTTATTTTATTTTTTCCCCATTTTCTTTTTAGATCGTTGTCTGGCTGCCAGCTCTTCTTAAAGGAACCCTACCATTTGATTTCATGCATTATGAACGAAACATACCTTAACAATGCTGTAGCTACACTGATGCAGGTACATATCTTCTTTCATCTCTGAGCTGAGTGGTTTTGCTGAAAAAACAATTATAAAATGATGATAATGAAGCTCTGTCTCTAGTTATGCACAGCGCCAGAGAATGATGTAATCTCTGTGTTGTGCCTGTCAGGCAGAAGTAATCAATCGCTGCACCATCTCCCAACTGCTGTGTGTGAGTCATCCAGTTCAGGTTGATTAGTCCAGTTTGGACTGTTCAGAAAGCTCCATGTAATGTGTTTATGAACCGCAGGCTGAAGCAATCCAGCTTTCCCAAGCTCCTAAATTTTATAATTGTTTTTTCAGCAAAACCACTCAGATTAAACAAGATATGTGGCCGCATCAGTGTAGCTACAGCATTCTCAAAGTATGTTTAGTTCATAATGCATAAAATGAAATGGTAGCTTTCCTTTAAAAAAAATCTTACATTTGCATAATTACATAAATAGTAGAGTCTCTGCAGTGACCTGTGGCACCACAGCTGAACAGGAGCACCAGAGGTGACTTTGAGCTGTGTTGCCTGACTATAAGCCACTTATAAGAGTCACAACTACGTAATCCCAATTTTCAGGGAGAAAAAGTAAGTGAACCCATGAATGTAATAACCTTAAGTATAAATCATCTTTAACGAACACTTTCTGTAGCTATATATAGCATTCAGCCAGCACTGAATAGGAATTGTACACCATTCTTCACCAATATTTCTGGGTATGTGTTACCTTCTTCAGGTTAATAATACATTGGGGTTTATTTACTAAGAGTCCGTGGATGGCATTTTCATAGTATTTTTGAATTTTTTGGGATTTGCGCAGTTATCACTGCAGGTATTTAATTGGGAGTTGTGTCGCATGCGATCGGATTTTGGCTTTCGGCTTCCATGCGACAGAAATCGGGGGCCGTGTCCAGGGCCGGCTCCAGGTATCAGTAGGCCCCTGGGCGAAAGAGCCTCAGTGGGCCCCTTTGCAGTGCACTCACGTGCCAGCATTAAAAATTCAAAAACTAAAAAACTGTCTCCTGTTCCCTGAAATATTCCCCAGTTTATCATCCCAAACAGTCGTGTCACGGTCAGGGCAGTTTTGAGGTCATTTAACCAACAGGGCGAACCTAAAAATGTGTGCCCCTCCACTCTGCCAAGTAATAAAACTGAAACTTCAACTCAGCTGCTGCGGAACCTCATAACACACAGCTGAGCTGCTGCGGAACCTCATAACACACACCTGAGCTGCTGCGGAACCTCATAACACACATCCCTGCTTACACAGAACCCTCTCTGCTTCTCATGTACATTTGAGATGATTAATATCATTCACACATCCACACAAGCAGCAAGACATATATACAGGCAGACAGACATGCATACAGATACAGGTACATGCAGATAGATACAGAGACATGCATAAAGATAGACAAGCATGGAGGCAAACACACACACACTGACAGACAGATACATGCAGGCAAACACATCATCACACATACCATACACTCACTATATACACATCCATACATGTCACATACCATCACACAACCTGTGGTGTCTGCAGCAGCCCTGGCATCATATAGAGGAGTCTTCAGGCTTCTCCTCTTCCGGAGTCTTCAGGCTTCTCCTCCTCCTCCACCTCTTCGTCCCGATTTCTGAGCTGCCGGATTTCAGCTTTACTACTGCTCCGTGTGAAGAGGTGATGGGGGGAGGGTTTGACCCATAATGTGCTGCACCACACAGGCAGCTCTGCATTCAAATTGTGTCGCATCCAATGCACTTACATTCACCGGGAAGAAGATGGTGAACTCCGGCGAACCTGAGCGGGGAAGCGACAGATGCAGGATATCGGGCACACGACCTTTGCGAATCGCGGCACATTGCATTGATGTCGGACAATGCACTTCGGGTGAACTATGTGCCCCATTATGTTCATTAGTACAAGGTACCCTAGTTCTGCTATACTGCAAATTTGGTATTTGTCAGTAAAGTAAATTCCGATTACTCACATCATCCAGTTAGAAGCAAGAAATAAACAGTGAAGCGAATCTGACGGATAACTGGCAAGTAATTTTCCATGTATCCCTGGTTAATGAGGCCATCGCTGAACACATGGACAATTACACTGTACTGAAAAAAAATTATTTTTGTTCCTTTTATAAGTACTTGTAAAATGTGACCCACACAGAAATTTACCCTGTGTATGAATGGTTTACCAGAAATTGTTTTAGCAAGCAATTTCCTAATGTTATCCAGCAGAACAAATTGCAGCAATTACATACATAAAAATAAAGCACTATACAGGACTATATATAGTGTTAAATTAAAGCATAGCCTCTCATAATGACTCGATGGGGGGAATTCATTATTGCTCCTGCACCCGAAAATGACGTTTTTGTCTAAAATGACTTCCGACAAATTCATGAAGGCTTTTTTATGGCTGTTTACCAACTTGTCCAACAAAGGGGGTGTGTCCTCACAAAAGGGGCGTGGACATATGTAAATTAGTCAGTGCGCCAAAAAATTAAGGAGAGTGCACCAAAATGTGGCGCACAGTTTAGACCTGGTAAAGGCAGAACTTGAAAGTCTTATACTGTAACAGACTCATTATCACAATGATGAATCTGGTGCAAAGTCAAAGTCAAAGTAGGACAACCCTTTAGGAAATTCTAGAAACAACATTTTATACCCTGGGGCAGGGCTGGCAAGTGGGGGGCCCAGAGCTGCTTGGGGGGCCACATAAGGCTGTACATAAGGAATCCATGGGGCTGAGGGGGGCTGTATTTAATAAATTCAGAGGGTGTGCGGGGGGCTGTATATAAAATAACCATAAGGGGTCTGTTTGGATGATAAACTAGGGAATATTTTAGGGAACAGGAGACTGTTTTAGTTTCAGAATTTTAATGCTGCCACGGGAGTTCCCTACAAAAGGACCCACTGAGGCTCTGTCGCCCAGGGGTCTAATGAAACCTGGAACCAACCCTAGTTTAGTGGGATAAAGTCTGGAGTGAATGTCTTTTTAATTTTTTGTCTCTTCTACTTTTGGAAAGGGCACTTCTTGTAAGTATATCATCTTCCATTTATCTCAAAAACAGCATTTCCTGTGAACATTTTGGTAGTCAAAAAAACGAACAAAAACATTCTACTTTTTCTCTTCCATATTCTTAACAATATTGAATTGATGCCACCAGATTGTGAGGTAGCAGTGCAATGTATTCCCCCTTGACAAGTTGTTGTTTTCTTAGCATTTTTATTCTCCCTTTTTATGTGGCAACAAAGAAAATGCCAATTTACAGTCATGAAAAATAAACATGAAATCGATGGGCAATTTCAAAAAACTATCCGCAGACGTGATTATTATTAAATCAGTCTTACAAAAGGAGACGGGCTGCAGAACACTGTGTCCCGGAGAAAATTCAGTGCATGTATTTTAAATCAGAAGCCTCATGTCAGCTTAATTGCCGGCAAAACTAAAAATGCATGACTGCCACAGTCTCCTCAATGCCTGGGTGAATAAACTACATCCTGAATACTTGTGGGAGAAGGCTGTAAAAAAATTACATACTCCCTAAAGCATAGATCCAACAATTAATTATAGAAAACACACATACCGTATATACTCGTGTATAAGCCGAGTTTTTCAGCACAAAAAATGTGCTGAAAAACCTCATCTCGGCTTATACACGAGTCAATAATAATTCCACTAATAATAAAAAAAATTAATACTCACCCTCCGGCTCTCGGAACCTCGGCGCGGGCTCCCGGTCCTCAGCGGCGGCTTCCGGGCCTCGGCGGCAGCTCCCGATCATCAGCGGCGACACCGCCGCATCGCACTGTGCGCCCATCGGCAGGTCGCATGGACGCGACTGCCGGCAAGTGAAGATAGAAGAGAGAAGCCGCCGCAGAGGATCAGGAGCCGCCACCAAGGACTGGGAGCCGCCACCGCCGAGGACCGGGAGCCGCCACTAAGCATCAAAGGTGAGTATCGCTGAGGGTGATATTAAGTTTATTTTTTATAATTCGCTAGGCAACTGAGGCAGGCTGTATCCTTTTTGGGGCAGGCCTGTATACTTTTGGCAGCTGTATACTTGTCTGGGGCAGGCTGTATACTTCTTGGGCAGGCTGATATACTGGGTGGCAGGCTTGTTATACTCATGAGGGCAGGCTGTATACTTCTTGGGGCAGCTGTTTAACTTCTTGGGGCAAGCTGTATAATACATGGGGGCAGGCTGTATAATACATGGGGGCAGGCTGTATACTTCATGGGGCAGCTGATTGTATACTCTGGGACAGGCTGTATACTACAGGGCTGTTGTATACTACAGGGGGCTAGCGTGCTGTATACTACACCCTCGGCTTATACTCGAGTCAATAGGTTTTTCCAGTTTTTGGGGTAAGAATTATGGGTCCTCGTCTTATACTCGGGTCGGCTTATACTCGAGTATATACGGTATTACCATAATGAAAGGGTTAGTGAATAGAGGAGTTGTAGGGATTGTTAGGTGTCACATGCAGTATTTTTCAGTTTTTTTTCTATGAATCATAATTTTTTGTTCCTTTTTGTATTTTACTATAAATGGACAGTAAAGTTTGCTGGGTAGAAATCAATGGCTTACAGTGTGCACCACTCGTGTATGGGAGCCAATCAGAGTCACTTAGGCCTCATTCAAAGAGCTGTGTACAGGCAGTCCCCAGGTTACATACAAGAAAGGTTCTGTAGGTTTGTTGTTAAGTTGAATCTGCATGTAAGTCGGAACTGTATATTTTATAATTGTAACTCCAGCTAAATTTTTTTTGGTCTCTGTGACAACTGGATTTTAAAAATGTTGGATTGTCATAAGACTCAGGATTAGCAATAAAACTTCATTGTAGACACCTGTGATAACTGTTATAGCTGATTATTGTAGCCTATGGCTAAAGTACAGTAAATAACCAACATCCAGAGGTCCGTTTGTAACTAGGGGTCGTCTGTAAGTCAGGTGTTCTTAAGTAGGAGACCGCCTATACTTGCCTGAACTGGATCCTGGGTGTAGAACATGGACAAGTGGAGAAAGGAGGGGGAGTGAGCGCTCTTCACATCTCCCGCTCTCCATCCGAGTGGCTGCCTGGGTCGGTATTTCACAGTATGATGGGATACGGGCCTACATTTATCAAGAACAGTGTGAATTGCACCAGGTGCAGATTGCCTGTTTACAGTGCAGGGGTGCCAGATTCATGAATTGTGGCGCACGTCCTTCATGAACCTGGTGCCTAGGGCCTAATAATGCTTAATAAGGCCTAAGGCTCTATTCACATCTAGCTTTTTTGTCTTGTGCTTTAAAACGCATTTCAAAAGTGGCAGAGAGGAGTGTAGTTTGATTGCTTAGCTTTAACATTGGGTTTACAATGGGATTATGGGGCAGGTGTCCCTTGGAACATAGAGCCTTGCTCAATACCTGTCCAGGAAAGCTCAACTGCAGATTTTGGTATGCGATGTGGATTTTCCAGCAAAATAATTGGGTAAACTGACCCTATGTAGGTGAGAGTTCCTTTAACCCCACAAGTACTAGCATGTAGAGTGGGTGAAGTCACTAAGCTTTAAATAAAAATACATTGGGGCTCATTTACTAGAGGTCGGCGGACCGAAATGTGCGCCGCATTTCGAAGGGGTTTGGCGCAAACTCGACGACTTTCATGCAACAGAAATCGGATCCAACGAATTTGGACAACGCGCGGGATTTAACATTCAAAATCGTGTCACAAGCCATGCACTTACATGCATCGGGAAGAAGATGGTGAACTCCGGCGGACCTGAGCGGGGAAGCGACTTGTGCAGGAAATTGGACGCACGATCTTAGTGAATCGCGGCAGCTCTGAATCCTTGTCGGACAACGCACCTTTGGGATCGTAACGGGACGGGTAAAGCTTAATACTTTATATCTTGTAGTCACTATAAAATGCAATGGCCTCCTTCCTTATGGATATATGAATATTGCTAGCAAGTGTAAAGTGGATTCAGGGCTATAAAACTATTAGTCAGCTATCCATCAATAGGTCATTTCCATCATGCTATCCATCATGGGTAATTTATGGGATGCAACAAATGGCCTCCTGACGAGCAGCTAATAGCAGTGCTGCATGCTCTACAATAGGGTAATTCATAGTAAAATGGCTAATCAGAGTTACAGCAAGCTCAGCTTTCATTTACCATTGTTGCATGTTATCCTCTATCCACAGGATAAGGGATGACAATATGATCGTTGAGGGTACAAGTGCTGGTTCATCCAACAGATCACAAGAATGGACCACCAGCAATCTGAAGAACAGGGGTCTATTCTCACTAATGGGTTCTGCGAATCTGTCCTGCCATTTCATTCATTTCTATGGGAGTGTTGGAAATTTGCAAGCTCAGCATCTCCATCACTCCCATTCACTGTCTATGTGAGGACTGGGGATGGCCAAGCACTATGCTCGACAATTTCCAGCACTCAGGCAGGAAAAAAGCTTGACCTGTTGCTCCATGCATTAGTAAGAATGGGACACTCGTTTTCCAGATTGCTGTGATCTTTCAATC
Organism: Engystomops pustulosus; assembly: GCA_019512145.1. NCBI lineage: Eukaryota > Metazoa > Chordata > Amphibia > Anura > Leptodactylidae > Engystomops > Engystomops pustulosus. The sequence continues at coordinate 22,610,214 of CM033648.1, forward strand.
AGTGGGAGTCCCAGGATTTGGATCCTCGCTGGTCATATTGTTATCCTCTAATATGAGGATAAGATGATCCTGCATTGAGCCTGGATGCCTTTTATCCTAGAGACTGTTTGCTTGCGGCTTTTCCTGCAATATCTGATTGTTGGGGATGCCAGGTGTTGCACCCTACCAAACACCTTTGGAAAAGTGGTGGTGTGAAACCGAAGCTTTCCGGCCAATCACATATTCACATTCTATCCTATGAATAGATGATGAATAATTTTGGTAATTAAAATATGTAACATGCACATCATTCAGAACAGTATAATTTATTACCAATCAAGCACTTTATTACAATAATAATATGGCACTTCCAGCTGTCACTTTATTAAGGCTTTTAAGTTCTCTGATTAAAAGATTTAATAACTGCCTTAACATAATAATAAACAAATGTATCAATCTCCTAGTGACTAGACCTATAGTCTCTCTTCAAAGCCGAAAATTCCACCTCCGAGATTTCCCTAGAAAGCATAAATCAGTCTTTATTAGGGTATTGGCGTTGATTTTCACGTCCGTGGTTCATTTATTTCCACAGATGCTTTAAAAAGCCATTGCTATGGGAGTGTTTTCACACTGGCTTGTATTTTCACTGATCCTTTGTCTATGGAAAAAAATATTGAAACACATCCTATTTTTTTCACTGATGCGGATCACAAAAGGCAATAGAAGTCTATGGGTCCGCAAAAAAAACGGATGCAATGGGGCAAATTTACTTACCCGGTCCATTCGCGATCCAGCGGCGCGTTCTCTGCGGTGGATTCGGGTCTTCTGGCGATTCACTAAGGCAGTTCCTCCGACTTCCACCAGGTGGCGCTGCTGCACTGAATGCACTGGAGTTCACCAAGCCAGGCCGAGTGTAGGTAAGCACGTGTCCAGCATCACTTTTTAAATGCGGCGGTTTTTCCGAATCCATCTGGGTTTCGTACGGCCACGCCCCCCGATTTCCGTCACATGCATGCCGGCGCCGATGCGACACAATGCTATCGTGTGTGCCGAAATTCCGGGGCAATACAGGGAAAATCGGCGCAACACGGAGAAATTCGGTAACCCGCCATAAAAACGCGAATCGGGCCCTTAGTAAATGACCCCCAATGTATTTTTTTTTTTCATTGATGAGGCGGAAAAACCAGGTGAGGTTTTCAAAGCAATGTTAAACTTTAATTTTTTTGAGGACATGGACACAAAACGGATGCATCATGTTGACAAAACGGAATAAAAACTGAGACACAACAGAGAAAACAGAACAGATGCGCAACTGAAGCTAAACATCAATGCCAATGTGAGAGAGCCCTCAGCCTGTTATTTTGGCAGTGATTCTTTATTTATACTTTCTGATCACATGACATAATCTCAAAATTGTCAATTATTTGATAGGGGGGAATAAATGCTCTGCAGGGGAGCTGTTTGTAAATGACTTATCATCTAAATCACAGTAATAAGGAACGTAGAGACAACCTTCAAGATAAGCTGCAATAGCCTCCCCCGATTCCTATTTCCAGTGTCTTCGTGTTTCTTCCCCTAGATGAGGATACTAGACTACTCAATGCTCCCAAGTGCATTACAATTCTTTGTGCCGTTATTGCTATTATGGTCCCTGCAAAATTTGCTTTCTCATTGAAAACAGGACGGAATTGTTGCAAATATTAAGTAACTTTTATTCAAACTATATTAGAAAGTTGCAGAATGCTATATCCTTAAAGGGGTTAGCCAGTAATCTAGAAAACCCCTTGGGGGCCTCGGTGGGGAAAAAGAAAGAAAGTCAATCACTGTGTGGGAGGGGTAATCAGGAATCTCACTGTCAATCACTGTGTGTGGGAGGGGTAATCAGGAATCTCACTGTCAATCACTGTGTGGGAGGGGTAATCAGGAATCTCACTGTCAATCACTGTGTGGGAGGGGTAATCAGGAATCTCACTGTCAATCACTGTGTGTGGGCAGGGCTGGTTTTAGACAAAGTGGGACCCTGGCCAAAACTAAAAGTGAGGGCCCAAAAGAAAACTATTTTATGAGCTGTCACATTCAGTATTTAAAGTATTTAAGGAGAATTCAATAGGAGATATATATTGACATATCGGTGCAGCACTCCAGTGCCAGTATTATAAGCAGCAACGTTATTGTTTGTGACCAGAGAAATCTGAACTGTGTGGGCAGGGTTAGCAGGACTCTGTGTCAGTCACTGTGTGGGTGGGGTAATCGGAACTATCACTGTCAATCATTATTTGTGGGCAGAGTAATCAGGACTCTCATTGTCAATCACTGTGTGTGCGTGGGGTAATCAGGAGTTGGGTCCAGTAAGGGTCCAGTCAGGGTTCAAATAGCTTTTTACTCACAAATCAAATAAATCTACCACACAGTTCTATTCCCTCTATCATATCTTTCTCTCAGAAGAAACATCAAAAATCACCTGACAGGGTTCCCTTTAAAGACTTGGTGGTGGTTTGAGCTGACAATGATAGATACTGAAATTTGCTACAATCAGTTCACCAATTATACAAGAAGTGCTTTCCAATCAGGCAACAGTTTAAGGCAAAATCTGTCAAAGGATTTGACAGATAAATTGACATTGATTTTCTGGAATTAAATGTCTAATAGCACTCCTACTGCCAGAAAAAAAAAATGAATTTTTACCCTTTGTGGCCTCTTTTAATATTTTTTAATACAAGGATTCCCTTGGATCCGACTACACAAGATTTGTTTTGTGGTCTGTTACCATGGTGAGGTATAAATCTACAAAGTTGCAATCATTTAAACTTATCTTTATTATTATTATGGTACAATAATAAAATGAATTGGTAGTGAAAGTTTGCATTACTTTTAAGTGATCATGAATTGCCTACTATCATCACGTTCATCGAGTACCGTAAATAAGATCACCATGCTCGCATAGATTTTCAGTCATTTCCTTTGTGATTATCACCTTTAATCTCAGTGCTGTAAAGCAATCACATTACACAACACACACTCAATGAACCGCCTCCTATAAAGGAGCTAATGTCCCATAAATCACTATATCACTGCTATAAATCAGTGACAACTTTCAATTGTTCAGCCTCCTAAAGACACCAACGCCGTTGAAAGGAGGAGGGCAAATTTGTCTATAATTGTAGGAAGATTCTTTGAGTTCTGTCTGGTGAACTTCATTCTGGGGTGATGGCCTGGGTGCCCACAGAGAGGGCTCCGAGTGCCGCCTCTGGCACCCGTGCCATAGGTTCGCCACCAGTGGGTTAGAGCCTTGGCCGATCTAGAGGATTGCCTGATGCTCTGGTGGACCAGTCCAACAAGACACAAATAGAGTATCTGGACTTGTCTGGGTACTTTGTCACTAAACTGAGACTACTTTTGTTGGTTCCCTTCAACTAAGTCCATATTCCCAAACAGGAGTCAAAACTTAACTACAGGTTATCACAAATTAGGCTAGTTACATGAGTTGACTTCCACTTCATTGTAATTTAGAAGCAACAAGTTGTATGTGATGTCACTAGTAGAACCGTGCTTTTGCCTGTGATATGCAAATGAACATCTTCTGTGATAATCAGACAACCTAATTTAGGTTTGAAGGTGATATAAAAATAATAAAATATTACTGCAATCACAACATTATCCGTCATTTGTGTCATCCTGACTCATTACTGTATGATCCTTGTTATGAGATGTCTGGCATTTACAAGCCTAGTATCTTCAATAAAACAAATATCCTCGCAAACTGTTATTCACTTTAATTGTCGATTTGAGTAGGCAGATGGTTTTGCATCTGACATGAGCTGAGACATTATAACAAACAGTGTTGGGCCATGACTTAATGAAATCTGCACCCGCGCAATATCCTCTTCTGTCAGATTGAACAGCAGATGTGTTTCCATTCAATCAACCCAACCACTAACCAATACGATACCTGCTAGAAGCCATAAAATGTCATTTTTCACAATATTCCAATATAACTATGTTTATTTTTGCTTTTTTTGTATCTAGGTTTTGACATATACTAATGAGACACAGATAATGTGCATTGATTCCCATCCATTTTCCATGTGGAAACCATTAACTATGTCAAGATCAATTACAAAATATTTAGTGTAGGAGCAAAAGTGAAAAGTCAAATATTCTACATACTGTAGAAAGTATAGGGTCACAGAAAAAGTGTCCATGGTATCAAGCAAAATGTATGCTGTCCTTGTTTTTCTAAATGAGGACTTTCCAAGGGCATACGGTTGTGCAGAGGGTGCGGTCTCACCCATGCCCTGGAAGAGGCTCTATAAGGTATCTCTTTCCAAATAAAGAGACCAGTGCTATATTTGATATATTACAGTCTAGGGTCCTGGTTAGAGATGAGTGAACATACTCGTCCGAGCTTGATGCTCGTTCAAGCATTAGCGTACTCGAAACTGCTCGTTGCTCGGACGAATACTTCGCCCGCTCGAGAAAATGGCATCTCCCGCCGTTTTGCTTTTTGGCGGCCAGAAACAGAGCCAATCACAAGCCAGGAGACTCTGCACTCCACCCAGCATGACGTGGTACTCTTACACGTCGATAGCAGTGGTTGGCTGGCCAGATCAGGTGACCCTGGAATAGACTAGCCCCTGCCTGCGCTGCTCGGATCATTCTGTGTCTGGATGCCGCTAGGGAGAGAGCTGCTGCTGGTCAGGGAAAGCGTTAGGCTGTTCTATTAGAATAGTGTTAGGCAGGAGTGATTCTACAAGAACCCAACAGCCCTTCTTAGGGCTACAATAACGTTATACATTTTTTTTTTTTATTTGCAGCTAGTACCATATTGTGAGGAATTTGCAGGGGGACTTGCTACCGTTGTGTTTAGCTCTTAGTGACACACATATCCACCTCAAACACCAAAGTGGGACAATTTATAGGGGTTTGATTTCAATTAGGCACAGTCTGCCAGTTTCTTTTTATTTTACGTTTATTTTTTGATAACTCAGTGTCATCTCATCTGGCATAGCAGTGTGCTTTCATAGTTGGCTAGAAAATAGCCATAGGAGAATCCAAACGGCTTACTTAGGCCTACAATAGCGTTATATATTTTATTTCTGGTTGATCTGCTGGTGGCTGGCCTTGCTGTAGTGCATCTACTACCATATTGTGAGGAATTTGCAGTGAGACTTGCGACCGTTGTGTTTAGCGCTTAGTGACGCACATATCCATCGCAAAGACCGAAGTGGGACAATTTATTAGGGGTTGGATTTCAATTAGGCACAGTCTGCCATTTAGGCCTCTTGCACACTAGTGTTGCGTTTCACGTCAGGGTGCAATGCGTGAAAAACTGTTTTTGGGACTGCCACATACAGGCACTCAATCTATTTCATTTTTCTGGAGGGCCACCTACCTGCTCCTCTGGTTTGAAAACTTTTTTGGACTGCCACATACAGGCACTCAATCTATTTCATTTTTCTGGAGGGCCACCTACCTGCTCCTCTGGTTTTAAAACTTTTTTGGACTGCCACATACAGGCACTATCCAAATTAAATTTTCTCCATAGCAGCCTCCACACGTTGTCTCCATTGCTACCTCCAAAAGTCGTCCATATAGCTGCCTCCATACATCGTCCCCTTATCAAACGAGGTGTGTCAGGCAGAAATTTGGGTTGTTTTCATGGATTCCACATCAAAGTTGTTAACTTTGTCGCCACCCCTCTGTGTTATCCACAAAATATACTGGCAAACTTTAATGATTAACCGATATTATTTCAGCGCTTCTTGCGCATCTGTTGATTACACTTGGAATAGATTGAGTGCCTGTATGTGGCAGTCCAAAAAAGTTTTCAAACCAGAGGAGCAGGTAGGTGGCCCTCCAGAAAAATGAAATAGATGAGTGCCTGTATGTGGCATTCCAAAAAGTTTTCAAACCGAGAGAGCAGGTAGGTGGCCCTCCAGAAAAATGAAATAGATTGAGTGCCTGTATGTGCAGTCCAAAAAAGTTTCAACCAGAGGAGCAGGTAGGTGGCCCTCCAGAAAAATTGAAATAGATTGAGTGCCTGTATGTGGCACTCCCAAAAATTGTTTAAACAGAGGACCGGGTAGGTGGCCTCACCTCCAGAAAAAATTAAATGCATAGAGTACTATAGCTAGAGTCCAGTGGGCCTGTCAAAAAATAGCCAGGTTTCTCTGCTTTAGTGTACAAAGAGGGAGGAGAAGGAGGAAAATGAGGAGGAGTGAGTGCATAAATTATTCAGTTGAGCTTCCTTCACCTGGTGGAGATTGGAATTATGAGAAATCCAGGCTTTTTCTCTTAATAAGCGTCAGCTGTCAGCGCTGTCAGGTCGACAGGCGTGTACGCTTATCGGTGATGAATGCCACCAGCTGCACTGAAAACCCGCTCGGACAACACGCTAGCGGCAGGGCAGGCAAGAACCTCCAAGGCGTACAGCGCCAGTTCGTGCCACATGTCCAGCTTTGAAACCCGTAGTTGTAGGGAGCTGTGTGATCATTTAGGACGATGGTATGGTCAGCTACGTACCCCTCACCATCTTTCTGTAAAGATCAGCCCTACTCTGCCGAGACTGGGGACAGGTGACAGTTCTTGCTGGGGTGACAAAAGCAGCAAAAGCCTTGAAAGCGTACCCTTGCCAGTGCTGGACAAGCTCTGCTCGTCTACTCTCCTCGCTACTTGTCCTGCAGAACTACGCACTCTGCCGCTAGCACTGTCAGAAGGGAATACTGTTTCAGCTTGTGCACCAGGGCTGCTGGTATTCATGCATTCTCACACTCCTTTCCTCTCCAGGGATGAGAGTGGAAAGATTTTGCTTGTACCGTGGTCCAGGAGAGTGAATACCCAGTAAACGGTGCTGGAATAAATACTTTGAACGCGAGGGTCCGGGATAGGCAGCCTAGCATGAAATCTGCCATTTGCGCCAGAGTACCAACGCGCAAGAATTCACTCCCCTCACTGTCCGACTGTCCATTTCCTCCTCCTCCAACTCCTCCAACTCTCTTCTTCTGCCCATACACGCTGAACAGTGAAGGACTGAACAAGGTCCCCTCTTGTGTCTCGCCAACATTCTCCTCCTCTTTCTCCTCATCCCTCCTCCACCTCCTCCGATATGCGGCTGAGAAACAGACTGAGGGTGCTTTGGCTATCAACAAGGGAATCTTCTTCCCCCGTCTCTTGTGACGAGCCCAAAGCTTCCGACTTCATGCTGATCAGAGGTTTTTCAAAGGCCAAGCAGCGGGATGGTGAGGCTGATGATGGCGGCATCGCCACTGACCATCTGTGTTGACTCCTCGAAGTTACTCAGCACCTGACAGATATCAGACATCCACATCCCCTCCTCATTGTAGACTTGAGGAAGCTGACTGACCTGACTACCAGTTCTGGTGGAAGTTGACATCTGGCAGTCTACAATCACTCTGCGCTGTGGAAAACTCTGGATAACATGGTTATGTTTGAATTCCACCTCGTGGGCACGTCGCATAACAGTCGTGAGCGGCAGTTGGGAGGCGGCGCTCGGCGGCCCTAGAGTGGCAGCATCTGTGCTGGACTCCTGAAATGCGCACAGATGCGGCGCACCTTCGTGGAGGCATAGTAGGCCTGAAAGACCTGGATCGAGGTAGGCCCCGCAATCCTCGGCGTCGGCAGTATATGACCAGCCGCAGGGTCAGACTCGGTCCCAGCCTCCACCAAGTTAACCCAATGTGCCGTCAGCGATATAAGTGGCCCTGCCGGCAGCACTCGTCCACGTGTCCGTGGTCAGGTGGACCTTGTCAGAAACGGGCTTGTGCAGGGCTGGAACGGCACATCGGGAAAGTAGTGGCGGCTGGGGACCGAATACCGAGGGGCGGCCGCCGCCATGAGGTTGCGAAGGCCTCGGTCTTACCAGCCTATAGGGCAGCATCTCCAGGCTAAGCAATCTGGAGATGAGGACATTGAGGCTTGGGCGTGCGGGTGGGTTGCACTATATTTCCTTTTCCGCTCCAGCGTCTGGGGTATGGAGAGCTGAACGCTGGTGGATGCTGTGGAGGATCGTGGAGGGCGACGATGGGGTTTTTGGGCCAGGGTCCTGGGCAGGGGGCTGACTATAAGCTGACACAGGGGAAGGAGCAGTGGTGTGCACGGCCGGAGTGAACGGGCTTGTTGCCACTGAGGGGATGTTTAGCATTCATATGCCTGCGCATAACTGGTGGATTAAGCTAGTAGTGGTGGAAACCCCTGCTGATCCTGGTTTGGCAAAGGTTGCACACCACAGTCCGTCGGTCATCCGGTGTTTCCTTAAAAACCTCCAGACTTCTGAAAATCTAGCCCTCGCCGCGGGAACCCTCGCCACGGGAGCTTCACTCATGACACATTTGGCGCTGATGCACCAGCTCTTGCCCTGCCTCTCCGTCTGGCCCCACCACTGCCTATTCCACCTGTCTGTCAGAAGCACTGTGTTACCCGACCTCTCAACCCAGCTTGTGTCGTCACCTCATCATCCTCCGATCCCTCAGTCTGCTCCCCCCTCGGACTTCCTGCCCTGACAACAACTTCACCACTGTCTGACAACCGTTCTCCTCATCGTCGGACACCTCTACACACTTCTTCCACTACGTCAAGAAGGTCATCATCACCCACAGACTGCGACTGGTGAAACCTGGGCATCGGAAAATTGCTCAGCAGCAACCGGACAAGTGGTTTGTGACTGTGGGAAGGGTCCAGAAAACAGTTCCTCAGAGTATGCCGGTTCAAATGCCAAATTTTCCTGGAGGGGGCAGACGGGGCGGAGGAGGCTGAGGTGCAGGAGCTGGAGGAGTGCCGATTTCGGTGACATGGGTGGACTGCGTGAAGACTGACTGGTGGACAAATTGCTCGAAGCATGTCGGCAATCCACAACATCACCTTTTCGCACTGTTCTGGCCTCAACAGTGCTCTACCACGAGTCCCAGTAACTTCAGACATGAACCTAGGGAGTGTAGCTCTGCGGGTTCCCCTGCACTCATCAGCAGGTGTGTCTCACCCCGCCCAGGACCACGGCCTCTGACCCCGCAGTAGTTGGACGCCCACGTCCCCGCCCCTCGTCCTCTACCCACTAGCCTGGGTTAAACATTTTGAAAATGAAAGTTATTACTTTAATTTTTTTTTTACTTTTTTTTGTGGTTTTTTTTTGTGTTTTTTAGTTTTTAAAACCAAACGATGCTATCCTTGCTATGGCAATTTTTCTAGCCACCTATGAAAGCACGAACTGCTATGGCCAGATGAGATAGACAAAGGCTCGAATTATGAGAAAAATAAAACGTAAAATAAAAAGTAAATGGCAGACGTGCCTAATTAATCATCAACCCCTAATAAATTGTCCCACTTCGGATTCTTTGGTGTGGATATGTCGTCACTAAGCGCTAAACACAACGGTCGCAAGTCTCACTGCAAATTCCTCACAATATGGTAGTAGATGCACTACAGCAAGGCCAGCCACCAGCAGATCAACCAGAAATAAAATATATAACGCTATTGTAGGCCTAAGTAAGCCGTTTGGATTCTCCTAGGCTATTTTCTAGCCAACTATGAAAGCACACTGCTATGCCAGATGATATGTTTTTCTGGAGGGCCACCTACCTGCTCCTCTGGTTTGAAAACTTTTTTGGACTGCCACATACAGGCACTCAATCTATTTCATTTTTCTGGAGGGCCACCTACCTGCTCCTCTGGTTTGAAAACTTTTTTGGACTGCCACATACAGGCACTATCCAAATTAAATTGTCTCCATAGCAGCCTCCACACGTTGTCTCCATTGCTACCTCCAAAAGTCGTCCATATAGCTGCCTCCATACATCGTCCCCTTATCAAACGAGGTGTGTCAGGCAGAAATTTGGGTTGTTTTCATGGATTCCTCATCAAAGTTGTTAACTTTGTCGCCACCCTGCTGTGTTATCCACAAAATATACTGCCAAACTTTTACCATTTACCGATATTATTTCAGCGCTTCTTGCGCATCTGTTTACATTCCCCTCACCCGCCATATCCCAAACTTATAAGAACGCTACTACACTTAACTTGGTGGAGGCTGGGACCGAGTCTGACCCTGGGGCTGGTCATATACTGCCGACGCCGAGGATTGCGGGGCCTACCTCGGTCCAGGTCTCAAAGGCCTACTATACCTCCTCCTCCTCCCACCCCTCCTCCACCTCCTCCTTCTCTGAATTACCATCCGTGGGCATGGCGCCATCAGTCGGTAGCTCTAGGCACAGCAGCAGTGCCGTCGCTAAGCGACAGCAGGCGGTGCTCAAACTGCTGAGCCTAGGCGATAAAAGGCACACCGCCCAAGAGCTATTACAGGGCATTCCACATCAAACTTGTTAACTTTGTCGCCACCCTGCTGTGTAATCCACAAAATATGCTGCCAAACTTTTACCATTTACCGATATTATTTCAGCGCTTCTTGCGCATCTGTTTACATTCCCCTCACCCGCCATATCCCAAACTTATAAGAACGCTACTACACTTGATCTTATACAAAAGGTTCTTAGAAGTGCTGTTTGGGGAGTAGCCTAGAGACAGGGGCTTGGATTGGCGAAAGCTCGCCTGGCAGCGGAGCGCCAGCTCCATCCCAAGATCCAACTAACATAGTTTTAACTGCAGCACCTTTAATCTACTACTAGTTCACTGCCTCCATACATGGTCCCCTTATCAAACGAGCTGTGTCAGGCAGAATTTTCAGGTGTTTCACCACATACATAGTGGAACTCGGCCCATCTGTCACCATGCTGGAGACCTGAAGTTTCAATCATAGAAGCAATATGGATGCCCCAGTAGTCACTCTTAATCATGGAAGTCGTCTCCATGGCTTCCTCCCCATGTCGTCCCTTTATCAAAAGAGCTGTGTCAGGCTAATTTTTCGGGTGTTTCACCAGATACGTTATGGAACTTGGTCACTATGTCGCCACCATGCTGTGTTATCGACTAAATATACCGTCAACCTTTTGTTCACAGAGGAAATAATTTCAGCGCTTCTTGCTCACCTCCTTTGGTTCCTCTCTGCCACCCATTGGTTTGAAGCCTGAGTCCATTTAGGGTATGTCGCCATGCCACTCTCTAGCCTGCCGCTGCTGCCTCTGCATGCCGTCCCCTATAGTGTCAGGGTCAATTATTGGATGTTTTAGATGCTATCTAGCTTCATTCTGTCACTCTGTCATGGCCATGCTGCTGCCCATAATTTTGGCATAATGGTGCGTTTAAGCAGCCTCAGAGGCATCCATGCATGCTGCCCCTGCTTTTTCCTGTCCATTTCCGTGGTGTTTCCATCCTTTTCTGAGGTTTCCAGGTGTTTGGCCAAGCTTCCCTGTGCAGAGCCTTGGTCCCCTTGAAAAATGCTCGAGTCTCCCATTGACTTCAATGGGGCTCGTTATTCGAGACGAGCACTCGAGCATCGGGAAAAGTTCGTCTCGAATAACGAGTACCCGAGCATTTTAGTGCTCGCTCATCTCTATTGATAACCATACTTAGCTGTAAACTTCATATTCATATCATTTGTATTTAAATACATAACAAAATCATGAATTCCTCCACTGTGCGAGACCATACTATGAAGACATTCATAGTACTTCTCTTTATTTCTGAGCTCTCTGCCTCCATTAATTTATACAACCATTTTACATCTCAATTAAAAAAATCATCATTCTGGATGATGCCACTAGACTGAACTGTAAAAAAACATGATTTTGATGGGGTTTACCTCCTTTTCAACCTACTGGTTGTAGTTTATGAGGTCAATATCTGCCGTGAGTTTCCCTTTAACATGCTCCTTTGGGAGATATTTGCTTGAAATTGCAACCTACCGGCTTACACCAACTCTTACAGTTTTGTGATACTGCTTGTACAGTTACTTAGGTTTAGAAACCTTATATATCGCTTCTGACTTTACTGCCGTCCTTATCAACTATTTAATATGCCTGAACTTTCATCACACCAACACATTTATATACGGTATGTTCTAAAGCTACACAAGACTGTTCCAGTGCTGAAATACTAGAGCGTTGTGTACTTTCATGTTACTTTTCTCTATATAGTTCTGAAAAGTGCAGCATAGGAATACCCTGGTACTGGGTGATCTGCATCTCACTCCTTGAGTCTTCTTAAGAACTTGAATTGCTCATAGCTTTATAAGTTTATGGATTTTACACAAAAGCACTGAAATCGGAGTATTTTATACAATTGATATATATGCAAATCTCTTTCACAATAGCTGTCACAGATGCAAAGTGCTTTAAATATCAAGAAAACGTAAAAGGGCTACAAATAATCTTCACATATGGCCATTTAAGTATAGTAATGTAAAGTTCCCAAAAAATCTGTTTTAAGGAAATGAATAGTTATAAAAAGCCACAGATATTAAAGTTAAGACTTGGTACAGTCATCACATACACTAATAGTAAAACATCCTTTAACCTTTGTACTTGTACTAAGGCGAGGTTAAAAAAAGATATCAGAAGTGGAGCTGCATTTATCTACATGTCAATGATGACTATTTTATAGTTGTGTAACAACTTTTCTAGTGTCAGTCATTACCATCAGTTTCTATGTGTCTCTTCTTTATCTCTTTGGAACTCTACTTATTGTTACTATTTAACTAAATATCTATCCATGGCATTGAAAGCCCAATCGACTAGAATACCAAGAAGTAGTGATCACTGTTTAGTAGCACTCTGCTTGCTTCTATGGGACTATTTCTATATACTTGTCATGGTGTACTTTGTGTACCAGATATAGTTAGAAGAGATCATCGGCTTAAGAAATACCTTTGCCAGAACTGGTAGTGTGTAAATTGATGGAATGGGGGCATTGTGGACGCTAACAGTATTTTATCTACAAAGTATTAATGAAGAATTCACCATATCCATGCAATACAGGGCTCTGTTGATTTCATTGGGTATTTTAAAATGAAAAAGGCATAAAATACTCCAGCCTTTTTTATTGCCTATTCTTAGAAATGCTCATCATTGGCCCAGGGAGGTCTGGCCCTCCAACTGATAAGTTGTTTGGAGCAATACTTGCACTCCACTGAGTGCGGACATCTCTTCTAAGGACTGTGATGACACATCTATTGGTCTATGGGGCTAAGATGCATACTAAGCACAGCCACGATAGACTTCTTAGAAGGAAGGGATTGTCCAAATTGGAAAGCTCCTTTAAAAGTAATTCAGGAAAGGAGATAACGTGGTGATACCCAGCAATCATAAAACTAGGGATCCCGTTTACCTAGACTAATTGAGTGGCAGGACAAGCATGTGCACTGCTGCTCCAAGCTATGCAACAAAATCTAGGCTGATATCAATGATTCTGCATTCCCTGAGATTCTCATACTTTGTTTTAATGTTGGTGGCAACTAACTAACAACTATCATTTGCAGATACAGATCAAATGGTTTATCCCCAATTATTTTCCCTCCATCCTTTATACTTTGGACAACACTATCAGTGGGAATGGTTCATCTCATCCTAGATAGTAGTGGTGGCTGGTTTGAATGCTGAACCCTGACTGTTTCCTCTCTCTTTGGCTTTTCTATTGTCATTTGTGTGTAAGCAGACCTCTGGAGCCAAAGACAAAAGGCCTGCAAACAACAGTGGTCTGTTGTTTGTGGACCAAAGTTTTTCTGCAGATACCCTTAAGCTCATATTTATCCAAAAAGGAAGCTATTGCATCCTTCCAAGTCCTACCAAGCTTTCTTGTTCTACCTCCAGATAATTGCTTCTTTTGTTCTAGATCTAAGTAGTCTTATTACTATTTAGACAGCTTAGATCATATCATTCCATTATAGGCTGTCTTCATTTTAGACTTTATCTTTTAATTATTCTATATTTTTCTATGACCTTTCTATACCATCTAATAATCTAGAACTAATTATAGTTATTACCTCCAAATTAACCATTTCCCCTCGCCTTGCTTTGTTTTTCCATTCTAATTTCCAAACCACTGTATGATTGCCCTCCTGTCCTGTGCACTTACCACCCCATGTACAGACCGTGTAGTGGATCTCTAACAATTCGATAGCAGGCTAGAAGTGTGGATATCATGGGTGCAGTGTCTCTGGGAATCCTCTTGATATCATGGTGATGGTGCTGCCCTGCTTAATGTGCAATATTACTTTTGTGATATTATTAGAAAGACCTTAACCCAACATACTGTATTAAGAAATTAGAAGGTGCTATACCACAATAGAGACCCAAGGTATGGTGTCTGCCACAAGTGTGAAGGGAGAGGAATCTGCTATACAGTCTAGCAGTTTTTCTAGCTGTGACCTGAGGGATAGAGGCCATTACCTCTTGCTGAATTTGACCACTCTCCCCCCCCCCCCCCAATATCTTCAGCTTTTGTAGCACATCCCTTATTCTATGTTATTTGTTATACACTTGCACATCTAATGATTGATAAAAATAAGTATGCATATATTTTTCAATTTGTATAATTAGGTTAACGTAAGTGTTTTTGTTACTATTTTTATTTATGAGACTTCAAGCTTTTATATTTGTTTTTACCGTTTTGTTTACTTTGTTTACTTGTATACTCATGAATTGGGTAGTGAACAATTAAGCAATTTGCTACGATTTTCTGGATCTAGTGTTTGTTTAACTTTCTGACATCTTGGACAGATTTATCACAAGTATTTCTAAGCTTCAGCATTTAACCCATATGTGATAAGCAAAATATGCGCACAATAAACAGTGAGACAAGATTACAAGCACTAAGATACTTATCTTCTTAGCATTCTCAATTGTAACCAGGGAATTATGTCAATTAGAGCTCTTGTGTCAATCTATTCTTATATCAAGATACTTTCTAACTCTTAAAACATGTTTGGCATTTTATATCTATGATACATGCAATGAGCATTGAGGATTGGACATATAGGGTGAGAAGAAAACTTCCCATGATGCTTTAGACCATTTACTTTGGATGAGGTATCCATGCTGTTGCTCATCGCTATAACCTATGGAGGTAAACTATGTGACCTAAAGAAATGTAGATATGCTATGGTTAACTCTCTCTTGCTCAGAATGGTTCGTAATCCCCACAATGTTGACGGTTATTTAACCAATTTCATCTGCCTCAATTGTCAACCTTTAGTAACTGAAAGTATTGTGGTATAGCTAGTTACCTACTACTTATACCCACTAGATGCATGCCACAGACACCACCTCCTAAAGTGAATGTAGAGTATTTAGAAGCCTGTGAGAGGTGCCAACAACTTGAAGTGCCTGTACTGCATTGGGAGCGATTACAATCACACTGTCTTCCATTGTGTGGTATTTTGGGATAGCTTCACAAAGATGTTGATTATATTCAGGGAAAAACAAACACACCCATTCTTTTCATACAAAACAAAAGTCCCACATTTTTATGGCCTGTCCATGAATCTGTGGATGGGTTGTAAACAAGATGGCAGATAATTTTGTTCATGACCTTTAGTGCACAAAGAAGTACCCAAAGATAAAATATCTCACTTTACTGGTAGCTAATTGACGTAAATCGAAAAATTTGCCCTTGAGTGAAAGGCGTGTCATTCATTTCTTGCTTGCCATTAACAGTGACTCATGATTGATATATGAATAAGTTTAATGTTGTATACTATACAGATTTATTTTAAAATATTTGATACTTCATAATGCTTATTATGGCCTTATTTAAAAGGGTATTCCCACGAAGACAAGTTTCTTATATGTACTAAGGATAACAAAATAGCACATTTCACAAATTTAATTTCAACCTGTCTCTATTAGTCCTGGTGTACACAATTTCAGTTGCCCCTAGACACGACCCTGTAACTTCTGACTTAGGAGCCGGTGGCCACCATCTTGGATTTGTGTGTGACAGCGGAGTCGCAGGACGGAGCTCACACTGATCACTTCCTGGCAGCACATCGTTAGCAGAGAAGAGCCACAAACTACAAGGAGATAAGTGATCCAGGTGAACAGGGAGGCAGGCACATATCTGTGAGAACAGAGATGTAGCAGTGCTCACAGTGTAAAAGTCTGTCAGCCTCTGTCTGTCATTCCTCTGTATAGGCATCTCATCATCTCTCATCTCTCTTCCTATGTGTCAGTGCGTTAGTACAATGTCAGAAGCCAGATGAAAGTGTATGTACATCTATACCCTAACCACATTGTCACCCGACAGAAATAGATGGTCCACAATGTGTCTGCTTAGAGAGACCCCGCCCACACCCTAGGATTTTGCACTGAGCAGCCTAGGGAGTGATAGGAGCTAAAACAGCATATTAAATTGTAAAGTAAGGGGTTAAAATTATCTCTTTTGTGTAAACATCCCTAGGGGATTGAGATGTGAGAATTTTCTTTTGTGGTAAAACCCCTTTAATACTCAGATTACAAAATGCATATAAAACTTTGTTTGGTCCAGTATGGTTTCTGCCCATCTGCTATAGATAAAAGGACTGGCAGACAAATAGAGTCCATGGATTTTGGAAGTCACAAACTGAGCAATTACCCGGGTCCTGTAAAGACCAGCCCTAAGGGCAACTGGAATTGTGAATGTACCCAGGTCATCTACATTCCTTCACAGGGAATGTGGAAACCTTTTAAGAAATTGCATGCAATGGATGGTATCTTTCATAAAATTATTGCAGATAGATGAAAAGATACCGTGCTTCACCTCATCATGTGCCCTGGAAACAATTGAAAAGATAGAAAAGTAAAATGTAAAACCAGGTTGTTAAAGTAAAAGGAAAGGACTGGTGTGACCTTCATTTTAATATGAATATATTTGGTTTCTGTTGCCTTGTTCTTTGTTTCGCCACTTTCTGTATCAAGCTTTTGCTATACTTCCTCATGTAAACAATCTAATTTGGAGATTTGGTATTTGGTTTAATTGTCCATCTGTACTTTTCTTTTTTACATTTTTCTAGTTTTGTTGAGGAATAAATAACTTTTAAAACACCAACCCTTGATTTTGAATTAAAGCAGCATGAACCCAAAAGTGAAGATGTTTCCACATAAAAAAGCATTTTTTTGGGCTTGTGGACAGAAGTCCATGGAGTGAGACATGCTTTTCTCTGCTCCATGAAACTGGACCCTGAGAGCACCACTAAAACAGCATTGTTTAAAGAGCAGTTCATGTATTTCCACAACATACAAAACTAGCATAAAATATACAATAATGCTGCAAAAAAACAAGATTTTCTTCTGGGAACAAATATATATCCCAACTTACCACTTCTTGGTATTGAGAAACAAATAGATTTTTACAAAGCAATAGCTGTAATGATATTGTGTATATAGACTGTGACTGCGCTGAGCTTGATTGTTCTGGTGGATTACAGTTTCCATTAATATACAATCCACAGTACAAAGTGCAAAGAGTCACCAGCGCACTCTCAGAATATGCTGCCCAGTGAGTGGAGACATCATAGGCTCATTATATGCAGGCACATGGCACACTGCCATTCCATTGTCTTAAATGCAAGTGAGCTGTGACTGCTTCTTAGCATACCAGTCAGGTGAGCAGGTCATCACAGTGATTAAAGTAAGCTGGCTGTAGGACCCAGAGGTAGCTGTCCTGCCCTAAGAATAACTGGTTTATAGTGTGACACACAAGTAGCTAGTGTGACGTCTGCAACCAACAGGTGTACTCTGCAAGTAGTAGAGAAGGAAATAGTCTGCTGGAGTTCACCACACATGAAGGACCTACTCAGGCGTTTTGGGATTTTGCTTTAGCATTTCTTAAATTACTATTTTTAACAAGCCAAGCGAACCCGGATTATTTATTACTGCATCAATATGATGACTCAAGATTCCGCTTGCTATCCCTATCTAAGAAGACCTTGAGTAAAGTCTTACTTATTTTTTTTATCAAATTCAGTTATACATGTAGAACAATGGCCTCACTTACCACCGAGATTTGGGAGAGAGTTATCAGGGGAAGACGAAAAAAGGATGACCGCAAGCGAATTATCAAATCCAACCTGTTATTTGAAGGCTCCAAATGGAAGGAGAATCCCAACAGTGTTTACCGGACAAACAAAATTAAGACCACAAAGTATACTTTCCTTTCGTTCATTCCCAAGAACCTTTTTGAACAGTTCCATCGCTTTGCAAATGTGTACTTTGTGTTGCTGGCAGCGCTTAATTTTGTACCAGTGGTCAATGCCTTTCAACCTGCTATAGCTATTATTCCAATTTGCATTATCCTGGCTATCACAGCAATAAAGGATCTATGGGAGGACTTCAGGAGGTTCAAGTCTGACAAGGAGATTAATAACATGCTATGCATGGTGTACTGCAGGTAAATATACACCGAATGAGTCCTCAATGTTTTTTATATTTAAGCAAATTGGGATTTTTGATAAATATTTTCATGTTTTTCCGTGTCATGCAGATAAATTGTACAAGTGTTTTGATGGTCGTTGGTTTTTGAGTTAAGAATGTGTTCCATTTCAATTACTAGATTGAAGTTGAAGTAGTATACAAGGAAAATGGTGGAAGGTGGTATAGCAATATAAATGATGCCTTCTTCAGTTTCTATTTTACACCACTACCCTTCTACAGGAGTTTTTGTGCCCAAATTTCCTATGAAATATTCCAGTTTATTCCTGTGTTCTCATCATGTTTTAAAAGTGGGGGCAAGTCCAACCGGAAATGACCCCAGTCTATCAAGAAACCTCATTAAAACTGCATGTTATTACACCCATATTTTAGTGGAGGTCTTTAATACCATAGAATGATTCATTATATGTGGTCTGTAGCTGATTTTCTAAGTTTATATCAATTACTGTTTATCATGCTATAATTGAAATTCACAAGAAGTTGGAGTAGAACATCTATGATCTAGTTATACAGTGGCCGTACTTGATAAAGGGGATAGTGCCTGTGCATTTTACAGAAAGCTGTTGCTAAATGACACATAACACAAACACATGAATGTGTGCGAGTCATAGTAGTTTGCCCAGTAAGTGCACGGTCTGGTTTATTTCACACTTATTCATAAACTGAGAGTATTAGCAGAAACATTTCAAGCATTCAGGTAAACAAGTCTAAATAACTCTCAGCAAAGCGCCTTGATGTTCATGATAACGTGATAAACTATCACACACATGGAAGGGTTGGATGTAGTGTTGTAGTTATGCCGTCCTGACCAGGCATTTAATGGGTTCTAATATTCTGTTACTTACAGTGACAAGAAATGTATTTTTGTAGTCATACAACAAACTTTATCAATTGGCTAATTTGATTATGCTACAATGCATCTACAATTGTTCTGAATCATTATGCTGCTTAAACATATGTTATAAGCAAATGATCATTGATAACCTGCATGTTTATTGTCCTTTTTGGGGCTCTATCTGGGGCCCAAAGCTGTCGTGGGGCCCATATTCATTCAAACACCCATGTTTTAATAAACCAGGTTAAAAAAAATGTACAAGCTGCTTATTAAAGAATTGTGTGTGTTCATGTGTATGTATGTATATATATATATAGATACGGGCAGTCTCCGGATTACGTACAAGATAGGTTCCATAGGTTTGTTCTTAAGTTGAATTTGTATGTAAGTCGAAACTGTAAATTTTATAATTGTAGATCCAGACAATTTTTTTTTTGCCCCAGTGACAATAGGGGTCGTCTGTAAGTATGGTGTTCTTAAGTAGGGGACTGTCTTTATGTATGTGTGTGTGTGTGTGTAATATATACACACATATACATATGGAAATTCCATAGAAGCACAAAAGTGTGGGTGCAAATCCGTAAGACTATTGGCAATGTAGTCCACAATACATACTTCAGGAACAAGGCAGCAATATGTTGTGCCGACAAAACCACAACATGGTAAAAAGACACCCTGCTTTTTCACTTGACTTTTGCTGCCTTGTTCCTGAAATATATATACAGGCAGTCCCCTACTTAAGAACACCCGACTTACAGATGACCCCTACATACAAACAGACCTCTGGATGTTGGTAACTTACTGTACTTTAGCCTCAGGCTACAATGATCAGCTGTAACAGTTATCACAGGTGTCTGTAATGAGGCTTTAGTGATAATCCTGGTTCTTATGACAATCCAGCATTTTTAAAATCCAATTGTCACAGAGACCAAAAAAATGTTGTCTGGGATTACAATTATAAAATATACAGTTCCGCCTTACATACAAATTCAACTTGAGAACAATTAATTTTGGGAAATTTAATATATTTTTTTTTATATTTGATCTATTTGATTGATGTTTTCATAATTTTAAATCATTATTAAATAATGTAGAACCCCATAGTTTATATAGTGACCATCACTCCTCAATAGACACAGAAACATATACACAAATTTACACTGGGGCACACTTTTGGTAGACTCTGGTATTATTCTGCTTAGTACCTTTACACCTTATAGTACTGTATGTAGATTCCATCTCTATGAACAGCCAAGGGCCTATGACACACTTAATCTAGTTATTCCCCTCCCCAACCCTCCATCAATATTCTTTCCTTGCATCTATAATAAGTTCCCAACCTTATTTCTATTCTTTTTCTATTCTCATAATTTATCAAAAAAAATGTACCAAGCCACCACTTCAGAAACTACTTAAATAATCTTACAGATACTTGATATTTTTAAATCTCAAAAACTAATAATGAACTGTAAAATAGTAACTACAATAAGAATTACCTAGGTTCACTAGCTGTTAGGACAATTTTGAAAACCCTTTCATTTCTATGGACAATGGAAAAAAGACCTACATTTTTATGGAAGGTCTTCTAATTTTCAAAAGGCTTTTAATCTAAGGAAAAAGAATCATACAATTCAAAACACAGTTCTAAAAGGTATTTCCCGGTATATAACAGGAGAATTGTGAGAGATCTGAAATGAGACTACAATATTTGTTTATATAAATACGGCTGATCCAGTCACCGATTAGTATTTAATCAATGGCCATTGTTTTGCAAAGGATTATGGGTGCTTTAGTGATCACTTGCTTTCTGTGTGGTTATGCTTAAGACATTATGGTTTGGTTTGCTTAAGACATTATGTGGTCATGTATACCTTGTAAGTATATACTCTATTGACTATATCAAATAATTGTGCAAGGAGTGTACAGATCATAAGAGTGGCAGAGCCTCCTGAGATTCATATCTATGTGATAATATGGAAGGAAGTATGCACAAACGTAACAATCTTCTTGAGAAATATTATCCTTACAGACACTCTGCAATTACTTTGTGAGTGCGCTATTAATATATGTTTAGTAAGTGGTATAGGAAATGACCCAGGCAAATCATCATCAGTTTTAATAGGTTATAATTGCTCATTCATTTGCTGCTTCCCTGTAGATCTGGAGTATTGTCATCCTGGTTGCTTCATTGTTGGGTGAACATGTCATGGAAATGAATGTCTGAATTACTGCAGTGGCACTTAGGGATAGACACATTACCCACTTGATTTCACTGTAATTTAGCTATATCTTCAGTTTTCTGCTCAATTTGTCGATATTACTTTAGAATTTAGAATGGATGGTGGTTTTAGGGGGAAGTACTTATGGCTGTGCTTCTTTTGTGATGGTATTTATAACTGTGTCTCCTTCATAATGGTTCATAAAGCTCAGATTTGTTGACAATACCATATTGGCAATGATTCTACGGAGAAGTGAACTGCCCATTAATGGGATGCCCAAGGGTTCAAAAGTTGGTTACAAGAAAAATAGCTGAGTTTTTATAAAAATAATAAGTAGTGATACAAAAATGTTAAGAAAAATATGATGCATCAAAGGTATAGTGGTTGGTCAGGGGAACGCAACCTTTTATTGTCTAAGGCTACATTCACACGGACGTATGAAAACGGCCGTATACGTACGGTTTTTTTACGGGTTACATACGGCCACATTCATTTCAATGGACAATACGTCCAACCATTTATATTGCCGTTTTTGACACTGGAGTGTACGCACCGTATACTGGCCGTATAAGAATATAGAACATGTCCTATTTTTCTATTTTCTCCCGTATTTCAGTTCTGTATGCCCTAAAAGTCTATGTGCATGTATAAAATACGGGTTAAATACGTGCTGCATACGGATGAAAAACTTCACGTATATACGGGCTCATACGGCCCGTAAATACAGGACTGGAGAAATCATACGGTCGTGTGAATGTTAGACAGTAAATCTCAAGATAAAAATCCCTACGGTGTGCTGAATTTTTGGCCGGGCAAAATTCAGTGTATGGAGCTAGAAGCAGTTGGCTCCTAGGTCTGTGTAGTGGCTAGTTGTTGTAACTGCAGAGTTGTATCCTCAGAATCTACCATTGATCAAAATACTTGAACAAACTTTTTAATTATCTAATCATTGATGCTATGTACACATTAGATTCTAATGTGTATACAGCATCAATTAAACCATTACAAGTAATCAATGGGTAAAATAATCTGTATGCAGTGAAACGTCTCCAAATGACCACCTGTTTGAGACCATACTTATCCACACATTTCACATGGGATACATTTTCAGTTCACCATATACTGGCTGATATCTTTCAGAAAATCTCCTCTGTAGAGGTTAATTTTTTTATTCAAATTTGGATAGAAGTTTGCCATACTGCTGTGTGGTCCTCAAGATCTCAAGGACTTCCTTGTCATGGAGAACACATTGCAAGTTTCTGCAGTCCCCCTTCTAAAATGAAATAGCTATATTTATTAACCCTGGCAACCCCTTTAATCATAATGAAAAACATGACTGCACATAAATCAATGAAATGTTGTTCAGCAATGTTTAGAAGGGTTGATTTACAGCTTCATTAATACATAATTATAGATATAAGCCCCCAAGGCATATGTACGGAATTCGAAATTAAAATCTGTACTTTTCACCAGCTGCACTTAAATATATATAGCTGATAAATACCTTGAAAAAGACTGTTTACTAAGAAAATGCTCCGGAAAAATAAATAGGAAATTTGATAAGAACCTGCAAGTAACATTTCAGTTTTCCCACGTTGCAAGCTATTTGTGTTACTTTGAGCAGATTAGGTATTATAATCCATAGAGAAGATACCATTTCTCATGATTCTCTCAACATTGCATTTACTATACTGTACAACCAGACAAGTGGGAATAACGATTGATGCTATACTTAAGAATGAAATAGTTTTGTATGCATTTGTATTTTTCATATGTGTACCGTATTTTTCGGACTATAAGACGCTTCTTACTATAGGACGCACCCCAGATTTAGGCTTCCAAAAAAAGGAAAAATATATTTTACACCAATTAAAATATCCCTGTTGGTCGCACTAAAGCACAGCACAAACAAACATACATTTACACACTCAGTTCTGCATCATCCATCCACATACACACTCAGCACACCTATACACACTCAGCTCTGCATCATCCATCCACATACACACACAGCACACCTATACACACTCATCCCTGCATCATCCATCCACATACACACACAGCCCACCTATACACACACACACACAGCCCACCTATACAGCAGTGTCCAGACTAATGCAGGACAGAATGCAAACTAAGTACAAAATTAGACAGCAGCACATCATCTGCTGTACTTTACTGGTAGAGGATGGAGCTGAAACCAAATAGGCACAGATGTTAACATTAAGACACCCCTTCATATACAGTTAACCCCACTCCCCCACCACTATATACTATTTTCCTCATGCATCCAGCTCTATATACTATAAACTCCTTGCTAACAATCCTGTATCAAGATGACTTGATGTTCAAGAATATTTCGAGACACAAGGACATCCGGCCGGCATGACGCGAGGAGGAGGAGGAGTCACGTAGTGTCCGGACCCGATCTCCTCCCCCGCCGCGTCTGCGTGCTAGATGTAGCTACTGGAAGTAGCTGATGCCGCTGCCCTAGCTGCCCCTACCCCACCACGTCTCCTGAACAGTCCCTGTGGCTGTAGAGCCGGAACCTGGGCGTATCGGGCGCAGGCGGGGTACCTCTCGCTTAGCAGGTGCGAGGTGCTCCTGAAGGCTGGAACCCTCCTGTCGGAAGCTGGATCTGGACAGCTGAGGGGACACCCGCGCTGAAACAGAGACGGAGTGGATTAGCGCGGACTCCATCACCGGGATGCACCGGGATAGGACGGCGTCTGGGAAGGTGATTTGACCGGAGAGGGTGTTGCAGCATCGGATCCGATATCGCCTCCCTGATTTCTACTCCGATCAGCAGGCTCCACGTTTCTTCACGTTTGCCCGGCGGGCCCTCCCGGCTTCCAACATCCCCTTGCCGGGGGTGTTAAAGGTATTTTTGTACCGGCTTCCAACATCCCCTTGCCGGGGGTGTTAAAGGTATTTTTGTATCGTAGGAACTGTGTTCCGGGAAGACGGTCTGCTATATTAAGACGCCTGAGCATGGCAAACTAACAACTCTTCTGCATCTGTTAGGTCTCTGCATAAGATATTTAATGCAAATTGTACTAACCCAGCTAACCCAGTTAACAGGCAACTGTAAATGCAAATTGTACTAACCCAGCTAACCCAGTTAACAGGCAACTGTATTTAGTCTTCGGCTCATTGGTCGCTTTACCTGTCTAACTATTCCACCTCGCAGGCTAATACGCTGGACTCTCTGGACTAATTCTGTGAACGTCTTTTTTCCGCCTGTCAGCGGTAACATTACTAAAAAAAACTAACTGCGTGGCAATTGTTGAAACCTTTTCTTCCTTTACAGGACTAATTTTTGGATGTTGTCGGACTCTGTTGGACTCTGCTTGGACTTTGTTTAGATATCAGGCCTAAATGGCTCGCAGTTGCCCACAACACTAACACTAACAGAATCTGCTTTTTTTTTTTTTTTTTTTCCCCCTCTCTTTAACATCCAGTCGGTTGTATTATCCTTGGTTCTGGGAATATGCTGGCTAGTTAAGTTATTCGTTAACTTTGTGAACAAATTGCTGCAGTGTGTATATTGTTGTTTTCTAATTGCTCTGAGGTCCCCTGCGAGGTTCCTTTTGCTATGCCACCAAAAAACCCGGGTCGAAAATCTGGTGGGGGAGGGGGGTCCCCAAAAGAGGTGAAAGATCGGGGAGGTAGTAAAAATGACCCTGCCGGAAAGTTGGAAAAATTATGGAGTTCCCCCATTGTTAAAACTCGCCAAACCGGCAAAGTAGGTAACCCCCCCCCTACTGTCCCCCCGGACATACATGAAAGGCCCTTGCAGGAGGACGAGTTAGCACACTCCGAGGATGCCAACAATCCAATTTGGATAGAGATCTTGGCTACTGTCCAAAAGACCGGGGCAACAGTGGAGGGGTTAGATAAACAGGTGGCGGCCCTGGCCTCCGATATGGCCCTGGTTAAGGAGGATATCTCCAAAACCAGGGAAACGGTTTCTAAGGTGGTCAGCCAGGTAAAAAATCTAGAGGGAGAGACTAAGAGTTGTCTCGAATAACGAGTACCCGAGCATTTTAGTGCTCGCTCATCTCTAGTCCTGGTACTGATTCAACTTTTCTCACCATCTGGTACTGGGTCTGGTACTGATTTTATGCCTTTTGACTTTGTAGTGATATATCTAATAGCACTTGAGGATGGGTTTCAAGTTTGATTTTTCTCTGGTATCTTTACTCTGTGCACTTGTGGGTTTTACCAGACCAAACCTAGAACTGGACACATGTCGTGAGTTCAGCTCAGTGATTCTATATCGGACAACGTCGCTTATGGGCCACAGGCCATCTCAAATCTACCCGCTTATTTTAACAGATTTTGGTTTACAAACAACCGCAGGAATCGGCAGGCATGATCCCTGCTCCTAATATTTCTGGCTCATACTTTCCATTCCTTGAAAACAGATGGATGGTATCAAAATGAGAAGTAAAAACGACAATTCTTTCTAAATGAAGTGGACACATGGACATTCTCTCTGGGTCTCCCACCTCCTTGACCTGAAGGTAGTAATACAACTCACGCAGTAATTATGGTTCTTATTTCGCAGCTGCCACTTGAAAGGTTTTTGGCAGCTTAAAAAAAAAACGTGCACAGCATTGTGCTTGAAGACAAATTATATCTCTGGCCAAGGATAGCATATAATCTGGTGAGAACAGCAGTGGAATCATCACACGGAATGGAGCTTTTCATTTCTCTGAAAAGTACTTGATTTGACATGACACACCTGTATTTAGCTCCACTCCTCACCTATACTTATCCACCATCTTACAGTTAACATCTTCTGGTTAAGGACTCGGGCATATTGCAGAATAGTGCAGCAGAGAGCCACTCCATTAAAGGGGTATCCTGGTAATATTCCGAAATATTCTTTATCCACATGGTAGGGAAGAACTTGCTTATATGGGGGTTAAACCCTGGTATCACATCTGAATCAATTGAGCAGCTAATTATGAATACATGGCTGCTCATTGAGTGGCATTTATTAAGGTTTTTTTGGTATAGGAAAAGGGGCAAACCCTTGTTGTGTATCTTTTTCTTACACCTGCCCTCCAGGACCGTATTTACAACTTTGTCACTTGTTTCTCAGTAATTATAATGATATTTGGTTAGTGTTAAAAAACAGGGCAAGTATAAAGCTAGTGATATTCATCTATTGTGAACCCATAGATAAAAACCCATTCCTGAAAACTATATACTATGACCCCCTTATGCCTTATTGCAAAATACTATATTCCCCACTACCATAATTTTACCATTTGTGCTCTATCTTCTATATATTATGACACTCTATGCCCCTAATTCTATACATCAACACCTCTGTGCCCTCACCCCTGTGGTTCACCTCTGTAACCTCGCTAGACTACCCTGCAAGGTAGGTGATGATTGGTCGACATTCCCTTCTTCATCAAAGTGAAAACATAGAAGAATGGTTTTACACATATAGGTCAGAATCAAGAGGACAATGCAATACAGAAACAAACAGATGGTCAGAAGACAGGCAATGGTCAGAAGATCAAGAAATCCAGAAATATAGGAAACACGAGCAAAGCTCCAAAGAAGGCACTGAAAAGTGGGTATACAAGCCTCTTATGAGCTATCAGAGTCCAGGGTCCAGATAGTGATTTGACTTGTCCTCTGATATCCTGATGAACAAAACTAGTGGGTGAGAAATGTGAGTGAAGGAGGAATCTGTCCAACACAGTTAGCTTCCCCATTTGTAGCCAAGAACAAAGTCAACAGGAGACAGACAGATTTGATGGAAATCTATTAAGACTGCCAGGAGTGAAATAGTGCAGTGTCCAGACTAATGCAGGACAGAATGCAAACTAAGTACAAAATCATCTGCTGTACTTTACTGGTAGAGGATGGAGCTGAAACCAAATAGGCACAGATGTTAACATTAAGACACCCCTTCATATACAGTTAAACCCACTCCCCCACCACTATATACTATTATCCTCATGTATCCAGCTCTATATACTATAAACTCCTTGCTAACAATCCTGTATCAAGATGACTTGATGTTCAAGAATATTTCGAGACTATGGTAGAAGGCACAAATAGATGGTTCTGCGATCAGTTGGCTGAAGCATGAGTAGGCCACAGAGTGGCACAATGACAAATTATGGAGAAGCTTGAGCCCATGGAGTGACACAATGACTGAGTGTGGAGGTGGCAGCAACATGGTAAGCCACAGAGTGGCACAATGATAGAGATTGGAGGTGGCGGCAGCAGCAGCAGCAGCCCGCAGAGTGGCACAATGACAAAGTGTGGAGGTGGCAGCAACCTAGTAGGCCACAGAATGCCACAACGACAAAGTGTGGAGATGGCAGCAGCAGTTTGAGGTCAGAGAATGGAACATTGACAAATTCTTTACATGGCAGCAACATGGTAGGCCAAAGAGTGGCACAATGATAGATTGTGGAGGTGGCGGACAATTTCAGTCCCTGGTAAAGATGGTGGGAGGCAGATGGAGCAACTGGCAGCAGATGTGTGGCATCAGGCGGGTGGCAGCATAGTGGCTGAGGCAGGTAGTTAGAATCCAGGCTTATTTCTCCATGTTTGGGGGAGGTGTCATGGCTGATCTAATCTGATGCATAAGGCATTGGTGTGTTGAAATCCTGGCCAATTCAAGCCTGATTCATCTTGACAAAGGTCAGTCTCTCCACATTACAGGAGGACAAGCGGGTTCTCCTTGGGGTAACGATGGCCCTCGCCACACTGAACACCCGCTCTGATGCCACACTACTGGCCAGGCAGGACAGGTTCTCAACTGCAAACTCTGCAAGTTGCGGCCACGCATCAAGTTTGGCTGCCCAGTAGTCCAGGGGATCCTCTACCTGGGGTGGTAAAGTGCTGTCCAAGTAGGCCACTACTTGCTGGTGCAGGGTGTGCTCCATGTCCTGCTGCAGGTTGCAGCTACCCTCCTCATTAGGCAGGTTAAGGAAGTTGTTCCTTGAGGACTCCAGACTTAAGCTGCTGCTGGTGGAGCTGCTACTGCTCCTACCCCCCATCTCCCCACAGCAGCCGTGGCAGTAGTATGTGAGCGAACTGAACCTGAACTGCCAGGAATCCCCCGGTTAGACCTGAGGATGGACAATGGCTCACAAAGGCAGCGGCCAACTGTCTTTTCAGTATTTCTCTACAGTAGGCCAGTTGTTCCTCCCTCTCGGCAGCTGGAAAAAAGGCACCCATTTTTGACCGGTAGCGAGGGTCCAAGAGGGTAGAGAGCCAAAAGTTATCCCTATGCCGGATGTTGACTATTCGGCTGTCACTAGACCATCGGTGCAAGTTACCCTGAGGGACTCCCGGTCTCCATCTCCACTGTATACTGCCACGGTGCTTCTGGGTCATCTGCCTCGTCTTCTACCTTCTCCGGATGCTCCTGCTCCTCCTCTCTTTTCACCTGAGTGGAAAAACCACTGATTTCACCAGACTCTGCTTGTGCTCCAATGTCCTCCTCCTCCTCCTCAAGTTAAGCTCCTACCGGACTCATGTGGCCATGAGATATAGTCTCCACTTCTCCATTGCCCTGACTAGACAGATTTTGCAGCATGAGTTCCAGGACATGAAGCAGTGGAATGACGTTAATTTTCCTGCACTCCTGGCGACTGACAAGTATCGTGGCCTCTTCAAAGGGCCTGAGCAAACAGCAGGTGTCACACATGAGCTGCCAGTGGCTGACAACAAAGTTACACAGGGGAGTACTCCGGTCCGCTTGCAGCATCAAAAAATCATTAATGGCTTTTCTCAGTTCATACAGGCGGTCTAACATATGGAGGCTGGAATTCAAACGGGTGAAAACATCGCATATCAGACTATGTTGGGGTAGGCTGTTCTGACGCTGCAACTCGCGGAGGGTTAGCTGCGTTACGCGTTACGCGTTTAACACCTAATATTCTCCTCTTATAGGAGTCTCTTTGCATTTCTCCTAGATATGCGATCTATGGAGATATTACACATTTAACATACCTCCACATTAATTGTTCTTTGCATACCATCAATCTTCCTCCTCTGTTCAGGCTGGTCCGCTTTTTTATCTGTGCCGAACCACTGTGTTTTACATTGTATGTCACACTGTTTATATACACACCAGCGCCAATCAATTTGGCACTTCTATGTTTTTGTATGTATATATATATACCACAGTACTAATAAAGATCCAATTTTTTATTATTATTTCAACTTTGTTTGTGTCCATTTCCCCTACAAGAAAGGGGTACCTGTTGATAACTCGCGGAGGGTGCACAGTGACCTGGCCATTTTTAGAATGTCTTGCAGATGGGTGGAAGACTTCAGGAACTTGTTGACAACCAGATTGAACACATGCGCCATGCAGGGCGCATGGACCATCCCTCCTCTGTGCAGCGTGGACACCATGTTCTTCCCATTGTCTGTCACCATAGTTCCCATTTTTAGTTGTCGCGGAGAAAGCCACACATTGATTTCTTGTTGCATGACGCGAAGCAGTTCCTCCTCTGTGTGACTTCATTTTCCCAGGCAAACCAGGTGTAGAACTGCGTGACACCGCTGTGCCCTGTAACTGTGGTATGATGGAGCAGCACTTAGACTTGTGGAGGCTGAGGTGGTGGTAGAGAATGAGGAGGCGGACACTGGCGCAAGAGCAGAAGTTTGACAACATGGAGAAGAAAGTGGCGTCTCTTGTTAAATTTGTTGGTGTGGCTGGACGGGAAGCACATTCACCTAGTGGGTCGTAAAGGACATGTACTGGCCCTGACCGTAGTTACAGCTCCACATGTCCGCGCTTTCGTGCACCTTGAAAGAAACCTATAAGCCCAAGGACTGGTCCACCTTCTGTTCTTCATATTTGTGAAGGGCTGGCACTGCCTTTTTGGGCTTGGAACTCTCCACTTCGGTTTGGCACAAGCCATTAGATCTCTGAAGGGTGCAGAGTCCACGACTTGGACAGGAGCACGGTCAGCTACTGCACCTTAGGATGGCTGGACGCATCCAGTTATCTCTTTGTAATCACCTCGTGCAACGACTGCTGCCGCAATGCGTAGCGAGGAGCAGGAGCATCAAAGACAAACAGCTCCTTTCCTCAGAGGTGCTGGAGCCTTGACTGGCTGAAATGGCATGTTGCTGCGGCGGCAGGATGGACATCCATATCTGTACCACGCTTCTTCCAGGCCATTGGATGGTGACCTGTGCCTGCTCCACCTTCCACCTCTCTGTGTGACATATTGGTTAATGAACTATGTTGATTTGACACAGATCTACTGTATCTACCAAAAAAAAAAAGAAATTTGGGGTATACAGAAGCACAAAAACTGACACCCTGCAATAGGAGCAGAAATCACTACAGAAAATATATGGATTTTACACAGATCTCTTCCTATTCACCTCAGCAACAAAAAACAACTGCTATTTGGGGTATACAGATCCCCCAAAACGGACACCCTGGGATACGAGCAGAAATCACGACAGAAAGTATGTGGATTTTACACTGATTTCTTCCTATTCACTTCAGCAACAAAAAACAACTGCTATTTGGGGTATACAGATCCCCCAAAACGGACACCTTGGGATACGAGCAGAAATCAGTACAGAAAGTATGTGGATTTTACACTGATTTCTTCCTATTCACTTCAGCAACAAAAAAGAACTGCTATTTGGGGTATACAGATCCCCCCAAAACGGACACCCTTGGAGCAAAAATCACTACAGCACAGTACAGTACAAGCAGCTGGACGCTACAGGCAGCACATGCAGTAGGAAATGCCAAGATTTGAAAATGGCTGCCTCTTTTATAGTCTGTGTGACATAACATAAGCCTGCTGGTCGCTGATTGGCTTACAGGTCTGCACATGTGATCGGGGGTGTTCCTTTCTCCTTCCCAGAGTTCTGTGCCCCATTTAACACGGTGTGCTCGTGCCCATTTTGGTAATAAAGGAGGGAAAAAACCTTCATTCCCACGAATCACCGTAAACTCTGGATTTGTGACGAACCGAATTCCTCTTTGTTAGAATTGATTCGACCATCTCTAATAGTCAACACATCCCCAATATAGTAGCACAATAGGCTGATGGTGAATGGTTAAACTGACTTGCTTTTATGATCAAGCTATAAAAACTGTAATGAAATAATTGATATCTTACCGTAAACTAATTTATTTATTACACTGGACTATGAATGAAAAAAATATGAGGTGAAAACCAAGAAGCAGAATGTATAAGCCATATCATATTTCTGACTCCAACTGTTTTTCAACTTAATACAGTGTACATATGTTTTGTTTTTTTTGTAAACTGTTTTCCTTGAAGTTGACAGCAAAATGTATGAGCTTGAAGAAACAGCCAGTGTTATTATAAAATATGGCTTATGCCTCTGCAGTATATCTCGTACATACGTGTGGATCTCCGCTTGCTTCTAGTTAGGAGCTTTGAAGATGCTATTTTTATGCCCTCTTCAGTGAAAAGAGATTTGTTTTGAGATTTAGTCTTTGCTGTCAATATTATTTATCTGCATCAGGTTGTGAGGAAGGCTAAGCTCACTCCCACTGGAGGTTGAGATTTCTTGTAGCTATGTCCTAGTATCTGTCTTCAGCGTAATAACTTATGTTCTTTTTCCCTTATTTAGACCAAGATCAGTGTATAGAAATCATTTGTATCTCATTTTCATCCAATTAATCTAATTTAATGGGGTTATCCGGGTGTAAAAATTTACTTAGGGCCGTGCTGGGGTGGGCTGTTTCAAAATAAGAAACGTGTACTTACTTCGTCCAGCACTGCTGATGTCCCGCGCCGCGGTCCGTCTCATCTTTGCGCCGGTTTGTTTACAAGGGCACACAGGGAGCTTCCTGCCGGCCGGAAGCTCCCATCCGACACCATCTCCCAGCGCTTACAACGCTGAGAGATAGGGACGGATGGGAGGAGCCGGCCACATCGCCGGCTGGAAGCTCCCTGTGCGCGGCTTCAGTGCCCCTGTAAACAAACCAAGTTTATTATTGTTAGATAGCCTGCCCCAGCCAGGCCCTAAGTATTTTTTATAACCGGATAACCCCTTTAACATCAAGTTCATTTCTTCCACCAGGCATGGTGGCCAACGGGGGCACCGGCATCGCTGCCCAGAGTACATAAAAAAATAACACTCATCACTCACCTTCTGGTGCTTCCTGCGGCTCCTGTTCTCCTTCTCCATAAGCAATGATGGCAGAGTCAAGTCCATGTGCTCTGCCTGAGCACACACTGTGACGTAGCTCCTCCCGACCGCATATTGTGTGTGCGAGGAACTGCAGGGAGCATTGGAAGGCGAGTTCTTATATACTGGGGGGAGTGTACTAGACATCTACATAATGGTGAGGCAATGTGCTGGATACCTATATACTGGGGGGAGCAGTGTGCTGGCTACCTATATACTGGGGGGAGCGCTGTGCTGACTAACCTATATACTGGGGAGGCAGTGTGCTGGCTACCTATATACTGGGGGGGAGTGTACTGCATAACTATATAATGGAGGGCAGTGTGCTAGATACCTGTTGGAGGAGTGTGCTGGCTGCCTATATACTGGGGGCAGTAAGCTGAATAGCTATATACTGGGTGGAAGTATACTGGATACCTATATAACATGGGAGCAGTGTACTGAAAACCTATATATTGGGGGCAGCAGTGTGTTCGCTACCTATATACTGGTAAGCAGGTTGCTGGCTACCTATATACTGGGGAAGCACTGTACTGGCTACTTATATACTGGGGGGTCGTGTGCTGGATACCTATATACTGGGTGGGAATGTACTGGATACCTATATTACGGAGGAGCAGTGTGCTGGAAACCTATATATTAGAGGCAGCAATGTGCTGGCTACCTATATACCGGGGATGCAGTGTAGCAACAAGTCAAGGCAGGCAGCAGAGGAGGGTAGTCAGGAACGGAATCAAGGTCACAATGGGAAATCACTATAAACGCAAAGGAAAAATGGGAAAAAAGCTTTTTCTAAGGCAGTGAGGCAAAAAGATCCGTCAGGGAACACCGGAAGGGGCGGCTGGCCAACGCCAATTACTGGTGCGCTGGCCCTTTAAATCTAACAGAGACGCCACACAATCCCGGCAAGGTGAGTAGCACGGCGAGCGCAGCGGCCGGCATGGAGGTACTCGGGGGCGCCTGCGACCCAAGACAGGAGTTGCAGGGGCACCCGTGACAGTAAGTACAGTGTTAATTTTTTATAGACTCGAGTATAAGCTGAGATAGGGTTCATGCAAGCACAATATTATACTTTGAAAAACACTGTATATGTTAGAATGAATTCAGCGGGGCCAACTTTAGTACATTCACAACTTTTTGATAGATAATTTCAACAAAATACTAGAAATTACAAGTTGCAAATGATCCCCTCCCCCCTTAGACTTGGATTTCCGAGGAAGTAGTTCATTCTGAATTATGCCCAGATGTCACAAGACTTGATAAATTAGTCACTGTGTTCTTGTCCTAGATACTTTGAGAACATACAGTAATTAACGTTTTTACCAAGGGCTAAGAGGGGCAGTACAAAATGTATCGGGTATTTGCTGAGATTGATGAGTTCCACGCTAGAGGTCATAGAGGACAGGATATTTGACAGGTGTTAAAGGAAGACCTAAAGGTGTGAAACGCTAGTTCTATGAGCTCACAAGAGTAAACTGCCCCCTCCTAATCCAAAGGATTTCCCGCTGCGGGAAACTATGTAATTTATTTATTTTGCTCTGAGCTAAACTGTCTGGTTCAATGATGCATAGACAACCTGAAGTTTTCCTGCATGCTGTCTACAACCAAATTACCATTTCATTAAAATGTCAGTGAAATCTGATTTTGGATGTACTTTCAGGATTGTCTGTGTTGTGCCTGTGGGAGAGGTAGAATGAGGGAGAAGAATTACACAAGAAAACAACATGTTATTTTGTGGTTAAATATACAGGGACTATATGGGAGAAGAATTACACAAGAAAACAGCATGTTATTTTGTGGTTAAATATACAGGGACTATATGGGAGAAGAATTACACAAGAAAACAACATGTTATTTTGTGGTTAAATATACAGGGACTATATTCTAGTGTCATCACGATATATACTCCACCTAGTTCCTAGCATGTTGGCATCTAACACTCCTCTTCTAATATTAGCCAATGTTTTACTTATTAATATGTTATATGAAAGAGAACCTAACTGAAGTTTTGACCATATAAAACTGTAGACAGAGTTCGGTATTGGCGTTATTGTAGAGGTATAAACAGTATTGAGTAACCATTCCTTTCTGTTGTATAGAAGCTGCGGGTGTCATCTGTATATTACAGCTGACACCTACCTCTAACACTTGCGATCAAGAACAGCAACACTCCCTGTACACATCTAATAAAGTACAAAAAAAACCACAAGATCACAAAAAAAACCAAATATTTGGTATTTCAGCGTTCGTAACAATCTGTACAATAATTCAGAAACATTATTGGACCCGCTCGCTAAATACCACAAAAACAAAACCCAATAAGCTTGCCAAAAATGTACAAATGTGTGCCAAAATAATACCACTGAAAAAACTCAACACATAAAAAATTTGCACTAAACCAGCTCCGCCAAAAAATATTAAAGTTATATCTCCGAAAAGATGACATATCAAAACAAATCTTTACATTACTTTTTTTTCAGTAGATTTGTAAAAATACAGGCCGTCCCGGGTTAAGTACAAGTTAGTTTCTATAGGTTTGTTCTTAAGTTGAATTTGTATAT
The DNA here is from genome assembly GCA_019512145.1 of Engystomops pustulosus. Taxonomy (NCBI): domain Eukaryota; kingdom Metazoa; phylum Chordata; class Amphibia; order Anura; family Leptodactylidae; genus Engystomops; species Engystomops pustulosus. The sequence goes on from CM033648.1 coordinate 22,645,300, forward strand.
AAGTTGGAACAGGTATATTTAATCATTGTTACTATGGGAAAAAATAATTTGTCCCTGTGACAATTGGATATTCAAAATTTTGCTGACATGTGAATAGGATTATCAATAAAACTTTATTACACCTTACAGCTGATCATTGCAGCCTGAGACTATAGTAAACCATCCAGAGAGCTTCACCAGAGGTCACAGTCGGCAGAGAGGTCCGTCTGTAACTAGGGGTCGTCTGTAAGTCGGGTGTCCTTACATCGAGGGCCGTCTGTATATAAAAATCTATGAGCTATAAAAAGATGAACTAAAATGAAGTATTTGTAAAGTGCATCTAATCTCGCATATCTCTATTATGTCCAAATTTCCACCAAAAAATAAAGATTGTATAGCCTTTAAAAAGTGACAATGCTAATCTGCTCTGAATGGCTCTCCTTCTCTTCGATGCCCTGGCGTGTGCCCATATACCAGTTTACCACCACATATGAGGTATTGGCATACTTGTCAGAAATTAAGCATCAAACTTTGTGGAGTGGTTTGAGGCTTATGAGATACATAGCAACAATGGGGCAGATTTATCAAGCTGTCTGGAAGTAAGAATATTTCTAGTTGCCCATGGCAACCAATCACAGCTCCCCTTTAAAAAATATTACTGAGCACTGGTAAAATGAAAGCTGAGCTGTGATTGGTTACCATGGGCAACTGGAAATATTCTGACTTTCAGACAGGCTAATAAATCCGCTCCAATGGGGCACATTCACTACGGGTCCGTTGGACGCATTTCCATCGGGTTTCCCGAATTCTTCCGTTTTGCGATGAATTGTCCCAGGTTTTGGCGCATGCAATCGGATTGTGCTGCATCGGCGCCGGCTTTCATGCGACACAAATCGGGGGGGCGTGGCCGTCAGACAACGCGACTGATTCGGACAAACTGCGGAATTTAAAAATCAAATTGTGTCGCAGGATCAGCACTCGCATACACCGGGAAGAAGAGGGTGAACTCCGGCAGACCTCAGCGGGGAAGCGACACATTCAAGAAATCGGGCACACGATGTAAGTGAATTGCAGCAGCTCCGAATCCTCGTCGGACATCCCGGATCGGCGGCGTCAATGGGATGGGTATGTCAAAAGAGCATGTTTCTTATCTGCACAGTACTGGATGTTTGTACACCCGGATATGTTATAAAAAAAAAAAAAATGTCTTTTGGTATTTGTTGAGAATGTGTAAAATTGCAGTCGATTTAGTTTTACCCTCTGTAAAACAATTAAAGGGTTAATAAACTTTATTGTTTGGTAGTTGTTGTTCTTTATCTGGCATTTATCTATTTAGTGCCGGTGGCCATTTTTGTCCATGGTTACCACTCATGCAGCCATATTGTCACTTTTCTTATACTCATATGACAAGATAACTGATGGACTAAACTCCTTCAATGATGAAAAGATATCTTATTCGGTTATTCAGTATTTGCTTTACTCAATTACTACATACTAGAATTGTAAAAAATTTATTGCAAAGTAATTACTAGAGATTTGCTGACTCTTCACTGTCCAACGCTGTGATTTTAGAGCCGAGCATAAACGTCAAGGTCCTCCTTGTAACACGATGTAAAATCTGATTTACAGCTTTCTGGCTTCATTCCTAGAGTTAATTTCTGTGTCTCATGTCTGCGATATTTCAGGATTACCTTTTGGTTTGGTTTGCGGGGGGATACAAAATTAGAGACAAAATTATTATAGCAAGAGAGAATCTTCTGACATTTAGTGAAAACATTGTAAAAATTGTAGCAATTACCATGTAGTGTTAAATCTTTCGGTACACTTTTATTGTAGGCAGTGGCGTAACTAGAAGCTGATGGGCCCCAGTGCAAAGTCTGTGCCAGGCCCCGACTATAATGTATGGTTTATAGTAATAGTCTTCTCTTATGGGAAAGTGACACCATAAGGGCCTCCTAAACCTCTTGGGCCCAGGTGCGATCGCAACCTCTACACCCCCTCAAGTTACGCCCCCGATCGTAGATGACTTTTCATGATACACCGTCATGTATGTACACAAGACGTTACACTTTTTTGGTCATTATTTGGCTATTATTCTGCATCCATAGCTGTCTTCCCTCTGTAGACTATAATTCTCAGCATACACTTAGTTGGTGAGTGGAGCTTAACTTCTAGGATTATAGAAAAGGGACTGTATAGATATGAATCCATGGTATGAGATAGATAAACATTACTAATTGCAGCAGTAGATCTTTGTACGTCTCAGCTTCTGTCATACCTGGATCTCCCCCCTCCCCTCTCCATAGACTATGATAGGCAGCATGTAAGAATAAAAGCCGAAGACAACCCCATTTAGAGGTTGCTGGGGTCTATTTTCTAGGGATTGTTGGAGGATGGGCCCCAAGAATAATATTCTCTGGTTAGACAGAGATAAGGGTCTATGTATTGAACACCTTTGTTTTTTGCTCTAAATAACCAATGCAAAAAAAATGGATAATATGACTAACTCGCTTAGCATTAGCCTCATCTGCGTGAATTTCACATGGCAACTTTCTCTAATATTGTTTTCCCACCTGTCAGTATTGGCTATTAATGAGTTTTCCCTTATTGTACAGATCTTATCTTCATTTTACGTTTGCAAATGTCATTGCAGTGACAAAATAATATCATGGAGCCTGCCAGCAGCTGCTATGTATAAAAAAAAATTTCTCCATAGGCTCTTGAATGCCAAAAACATTCTGAACAGAAGCTTCCAACTGTAGCTGTAGTATTCCAGTATACTGGCCCATGATATGAATGTATATCTCTGGGTGCCCCATCCTTGAGCCGAGTTGAGCCTCTTGCCTCAGGCAGTACCCCCTGCAGCAAGATGGGGGCAGCATCAGAAGCACAGTCACCTGCTGGACCTCATACATAAAAATAATGTCTCTTCACACCCATTGTCAGCATGGGTGTGAGACATTGCATGGAGAACCTGTATACTAAAAAAAGAACCTGGTACATTACTAGAGCATGAGGCAGTGGGGTTTACGTTCACCCCTACCTAGACCATTCTATCAGAATTAAGTTGTCTTTATTTTCAAAACCCATTCAGACTGAGTTGGCTTAACTAAATGATATCCATTACACACTGACCTTAAATGGGGTTTTTAGATTAGTATATGATCGGTGTGGGTCCAACTTCTAACACCCCCAACAATCACGAGAACAGGATCCCTGCTATCCAGAGAACGGGGATGTCGTTCTCACTAATTGATGGGGCATAGTACTCGGCTATCTCTGGCAAAATGGAGCAGCAGGACACATACTCGTCCTGCCACTCCACCCATTACTGATAACAGGATACCAGTTCACCAGATTGGGGGGTTGCTCCTATTCTCGTGATTGGTGAGGGTCTTAGCAGTCAAACCCTCACTGATCACTTGTTATTCCCTGTCTTGAGGATATTGAGGGTAAGATCCACATCTTGGTCTTCTCCCAACTTTCTTCAATATCTAATTTTACTAACTCGTGTTTCCTACTTTCCACAACCTTTTTTCTTTTACTGTCAATAATTCTTTATGTTCTCAAAATTCATCAGCCAATTGTACATATTGGAACCCACGTGCTATTGATACTCACCAACTCTCAGAAACTTTGCAGTCTTCACTGTCCTCTAACTCTTTCTTCACTTGTCCCAACCTGGCTAATAACCATTATAACTATTTCGTCAAAAGCGTCCTGGATGAGATGGCACCACTCTCTATCCAAAAGTTTCAATACAGATGCAGGCAACCTTGGCAAACACCCCAAACCCATTATTCTTCGCAGTGCAGAATGTCTCTGGAAAAAATCAAGCACATCTGCAGACTTTCTCCACTTCAAATTTATGCTCAGAATGTATGACTCTGCCCTTCACCTTGCTAAAGAGGTCTATTTCATCAATCTTATCTCCTTTCTCTCTAATGATCCTAAAAGACTCTTTGATACTATTCACTACTTACTAACTCCCAAACAGCAGCCCCCTGTCCCTTGGGGCTGAAGATCTGGCCAATTTTAAAGACAAAAATTGACTGTATCCAACAGGAAATTTCCCAATCCCCAAGCTCCACGGATCTCATTCAATTCTGTACCTCACTCTGTTCTGCATCTTCGTTCGAGCCAGTCACGGAGGTAGAAGTGTCCACACTCCTTTCCACTGTTCGCTCCCCTACCTGCATCAGTGATTCCATCCCCTGCATCTCTTAAAGTCCCTTTCCCTAGCAGTCACTTTTCAAAACACTAAAACTTTTAATATCTCTCTTTCTTCTGGTGTCTTTCCCTCTTCCTCCAAAAATGATGTTGTAACCCTATTACAAAATTGCCAAAGCAGTATCTATCTTCCCCAGCTCCAAGGTCCCTAATCTGGGTTGTGAGCTTCTTCTACCAGACTGCATCCTACCAGATACCTCCGACATTGGCAGATTGGACAGTACCTCAGCCAGTTATCGTTGTTGCATTGAAGTCCTGGAATAAAGGAACTGTAAGTTGATGTTCTACATCTTGACTCCACGTATGAACACTGCCTGTCTCTACCATCTACCTGGGGATCCCTAACACATGCATACAGTGGGAGTGCCCCAGGGAGAACTACTTTCACCTTACTATGGCCTCTCCCTCTTCTTGCAATCCCCTCGCTAGACTTGCCCATCGTGGATGAGACTTGTTCCTCCTGGACCAAGCAACCGTGACAAGTCTAGTGGTAGGTCGTGCTTAAGCCATCCAGTGGAATCCAGCTGCCCCCAAGCCATTAGGTCAGGTCTCGGTGCGAGGACGTTGCATTTCTAAAGTTTCTCTGTAGCACTTGATAGCGTGGACCAGCAGCTCCTCCTCAGGATGCTTCATTCCATTTAAGTGAAGAACATTGTGCTCTCTTGGTATTCTTCATATCTCCCTGACCTCACTTTTATTATCCATTTCTCTGGATCTCTCTTGTCTTCTCTTTCTCTTAGTGTTGGGGTTCCTCATAGCTCAGTCCTAGGTCCTCTTCTATTTTCCCTCTATGCTGTCCCTATCAGACAAACCATTAGCAGATTTGGTTTCCAGTATCATCTCTATGCTAATCATCTCTATACCCAACTCTATACTTCTCCATGTAACTTCACCCCTGCCTTTCTTCAGAACACCAGTGATTGTCTCTCTGCTGTTTCTGACATCATGACCATTCTTTCGAAAACTGAACTTCTAGTCTTTCCACGTCTACTAATCAACCTAACCCTGAAATCATCATTTCCATTTGGGGTATCACCATAACTCCAAGGCAGTAGGCCAGTTGTCTTGGGTTTGGACTCTTATTTGATCCTTATATACAATTACTTGCATGCTCCACTTGCACCTCAAAAATGTTTCTAGAATGCACACTTTTTTACCCTTTCTAAAACCCTAATTGTTGTCCTGATTCACTCTCATCTTGACAACTGTAACTCCCTACTAGTCGGTTTTCCACTTTCTCTTCTACAATCTATTCTTAATGTTGCAGCCAGAATGGTCTATCAATTCCGACAACACACTATTGCCTACATTCTGTGCAAACTGCCCTATGTCCAGTCTGACTGTGTAGTGTGCAGAGGGCGCCAGATTCATGGTTTCTGGCGCCCGGTCATAAGTCTGGCAACCTTTGCACTGTGCCGACAGAGCGCACCACTTTTTTTTGGTGAAGTTTAACATGGGGCGTGCAACACAATTCTGTCGACCTTTGCATGTTAAATCTGGTGCACGGTCCAACTGAGCACCGGAACACAGTGCAGAAATTTGTGTTACATGAGGAATAGTGTAGCCACAACACAAAAGGGTTGTGTGCAACATATATGTGGCACAGGTACATGTGCAAGCAGTTTAAACTAGAAAGAATGTGCAAAGTCAGACACAAAGCTGATGCACGGCCCTTAGTAAATGTGCCCTTTTGTGTCAGTCAATCCACTGGCTTCCCTTCACCTTCCTCATTCAATTCAAATTAAGTACCCTCATCCACAAAGCTTTGCACAATGCTGCACTTTCCTACCTCTCTGCCCTCATCTCACTCCATCACCCAGCCCGTGCTCTTCGATCCTCCAGTGATGTAAGATTACTTTCTTCTTTAATTTGAACCTCCCACTCACATTTCTAGGACTTCTCCCAAGCTGCACCTATTCTCTGGAATGCACTACCTTGATCAAGCTTATACCTAACTACCAAACTTTCAAACATGTCGTAAATACCCATCTTTTCAGGCAGACCTATCGCATTCCCTAACTGCGTGTCACTTTCACTTTTATTTCTCAATATCTTGTTTCAGTACATATCTATATCTGCTGGTGACTGGTTCATTCACCATAATTTATTGATTTAATTATTTTATCCCCTAAAGAATGACTGGACCATAAGTCATAAGTGTCCCCCCTTCATCCTCATAGATTATAAACTCTGGAGAGCAGAGACCTCACTCCATTTTTTTCATTTGATTATGTTATTACTCTGTAATATCTTGTTTTAGTTGTGTGTGTGCCCCATGATCTGTACAGCGCTGTGGAATATGATGGCGCATTATATATAAATTATCCACCAAAAAATAAGAGAGACGGCACTCAGCGATAGAGTTGACTGTGTCTTTATTAAATTGTTCAATAAAGACACAGTCGACAGATACTCTGTCGTTTCACGTTCACCGCATCAGTCGACTATACACACCTGTCTCCGTAAATGCCGTTGCGTCCTGGATGGTCCCTTGTTGTGAGATTGCGGGAGGTAGTGCCGGTAGCTTGTGACCTATTTTTCTGGTTTATTTATAATTATTATTATTATTATTATAGGGATAACTTGAGACAACACCTTTAGGCCACTAAGGCTAAGTTCACACCAGGATTTGGCAGGTTACATTCCACCAAAATATAAAAAATAGCATATTTTCTCTGTTACAAAGAACTCATGTGTAACGAAACATACATTGAAGTCTTGGACATGCAAGTCATCTATTTTAGACAGGGTTAGCCACAAGCCTTTTCATTTCTGACACTGGACCCATTGCAGACATGGCCTGTTCTTGGCAACCTTGTTCTGAATGTGACACTGTATTTGTGTGCGTTGGATGCAGAACCGTAACATGCCATATGGCGCGGTCAGTTGGCGGAGGTGGGCTTCAGTTGCCATGTAGATTATAAGCCAGCAGTCAATCATTTACATTAACATCTGCTGTAGTTACATATTATCCCTATGAGACCTCGGCTAGGGTTATTTCTGTAATATGGGCCTAATGCAGTGTATACTAAGCTTGTCAGCAGAAGAGTGTGTAATTGAAATGATTGATATAGGTCACATTATGTTCTCAGGTAGTAATGCTTGGTAGAAACAGGTCTTTTAAAGGGGCTGTCCAGGACTTATATACTAATAACCATCCACATCAAATGAGCAGGGGTCCAAAATCTCCCCCCCCCCCCCCCCACTTTGATCAACCAACATCAGACGCTGAAATCACTGGAAGCTTTGAGCTTTATACACTGTGTAGTGACCATACAAACGTTCCAATACAAAAAACATAAGTAAACTCGTAACATTACCATTCCTCACATTAATTCAACGATAGTCCATGAATATAAATTGCGATGCACAATTGGGGGTCACTTTCAATGACCTATGCACCATGGCTGCTCAACTTCTAGATCAACTAGATCAAAGGGTTTTCTTGTAAATAACATGTATCCCCTTTTTACAGCATAGAGGATAGTTGTATAACTTTTGGGGATCCATGTGGGGTCCTCTTAAAGAATGCAGTATACATAGTATAGCAAAGCTTCAATTATCCCTACAAGGTGGACACCTGAAGAGGTTTTACAATGTACCTAAAGAGTGTAATGAGATGTAAAGTTTGATGTATATTAGGCTGCATTCACACGAACGTTTGAAAACTGCCGTATATATATACGGGTAGCATATTCATTTCAATGGGCAATACATCCATTTACGTGCCCTATTGCACACTGTACCGTACCATAAGCGAATGTCCTATTTCCGTTCCGTATGCCCTATAGAAGTCTATCCCACAGCAAAGTAGAAATCACACATTTGTGTGAATGCAGCCATAGAGGGTAGATATCAATGATGACGTACAATAAATTGTAATTATTAATGACGCCTTTGGCCTGATATACCTTCCTCTAATTCCACAGATCGCATGTCTGAACACAACGACTGCTGCATTCAGGGTATCAGCTAGAAGCTGTAGAACAAATAACTACATGTCTCTAATTACAATCTAATCCAGGGGGAAATGATTAATCAATAGTGAGAACTGACATAATGCAGTAATGGTGTTTTGGTGGGTAGTTGTGGTGAATAAGGGTGTAAGAGCATCATTTATTGCTTTATTGATGGAAAGTACAATGTATGGAATACTGCTCCATGCTCAGAGGGATGCTGATGTTACTCTTTTTAGGGCAATGTGGTAATTTACTAGCAGCCAAAGTACTTTACTGACGAATTCCTCACTAATCACAAGTATGTTACAAAATGTGCAAAAGACCCAGCAGGAAGGTGAGATTACAATGGACTAGAGTGCCTAGGGCTCACCAATAAAATCATTTCATGGGTTCCACCACCGTACATGCAAATATTAACTGATATAAATTCACAAATCCCTAAAACGTAGCTGACCCATAGTTAGTGCAAGACCTGTACCGATGCAAAGGGTTAGGTAGGTGTGAAATTGGTCCCTCTCCATGTCAGGAGCTGCTTGGTGAACCAGATCACCTCACTATAGGATCTCCAGCAGGGGAATCTAGCATTCAGCTGTAAGCCTCTGCTTGGGAGACAAGGGTTCATCTCATTGTCCAATTGTATGTTCTGTGTTACTGTGAAGGTTATAAAACCCCTTGTGGCTGAGAGTTTCAGAGGTCAGTCTTAGTTCAAGGTTTGGCCCAGGAAGCAGAGATGTCTGTGGCAAGCTGCCTGACACCTTGGCCTGTAAGGAGACCAGGCCTAAAGCAGAGCTCCACCACAAGGACTCTGCTCCAACACAACTAGCCCATCCTGAAGCTATTTACCAGGCTGCGTGTACACCTTCCTGAGGACCTGAGATACAACCAGCTAAAGTTTTGCTGCTGTCATGGCCGTTGCCTGTTGCCAATAAAGAACTGTAAGTTATAATCATCAACGTGCCTCTGAGTGATCCTTGGATCCATCACTGATGCCCCATCCTTCATCACCAGGGATCCCTGTCTTCATATCGGCCTCTCCATCCATTTTCTTGCACACACCTCCTGCTGGAGACCTGCCAGGCTGTGGATGAGGCCTCCGTTCCCGATACCAAGCACCGTGACCATCGCCGCGCCAATCCGGTATTCCAGGTGCTGGGTTCCTCTGGCCATCCAAAGAGGCAAGGCCCCTTTGGGTGATGTAGCACTTGCTGTCTAGCCCCCGTCTTCCACTGTTATGGCCCTTGGAGCCCTGTTAATAACCTGCTATAACTTAGACCTCAATGTTATTGGGTTCCACAGCCCAATTGAGGAGGCACAAAAAGGAAGATACTGGTTGGCTAGGCATTACATTTAGGAAGATACTGGTTGGCTAGGCATTACATTTAGGAAGATACTGGTTGGCTAGGCATTACATTTAGGAAGATACTGGTTGGCTAGGCATTACATTTATATGTCATCTCAGTCTTCCAATACATCTACAGTATCTAAATATAAACTGTGGAGTTTGCTACTTCGCCTGACAAAACAACCATAGGGGCACGGGGGTCAGTGTTTCAACATGTATACATATTATTGTGTTTAATTGACAAGCTTGCCACAGATATTATATAAATATATATATATGTCCTTAGTAAATAAAAATATATGTTAAGAATAAAATAAAATCTGTTTATTGAGGAAACAGTGGTGTAGAGCACTTCTGTACTGAAGTAGTATTATAAGATGGATGAATTGTTATATGCTGAATAATATATGTATTATGTACTATATTGAGAGGGTTCTGCACAAGACATCCAGGTCCTGGAGGCCTATGAAGAACAGGGGCCCACCAGTGAATGCAACGGTTCACCAATGTGGTAGTAGGTGCCACAATATCTACATTTATTTCCTATCCACAAGGTAAAGGTTAAATGTCACATTGCTGCGGTTCTGTAAGTACAGAGTACAGTACAGTACAGAGTGCTCCTCAGCAATGACGCTCTGGTGTATATGCCCAACTATGGACTATGAATTCCCATAATGTCAATGGAATTTCACATTGCCTTTTCCCATTAATAGCTGGCAATGTAATTCCTGCTGGCATTGAGACCAGCCAATCAGGAGCCACCGTCCGACAACCAAATTTTCAGTATTTCAGGCCTCGTCTACACACAGACATGTGAGCATTACAACCAGTGACTGCCTGGGGCTGGGGCACTCCATGTCTGTAAGTCATTGTTGGGCTAGAAAGTAAAGACTGATGGAAAACCAAAAACGCTGTAATAACTCTTAGAAAACATTACAGTATTACCTATAAGTCTCCATATTGCCACCTGGTGAACAAATGTAGCACTACAGTGTTTTTTGCTTTACTGAACACATTTGTGAGTCGATTTAGAGATTCTATTTTTTTGTTTCCTGACAGTCCCTGATATTCACTAGTGAAGCCAATATGCGGGTAATTTCACCTGGCATCATCATGCCATAGGTGCCTTAATATACCATGAAGTCTGGTAGATGCAGATGATAATTGTGTTCAAGACAGAGGTCATTATCACATATTGCTTACTAATATACGTGCTAAAATCTGTCCAATTAGTGGAATTGTATTAATCATTTCTAAAGTATGCATTTATTTTGGAAACGTTGTGATGCAGGCAGTATGCTCATTAGCTGAGTTATGTTCTTCTTCCATATTTAATGTATCTATTTGGAAGCCGTTTCATTGTTACATATATTTCGTACAAACAAATATTTGAAAAAATGCCTATTTACAGCTAAGCAGAGATATTCTTTAAAGAGAACTTGTCAGCAATAATGTCATTTTTAGCTGGTGACAGGTTCCAATAGCCTCTGCAATGATGAGTTTAAAAATACCTTTGTCGGCATTCTGAATCATTTCAGTACTTTATAGAAGTATATTAGACATTACCTGGATCCCTGCCAGCCCCGTCCAGCGAGTCACAGGGGGTGGCAGATCCAATGGCCCAAGTCCTAATTTCCTTGATTCTGCTGACATCTCCTGCTGACATAGGCAGAGGTAAAGGGAGGGGGATGAGTGAGGGGGAGGATGAATTGAGGAGATGGGAACTCGGACTGTTGGAGCTGTGCCCCCTCTTTGTGACTTGCAGGACTGGGTCACAAGGAGGGGCGGAGGAGGTGCTGGCAGGGAGCCAGGTAATGTATTATATACTTTTATAAAGTACTGAAATGACAAAGACAGGTTTAAACTCATCATTATAGAGGCTATTGGAACCTGTTACCAGCTAAAAATTACTTTCATGGTGAACGGTTTCCTTTAAGGATATTATTAAAGAGAATGTTCATTCACTGCCCTATCATAGGACTGGGTGTGAAAGGAAGAGACAACTTGAACTCTGTGATACATAGGTATATATGACTCATATTATAATTTTTGAGTAACATCAGAGGAGACAGGACACCTAGGTCAGACGCTCAGCTTCCTGACTACTCTACCCACAAACTGCTTTGACATCTCTCCATGTATCACTTTGTCAACTCAGCAATCGCTTTGTGTGAACAAGGTCTGGATTTAGTCTACTCCTTCTCTCCATCTATTCAGCTCTCAAGCATGGCAGCATAACTTTCTTGGGAAAGGAGGGCTTCTTGCAGTTTAAGGACCTTGGAGGACCTGCAAATGCGTGTCATAAGACCGCAGACATGTATGAGGGATACAGGGCTGTAGACTCCTCTCTTTATTATCAAACTTAATGAAGAGTATCAAACTTTGTGGGGGGTCCAGGTGTCCATTGGCCTTACACCCAGACCGCCCATAATATGATCTGGTACTGAAGAGCAACCCAATTATATCCTGCGACATCCTCAAAACTCGGAAAATTTGCACTTTTAAAAATCCCAGTCTATCAGATTAATAATTGCCTGAAGAAGAGCAATTCCGCTAGACTGTATCATAGTCACTGGCTTCAGTTTGCACAGATAATTCAATTTCAGGTTATTTCATTTTAACTGTAATAACTACTAATAAAAAAAATCACCAGTGCTATAACTAAATGCAACAGAAAGAAAACAAGTGATCAGATATGGAGTCATCCAAATAACAAAATGTCTATAAATGATAAGCATAGAAACCTAAATATGTATCTCCTCAGCCAGAAAATATAATAAACATCCAGAGAGTTATAAATCCAAGGGTTCATTCAGACGCCAGTCTATGGGGCCGCATATATACGTCCCCGTAGACGGCAATGGCGGCCCGGCGGCGGTACGGGACCACACATGTGTGGCACTGTTCCGCGTCATAAACCGGGAAAAGATAGAACATGCTCTATTATTTTTGTGAGTATGCGTCCGTGCGCCGCTGTTTCCTATTGAGGGGGGAGGGGTCACCTCCTCCTCTCCTCCATGGTGGTGGGCAGGCATACCGCCGTGTGAATGCACCCTAATTTGTATTATCCCAATGTTTATTTTTAATGAGGACCTTGATTCAATAACACTTACATATTAGACAAAGCTGTATTTGCCAGTAAAACAAAAAAAATCTGGCCTCCACAACTACTGGGGGATCCACCCCAGTGATTCCCATATAACACATTACTAAGTATTACTAGGATCAGAGTCATCAAAGTATTGTAAGGGTTATAGTCAATGACTGCCTTCTTAAAGGGTAAATCCACCATATAGTTATATGTCACAATATAATAAACATATTTCATAACAAATGGTATAGAAATGGAGCCATATGCTGCCCTCCTTGCTGTATGCGCTAAGCAATCCTCTACAGTTACTTCCCATTAAATACAACTTGAGTTTACAATCAAAAATTACCCAACTATAAAAGGTCCGAGGAGGTCCTGTTCCTGCCTGTATGTGCGGCTCAGGCAGTCTTTTTTTAACTTGTGATTAGTAGCGGATCATAATATAGGCAGTTTGGGCAGGAGCCTTGAGGTCCAAGCCTTCTAGGGGGCCCATGGCCACCCAAACCACCACCAAATTTTATACTAAGAAGGACCTTTAGCCATGAAATCCATGTACACTTGTTCCTCCTCACAATACACATGTACACAAGAGGCATTTCAGGATCTTTGAAGGTCCTCCAGAGATCCTGAAACCGATACGCAGATTGAAAGCAGGCAATAGGGATGCATCCTCCATTGCTCAAGAAGCTTAATTCTACTACCATATATAGGAAGGGATTTCCAGACTTGTGATGATGGCTCCAAGATTAATGCCACGGAATTACCCCGTGTCTGAAGACTATTACGGAACATCAGTGCAAAGATTGGTTGAACATTCTGAAATTACCACTCACACATGGAGAAAAGAATACGTTAGAGTTTTGTGTCCAACTTTTATATTTGGCAGCACCTTCCTTCACTCTTCCCATTCAGAGCACTTTCCAAGCACTTCATAGCGTTATAAAAACATGAGTTCAGCGGACAGCTTTACATTCTAGAAAGTGGGTGAGGGCTTACTGTTTTTTATGTTGGTTCTTAATAATATACACTTATCGTTAAAATGATGCCAACCACTTTGATAACTCCTTGGAGCACAACTTCCACTTTGAAGATATTGGACATGTATAATCAGATCTGCGGCAAAAAATGCTGGAATTTTCCTTTTTTTGGGCGCAGAATTGTTGCGGAATATGTATAATGAGTTTGCGCTGTAAAGAACAAATGTTTCGGACTATCACGACTCCTCCGTCTTTTTGGGGAGCAAATGGGCGTGGCCTAACTTTTCCACATTATCCGTCACATTTATGTGTAGTTTGTCTGCATTTTTAGCCGCAAATTTTGGTACACAACGGACCAGGAAAAAATGGTCAGAGAGCAAAATTAAGGCGCAGTCCATGTAAGATTTTGGTGCACATCTTATTGATGTCGGCATTTTTATGGCGCACGACTGATTATTACCGTCTACCCATTATTTACTTACAGCCGTGCTTCACTTTAAAACATTGTGCTTGTTACAGCTTTTTCTTTTCTGACACTCACAACTCAATTTTTTAGCGGTCATTTTAGGCGCAGCTTTTGTTCCCGACACTTTTTCTGCACTTCTAGTTTCCCAACAAAGTTTTTGGCGCAGCTTTAGACCACAAAAAGCAGGCCTACCACCTACTAAACCCCTTCATGAATGTGGAGTGTAATTTCTGACACTCATTTTTACCTCTTATGGTGCGCCAAATGCGTTAATGCTGTTCAAATCCCCGCTAAAATCGTGCACCACGCATCAAATAAAGTGCGTGATAGTTAGCCTTACACAATATATTGTAGTCATCCAAACACTAATTTAATCAACAGCTTATGTTCATGTCTTGATCACGGGCCAAATTTTGATGTTGCTTTTATCTCTTAATATCCCGTACATTTATTAAGACAATGGCACTGTAAAATATGTTGTCATTGCTGAATTTGGTCACTTGGCACTCGCCATTGTGTATTTACAAGCTATGAATTGTCCCCTGCCTGCTGAGTGCGGAGATTTTTCAACATTACAGCTGTCTGATACAATCGCATACTGAGGCCGCTATGTAACAGAGGCTTTTTGAATGGGGACGTTTTGGGATTTTCTGGCCTTCTTTTCCAAGTATTGTTGGAAATTGAATAAGAAAAGTAAGAAGCTTTGTGGTAATTTTTTTATGGTACTATACATACAATAAAATGTAAATGACAGAATGGGGGGATTTGTTGGAACAGGTGCAAAATGAAAAGCCACAGTGTGTGTAAGTGCATTGGATGCTAGACAAATTTAAATGTTAAATCCTGCGCTCAGTCCGAATCAGTCGGATCGTCCGACGGCCCTCCCCCTGACTTCTATTGCATGAAAGCTGGCGCCGATGCGCCAAAATCCATCCGTGTGCAACAGAATCTCCGACACAATTTACAAAAAGTCTGGAAATCCGACAAAAAAGCACCCGCGGGACCCTTAGTAAATAAGCCCCAATATGTTTATAACAGTGCACATCATCTACAGTATATAGCATGAGACAGCAGCTCAGATAAGAAAAGTCAGGGGAGAGGAAGGGGACAGCAGAATGACAGGACTGGGAATTTTTTTTATCTCTAATTCATGCCTTCTACTTCCCCCATGTGGTCAGCAGCTCCTAGGACAGTAATGTATAAGTGCCTAAAAGTATATATCAGTGCATAAATTTGTGCATATGAGTGTATAAAGCTTTGTATGCGTGTCAGGGCTTATTCACATGGCCGTCTGCGGGGACGTACATTTCGGCGTGTGTGCGGCCGTGTCCCGCTATTCTCTATGGAGGGAGGAGGGGTCATCTCCTCCTCCACTCCAGCACACGGCGGTATGCCCGCACAGTGGGCATACCGCATGTGAATGTACCCTAAGAGTGTATAATGTGTGAGTAAACAAATATGTATACTTTTTGAGGTGGAAGGGGGGGGGACATTCAAATGTCTGCTATGGGGCCCTGCCTCTCCTAGTTACGCCCCTGTCTCACAGTTAGGATTCGTAAATATGCCCCATTATCTTCCCCCATGATATATTTTACAACATGATACACTTTTCTGCTAACGTTTGTTCTAGACTGGTAACGTAAAGCGTTAATTTAACGGTATCTTATTACTGTGTGTGATCTCTTGTCTGGATGACTCATCGCGCTGCAAATACAGGAATCAGAGGAATTTACTCAAAATAGCTTGATTAAAAATGTAACATAACAACTCTCCAGCTATTATCTTTTACCAGCATAGTCCATCTGATTCAGGGTCTAACCATCACAATTAGAGAGATAAGACAGTAGGGAGTATGAGGTATATGGAGGAAAATGAAATGAAGCCTAAAGATAAAATACAGTAACAAAGAAGGAAAAAATAGTCTACAGATAATAAATGATTCTTAGCCAAAGCAAACAATCTATATTGTGTCTGCAGTTATTTGGGGAGATCAGGGTCCTATCATGAATTCCCTGCCAAATACATCAAGAGGCTACGCCCCTATCTTGGTTTGGACAGGTATTTAACAGGTTTCTACTCGGGATTTTGGTGCGCGCAATCGTTTTTTTGGCACAGCTGCGCTGGCTTCCATCTGACACATTTTAGGGGGTGGGCCGTCAGACGGTCAGACTGATTCGGACTGAGCGTGGGATTTAACTTTCAAATTGTGTCGCAAGCGCTTAGACGCACCAGGAAGAAGATGGTGAACTCTGTCGACACATGCAGGATATCGGGCGCACGATCTTAGTGAATCGCAGCACAGTGCATTATTGTCGGACACTGCACTTTCGCGAACTCCAGAGGACGGGTAAGTAAATGTGCCCCAATGCATCAGACTTCAGGAGATCTGGTTAGTATTGTCTCTGGATGCAGGAGCATCAATTACAGTAAGGTGGCGTTCTGAGGAAGAGAGAGCTTGACTTCACTGTTAAAATCTCCGCCTCCATTTTCATGACATCTCTGCCACCAATTTCCATCTCATTTTAAAGTTGATTTTCTGGATTATGCCACCACACTGGGGTATGAAAGAAAAATGATATGGAAGGTGCTCAGCTGCTTGACAAACATGACATATTAACTCCTGCAAAGCTGATTTGCTATGTTAGGCTATGTTTTTTGGCTATTTGCACCTACTTGGGCCAATGTATTATGATTGGGAGGTTGTGCAATAGTGTGAATACCGTAATCGGTGTACCAGGGACTGATATCTTCTCATAGAAGCAAATTCCATGCCTTGCCTTGGCATGGTCCATCATTGGACTTTTTCACATTTGCGTGATTGTCTAATGTGTACAAGGTTTCCCAATAAGGATTGGGCATCTGGATTTCAACTCACTCATAGATTATAGTATATAAGTATCTTTGAAAAACCAAATTGCCGGATTGAAGCAAGTCAGCAGTGAAAAACAGACATTAACGACGGATTTTGGCCACATTCATCTGCAGGTAGCCTGAGATAGATACACTACACTCAAGTTTCTTCCCTTTCCATGATAAGGGGCACAGCAGCAGTCAGATGTGGTATGTTATCCTGCATTTTCATGTAATAATATAGAATCCGTGGTGGTGCTGAAGAGGAACTGAACTTTTGCAACAAAGATCTCCCACATATATCACCTGATTACTGGGGTTCTCAGTACACCCCATGATCAGATCCTTGTAACAGAACGGGACTGTCAATAACAGATAACTCTTTTAATTACATCACATTCCTTTATTCTGTAATGAGTTGCTCTCCATTTAGACAAATGTATTGTTCTGGAGTGTTAGCCACGCGCTGCTCAGGCTGCTGTAGATATCAATGGAGCTAACACTTGGCCATGTGTACAAAGTCAGCACTGCTATGTAGGCTTTAACAAGCCTTCCACACGCTATGGTTGAAGATGTTCATTTGAATTGAAGATTGCACTTGGGAACATCACTTTTCCAGATTTTAAAGGGCAACAGTATCATAAAATAGCTGGGATGGAGGCTCTTGGGTGGGAAGCTTGAGTGTTCGTCATTTTTACACTTACTTCTTGAAGTAAGTGCCCCATATAAGAAAGTTATTCTTTAGCTAGAGTGTGGGGTATATGTTTCAGTTGGGTGGGACCCTCAGTGTTCAAGAGAAGGGAAAACTGAAAGTCCAATGTAAGTAAAGTTCTAGTGGGAATCTGTGACCAACAAATCCCTCACTTTTATGAGGGATGTTGAAGATTAATATATGTCAGACCCATAGAGGTCAATGGAATGGGGGCTACTTTTCACCCCCTTTTCTCCCACAATAATCAGACCCCAAATATTTTGAAACATATGCCCTATCCTGTGCATGTGTTTCCTTCAAGGGACAACCCCTTTAAGGCTGCATTCATGGTTCTGTCTTACTTCACATAAAGAATAGTGCAGTATTTAAGAATTTTTCTTCTAGCAATGGATACAAAACAAAATCTCAACAGATCCCATAATAAATCAATGGGGCACCATTGGTGGATCCATTTGAGGGATCCGACACTGTATGTTTTACTGTAAACCATGGTGGTAGTGTGAATATTGGTGCGATTTTGGGTGCTCTTTGACCATGTTTTGTTGCCTGTTGATTGGAGGAAAAGTGCAGTCTACTGAGATAAGACAGAAGTTTGATCAAAACCTAATAGAACTATTATAAATGTATAGGATGTCTGGATTAGGTGGGAACCATATCCATCAGAGCTGCTGCTATAGCTTCAATAAGCAAACGCCATAGCAGACTCCAAATGAAACTGTACTATTTTTGGCCCCAACCACAAAGTGAAAATTAACCACAATTTTACCACATATACAATGCACTGTTTCTATTTTTCAATTGACCCCAGTAAATTTTCTATGGACAAAAACATATATAGATACAAATACAAACTGTCAGAAAAGGTTAATATAAGACTGAGCAGAAACTCCAACTTGCAGATACCTTAGAATCCAAAAACAAAGTGATATATCTTATGGTCTGGCCTTATCCTCAGTTACTGATTTATATAAGTTACTGAACTGATACTAAAATTGCAGATATTTGAGATTTCATCACCATTATTCATCCATTATTCCAATAATGTCACTTATACAAAATAAAATCAATGAATTTAGTAAGAATCCCTGTGGATTCCAATACACTAGCAGTCAGATTATATAACTATATTGTACACCTAAACATATGTCTATGTGTATAAGACCAAGTACTAGAAGTAACTGAATACATTGTAGTAAATGTAACCAGAATCCCTGTGATACTAGATACCATTATACTATAGTGAGGGGAATTTATTATTTTTGGAGATGGCTTTTCTTTTTTGCCACCAGATTTTAGTAGTGATTTGCACTGTGATGGTATATAGGGGCGCACAGCCTTATTATATTTGCCGCAATGTAAGAAAAACAAATGAGCATCAGAAATGTGAAACCAGATTCACGAAGGGGTTTAGAAGTGGGTAAACTCTGTTGGTCGAATTATGAACGAAAAAAAGGGGCCCAAAGAAGTGTCGGGAGAGTAAGAAGTGCAGGAAAAGTGTTGGGAATTAAAAGCTGCACGCAAATTGAGCAACGAAAAATGAAGGTGCGAGTGTCAGAAAAGAAGCTAAATTGTCGTGTCGACATATACATATATATATAAGACACAAAAATAATTCCTCCACCAAAAAACAATAATTAATGCCCCCAAATGTTTATAGTACACATATAATATATGTGTATAGAATTATTTAAGTATTTGTAACATAATGTCACTTATACTACAAGTAACAGAACAGAGTGCAGTAAATGTAGTGAGAATCCCTATGATATTGGACACAAATATACTAGCAGTCACATTATATAACTATATTGTGTATATATATACTTATGTCTATGTGTATACAACTAAGGACTGGTAACATAATGTCACTTACACTACAAGTAACAAAACAGAGTCCAGTAAATGTAGTGAGAATCCCTATGATATTAGATACAAATATACTAGCAGTCACATTCTATAACTATATAGTAGTACAAGTATACTAGCAGTCACATTATATAACTATATCATCAGTTATGTTACTTCAGTTATGGAAGTGCTCATTGAACTGTGACTATCAGCAGGATGCGGACAGCAACTCATGGCTTGAAATGCTAATGACTGATGGCTAAGGGTTGTGCATCCTCTTCTGGGGTTGTAGTTAAGATAAACGTGGCTGCAGTTTATGTACATGCTCAGCAGTGAAGCTCCTCTGCTACAGATCTGAGGATAAGACACTGGGAAGGAATGCCCGTATTTATTTCAGCACTGCTAGAGGGACCAGGAACACAGGACTGTGGTGTCAGTGACCATTTTGGTGGATCTAGAGTCGAAGTTAGGCAAATTTGAGGAGCCTGAAGTTTGGCTTACACTATATTTATTACATTCAACTGGCAATTTTTATAATGCATTGAAATGTAACAGGAATGACACCGCTTGTAAAGTGTGTGGAAAATGAGATTAGATGTGAACTTGACATACAGCAGCTTTGCATTGGTACACAACATTCTTCAAAGTACTAGAGATTGGAGCCTAAAAAATCAATAGTGTTTACACTACAGCTTAGTTTATAGAGACAGCATGCTGCTGGATCCTATCACAGTTATTTGTCCGAAGTGACGGCATTCACGTATGATAATGTATCGAGTGCGGGCTTCGTAAACATGGCCGCTATACTACGCATTGCGGCCTCTTGTGTCCCAACGGCTGTGAAGCTCGCAACGCTAGAACAGGAAGTGACGTCAGCACGGATGGCCGAGGCTCCTGGTTGCCTAGAGACAGGATAACTCGGCATCTTAGTGACACTGATATGAGATCGTGACCGCGGGAGCAGCAGACATGTTCATATATCTGAGTAAGAAGGTGAGTGCCCGGTGCCAGGCGTGCCAGTGATGTGAGGGGGAGAGGGGAGTGACCCCGTGTAGTATAGAGCAGGGGGAGAGGCTTCCTGTTTCTCAGGATGCACTGATTATCTGCTGCTATGCCGGGAGTTGTAATTCTACAACAGAAGTGGATGTCTACTGTCTGACCCCCAAACATAAAGACCATGCAAGGGCAATAATGCCATCAATCCCCCAAAAGATGCCCGTACCTGCACCCCTGCCCTGATAGCATCTGGTTCAAGAGGGGTTCTGTTTAGATAAGAAATCACCATTTTTTTCTGTGATTATCGGCCAGTGCATTCTGACAATGTGACTGCAGAGCTGTATGCATGCATGTCCACACACAGTACAAGGGAATGGCTGCTCCTGTGTATGTGCACATGGAGGAAATATCTACCTGAAAAGTTCCTTGTGCAGGAGACGCTGAGGAGGAAATCTAAGGGTCTGTGCACACAGGGCGGATTGTAAAGTAGGAAAAATATGCAGGCAAGTCCGCCAAAAAATGCCACTTTTTATAACGCGTTGGATACAGATTTGTGTTACGTGGAGGACGTTTTTTTTTTTTTTTTTGTGCGGTTAATGACCTTTTTTTCCGTCTGTGATCTGATGTAATTTCTGGGAAAAAAATCAGCAAATTTTCTTGCGGATTTTTGAAAGCCCGTACACCACAAGAAAAAAAAAAAAACTGCACGCTAATGAGACGTGCCAGAAACGTGTCATGGTTGTTTATCTCTAAAAAATTTTAATGGAAAGTAACGCATTGTTGATATCACTATTTTTAAATCACAATACAGACGATGGGAGTCCTGCTGAGCACATCGAATGGAAGTATGGAGATACCTGTGCGCTGTGCTCAGCAATATAATAATCATAATTCTTTATTTATATAGCGCACACAGATTACACAGCGCTGCACAGAGTTTGCCAGATCGGTCCCTGTCCCCAATGGGGCTCACAATCTAATCACCCTACCAGTATGTTATGGAGTGTGGGAGGAAACCGGAGGAAACCCACACAAACATGGAGAGAACATATAAACTCTTTGTAGATGTTAATCCTGGGACTTCAACCCAGGACCCCAACTCTCCCTTATGATGTAATGGAACAGCAGGACACCTGCCTAACCTTGCGCTCCATCAGTTATCTCCTTGCCATGAGGCCCTCGTTTTTAGATTTCTGTTTTTTTTTTCTTCCTTAACTTTCGGAATAAAAAGTGATTTTTTTTTTCTGTGCACCGAGCGGTACAATGGGTTGTTTTCTGTTTAGCAAATTGTACTTTTTATTGATGGTATTTTATATTCTGTGTCGTGTACTGGAGAACTGGAAAAATGTTCCAAATGCAATGAAATTCACCAAAAAACGCATTTTGGGCCATTTACTTGTGCGTTCCATTTTTTACTTTCACTGTACGCAACAAATGACACCTCCCATTTATTCTTTGGGTCAGTAAGAAAAGCAATAACCTTTTTATACTTTGGTGGAGCAGTGTAAGGTGTCATTTTTTGCAGGATGAGAAGACATTTTCATTGCTACTATTTTTCGGATTGTACATCCTTTTGATTTTTTAGTTAAAATTTTTGAGATATTTTGGGCGCTATTTTCTGTTATGTGGTTCTCCGCCGGGAAAAAAAAGCGTTTCAACATATTGACAGATTTGGACCTTTGGGATGCAGTGATACATAACTTGTTTATGATTTTGTTTTGTTTTATGCCAGTTCTGGGGAAAGGTGGTTCTTTTAGGTTTCTTTTTTTACATTTTTTTAAAACCTTGTTTCTATTGTACAGGCAGTCCCCGGGTTACATACAAGATAGGGTCTGTAGGTTTGTTCTTAAGTTGAATTTGTATGTAAGTCGGAACTGTATATTTTATCATTGTAATCCCAGCCAGAACTTTTTTGGTCTCTGTGACAATTGGATTTTAAAAATGTTGGGTTGTCATAAGAATCAGGAGTAACACTAAAGCTTCATTACAGATACCTAAGATAACTGTTACAGCTGATCATTGTAGCCTAGGACTAAAGTACAATAAATTACCAACATCCAGAGGTCCGTTTGTAACTAGGGGTCGTATGTAAGTCGAGTGTTCTTAAGTAGGGGACCGCCTGTATATGTAAAGTGGTATTACAGGATGTGGCAGATTTGCTGTGGATCCGTTACAGTGTGTCACTATTTTTTTTCCTTTCAGATCGCCATTCCCAACAACATCCGGCTAAAATGCATATCATGGAACAAGGACCAGGGGTACATCGCCTGTGGGGGGGAGTCCGGGCTGCTCAAGGTTCTGAAGCTGGAAATGCAGACAGGTAAATGAGCGGTCACTGGAGGCCTCACTTACATTTTGGATGAGATTTAGTCAGTTTTGGGCTCAGGGTGGCAGATACCTGTTTATCTGAGCCTGTGCCAGGATTTGGATAAAAAGTGCATCCTTCACTAGGTGATGGCTATTTACACCGGAGGTTTCCTCTGTAGTAAATCCGATATTTTCACACCCGCTCATCATATATAATGGTTGGCAGCAATACCCAGGCTCCTGAGGAGCTGAGGGTGCTGTCACCTTCTAAATAATCCATGAATATTCTCAGCTGATGTGTGCCTGGTGACATAGGTGTACCCCCATTCTTCTTCTTAACCCTTTCCAGAACCTTGATGTAACAAGTAACTCCCCTTAGGTGCCACGTTCAGTGCTCACCGTGGCATCAAGGGATTTCACAGAAGGGGCAGCTTAACCCCCAGGCTATATGCTATGGTCCTATAAGGATATCAAAGGGCTGTTTATGGTCCATACATTATAAGGGATCTTCTTGCAGCTCTATATCACTAGGTAAGTATAATGATTTGTAGGGGTAGCTTTGTATCAGTTCCATTGGTCCCGTGGTATCCCATATTTTGGCTGTAGCTAATTGCTCCTACATACGACCTCTGAGCAATGTCAGGATTGTTCTTCACTCATTGAACCTGCGTTTTTCTTTGGATTTTAGTTATCCCCTGTTTATAGGGAAAGTATTAACTTCTTCATCCCGTTTGGCAATTGTTTGCCTGAACATCTGATTTCTCTCTCCAGATGACGCCAAGCTCAAAGGGCTGGCGGCACCCAGCAATCTCTCCATGAATCAGACCCTGGAGGGACACAGCGGTAAGGTCCCTGCGTAGATCCCATCACGAGTCGAAACATTTGAATGTAATTTGCACTTATATTGTATATCAGGTGATTTGATACAATGATGTCTTAAATGTACAGTAGATAATTATCAGCTAACTAGATTTTATTATCGTGGGGGTCGCCTCTGTGGTAGAGGTGCCATGGGGCTAGCTGTAGTACCATGTGTGACCAGGGTGACTCCTTATATTCACCCACATTTTAAATACCATATTTCTTCTCCAGGGTCCGTACAAGTGGTGACATGGAACGAACATTTTCAGAAACTGACCACCAGTGATCAGAATGGACTTATCATCGTCTGGATGCTTTACAAGGGTAACCCTTAAGCGTCTCTTCTCTGTAGATTGCTGTAGGTCATAGCTGATCAGATGTATGTCATAGATTTGGGGTGATTCCTGTCTTCCCAGGCTCCTGGTACGAAGAGATGATCAACAACAGGAACAAATCAGTTGTGCGCAGCATGAGCTGGAACGCTGACGGCCAGAAGATCTGCATCGTGTATGAGGACGGAGCGGTCATTGTGGGGTCTGTGGATGGTAAGGGGGCTCCTTCCAGCATTGCACTTCAATTTTGCTGCGGATGTTGTTTTCAGAAGCAGGAAGACTGTAAATGATATTCCAGATTTTTAATTAGTTCTCCCAGTGCACTAGGGATGTGTCCTCACACTGCTGAGCTCTTTGGTCTCTGCATTGCACTGAACTGCTCCACAGCCCCTTCCTCTCTGGTCTAAATGACTGCTGTAGTATTACACCAGAGCACATCTCTTCATTAAGTCATTGCACAGGAAATGGGCTGTTTAGCAATTCTCTGCAGAGAGCTAAGAACACAGCAGGGTTAGGATATTCCTATTGCTTGGCCTTTTAAGACAATTAAAACTAAAAAGCTTTTGTATTTTTTTTCAATGCTTTGGTCTAGGGAATGTTATGTTTATATCAGTCTTAGTTTTACTTCTTGCCATTTTTATCATCAATATTTTTCAGGAAATCGGATTTGGGGCAAGGAACTGAAAGGCATACAGCTGTGCCACGTCGCCTGGTCCCCGGACAGCAAAATTCTTCTTTTCGGGATGGCAAATGGAGAAATCCACCTTTATGACAACCAGGGCAACTTCATTGTATGTGTTTAGAATGAAATGAATAAAATGATGTCTCCACTAAGACACTTCACTAGACCAAACACTTTGTCATCATAGCCGTATAGGATGGTAGGAGTCACTGCACTCCCTGGGGCTGCTGTCCCGTATTTTAATGATAACCCCATCATGGTACAATAGGAGGAGCAGGACTCCCAGCCTATATAGTAGTACAAGTATACTAGCAGTCACATTATATAACTATATTGTAGTGCAAATATACTAGTAGTCACATTATATAACTATATAGTAGTACAAATATACTAGCAGTCACATTATAGAACTATATAGTAGTACAAGTATACTAGCAGTCACATTATATAACTATATTGTAGTACAAATATACTAGCAGTCACATTATATAACTATATAGTAGTACAAATATACTAGCAGTCACATTATAGAACTATATAGTAGTACAAATATACTAGCAGTCACATTATAGAACTATATAGTAGTACAAATATACTAGCAGTCACATTATAGAACTATATTGTAGTGGAAATATACTAGCAGTCACATTATATAACTATATAGTAGTACAAATATACTAGTAGTCACATTATATAACTATATAGTAGTACAAATATACTAGCAGTCACATTATAGAACTATATTGTAGTGGAAATATACTAGCAGTCACATTATATAACTATATAGTAGTACAAATATACTAGCAGTCACATTATAGAACTATATAGTAGTACAAATTTACTAGCAGTCACATTATATAACTATATAGTAGTACAAATATACTAGCAGTCACATTATAGAACTATATTGTAGTGGAAATATACTAGCAGTCACATTATAGAACTATATCATGACACATGTCTATGAATATAGGACTAAGGACTGGTAGTATAATGTCACTTAGACTGGAAACAACAAAATAGACTGAATACATGTTGTGAGAATCCTTGTGATACTAGATATCTATATACTAGCAGTCATATTATAGAACGATATTGTATATGTAAACATATGTCTATTTGTATAGCACCAAGGGCTGGTAACATCATGTTTAGCTTAATCCTCTGCATCTGTATAGCATTTGGTTGTTATTATACTGCATATTGTAGGAGTGTGTATATGTAGAGCATGTACAGGCATATAGATAACTGGGGGTGAAGTGGCATCTGCTGAACACCAGTGCTAAGCAGATGGGCAGAGGATGCCAGTCTCAGTCTTCCTGTATATAGGACTGTATCCTGTATATAGGCTGCATAGACACAATGGGTAGTAAGGCTGCAAGGTATTGCACTTACTTCTTCTCCCCAGCCCCCCTGCTTTCCAGTCAGTCTCCTCCACTGCTCCATATCTTTTCATTGGCTTGTCTGTCTCCAAGGTGGCAGAGATGGATTTCTTTAACTCCATGGATGTCTGCATGGTTGGTGCTCCTCCTGTGTGCTCCTCACTATAGTGATTCCTGGCTTGTCTAGCTTGTGGGTAGGCTGAGAGGTGATGGGTAGGTGGGTGGGAGGGTGAAGGGGAGGAGGACTGTGCCTGCTCCCACTCACTCCATCCTCATGTTTCCCTCTTGGCTTCTCATCTCAGCATTTGGGGAAGGGGAAGGGGGGCTGGAGGGATGGCTTGTGACGTCACTGCATCCCTACGGGGCTCTCAAAAGCAGAAGAGATGCTGCACGCATGCGCAGAGCTGCTCTATCTGGGTACCGCAGAAGAGGACAGGTGGTTAACCCCTAGTCTGCTGGGGCAGTCCCAATCTGGCTGACCTCTTTACTCACTGCAGTTCAAGGAGTCAAATGCTGCAGGAATGCTGGATAACTCATGGCATTGAATATGTTGTAAAATTGTTTGTGTTGCATAATAAGAAGATACAAGAAAAAAAATGTTTAATTAACATGGGTTTAAGATCACTGCTTGCTTTGAGCTAATATGGTCATTTTTTGATAAAGAAAGTGAAAGCTTATTTGCAGTTTGGTAAAACTTCACATGATGAAATGATGTAAATCTGCATGGTACTTACCTATCTGATAACTCCATAGAAGCCATCCTGTCTAATTCTAATTGTGTTGCAAGACACGCACTTACAAGCACCAGGATGAAGAAGGTGAACTCCGGCAGACCTCAGCGGGGAAGCGGTAGATGCCGGAAATCGGGCACACGAGCTGCGTGAATCGCGCCAGACTTCATCTTCGTCGGACCGTGCGGATGGGGGTTCAGACAGGACCGGGTAAGTAAATTTGCCCCATTTTGGCGCCAACACGAAATAAACATGGGGCCAAAAACTGGTAAAAAGCGATTTATAAATGTCCCCCTATTTAGTTTCATAGATGTCCCTGGTTCACATGTGAGAAAAAAAATAGCACATGACGTAATTTTTAATTTAAAAAACGTGTGAGAAAAATCCAATCACAGCTCAGCTTATATTTGATAAACTGCTGTGGGAAAGTGAAAGCTGATGAATGCCATTAGCATCTAGAACAGTTTCGCCATCGGACACTTAAATATCTCAAAACTTATATGGGGAGATTTATCAGCAGTGTCTGAGAGTAGGACTGTTCTAGTTGTCTATGGCAACCAATCGGAGCTCAAGCTTTATTTTTCCCACAGCTCTTTATAAAATGAAAGCTGAGCTCTGATTGGTTTCCATGGGTAACTAGAACAGTTTTACCTCAGAAACTTGATGATAAATCTCCCCCATAGAGTGTATTTGAGGTGTGAAAATCATGGATATCATATAGAAAACTTTGGGGCTCAATTACTAAAGGGTCCGAATCGCCGGGTTTCCTGAATATTACCGATTTGCGCCGTTTTTCCCTGAATTGCCCGCGACGGAAATCGGGGGGCGTGGCCTTCTGAAAACCCAACGGATTCAGAAACGCAGTATTTAAAAAAGAATTTGTGTCGCTTGACACGCACACTTACATGCACCGAAGAGAAGAAGGTGAACTCCGGCGGACCTCAGCACAGCAGCGACACCTGGTGGACATCGGGCGCACGGATCCAAGTTGGAGAACTCGCCGCGGGATTGCGACTGGACCGAGTAAGTAAATGAGCCCCATTGTGCTTGTTCCCAATAGCAGCCAATGTCAGTGTTTGTCAGTCCTTTGTAGATTACAGAATGAAATTGACATTCGTTATCGACTTTCAGACGGAAAACTGCCATTGTTTTTTTGTGCTGCACTTGTTGTTCTACATTTGAAAAATGTTTCTTTTATTGGGTGCACAGTTTGGGAGCTGCTTGGGAATCAAACGCTTTCCCTGGATCCATCTATTTTCTGACACAAATTTTGGCGCACACTCAGAGTTGCAATACTTGGTCTATGGAGTACTATTTCACATTAAAAGCTTTGGAGACAGTTCTCAACCTTTTTGGTCCAGCGCCAAAACTTTAACCCATTGCACCACAATCTTACATTCCATTGAAAATGATAACACGATTTGTGCGCCAAAACTACGCCACCTCTGTCCAAATTGATAAATGCCTGCCCGTGTATTCTCTGTATTGTATCTGCGCCCAGGATTTCCACATTCGTATGAGATGGTAAAAAAACAGATCCCAGCTGTGTGAATGGGCCCTGAAGAAGTTCAATCAAACATCATCTAACGTGTGCCATTCAATACATGAATTTTTATTTTTTTTTTCAACATTTTTTTTATTAAAGGTTTAATAGAAATACATATACACTCACACTTTAATGGCCACAAAACTAGTTATACATGAATTTTTAACCACATTTTCCTTATTGCCCCTCTCAATCTAATCTTCTGACTGCCTAATATAATCAGTCGGGTTAATATGTTGCAAAAATTTCATTGACATTAGAAAGTAAATATTTATCTATTCCTTATCGCCCCCTGCTGCTGAAAGTGCATATCATCTCTAAAATCCCGATTCAAGTGCCAAATTCTCTCTGCATTTATTACATTCATCCTGTAACACATGATTATGTAAATGGCAGCCCCCCCAACCAGGTGCAGCCCTCCGCACATATATTCTGCGGGTGACAGCTTTCCCCAAAGCTTCCTAGACAAATGTTAAATTGAAAAAACAACATTGTGAAAGAATTATATTGCAGAATTTTAACAAAGTGTATGGAATTTGTATGCTAACCTCAAAATTATACTCAACTTTTGTGCAGCCCTCGGCAGATTTCTGGATTTTATTTTCCATAGAATACTTCTAATTAGCTACGGCCTAGTGTGTGGGAGATGGGATATAATTATACTTAGTCTTCCCCGGGATAGGACATTTCTGCTTATAAGTATATCAATCTCATTAATGTGTAGTAGTGGAGGGATATTATTCTACCTCTGAGCTGAGAAGGAAACACTTAGGAACCATTTAGACAGGTCTGAGTCACATTTCAAACCCTCCTGCAGCTCGTCTGACCTGAACTTACAGTATGATGATGATTTATCATGCTGACAGTTCAGGTAATCCATGGATGGTTATAGAAAAAATGCAGCTTTCATACACATCCTATATCCTAGCCCAAATACATACAGCAGTTTGGATGGGCGCAGAAGATTTATGCATGCACGATTATCAGGGGCGTAACTACAGGGGCCACCCGACCCGCCCCGCTAACAAATTGCATTATATAAATATTATGCTTCATGATATACAGCATAATGGGGGGCATTTATCAATTTGGGTACAGGGTGGCTCAAGAAACGTGCTATATTTTTCAGTGGGATGTAAGTTTGTGGCTCAAGGGATTAATGAATTTGCACACGGACAAAATGGAATAGAACTCACTTGACCAGCTTTTAGCTCTTGCGCCACAAATTTTCACAAGCAACATCACAATTTTGTTCCCAAAATGACACTGAGACCCCCAACAATCAGCTAATTAGATCAGCAGTGGTTTAATGGTACATTGGGGCAGATTTACTTACCCGGTTCTAAGATCGTGTGTCTGAGTCCCTTCCTGTGTCGCTGCTGCGCCGAGGTCTGCCGGAGTTCACCTTCTTCTTCCTGGTGCATGTGAATGCTTGATCTTGCGACACAAAACCTTTTTTAAATTCTGCGGCTTGTCCGAATTTCTGTCGCGTGCAAGCCGGCGTCGATGCGCCAAAATCCGATCGCGCGCGCCAAAGTCCCGGGGCAATTTGCCGCAAAACGGAAATATCCAGGGACACAGACGAGACTGGGCAGGCAGGCAATCCACAGACTAAACTTTTGGCGAGCCCCAGACAAGACGGGTCAGCGGGCCACAGACGAGATGGGCGGTGGGCGGTCCACAGAAGAGACATGTAGGCCGGCAGTCCGGCCACAGGCAAAGTGTGCAGGCTGACAGAGATGAGATGTGTGGGCTGGCCCCTATTACTGCCGTGCTGTTGCCAAGCCCAGGCACCAATGTCAGAAGAGAGGGAGGGGGCCCCTGGATAATGCGGGCCCATAGCAGCTGCTACAGCTGTTGTTATGCTCCTGCCCTTGGGATAAGAAGAGTACATACATGTGAGTATAGGTGTGTAAATTTATGTGTGTGTATCTGCTGTATGTGTGAATATGCTTTATGTGTACATGTAAATGCTGTATAAGGTGCGTATATCCTGTATGTGTGTATTGTATGTATATGTGAGTATTATGTCTATATAGTGTATGATGTGTGTATATGCTAGATTTATGTATATGCAGTTTGTGTATATGGTATGTTTATACTGTATGTCTACTGTATGTATAAGATGTATATATAATATGTGTATATTGTGGGTCTAAATTTTGGCAAAAAAAGTGTCAGTAAAATTAGAAAAGCAGGAAAAGTTTTGGGATTCACAAGCTGTGCCAAAATTGAGCGACAAAAATAACTGATAAATAATAAATAAGGCACCAATGGTGGAGCGTCACTGCAGGACCAGGGGAGTGGATCAGTGGCACCAAGAGGTGCTCTGTGGAGCGCCCAAACTAATTTGAATAACAAATAAAAGTGTTACAGGCAGTCCCCGGGTTACGTACAAGATAGGGTCTGGAGGTTTGTTCTTAAGTTGAAATCGTATGTAAGTCGAAACTGTATATTTTATCATTGTAGATCCGGACAAAAAAAATGTTGGCCCCAGTGATAATTGCAGTTTAAACATTTTTTGCTGTAATGGGACCAAGGATTATCAATAAAGCTTCATTACAGACACCTTACAGCTGATCATTACAATCTGGGACTATAGTAAAGCATCCAGAGAGCTTCACCAGAGGTCAGAGGGGTCTGTCTGTAACTATGGGTTGTCTGTAAGTCGGGTGTCCTTAAGTAGGGGACCGCCTGCATACTGAATTTAATGGCCATTCCAGCTTACCTAATAACGCACCTTGGGAAACGCGCATGGACGGGTAAGTAAATGTGCCCCTATGTGTTACTTATGGTTATGGTTTATTTGGAGTTAAATCAGGTTATTATCATTAAAGGGCTGTTTTAGGTGTAACATGCCATCCAGTCAGTAAAGCATTCTGCATTTCTGTGACATAGATGTGTATATATTGCCCTACCATTGCCATGTGACAATGCCATCGTATTATATGATCAAAATTGACATTGAGATGGTGGGATGTTGTGGGGTTACTCTTCTGTGACACTACTGATGATTTATGCAAAATGTAATGATGAATCATCGTAGCAACCACAGCTTTCTGCTCCAAAATGACATCCCATCTGGTTTGCACTTATTAGGGTCATTCAAGGGGTCAAATCAAGTCATGGTTTTTATACAGATATTTATTATGGAACATTAAGATACAATACAAAAGGTGATGCACCCAAAGCAACGGGCACAGGCTGGTACAATACAACCCGGCACCAAACCAAGTTGTTGCTAAGTAACTGGTGATGTGTCCCATGAGTGAGAACACTGAACCTATATATATATATATATATATATATATATATATATATATATATTTACCACAAGTGTTATCGGTTGTGTTTCATCATTGCTTGCAGGAAGATAAAATCAATAACTGAGGCCGATGCATTATTTATAGCAGGACTAGAACAACCATGCCATTTCCATTCATAGAAACCAGAGGCATTTCTTCCTTTCATCCCTTCATTCACAGCGTTGTTGTGCAAGTAATCATAGTCCTGCAGTTCTCCATTTATAGCTTTGAAAAACCCCAAATTTATAGTTCAGTTAATGTTTGGTACACATAGCTTCTCTGTACAAACATATATAAGTAGACTATGGGGGTCATTTATCTTTTTGTTTTTCCCTTCCGTTGATGTTTTTGTGCCTTTTTGCCGTGTAATGGCTGTTTTTGCGCCTATTTTGCATTTTTTTGAATGTTACGCCTTAATTCACTGTGTAACCATTGTGTGTTGTTGCCCCCTATTTGTCATAACATTATGCCTTTTTACAGATGTTTGTGCCTTATCTAACATTGATTTGCGCCTATATATGGGCGCAAATAATAGCTCAATAACACGCCAGTCCTGACCATGCTTAGGAAAGGCAATGGTTTGATTTGCGCAACAAAATTGTACCTTTTTAAATATTTGCGCCTAGTAAGGCTCAAATAAAACCTGCATTTGACAAAGAGCCAAAATGACAAAGACAAATGAGGTGCAAAAAACAGGAGCCAAAAAGTGAAGGGGGAAATAAGATAAATGACCCCCTATATCTTCTGTACTGGCACTTGGTGGACCAGGCTCATCTCAGAAGAGTTCTTCTATGGAAAATGGAAAATCAGGGGGTTTTTAGTGCATCATTCATTCATATTGCTTGGTCTAAGTGTTATTGACTGTGGTATAAATTGTATGTATTTATGTGTGCTGGATGATCTTCTATCTTACAATATATCACTACCTCTGTGCAACAGGGTTGTCATCTGTATAATAAATGTGGTACTGCTATTAAACATGGACATGGATAATAATTATGGCGCCCCATAGCAAAATTTGGAAAAGGGCATGTAATCAGGGCCGGATTATCATTGGCACTGTTGGAGCACCAGCGCCGGGCCCCGCAATCTAAATTATCAGCAGGGGTTTCCAGTTTATCACCACCTTAGCAGTGCAAGGAGCTTCCTCTGCACCCACACTTTTTTATTAGTCCTATCAGATTGCTTGTTCATTATGATGCCCTGTACTATTGGTTTATTGCAGGTTATTATCATTGTCACCCTATGCAGATGCATAGGCTGACACAGAGACTGTAAGATTCTGTCTGTGTGATAGGATCTCACAGGCTCTGACTATGGACAGCCTTGTGGTCAAGGTCGGACCTCAGGTTTGCCATAGCAATAATCAGCACCCCACGGGGGGCTGATTGTGGAGGGGGGATCCTTCTAGGAGGCATTTGAATGCTGCAGTTATGATGACTATGGCATTTAACAGGCTAAACACCTGCAATCGGAGCTCATCCTGACCATGGGTGTTACACTGGTGTGTCAGCTGTTACTTGCAGATGACAACCAGTTCCTGATGTTGGCTCATCTCTGGTGACAGATATATCCTTCGCTGAGCCTCAATAGGTTAATGAAGTGTTTTGTTTTTTTTTTACATATTTAAATTTTATTAGGATTTTTATAACAGTAAAAAAACCAGTGGGGAGGGAACAAAAGGGAGAACACAATGTAGAAGGACGCATGGATATCAAGTTGTACCCAATATGGGGGTTACCAATAAAAGTTACAGCGTGTTCCAATTTGGAAAGCAGGAACAAACAACAGAAATGCAATAAGTCGTCATTTAGTATTACTATAGTTATCTAGAATATGCTTATTTGCCTTAATCAGTTACCTAGATTAGTTTCCGAATTATGTGGGGAAAAAAGAAAGAGAAGTAAAGAATCAGAGAGAATTGAAAGGGGGAGGGTAGAAAAGGAGAGGAGGGAAAGGATTAAAAGAGAAAAGAAGGAATGGGGGAAGGATAAAGAACCATACCTCCCCTCTACCTAGTGTTCAGCTCTCCGTAATTTCACTGTCCTGCAGCCATACCGAAACTGCACTAGTTAGTTCCAAATAGCGAGGAGATGTCACAAAGGTCTTCCAATGAAGCCAGGTCTTTTGAGAGCGAGCCGCTATCTTAGGGTCGGTATTCAAGAGGCTCTCCATCTTCCGCAGCTCCCAAACACGGGCCAACCACTGATGTAGGGAGGGAGGATCAGAAGAATGCCAGCAAGCTGGAATGCAAGCTTTTGCTGTGTTAAAAAGATAGCACAGCAGGGACTTTCTGTACGTGGCAAGGGAAATCTCGTGGTGATGGAGCAAAACCCAAGCGGGGTCGTCCCGCAGCTCCCTGCCTGTCAACTCGCAAATCACCTCCAGCACCTCCGTCCAGTAAGAGGCTAAAGAAGGGCAACTCCAGAAAATATGTAGGAGAGTGCCCTCCTCTTTACCACAGCGCCAACAGTTTGGAGAGACCTCGGGGAACATTTTATGGAGGACATGAGGCACCCTATACCATCTGGTCAATAACTTATAATTTGTCTCCTGGTAGGCCGTACCTAATGAAGATTTATGTGCTAGCTCATATATCTTTTCTCTTTGTTCAGCAGGAACATTCAATTCAAGATCTCGTTCCCATTTTGCCATAAAAGAAGGGATGTGGTTCTGCGAGGGGAAACCAAAAGGCTGTATGACAAGGAGAGGGTTCCTCTAGTCTGGCCCTTCTGCGAACACGCACCTTCAAAACCTGTCAGTGACCTGCTGAAGCCAGGAGGGGGTGTAATAGAACCCAAATAGTGTGATAGTTGGAGACACTGCCACATGGGTGCTTGTGGCAGATCTGGTGAAGAGGTCAACTCTTCCCCTCTCTTCCATTTCCCGTCCACTAGAAAGTGACGTGCCCTAAAATGGGAAGTGTTTTGTTTTATTCTATGTTTATATTCTTTGTTTGTTGTGGAGACCACTGTTACTGTCTATCAATTGGCAACCAATCACAGAGCAGCTTTCCTTTTTGAGGAATAAAAACTGTGCTCTGATTGGTTGCTATGGTTAATGAGGACAGCTATGCCATATGTTAGGCCTCGTTACTCTGAGGATGTGTGTACAAGTAATTACTCTGCAGTACGTAAGGGGCAACCATTGAGTCAAATGCAAACATAGGGGCAGCTACTGAACTATATTCCCTGTGAGATGTGATGTATACTGACCTTTTATTGATGTGCCAAAGAAAAATTAATGAAACCAAAGAAAACCCAATAAATAGACAAAATGCAAATAATTGGGAATCTAATAACCAAATATTTATTTATAATCCCAATCCCATGGCAGACCCTCGACTCATGAAGAGTCACCCTTCAGCACTCAGGAGAGGAAAAACCCCCTGTGGAGGAAACCTCTAGGGAAACCATGGCTGAAGGATCACCCTTCCTCTGGGCTTAGAGGGTTACTGCCAATAAATATCCATCACCCAGGTAGCCAGATGTTCAGGGATCCCAAGGTCCAGCGGTCCATACGTCCACGTGTCCACATGTCCCAACGTCCATGGTTCCATCCATCCAGGGTTCCATCCGCTCAGGGTTCCAACCGCTCAGGGTTCCATAAATCCACGGTTCTTCATGCCTCGACGTCTCACCACCCACTGCCTGCCTCGTCTGACTGTCACTGATATTTGTACCTGAGGTACGTGGGTGGGAGCAGTCTCTGGGCTGTCTCCTGATTGGCCATTTCAGGTGGGTGGGGCTGTGTGATCTTGCTTCTTATTGGTCAGTTTCAGTGGTCTATTTGTCATAATTTGAAATTATGACATCAGCAGATCTATGACATTAGTGCAACACAGGATTCTGAAGGATTAACCCTTTAATGGCTGACAATATGTCTCATTACAGGGGGAATTTAAGTGTCCGTGTCTCTTGTACTGGTAGTGTAATGCATGAAATACCCTGATATATACATAAGTATAAGTGCTCTTTTAATTTTATTTATTGGAGCATATAATAATTCAGAATTGCTTGGGAAAACATATGGTATATTTGAATATTATTTGAGGCTGTAGTTTTATCTGGGACCATGTAGGAGTTTCTCCTTAACATTGTTGGGTATATTTTTGGGGTGCATGGTGTGAGCCTTTCTGTGTTTCAAGGATAAAGGATAGTCCTATGATGAATTGCTGGGCTGACCTCCACCATTGTAGCCAATCACACGGGCATGAGATGGGGACATGTACTAGATGATTTTTCAGCGGTTATCACACATCCCAATTTATTCCTATGGATTCCACAGAGCCGACTGCCCAAGCAGCAAAATGTAGAACGGTCTTTCTATTGTCCTCAGTAAATGAGATGTCAACTCCCTGCATCATAACTGAGACTCTGCTGCTGTGTGCAGAGGAGGCCGGCAGGTGCAATGATATGGCATCATCCCGCCTCCGGCTTCAGGACGACACACACCCGCAGGAGAGGAGAGTGCGGGTATATATTTTTTATTAAGCAGCAACAAGAGTGAGCAGGGAGGCCTACAACGGTAAGGGGAGATTTGGGAGGACAATATGAGGGGGCACAATGGTTGACAGAGATTAGGGGGCACAATATGAGGGGGAGATGAGAGAGGCTACAATATGAGGGTGAGTTGAGGGCGGACAGTTTTGCCTCCGCAAAAGTTGAGAGGTCTGATATCAGTACAGAAGGCTTATGAGGGGTCCTCTGCACCCACATATCAGTAATACCCTGTATTGTTTTCATCTATAAATGTCACTGAGTGTGTGTATATAGATTATTTCCTCCTTTGGCTCGGCAGGTAGGGCCTAGTGTAGAAATTAACACTATGCAGGCCTCACCGGATACATCAAGAGACCAGAGCCTACATTAGTCTTCTGCTCTGGGGTCTCCAACATTATTAGTTGTCTTTCCTGGGTCTCCAGCAATATTAGTCTTCTGCTCTGGTGTCTCCAGCATTATTAGTCATCTGCTATGGGTTCTTCAGAAATATTAGTCATCTTCTCCGGGATCTCCAGTAATTACAGTTGTCTAATCTGGGGTCTCTATTTTTGTTAGTGTCTACCACAGGGATCTACATTATTATTAATTGTGGGCTCTGGGGTTTCTATTACTTATTGTCCGGTCTGGGAACTTTATTTATTGTCTTATCTGGGATATTGTATATTTTCTGAATGTAATATTGGGATGCTGGGGTGATATTGAGTGTGAGTGTATGTTGAACATGTGTGAGAAATGTGTTGTGTATATATAATATACAGTGTATGCACAGTTATTCAGTACAGGCCGCTGATGGTCCGGTAACATGACCTTCTATCATAGCCGCCAGCTAGAGTAGTGAAGTTATGTCCACCCCACATATGGTATATGGATGGTCTGGAGACCTGTTCCTGTCTGCAGCCCTTTCATTTACATGGTGGCAGATTTATCAAGCTGTCTGAAAGGCAAAATATTTCTAGTTGCCCATGGCAACCAATCACAGCTTCCCGTTAAAATATTCATGAGCACTGGTAAAATGAAAGCTGAGCTGTGATTGGTTGCCATGGGAAACTAGAAGTATTCTGACTTTCAGACAGCTTGATAAATCTGACCCATTGTGTTTCTATCATGGCACTGCTCGCTCCCGCACACTGACAGCCCGATCCTATGATGGGAGCCAATATAATGAGTCCCCTGTCACAGCAGTACCCTCCAAATAGCGATCATATTGAGGCTACGGGTTTATGTGATGTCACTGATGATGTCACAAGCATCAAGGGTGCACCTGGGACCCATATCCCGGGTTGCAGGTGCACCCGTGTGCCTTACTGTCCCCCGGAGCCTGCCGGCACGTTGACTCACCTCTCCTGACTCCAGCAGCAGTCTCCTTGCTTCCCCCGGTCTGGCACGCACGCCGGCTCTGTAAGATTTAAAGGGCCAGTGTCCTTTGTGCTTCTTTGTGCTTTGTCTTTGTACTTCTATGCCTAAGAAAAAGCTTCCTGTCTGTCCTGCCGGTCCCTGACCATGAGTTTGCCTGACTATTCTGTACTACATCTTGGCTGCCACCACGGACAAAGTCGTGCCTGTGGAATGACCTGGTGGTACCACGCCGCAGAAAGTCCAACCCAATTTGCGGTGGGCTCTGGTGAGAACCGGTACCACTTAGACCCTGGTCCCAGGTGTCGGCTTACGTCATCGTGCGCCGTGGTTCAGTGGGTCCACTACCCCTGGTTCCTGACAAGTATTCCCTGAATAGAGGGGACTTAAAATATTGTGATAAGACAATGGAGGAGATTCAGTTTTCTGGTGGTGAATGCACATAAATCTCCCTCTCCACGCCAGTCTCCTTGCTTCTCCGACCTGCACACCATGTTGGAACGGGGAGTGGGACAGGCAAAGGCAAGAACTATAGTCTCCACTAGAAAACAGAAAACTCTGCCAAATATAGTCTCCACTGGAAAGCAGAAAACTCTGCCAGATCAGACCTGCTATCAAGTCCAAACTGGCAGAGTTTGTGCCCGTATCTACTAAGAGGTCTGAGTCTGTTTGTAGATAATACAGGATAATACATACAATGAAGTTACACTAAGTACACTTTAGCAAGCCTCCTTAACTGCTCCAAAGCTGCTATTATGCCTTGAAACCCAAGGCCCAAACTAAGAGCTGCCACCAACCCCTTAACCATCAGCTTGTACATGGCAGATGTTAGTTACATAAGATCATGGGTTTCCAACTTCATGCACTACACAAGTGTAAATGTAAAAAGCTCATTTAATAAGTAGACAACCTAAAAAAAATGTGTTTCATAGTCTATAGACAATATTAACCTTATTTCAGCTGAAAGTTAATGGGCCAGTGTTCTTTATTTCATTTTAACATTTTTTCTAAGCCTAGTGATCAGATTCCAGTGATGCATAGCTACAGCAAGGCGCTCCTGCTCGCTCCTATGCATTAATACCTTCACGCTCAGTGTCTGGTACATCCATCCTGGTAATTGCTCTACTTCTATTGTCATACACATGGCCACATTACTCTATTGGTTTTAAAAGACCAATGTGCGCAGGTTGAGACCGGACCACCAAAGGCTAATACTAATACTGGACCCAAAGGTACAGTATAAGACAATCTAATTTAGGTGAGTCCGTTCTATTTCCTAGGGGATGATGAAGGATGGGTCCCAAAAATACTTTTATATGGTGGGTCCAGGAAACACCAGTCTGGCACTGAATGTGCAAAAAGGCAATGCTCCAATCAGACAATGCTCCAATCAGACATTGCTCCTCCAATCAGACAATGCTCCAATCAGACATTGCTCCTCCAATCAGACATTGCTCCATTCAGACAATGCTCCAATCAGACATTGCTCCTCCAATCAGACATTGCTCCTCCAATCAGAAATTGCTCCGATCAGATATTGCTAATCCAATCAGACATTGCTCCTTCAATCAGATATTTCTCCAATCAGACATTGCTCCTCCAATCAGACATTACTCCAATGGATCCACATCTTCTCCAATAAGATCAATATCAATATAAAAAACATTTAGTTTACTAAGGCAAAATAATTTTTAATCAACACTGTGCAGGAGGGTTTTTTTGGTGGCACCAATGTAAATGTTTTCTATGTAAGGTAAAAAAAAGTCTCATTGTAGAACCCTTGTACAGAAGGTTTAACCTTATAATTGATAAAACATTTATGTACCAGACAAAGTGAATTGCTTTAGGTATGTTCCTCAGAACGCCAAATCTGTAGTTCCCAAAAATTGATGTGCAGAGAACTGAAATGAAGATCTTAACAAAAAGCCAGCAGGGAAATGTGGAGAGGAAAGAACAGTAAGTAAAAATAAATGAATGAATCTCAGCTAAAATCAATGTTCAGTAAGAACAGCTATAAATGTAGAGAATCGTAAAATGTGGATTTGTGGGATTATCCATTAAAACAGATGTCCAGTTGTGTTCTTAATGAGGACCAGTCCGCTTCCCGACATGTCAGTATTCGTGTACAGACTGTACTATATATCTATGTATTCTACATTTTATAAAATGGCTGGAGAATTCATATAATTGAAAAAAGCGGATGTCCAAAAAGGATAAGATAAATACAATCACTTTATTAGTTCATTAGAAATAAGAGGATAAAAACATTTAAAAAGCACGTTAGGGTGCTATACAATACCTAGTGGCCCCAGTGTACCAGTAGACATCACCCGACCACTTTATTAGGTACACCATGCTAGTAACGGGTTGGACCCCCTTTTGCCTTCAGAACTGCCTCAATTCTTCGTGGCATAGATTCAACAAGGTGCTGGAAGCTCCTCAGAGATTTTGGTCCATATTGACATGATGGCATCACACAGTTGCCGCAGATTTGTTGGCTGCACATCCATGATGCGAATCTCCCGTTCCACCACATCCCAAAGATGCTCTATTGGATTGAGATCTGGTGACTGTGGAGGCCATTTGAGTACAGTGAACTCATTGTCATGTTCAAGAAACCAGTCTGAGATGATTCCAGCTTTATGACATGGCGCATTATCCTGCTGAAAGTAGCCATCAGATGTTGGGTACATTGTGGTCATAAAGGGATGGACATGGTCAGCAACAATACTCAGGTAGGCTGTGGCGTTGCAACGATGCTCAATTGGTACCAAGGGGCCCAAAGAGTGCCAAGAAAATATTCCCCACACCATGACACCACCACCACCAGCCTGAACCGTTGATACAAGGCAGGATGGATCCATGCTTTCATGTTGTTGACGCCAAATTCTGACCCTACCATCCGAATGTCGCAGCAGAAATCGAGACTCATCAGACCAGGCAACGTTTTTCCAATCTTCTACTGTCCAATTTCGATGAGCTTGTGCAAATTGTAGCCTCAGTTTCCTGTTCTTAGCTGAAAGGAGTGGCACCCGGTGTGGTCTTCTGCTGCTGTAGCCCATCTGCCTCAAAGTTCGACGTACTGTGCGTTCAGAGATGCTCTTCTGCCTACCTTGGTTGTAACGGGTGGCGATTTGAGTCACTGTTGCCTTTCTATCAGCTCAAAACAGGGGGGGGGGAAAGGAAAAGAGATAGATTATTTATGTGCAGAGAACCGAATGAAGATCTTAACAAAAAGCCAGCGGGAAATGTGGAGAGGAAAGAACAGTAAGTAAAAATGAATGAATGAATCTCAGCTAAAATCAATGTTCAGTAAGAACAGCTATAAATGTGTAGACATCAAAAATGTGGATTTGTGGGATTATCCTTAAAACAGATGTCCAGTTGTTTTTCTTAATGAGGACCAGTCTGCTTCCCGACTGTCATTTTCGTGTACAGACTGTACAATATCTATGTATTCTACATTTTATAAAATGGCTGGAGAATTCATATAATTGAAAAAAGCAGATGTCCAAAAAGGATAAGATAAATACAATCACTTTATTAGTTCATTAGAAATAAGAGGATAAAAACATTTAAAAAGCACGTTAGGGTGCTATACAATACCAGTGTCCCCAGTGTACCAGTATACACTCACCGACCACTTATTAGTACACCATGCTAGTAACGGGTTGGACCCCTTTTGCCTTCAGAAACTGCCTCAATTCTTCGTGGCATAGATTCAACAAGGTGCGGGAAGCTCCTCAGAGATTTTGGTCCATATTGACATGATGGCATCACACAGTTGCCGCAGATTTGTTGGCTGCACATCCATGATGCGAATCTCCCGTTCCACCACATCCCAAGATGCTCTATTGGATTGAGATCTGGTGACTGTGGAGCCATTTGAGTACAGTGACCTCATTGTCATGTTCAAGAAACCAGTTCTGAGATGACTCCAGCTTTATACATGGCGCATTATCCTGCTGAAAGTAGCCATCAGATGTTGGGTACATTGTGGTCATAAGGATGGACATGGTCAGCAACACAATACTCAGGTAGGCTGTGGCGTTGCAACGATGCTCAATTGGTACCAAGGGGCCCAGAGTCCAAGAAAATATTCCCCACACCATGACACCACCACCACCAGCAGGAATATCCAAGGAAACCTGCCACCAGAGATCTACTTATTAAGGTAAATCGGGTGGTAGGTACATCTATTGGATGTAAGGATAGACCTTTTAAGGGCTAATCTTCACATCCTTGCAATCTTTTTATAACTTTTATTTCCCTAATATGCTAATTTTCTAAAGAGGCTGCTGGGGCGTGGAGTAGCCAGAGCTGAGGCTACATGGTGCGGCTACTCCACGCCCCAGTAGCCTTTGATCCTCCTATCAGATATCTCCTACCATGCACAGAACATCAGGCCAGCGCCTGCACGGCCACTGGTTCGAACACAGAGCTACTGCGCATGCGCAGGCGGCAGGCTTCGCAGATGAAGCTCATTGCTGCGTGCCAAAGGTATCTGGTAGGAGGATAAAAGAGGCTACTGAGGCATGGAGTAGCCGCGCTGTGTAGCCTCAGCTTCGGCTACTCTATCTTAAAAGGGCTATCCTCACTTCCCATCTACCTTTATAGGTAGATCCGTGGTGGTAGGTTCCCTTTAAAGGCAGTACATTTATACACTCATACACACATATGTACAGTATACACTCACCGACCACTTTATTAGGTACACCATGCTAGTAACGGGTTGGACCCCCTTTTGCCTTCAGAACTGCCTCAATTCTTCGTGGCATAGATTCAACAAGGTGCGGGAAGCTCCTCAAGATTTTGGTCCATATTGACATGATGGCATCACACAGTTGCCGCAGATTTGTTGGCTGCACATCCATGATGCGAATCTCCCGTTCCACCACATCCCAAGATGCTCTATTGGAGTTGAGATCTGGTGACTGTGGAGGCCATTTGAGTACAGTGACCTCATTGTCATGTCCAAGAAACCAGTCTGAGATGATTCCAGCTTTATGACATGGCGCATTATCCTGCTGAAAGTAGCCATCAGATGTTGGGTACATTGTGGTCATAAAGAGATGGACATGGTCAGCAACAATACTCAGGTATGCTGTGGCGTTGCAACGATGCTCAATTGGTACCAAGGGGCCCAAAGAGTGTCAAGAAAATATTCCCCACACCATGACACCACCACCACCAGCCTGAACCGTTGATACAAGGCAGGATGGATCCATGCTTTCATGTTGTTGACGCCAAATTCTGACTCTACCATCCGAATGTCGCAGCAGAAATCGAGACTCATCAGACCAGGCAACATTTTCCCAATCTTCTACTGTTCAATTTCGATGAGCTTGTGCAAATTGTAGCCTCAGTTTCCTGTTCTTAGCTGAAAGGAGCGGCACCCAGTGTGGTCTTCTGCTGCTGTAGCCCATCTGCCTCAAAGTTCGACGTACTGTGCACTATGTACATTCTGCTCAGCTCCTCCTGCTCTATAACATGCTGCCCGCAGATAGGACACTACAGGCGGTCCCCTACTTAAGAACACTCGACTAACTTAAATACAAGTTCAAGCTTAAACATTGGTTTTATGCAGGTTGGACATCCTTAACACCAACGGAATTAGTGATTGGTGTGAAACACTCTTTGCCTTCAAATAAATAATCTCTGCAGGGAGGATGTCCACACTCTTGGGAACTGATCACAGAACTTCTGTGCATTAGGCTTGTTCAAATACTTACTCCTATATGTCTTCCGATAGGACTCCATGATATTAGGCCATGGCTGTTGTGGAGGACCATCTCCTCAATTACAGGATTTCTGGTTTTTGTATGCTGAAATAAGCCGGAATGTATCATGGATTGTACCTCAGTTTTGTCAGTAATGCACTTTTTCTCAGTTGCAGCGTTATGATTAAACTGTGCCCAATATGCTTTGGGGCAAGTTAAACTCCGTTTTTTTAGCATCAGTATATGTGGAGCCAAAGCAGGGGTGAATAAAGACTATAATGAGAAAGATTTGTTACCTGTGCTGCCGTGCGTATCACCACTTCAATTTTATCTCAAAATAAGGGACCAAGTCACACTGGTCCAATGGAATATGCATGCATGATATATTACCGTATTTTCGGACTATAAAGACGAACATGGACAGAAGACGCACCAAGGTTTTGAGGGAGGAAAACAAGAAAAAATTTTTTTTTTTCCCCAAATAGTATGCTAAATATTATGCAGTGCAGCCATGTTTCTCTTTGGAGTGGGGAGGGGAAGCAGTGGTCACCCACCTCCTCCTCTCCTGGAACACCGATGTCTTCTTTAGAAGAATTATTCTGGCACATAGTCAGGGGGTCTCAAGAGTTAACGGGGCTGTATAGGTAGAGTATATGTGACAATTGGTACACAAGAGCTTACGATCTATGAGGAGGGGACACAGAGGAGATGACAGTGTTGCACAAGGTTATGAGGAATTTGACACTCCGCCATATGAGGTATGGATGAGACACAGGAGATGACAGTGCGATTGTACAATGGTCACACAAGAGGCTACAATCTATGAGGGAGGAGAGAGAGAACAGGATGATGACAGTGGTTGTACAATGGTTATGAGAATGTTACACTCTATGAGGAGAGAGGACACAGGAGATGACAGTTCTGACAATAGTCCACAAGAGCTTACAATCTATGAGGAAGGAGTCGGTGACACAAGGACGGGTGACAGTTCTTGTACAATGGTCACAAGAGCTTACAATCTATGAGGAGGAGGGAGGACACAGAGATGACAGTGCTTGTACAATGGTCACAAGAGTTACATCATGAGGAGGGGACACAGGGATGACAGTGCTGTACAATGAGCCACAAGACGCTTACAATCTATAGAGCGGGGAGATACGGAGATGGGGACAGTGCGTGACAAGGCGAACAAGAGCTGAAACAATCATAGAGAGGGGGAGGGAAAAGGTGCAACAGGATCGGGTGACAGTCTTGTACAATGGGACAAGAGCGTTACAATCTATGAGGAGGGACACAGGAGTGCGACAGTGGCTTGTACAATGATCACAAAGAGCTTACAACTATGAGGGGAGGGACACAGGAGGTGACAGTGCTTGTACAATGGTCACAAGAGTTACAAATCTATGAGGAGGAGGGGACACAGGAGGGGACAGTCCTGTACCCAATGGCCACCAAAAGCTACAATCTAATGGAGGAGGGGACACAGGAGATGACAGTGCTTGTACAATGGTCACAAGAGCTTACATCATGGAGGAGGGGGA
Source organism: Engystomops pustulosus (assembly GCA_019512145.1). NCBI lineage: Eukaryota > Metazoa > Chordata > Amphibia > Anura > Leptodactylidae > Engystomops > Engystomops pustulosus. The sequence goes on from CM033648.1 coordinate 22,690,012, forward strand.
CACAGAGATGACAGGCTGTACATGGTCACAAGGCTACAATTATGAGGACGGAGGGGACACAGGAGTGAGGTGACAGTCCCTACAATGGCCACAAAAGTTGGTCTGGGGGAATAAAGTACTTTTACAAGACAGCAGCCACTACAAACCAGGCAACAAGGGGTTAAGAGTGTGAGAGCAGAGATCATGGGGGGAGGGAGCACTTATCACTTATCTGATCCTGTGCTGGGAGAGAAGTTACAGGTCAGACACATACAGGCTCCTCTTCACACACTCTGCCGGCAGCCTTCTTCTGTCTTCACTCTGAACCTCCCGGGCTACTTAGAAGCCAGCAGGGATTGGCCAGAGTCAGTGCCTTCCTCCTCCCCCTCTCTCTCCACTGCTAAGCTCCTGTATATCAGTGCCTTGAGGACTGCAGAGCTGACAGAGCGCAGGGGTGCAGCCATCCATTCCCTCCAGGAGAGGAGGAGAGGAGCGCTGAGTGCGCTGCGCTTCACTGTGAAGGGCTGCGCTTACTGCCAGCATTAGCTGGCAAAGTGCATCCAGGTGCCCTCCTGCAGCTACATCCGGACTATAAGACGCACCACTGTTTTTTCCCCATTTCTGGGGAAAAAAAGTGCGTCTTATAGTCCAGAAAATACGGTACATTGATTCAAGAAGCTCCATGTAAAATGGCCCTAAGGGTGCTGTAAGACGTCGTAGCGCTTTGACTCTTTTTAGAAACTGAATCAAAGCGCGTGGGGCGTGCCACATGCCGATCACATATGCATTTGTATGGAATTCACACCTGTTTGTGGCTTCAAAAACTGCATCAGAAAAACTGAATGTGGGAATGCAACTTTAGGCCACATTCACACGGCCGTTGGAGGGGCGTATATACAGCCAGCGTATATACGTCCCCCATAGGCTGGCAATTGGCGAAAGGCGTCGGAGTGTTATTTTTAAACAGCTGAAGAGTAGATTTGCCTAATTACATTTTAGTCAACGTTGCGTTAACACTACAACTCGCACCACTGAAACCTCACACTGACAGTGGATTACAGAATGTTTTCTTATTTTCCTTTTAAGCTTTCTTCTTGCCTTCCATCGGTAATTTTACTCCGCCATTGATTGGCTGGTTCAGGCAAGGTGTGGGTTAAGCCTTGGGGTGATGCCACACATGGCGTTTTGAAACCGTTTTTGGTACGTTTTTAAGCAATCCGTTAAACGCATCAGTTTTTTGAAAACGCATCCAATTTTGTCCATTTTTTTATTGCGCAAATTTGGAAAACCTGTCAAAAACCGATGCGTTTTCAAAAAACAGCTGCATTTTTAACGGATGCTAAAAACTGACAAAAACGGTTTAAAAACGCCATGTATGGCATCACCCTTAGCGAAAACTTGGCGCCAGTCACCCATCTATGAAGTTTGGTCGGTAAACTTTTATGAACGGTACAGGATAGCAATCCACGCAATGTCTTCCTATGTGTGACATATGCCAGCGTAAAGCCCTTGCATACGACAACACAATGTGTTTTTGAACTGGCACAACTTTTATTCATTATTACTTCGTGAAGTTTACTTATAATGCTGTACCATCTTTACATCTCTATACACAAACCTTGGAGATGCAAATTTATAGTCCAGCTGTGCCCAGCAATTATCTCGCGTACCAGTGATGCCATCCCTGCGGACAGAACGCCACATTGTTAGCCATTGTCCATAACATAAGTAGGGCATACAGCGTCCCAGTTGACATTACATAGCATCTCTGCCCAGGCGGGTTGTAGAGGCTGATATCCAGTCCACGCATTATGGATATAGGACCATAAAGAACAGCTAATGCCTGTTCTTCTGTCGTCCATCCCAGACCATTTTTGCTCCAGTGTCGCAGTTTCCATAATCTGCCTTCCCATGAATTATTTTGTTTTGCCTCATCTGTATGGTAGTCACTGGATGTTTTGCTTTATTAAATACTAGCAGCAGCATAGTGTGGACGTATTAACGTGTGTATAAGTGTAGCAGAGCTGAAAAGTGTTATATTGCAACCCTAGCCATTGTGTTTTTGGCGTAGAGTGGCAACAGGTAAATCTATGATAAAGCGAAAATTCTTAACAGATACGGCTTGCACATCAGTCTACAAAATTGTGGGGCACATTTACTAAAAACAGTGCAAAATGCAGTATGTGCAGAGGGAGCCAGATTCATGAATTGTGGTAAATCTGGTGCTCCCTGCACTGCCCCGAAAGAGTGCACCAACTTTTTTTTTTTTTTTTGTGCACCTTTAAAATGGGGCGTTGCGACACACATACTTTACATGTTAAATTGGTGCATGGGCCTGACTGGAGCACCGGAAAAACAATTTCAATGACTAAATTTGTGTCGGGTGAAAAATGGGTGCCGCCGCGCTACACAGACGTCAGTGTGTGCCCACAGTGCTGCTGACCAATAAAAGAAGTGCAAAGTCTGATAGAAAACTGGCGCAGGGGCTGTAGTAAGTGTGCTTGGAATAGTTTTATACCTCTCCCCTCCAGGGATGATCTGGGAGCCATATCGGCTTGTGGCACCTTGTTTTTCTATTTTTCCCTCTACATCGACAAGTATGTGTCATCAGGCACCGTTAGGAAATCCACTCTATTCCTTATTGTACATGATGGATGTTACCAATGTGAGAACCAGAATATTATGTTATCTATTGTTTGTGATTATAAAACTGAGACAACCGGCGCTCAGGATTTCCATAGTTGAGTCTTTTAAAGGGGACTGTCACCTGAGTTTACAGCATTAACTACTAGCCTCCAAGCCATGTGAAAATGAGCAGAGAAGAGTCATATTTTGCATGAGATGACTCGAGTTTAGTATGCGGGAAGGGGGGGGGGAGTGTCATTTAAATGTCCTTTTCTTGGTTCTATAGAAACCTGGAAACGTGTTTGTTTTAGAGTCATATGAAAGATGAGAAAACTTATCTTGACCGCATCAGGCTGTGGTCAGTGTCTACAGAACCGGAGATGCAAGTAGTCAAAGACGTAGGGGGAAATTTATCAGAAGTGTTAGCTCAGTTTCACTTTCCCACAGTTGTTCATAAAATGAAAGCTTAGTTCCGACTGGTTTCCAGGCAAATCCCACCTTTTTTTAACTGCCTCTATCTCCAGTTCCAGTTGATCGCATTGTTGAGAAAAATTAGGGCAATTTTCAATATTTTTCCACTGACAAGGAGATTAGTGAAAACACCATTGAAACAAAGGCCTAGTATCCGTCACATATCTGGGGACATGTTTCTCCGTAAAGTCTTATTTTATTTGAATAACAGTCATATGAAACAATAGGAAGTGAGGGCCCTGCTTGCAAGAGTCACAGTCTATGAGGATTGAAGGGATGATACAAGAGGTTATAAGAGCTTGTATAATGGGTCCAGGCAAGGAATGGAATTGGATAACAGACAGGGGGAGTACACACATTAGTTAATAAAAGGTTAAGTTGCATGCGTTAGCAGTTGATAGTCTACCAAATGGGTTTTAAGAGGGTGTTTAAAATATGGTTGTTATAAGTGTAGACCGGGGGGCAGTGGACGGAGGGAAGGCAAGAGAAGGTGGAGGAAGGGGGAGGAAGGAGAGCATAAGGGGAGGAGAGGTGTGATGAGGTATAAAGACTATATAAAATACGACTAAAGGAAAGGGGATGGTGGTGGATGAGGGGAAATTTGTCACTTGAGAATTCGGGAGGAGGAGAGGGGAGTATCAAAGAGATTATGTGGAGAGGTTGCTGAGGACGATGCGCACTATACAGAGCTTGGGATGAGGGTGAATGATTTAACTGTAGTCGGTGGCAAGGAGACGGGCGGAGGGGTTGAAAGGGAGGAGTGGCGCCTGGTGGAAGAATAGATTAGAGTTGAGAGGAGAGAGTTTAGTGAGTGGAAGATAATAGGGAGTTACAGTAGTTTTTGATGAGAGTGGATCAGGATTAGGCTATATTGACACTGCCATACGGCCATACAGCACACGTGTGGCACCGTACTGCTCCTACCCCGTGGAAAAGATGGGACATGTCCTAACTTTCTTGGCCATCGGTGCTGTGCACCATATTAAGAGAGGGGGGGGGAGGGGTCGAGCAGCGTCACTCCTCCTGGCAGAAGCCGGGCGGAACGGGACTGAGGCAACGGCACGAGTGTGAATGCCCTTATAATTAGCGTTTTCGAGGTTTCAACATGTAAGAATGGTCTGATTTTGAAATGTTTTAAGGCATCGGCTAAGAGGAAGAGATTATCATCAATCAGCAAAGCAGGAGAATTTCTGTCACCGCCAACGGCACCTGATCCTCAGGGTTATAAGACGTCAAGACACGAAACTGGAGCCTGTGCCCTGATCATTGCGTCAGCAGGTGTGGGCGGTAAGTAGATGGTTGGAAAGACAAGAAGTTCCGTTCTGGAAGGATTAAGTTTTGGGCAGAGGAGAGACATTGATGTTAGAGACAGCAGAGAGACAGTCGCTGATGTTCCGCCCAGTAAGGTGGGAGTGAATTTAACCAATTTTCTGAAATGTCCCAAACAAACCCATTTAAAGGAAGAAATGATCTCTGTTATTGAGGGAAGTGTAGTTTTTAGTTACCGAATTTTGAGCAGACAAAACATGAGAGTAGGGTGTAATTTATGGAATTTTTTCCATAAAACAATGTTTTTATCCCAACGTCGTTTGGGTTATTTTTGATAGTGAAAAGTTATGTAAGTTATGGGCAGCATCCAGATTACATTTACTGTGCATATCCCAATGGCAGCTTTATAATAAAGCTTTCTAGCGCTAGTCACGCTTCATTCACGGGTTCTGACAGCAGCGCAGAGCCGAGGGGAGCGTCGGTTATTATGTTCAGCCGCTTCCACATCGTGTCTAACAGTTCGGCAATGGAAATGTCTGCTGTACAAAAATATATGGACAGATCTCTCCATCATTACAGTAGAGGTGTTAGATTTACACTATTGACAGGTTACCTAAAAAAGTCTTGATTTTAGGTTTCTGTTCTAATGCTGTCACTATGGCATACAAGTTCTTGGGGAGGGAAATTCCCCAAACATGTAACCTGCAGTCAGGCTAACTGAGACAAACATGGTTTTGGGCCTTGTGCTATCCATGAGCCAGCACCTATCATGTACCTATTGGGCTCTGACTCGAGCCTCAAATTATAGAAGCCGGTCCTATCTTCAGTGGTTGCGGCTCACTGGTCTTGTCTGCCATTGGTGCTTGACCAGAGCTTGCAACTGAATGCGGATCTGATTGTGGACTGATTAGCACCACAATGGGCCAGGATTTTCAGCTACTATAATACAGGTCAACAAAATAGAAAATGAAAATTGCCTCTGAACTGTTTTCTAAAAGGGTTTTTGTGGTTGGAAATTTTGGGCCACTGTTATATATATATATTACAGACCCTTTCATTCCATGTGTGACTCCCGCTCCATCTGTTCCTTCTCCACAAGTAATGGTGTCAGCCAATCGTTGACCTGAATGGTCATATGACCTTCATGTTCTTCCACATGTCGTGATTGACCACAGTGGTTAAAGAGTTTCTAAAAGAGAGGAAAATAGGGGGAAAGCTGTTGAAATGGAGCACTGAGGTCTATTTCAGATTTTTTTTTTTTTTTTTTTATTTACACCCCAATAATATTTCCCGTTACCCAGAAAACCCCTTAAAGAAAAAATCTACCATCATGATAAACCAGGGAATTCTACTCATAGATCAGTCTCGTGACTTTGGTAATTTCTTATATTGTTCCATGCCTCTCCTTCAAAAATCAACTTTTTAAATTATGCTTATAAGCATGAAGGAATCCCCCCTCAATGTGCGGATTCACAGGCTTGTTACACTGTGCTGAGCAATTCCCCCTCCCACCGTGTGCTGAAACTTCCTGTGCTGCAGTGTGAGATGACATTCACGCAGAGAAGGGGGAAGGTTAGACAATGTACAATCTGTGATCTGCAGCAAAGAGGGGCTCGGGTGGATCCCTTCAGGCTCATTAGCATAATTTGATAAAAGTTGATTGAGCAGGAGGAGGCCATGGATAACAGATATTAAGAAGATTCCACAGTTGTGGCCTGGGTCTATGAGTAATGTCCCTGGTGGATTTTGATGGTAGATTTTCTTTAAGAACAGTAATGTGAATTGACTCCATATTATTCTGTCTCTCCTCTCCTTGCTTTACACTACAGCTTTGTTATTCTCCATTGAGTGCACGGAGAGATTAATATTTTCAAAGCCAAATGATTCCAATCTGAGAGAACTTTCTGGCGGTGAAGACGCCTGTACTTTAACCCCAGGACCAGTGATTCCGGTTCCTCTGGATGTGCAGGGGGCAGAGTACAACACGATTACAAGGTGAAACGTCCCATTCTTCTGCTCACACATCAAAGGAAATGATGAAGTGTGTCACAATACACCCAGTATATGAATCAGCAGTAGTCGGTATATCGTGTGTTTGGACATTACTAGGAAGTATCGTGAAATCCGATAGTGCCATATGGAATACATCCTAGATCCTGTGTTTACTGAAGGCGTTTGGCTGTGGTTAGGTTTACGTGTGACCTCATAAGGATGTTACTTCTTGTCCAGAGCCAGTGTGATTGGACTTTGTACTGTGCCAAAAGAAGGCAAATCTACAACAAGCTTATTTTGCTCCACTTAAAGGAACTAAAACACGGCATATGGGAGGGGCTGGACGCCCCTCTTATTTATGTGGAGATGTTAACTGCTGACGGACTTTGATAACATGGCATTTGGAAATGTTTTATTCCCCTCTTTGTGACTTGATTTTATATTTAGTTAATTTATTCATTTGTTTTATGTTGCTTTTTTTGCACATGGAAACCATCACGGCTATAATAAGGCTAATGAATAGCATTTTAGGGAAGCAGGGGTAGAGGTCAATGTCAAGGGCAAAACGGAACAAGAACAATTACAAACCTGCAAAACATTTCTGAAGTCTTAGTCGCTTGTGCTCTTGGTAGCCAGTCAATTTTAATTTCACATTCAAAACAGACAGGAAGGAACAAGTGAAACCTATGGACGTTTCTTGAAAGCCAAGAGACTTCTAATGTGCAGTTAGTCTGCATCGATAACTCCTCTAGGGAAATTGGGCCCTTTAAAAAATGATGATGCACATTAAAGGGGTGGGGTTCTAATTGGGAAAGGGGGTGTTGGCATGGACCATCACAATGCTGTATATCTGGCACATTTTAGCAATGTCTAGTGTATATTGTGCTGTTTATAGGCCAGGATACTATTGTGTGCAGTGTATTGCCATTTAGGTCAATGCAGCCACGAGACAATCCCAGGTTACTTCATAAACACTACAGACAATTGATGTGTATATAATATTGATGGTTTGTGCACGGTATAGACTCGTCCATGTAAAACAAGAGATCAGTTGTTAAACAGAATTGGATTATGGGAAACCAGTGCGAGAGCAGAAGAGCCGGTCACGAGCCTGGCCAGGTGATCGCCTAGTGGGATGTGGCTTCTCATCCTGTATATCTAGTCCTTGTCCTGTTGTTTTGTTAAAAGGATATTTTTAGATGAACCTGAGTCACCGTGAGTCATTGTCTGTTTTTAACACAAATAATGATAATGAGAGAATCTCAAGTATCAACTTATTATGGACCGAAAACATCTTCCCTCCCAAGGCTTCTTTCAACTGCTTTATAAAGAACCAGTATGTGTACACAGTAATACACAATAAAGCCAAGAATCAGTAGCGGATAGTCGGCAGTATGTAGCGTATCTGGTATAAAGCTACGTGTGCAGTCCAGACCTTACATATTATAGGTACAGTCATAATTATCATAATGTTATACAACGTGTAGAAGACTTAATTTTTGGTTATAGGGAGTTCCCTCCATACGTATTTTATGGACAGTTGTCCTAATCATATTATCCATTTCACAGCCTCAGAGATCTCATGCACAGTTCTTTCTTTCCAGCCAATCGCAGAGCGGTACCATGTTGGCGTATATCCCGCTAGTCGGGCTTCTGATAGTGTTCTCTGTACCTTTGGGGAGAATAATATGTCATATTTGCACAGGATGCCCCAATTCGTGTTAAATTGTCATGGCACTTTACATGTGCGTATACATACACTGTTCATATGGGAGATCTAATTGGTCTGCGTCCTCCACATTGTCAGTTGTGGGCAAGTTAGGGGCATACTACCTTAGTGTAACGTTTCCTTTTCCAGTAATAAAGCTTCCCTCAAAATATGCGTTGGTAATGGGACCAGTCTTTCTCCAGCATTATCCCAGGAGAAAGACCTCTGGTGCATATGGGACACATAATGAAAGAGGCCTGGTGAGGAAATCCGCAATACCGCCCCTATGGAACACATGACCAAATCATGTGCATAAAGCTGGCTTCAGGATGGTGCACCAGGACAGGCGGGTGGAACATACGCTACACATCTCTGCATGCGTACCGGGGTGAGGTATGCTTGATAGGAAATACTACACTTTGTCACACGATTATTGACGGAACGGGAAGCTGCGATGCGAGAAGAACATAAGACCAGGTGGCTCAGCTTTGGGTAGACCATCTGGCATCACCCCATGATATAAGTATTATAGTTGGGCAGCTATGTAACATAGAAAGAAACTCTGTAGTAGTGCTATGGGCTCTGTAGGGCTGCACGCTCATTTCGATTTAGTGTTTTTCGGTACTGCTGCAGTCAGTATGTATAAGCAATTCGGTAAAATATCATTTTCACCAGGTTTGTATAACCAACAATCTCTATGCTTCACGGAGGGAGGGAGAGGTGTAGAGAGAAATAGAATCATACACATCAGTGTATAGGCCGATTATGTCCTTCGCCTTCGTTGGCCATCCCTGTGTATTCAGCATCTGCCCTGAGCCTTGTAGCGAGGGCTTCTATAGCAAGTGCAACAAAAGGGGGGATAGGGGGCATCCCAGATGTCTTCCTCTATAAGGGAAATTCTTGGGAAAGTGCGGCATTTATCAGTTTTTTTATCTTCGGGGATCTGTATAAAAGTAGATAAATACATTTGCAAAAGTTGGGACCAAGTTATTACTAGTTACAAACAGACCTCTGGATATTGGTAATTTATTGTACTTTAGTCCTAGGCTACAATAAACAGCTATAACAGTTACCAAATGTGTCTGTAATGAAGATTTAGTGTTAATCCTGGTTCTTATGACAATCCAACATTTTTAAAATCCAATTGTCACAGAGACCAAAAAAGTTCTGGCTGGGATTACAATGATAAAATATACAGTTCCGACTTACATGCAAACTCAACTTAAGAAAAAACCTACAGACCCTATCTTGTATGTAACCCGGGGACTGCCTGTATGTATAATCTGCTCAGCTCCTCCTGCTCTATGACATTCTGCCCGCAGATAGGACACTATGTACAATCTGCTCAGCATCTACTATACAATAACAATCTTGTCAGCTCCTCCTGCTCTATGACATTCTGCCCGCAGATGGGACACTATGTACAATCTGCTCAGCATCTACTATACAATAACAATCTTGTTAGCTCCTCCTTTAATGAATCTGATTTTGTTATTTTCAATTCTTACTATATTAATAATTGTATTAATTAATAATTTTTCTTATTTTATCATTGGTGACGGTCTTATTGCAAATCTTACCAATGGTGTCTTATTGCTATTCTCATTGTAGATGGTGGACCCAACCTTGGCAGAAATGGGGAAGAATCTTAATGAAGCAATGAAAATGCTGGAAGATGGACAGAAGTGGGTAAAACTTCTAGTTTTTAGGCCACTTTCAAGGAGCTAATACATTGTAGAACTGATCTGCGATAAATACACATGGATCCCTGAGATTTGCTAGAAATTTGCATGTGGCTACCATGACTTGGACACACTTTAAAAATGTAATTGAGCTGAATGATGCTGATTCTTTAGGGTTTCTTTAGAAAATCGGAGATAATTGATCTGTAAGAATCAGTGGCGGGTGGGGACATGCCACCAAATAGTCGTAATGAATTTTCAATGTATATGTAAGTTCCAGGAGGAATAATACAAATGACACAAGTCAAGGATGTTAGAAAAGATTTTCCAGCATTGATCAATCCTAGAGAATGCAAGTATTTACTAACACACAAACGTTTTCTAGGTTCTATCAAAGGGTCATCTTTTTTGCAGTGATTTTGAAGATGTATGTTTCTATGCATATTGTATGGGCTTCATGTGCTGATTCCTGTGCCCTGTGTACAGATGGCACTTTGCAAAGCCACACAAGTTCTTCTTAAGACTTCTGGGTCACCAAGGTCAAATGAGGGACCACACATCTGCAAACACTCTCGACCGTTTTTAGAGACGGAAAAGGAGATGTGCTGTAAGCTCTAAAAATATCACAATCTTTATTAGTAGTTAAAAGCATCTTAAAAACACAAAATATGTGTACATTACAAAACCAACCCCCAGCATGTGGCCTCCAGACTGCCATATTCTCATAATCTTACCATTGGGCAGTCATCTCGCAGTCCAGATTGGTAAAATACTGCTAAACAAATGTATTGTGCCTCTACCAGAATGACATTAATCCCTCTACCTGTTCCACAGGTTTCTCTTACTAACAGGATAATCACATTTCTGGTGCAGTAATTTAGGTCAGCTCTGATATTTGGAAAGCAAAAAGAACAAGCGTTTTTGGGTAAGGCTCAGTTTACACCTCAGATCGGACCTCTTTTGTTTTATTCCGTCACTAAAACGGACGTCTGGCAGATCTGTTAAAAAGTCCTTTGATTTCAATGGACTTTTAATGGCTTCTGGAAGCTGCAATGTAAATTTTTCCATCTTGGGTAACAGACACCAAAATAAACCATAAAAATGATATTGGGATGGATGGAGCCTTTAACACATCCCTTAGACTTCTGCTTTGGTGACCGATAATAATGGAGATCTGAACAAAGGTGTGAACTGGACCTCCTGAAAACTTGCCCCTTTCCAGTTTCCCCGATGTGTCTAATACTTTTATTATGTCACAAACAGATCAGCAGAAGATGAGAGGGAAACTAAGAAATACACAAGGAAAGACATACCCGGACCGCTTCAGGGAAGGTGGGTAGTGATTGCTAGCAGTGATGTCTGTATTACAGATATTGAAGTCCTAAAAACTAGTGCTTGTCATGAGTGTTTTCTCTCTGTGCCCATAGTCACTCCACTTTCCCTTTCTTTCCTGTTATATCTCACATCTGTTTCCTCCCTTTCCATCTAATATTAACTCCTAGTTGTCTCTTATAGATTTGCTCACATTTGAAAGATTTCTGTGTAGCAAAAATAAAAATGACAATTAAAAGTCTGTTCGAGGTCTGTGTCACAAATCATACTGTGACCTATGGTTAAGACCTACAAATATCATAGTTATATTGATATAAGATGGTAAAAAGACTTTGTTTCAGGCATTAAAATAATGTGTTTGCAATTGTGCGCCGGCGTATGATGACGCAGCCGGACACATTAAGAGGCTTTGGACTCTAAATGAATCCGGCGGGGCCCTGTGCAGCGTAAAATAAATGCAGACGGCAAACCTAGTAACCTACCTGGCCTATTTTGGTTACCCCCCAAAACCAACTGGGAGCTCTAGAGTCTCTCCCCTAATGTCAGGGGTATTGAAAGCCTGGAGCAAGTTTGCAGCTACTTCTAAAGTAACCAACATCCCCGGCCCACTTTCTCCTGCCAGGGAATTCCCAGGCCTCCCCCAAGTGCTCACATCCTCCCCACTCCTGGAGCCTATTGACGGGAAACCCCGAAAAATTGTCGACCTTATATCTGATACAGGAATACGCCCTCTCACTGATATTCTAGGTGAAAAGGGAAGTTACCCAGGGGCTTGGCTCCACTACCTCCAATTGAGGAGCTTTTTAGCTTCCCTGACCCCCACAGAGTGTTTTTTCAAGGACCTAACCACGTTCGGAACCTATGTTCTAAACAATCGTACTACCTCCCCCTATTGTCCTTTCCTTTCTTGCTGTTTATCTGATACCAATACCGAGGACCATCCCTACCATACATGTCGGCCTGGGAAAAGGAACTAGGGGAGAACTTTGCCAAGGAATCATGGGAGAAATCCCTAATCCTCACCCACAAAATGTCAGTTTCTGGTAAAATACAAGAAACGACTACAAGATCCTTACTCGCTGGTATAGAACCCCAGTTCGCCTCCACAACATGTTTCCATCTGCTTCGCCACTTGTTGGCGCTGCCTTTTCCGCTCTGGGAAGCTTGCACCACGTTTGTGGGATTGTAAGGTTGTGCCCTCCATCTGGTCTGCCGTCTGGGACCTCTATAGGATATTTGTGGACTTCTGGATCTCTCACCCGCAATGGCGCTACTCTCAATGCTACCAGGTCGCCTCGCGACATTAGAAAGGTATCTTAAGACATTTCTTGGTGGCCTTCAGGTTGGTGATCCCCAGACTATGGAAATCTACGCCCCCCCCCCCCCTACCCGCTTGATGTGGGTCGAGGAAGTAGATCGTATCTGCCGCTATGGAACAACTCCGCGTTCGGACGGAGACCCTATTTCTCACCTGGTCGAAATGGACCCATGGAGAACTCGGACTTATGCCATATGGCTTACAGGGGACCCTTGATAACTGAGGTATTTTTCCATTTCTCCATTTTCTCGATACACCTATATCTTTTTCAAAGATCCCACAGAGTCAGGGGGGGCCTCTCTCTCCCCCCTCCCCCTACTTTCCCTTCCTCCCCCCTACATTCTCCCCCTTAACCCCCTTTCCCCCAGTTTGTTCTTATCACTTGTTTTGGCAAAAGTTGCCTTGAGTGTCTGCATTTGCGTTATTTGCCATTACTCATGACTACATTATGGGGCTGCATCCCGATTACTTGGACCGCTATGTAGGTCTCCGGGTACTTGTACTTTGTTTTTACTGTTCATACTACTGTCATTTTTTCACAACTCTGTTTTTACTCAAAAAACTTTTATTGAACCATAAATGCAGACGGCAAATTTTCACATATGAAAATCCGCCAGCTGCAGCAAATGTGCAAGCGCGGAGACGGTAAAGCCCCACTTTCCGATGACCGTGCCCCCTCTTCACGCCACCCTGCCGTGAAGGTGGCGGATTGGGGAAAATAATCGCAGAAGCCCTAATAAATATCCCCCCATTGTATCATATTCTCTATAGCTTGGATACATGGAGATCTTCTATTATGTTGGTTGTCTTTTGATGTAACTGATATCTTATTGATGGACTGGTGCCCAATACTAATGTTGGATAGAGGTTGCACCAGTGCTATATAACAAACAGTCTGATTGTGGAGCAGCACAGCGAGTATAATGGATCAAGTCCTATGGTGGGTGCACGCCTCCAACAAACCCGATCCACCAGTTTGTAAGGTCAGATATAAAAAAAAAAATGCAATGAGGCAGCACTCCGGTAAGTATAAAGGTGATCTTTATTCACCCATGCTTGTAATGGCCTCTATGGATGAAACGTTGCACCTTATTTAACCATGGTGAGTAAAGATCACCTTAAACTTACCGGAGTGCTGCTTCATTGCAGTACTATATAACAGGTACTGTATTTGGTAAGCTTTTTCTATTTTTAAAGATATTTATTTCCTACTAGCCGACTTTTTAGGCTTTAATTGCAGCAAGAAAAGTAGGCAAGGACACTCGTATACAATCATTTACTGTCACTAATCATTTCCATCATCTAGGCTGCTGCTTTGAATGTGTGCGTAAAAATTGTACCTTGCTGAAATATCTAAGGAACAGGTTCAGGTAACCTGTTGCTTTAAGTGCTGCTGTGTAATCTGTTCTCTGTGGCCATTCAGACCAGAGGACATACTTATGAAATGTAAACCAGCTACTAAATGTTTACTTGCAAAAAGTCCTTTAAAAAAGCTATTTTAATTGGCAGCTGTAGGCAAGTTTGGTGTTAAACTTGTGACACCTTTACTATAGGATTTCATAAATAATGAACTTGGAGGTTCTTAAATGGAATTTCCAAAAAGACAAAAAAAATCTATAAATAAACCAGAATGTCAGAATAACACATTTATTCACTGGTTATAAATTCTCTTTGTCTCTATTAGTACTACAGATGTACGTTTTGGTTGCATTGGCATACGACGTAAACATCAGTCCTATGGTTCGGCAGGCCTTCCTGTCCAGGTCAGATTTCTCTAGGTGAGGAAGGCAGATCTCCTGAATTCAGGAGCGTAATAAAGGGGAGAAGCTCTACCTTTCTAGCAGTAATTAGAGTAGACAGATAAGTATTTGTCCCCAGATCTCATTACTGTAAGGTGGGGGTACCCCATCCCCAATCCTGCACTTTAAAGTGGTTGGAATTATGGAGAAACAGCTGGACTTCATGTACATTCCTATAATGTTTAGGCAGTAAATCCTGATGGGACATATTGGTGCAGGCTGTAGTTCCCATAATCCCAGCATGACTACTGACTGGAACAACTTAGTAATTATGGGTGTGAAGGGGCAACCCCTCTGTACGTGGCAAAGAAAAGAAAACAAATTCAGACTTTTTTTGATCCGTTCCTCCTGTAGGATTATACATTGGAAAAATTTAAGGGGCTCTGTGCAGTGCTCACTGCAGAGGTGGGTATGTTCCGGAGATCTGATGATCACACATTGGGATTTGATCAACATTGATATCTTTTTGTTAAGCAGGCAGGTCTCTTAAAAGTGAATTTTATATCCAGGTTCTGCGCTCTGTGAAATCTTTTAGCCTAAGAGCTTTCTGCTCTGTTCATTGTTCTGCTACACTGCCCTTTATTTCTACTATGGAGTCAAAGCTTCTGGCTAATACTACAAGCAAGTCACTTCATAGCAGAGTGGGCGGGCTGTGACGCAGCAACCCATGCAAGAGCAGAAAACTCCTTCAGGCTAAGATTTCACAGAGCTGCAGACTCTAAATTAAAAATTTACTTTTTACAGCCCTACTTCTACTAAGACAGTCATCAATGCATGTGTCACACAGACCAGGGCCAATAACTATCTACCACTGTATTGGTCAAGACTCGGACAATTCCCTTCAACACACCTTGTCACCTTGTCCATGAGGATACTGAAGTAGATTTAAAGAACTGTGAAGTTTATAAAACACGCTGACTCCTATGCTTATTGTGTTCCTGACAACAAGACCTGGAGGGGAAACAAAAGCGGGGCATAGGAGATGGATCACTGTTCTCCAGTGTTTCGATTATTAGAAAGTCGGGATCAGAAAGCATGTATTTCCATATGGGACCTGCCCTGTGTTATTGTGGCAGAAGTGTGGCGGGTTTATATCTAGGGTGAAAGCTGTGACTTAACCAATGCAGGTTCTGCTCTTGGTGTAATATTGGACTTTGATGTGTAGTGTTTGTATGCAGCTAAGGCCAATCATCTGTCCCTGGATTAGGTGCTACTACATCTCTACACTGGTCACAGCTATGACACACTAAAATACCCTAAAAAAACAAAAAAAGTGATATGTTGTATTAATTTATTTTTAAAGGAAACCAAATATGTAAAATGCACAAAAAAATATAACAAAAAAAATCTTTAATTCCTGTATATTCCGCTATATTGAAAGAACTCTATCATCAGTCGAACCTACATAAACCAGGGAAAAACTTACTCCTAGATTCCAGGCACTGTGTGTATCTCTCTTCTTATATTTTTTATCCATGGCCTCCTAACTTTTAAAATCAACTTTGAAGGTTATGTAGTGTGTGGGTGTTATCAAGCCCAATCTGGCTCTGTCTTCACAGGTGTTACACTGTGCAGGAAGACACCCACCCACCAATGTGTGAGATAATCCAGACCGGGGAAGGGCAAAACCTGTGAATCTGCATCACATAGGGGCTCTGATAAACCCCAGAGCCCTTCAGGTCTCATTAGCATATTAATAAAAGAGGAATTTAGAGGAATTGGGCCACAGATAACAGATATAAGATTACAAAAAGTCACGTTGCCTGGATCATCAGTAGTGATGGATTGTTGTGGGAAATTTCCAGAATTTAGACTTTGTCAAATGATCCCACTTTAACGCATCACTCCTACATCTCAATCGTTACTGTCTGTTTGACCAACAAGGCAGCAGGAGACCCTCCTGCATTGCTAAAAAATGTTGACAGGCTCCGCCCTATGCAACCCACCCCTCACCAACCAGCAAGTACCAGATTGAAACTTTCGGAGGGAGTATTGTATTACTTAGGATTATGCAATAGTTACCGTTACTTGTGTTGTTGAAGTCCACAAGACGTGAATAACGCACTTATGCCAGGATGTACACTGGAAACTTTGTGAACTGAAAGGCACTGCTATCTGAATCACTTCACTGACCCAACACACGCCCCCTCTGCTGTGAGCGTTGGTAGCTTTTTATTAGATATTACGTACAGCAGAGGGGAATTGCATGAGCAGTGTAATGCAGAGATCAAAGAGCACACAGTGTGGGACACTCCAGTGCCCCCATCAAACTACAAATCTGGAATACACATTTATTTTCAAAGATCCTGGCTGCTGTTCTAACCACACACTCAAAGCTATTGGTTTCACCAGATCTCCAGGGCTAATACTAACACTGTCTGCAGCTTTTATAGGTCTAAATGCTAGTAGACTGCCTCTTGAACATATCTGGAATTGTTAAGTGGAAAAAAATGTTTACACTATGTTTTGGTTTTATGAGCTACAAGCATCGGTCGCACGTTGGCCCCTCCCACAGTGTTCTTCATTATAATTGATTGTTTCAGGGTGGTTCGAACATGGTGAGCATATCCTCCCGCTGGTTGCAGACCCTCTATGAATGAGAAAGAGGAGGAGTCTCAGGCTTTTCGGTTAATTGTAACGATTAGATCAATGATTGGGTTAGTGGGGATACCTGATCTTGCAAATTAATTTGTGTGGCCATTCAGAAAAAGTATTTTGCCCAGGTAATACTGAAGGGCTGGATAAATACAGAGGAGCACACATGGGACATGGGATTTCTTTGTGCATAGTTAGTTCTACAAAGTTCTTGATTTAAAAAAAATAATTAATGAAATTTCACATTCCCACTTTTACTAAAAATGTTTTAAGAGTCGGACTTCTGATGCAATTTCAAACCACTTCTACTTTGAGACACCCATACATGGCACACATCTTCCCAATTAATCAGATGGGGAGCTTATATGTAACAATGTCACCTATAATGTGGAGAGACAAGGTCTTGGTCTGCGTCGGAGAATATTTGAATTGTATTGGACTGCCATCATCTAGGAGATGTCTCTTTTTTGCGTGTCCTTTCTCTATTCCAAACCAATGGAACATGTATGCTTTTGTTTTAATTGCCTAATAAAAAAGAATCACATTTAAAAAAAAAAAAAAAACTATAAAAAGATTGTCTGACTATTAATTGGTCGTTCCTATCGTTTGTGTAATACTTACAAAGGTTGGCACTTGATGAGGCACACTCATCGTTATTTCCCAACCATAGGGACTCTATTCAACCTAATAGCAGCGCCGAGAAGAGGAGGAGGTTGAGAATCTTTCTCTCGGTACGAACGGTACCGTACCGTCCCGTAGCGGGTGCGTCCTTGCCGTCTATGGGGTAATATAACAACGTAGTCACGTCAGCTCATGATATGCGGGCCCAAAGTCTGCCATAACGGCAGTTGTGAATGTAGCCTTATCGTATTCAATGATGATAATGACACTGAGGAAATATCCACTAAGGCAGCAGCGTCGTACGTCCTGTCAGTTCTCCCAGCAGAGGATGGCTTTTCCCTAAGAACGCTAAAGCAAAAGCCAATGCACACCGAAACTTGGGAGGAGAGATAGTATTGGTTATATTAAAGAGCTTAAGGTGTCCACTAGACATTTAGGAGATTAATCGAGTGTTTTGGGTAAATAAGGAGGTCCTAACAGCCTGTTGATGTAACCGACCACCGTCAGAACAAACAACCAGGCAGGGGAAGGCAGGATTGTATCATACTCTTTTCCACAAGAGCATCGGTGGATGTATAAATCCTCGATCCTCCCCACTCCTAGAACCTATTGATGGGAAACCCCGAAAAATTGACGACCTTATCTATGATACAGGAATACGCCCCCTCACTGATATTTTAGGTGACAAGGGAAGCTACCCAGGGGCTTGGTTCCACTACCTCCAATTGAGGAGCTTTTTAGCTTCCCTGACCCCCACAGAGTGTTTTTACAAGGACCTAACCACGTTTGAGAGCCTATGTTCTAAACAAATTGTACCTTCGCATGGTGTGTCTTTCCTATATAGGCTTTTATCTGATACCAATACCGAGGACCATCTCCTGCCGTACATGTCGGCTTGGGAAAAGGAACTAGGGGAGAACTTTGCCAAGGAATCATGGGAGAAATCCCTAATCCTCACCCACAAAATGTCAGTTTCTGGTAAAATACAATAAACGAACTACAAGATCCTTACTTGTTGGTATAGAACCCCAGTTCGCCTCCACAACATGTTTCCATCTGCTTCGCCAACTTGTTGTCGCTGCCTCTCCGCTCTGGGAACTATGCACCACGTTTGGTGGGATTGTAAGGTTGTGGCCTCCATCTGGTCTGCCGTCTGGGACCTCTATAAGGATATTTGTGTAGCTTCTGGGGATCTCTCACCTGCAATGGCGCTACTCTCAATGCTACCAGGTCGCTTCCGCGACATTAAGAAAGGTATTTTAAGACATTTTTTGGTGGCCTTCAGGCTGGTGATCCCCAGACTTTGGAAATCAACGACCCCCCCTACCCGTTTGATGTGGGTCGAGGAACTAGATCGTATCTGCCGCATGGAACAGCTCCGTGTGTCTGACGGCAACCGGATGGAGACCTACTTCTCCACCTGGTCGAAATGGACCCAGTGGAGAAATTCGGACTTATTTGCCGTATGGCTTACGGGTGACTCTTGATAACTGAGGTATTTTCCATTTTCTCGATACACCTATATCTTTTTCAAAGATCCCGCAGAGTCAGGGGGCCTCTCTCTCCCCCCCCCCCCCACTTTCCCTTTCTCCCCCCGCCATCCTCCCCCTTAACCCCTTTCCCCCACTTTGTTCTTATTACTTATTTTTGAAAAAAGGTGCCTTGAGTGTCTGCCTTTGCGTTATTTACCATTTCTCATGACTACACTATGGGGCTGCGCCCCGAATACTTTGACCGCTATGTAGGTCTCTGGGTACTTGCACTTTGTTTTTACTGTTCATACTACTGTCATTTTTTTATAACTCAGTTTTTCTCAATAAAACTTTTTATTGAACCATAAAAATATTTCAATATCAATTATGAATTTAACTTACATTAACCCCTTCCCGACATTTGACGTACTATTACTGCATGGCGGGAGGTGCGTTCCCGCAAAATGCAGTAATAGTACGTCATGCTTCTGGCGGAAAGCAGCCCAGCTATACCCAAGCGAGTGCCCTTAATAAGAACCCCAAAGAAGTCTGCAGAGGAGCTGCCACTGGAGGAAAGTAACAAAGATCAAAAGAGCGTCAGCTACACCCAGACGCATCATCCTTCAAAGGCCGCAGAGAAGTCTACAGAGGAGCTGCACTAGAAGAAAGTAACAAAGGATCAATAGGGCCGACAACTACACCCAGGCGCATCATCCTTCAAAAGGTCCAGAGAGTAGCTACAGAGGAGCTGCCACTGGAGGATGGTAACAAAGGGTCTAAAGAGCAGACTGCTTACAAACCAACCAAGCGTGATCGCCCATAAAAAGACCCCAAAGATCTACAGAGGAGCTGACACTGGAGGAAAGTAACAAAGGATCAAAAGAGCCGTCAGTCTACAACCAAGATGCATCATCCTCAAAAGGCGCAGAGAAGTCTAAGAGAGCTCCACTAGAAGAAAGTAACAAAGGATCAATAAGCCGACAACTACACCACCAGGCGCATCATCCCAAAAGGTCCAGAGGATCTACAGAGGACTGCCACTGGAGGATGTGTAACAAAGGGTCTAAAGAGCAGACTGCTACACACACCCAAGCGAGCGCCCATAAAAAACCCCAAAAGAAGTCTACAGAGGAGCTGACACTGGAGGAAAGTAACAAAGGATCAAAAGAGTCAGTCACACCCAGATGCCATCCTTCAAAAGGCCGCAGAGAAGTCTCAGAGGAGCTGCCACTAGAAGAAAGTAACAAAGGATCAATGAGCCGACACACCTAACCCGGCGCATCATCCTTCAAAAGGTCCCAGAGGAGTCTACAGAGGAGCTGCCACTGGAGGATGGTAACAAAGGGTCTAAGAGCAGACTGCTACACCCAAGCGGAGCGCCCATAAAAAAACCCCAAAGAAGTCTACAAGAGAGCTGACACTGAAGGAAGTAAACAAGGGTCTAAAGAGCAGACAGCTACACCCAAGCGGAGCACCCTAATAGACCCCAAAGAAGTCCACAGAGGAGCTGCCACTGGAGGAAAAAGAGCAGGTTGCTGCACCCCAAGTTCAACACTCTGAAAAGACCCCAAAGTATGCCCATAAAGAGCTTCCCTGGAAAAATGGCAAAGCATCTCAGAGAGCCAGCAACAACCCCCAAGCGCAGCGTCCCCAAAAAGCATTTCCAACCGAGGACAAGAGCGAGCAGTCCTACAGAAGAAAATCGTCACAGACCCTGAGAAGCGGAGCCTCCCAGGCCAAGCGCCCGCACTGTAGAAAAGACTCCCAAAAAACCCTCAAACAAACCTGCAGCGAAACTCACAATCAGCCAGAAAAGCCCCTCAGACCCCAAACTGAGGCCTAGAAAGAAATTGAATCCGCCAAAGTCTCATAATACTAGATATCTCAAAATGACTGGGTTCATCCACATTAAAACATTTCCCAGATCTTTCTTTAATGAGCGTTGTGTCTAAAGTTAAGTATTTTCTATCTATAAACCGTTTTATCTGTTAAATGATTAAATAGATTTTCCTAATCTTATTTCTAATAGCAGTTCCAAAAAACCCGTCTCTGTGTACAGTCCAGGGCTTGTTGGTGTTCAGAACTAATAAGAACCCCTCATTTAGATCTTCTCAGGTAATTGGGGTTCAGAGGTGGTAACTGTTCTATGCCGCAGGCAAAGTCAGCAGCGATTGCCGGCTTGCCATGTATCTTGGGGAGGGCTTTTTGAAGAGCCACTGCCTACTGCTGCCCTGAACTGCCCCTGGCTAAGTTGCAGTGCACATCATTAATGATCCTGAAATACTCAACAAGGATTTCAGCAGTTCTTCTAGTCACATATGATGGTCATTTATGGTTTTTAATTCAGCTCCGTCCATGTAATAGGCATTTCGTGATCATTGGACCTTTGAGTCCTAGGTCTTGAAGAATAGCTGTCCTACTTGAAGGGAAGCTGCCAGGGCAATTCAAGACTCTAAACAACCTACAGATCCCTATGGGACTTGTAACTTAGTGACCCTAATCATTTATATTCAAATCCAATTGAAAAATTAACTTTTGCCCCCTTGAATGTGGCACAATCGCTCCACCATATACAACAAGAAGCAAGCGTTTCACTGCTGTTTGGCGCAGATAGCCTTTGTGTTTTTGTCACCCAAATTGAAAGTGTTGCAAATGCTTCTGTTCGTAAAATGATTAAATTGATTAAAGATCAGAGGACCTATCAATTTTTCTTTTGCATAAGTGCCTGGAAATGCTGTTTACTTGGTGATATACAATTGTAGCTGTGACATCAACTGCTGTAACTAACTTCATCACTATAAAAGCCCTTAAAGGACTCTTGTAACATCACACTAGCACACAGTAGTAGAAATTGAATAAAAAATGTTTTACATTATGCAGCTCTTAATTAAACTGCTTATACCATTGGTCAAACTCTGATTGGTGGACAGAAAGGGTAAATCAACTAACGTTTAGACCATGTAGAGCTTCATACGTGTTATATATAGGCCTGGAAATATGTGTCTCTTACCTCTGTGTGTGTTGGTTCAACAGAACTGCTAAAAAATTTTTATATTTTACAATTGTATCTGGACTTGACACTACTGTATCTCTCTTGGATATAGCAGTCTGAACAGGGCGTAACTACGGCATAGCAAACTGCTATGGGGCTCATAGTGTCGGGGGGGGGGGGGGGCATATACTGCAGTTATTGGAGGTTGTATATTCCGGATAGTGTTGTGTGCGTATATCTGTATATATATTGTATTTGCTGTATGTAAATATTGTGGCATTTACTGTGTTGTTACAACGTGTATTTGTGTATATGCTGTGTGAGGTACAAATTGTATATTTTAAGGGGAAATGGTCTCCATTCAGAGGTCTGCTTTTGGGGCCCTGTCTCCCTAGTTACGCTCCTGAGTTTGAATGCTGGAATCAAGAACATAGTAGTGTGAGGAGATTGCTCCACGTCCAGCTACAATCCTGGAATAAATGCATTCTCACAGTCTGCTGCTAATTACACAAATGTATTGTTACACACTCCAGGGCCAATACCTTACACTTTCTGCAGCTTTACACCAATCAAAACCTGTTATAATTGCTACATATTCACACTTGGTGCTCAGTGTGGCCACAGAGGCACTTTTTGGACATTTTGGGTTTTTTCTTGAATTTTTACAGACCTGACACAGATCAATCTTGTATGGTCATCCTGTACTCTAGCTGGCTGGATTCCTGTTGAATTGGCAATACACACATTGTGGCATGCAAAGTTTGTGCAAAAGACGCCCCATGACAAATGACTCTTTAAAGATAGAAACAGGCCTGAGCTTTCTGTTGATGCAAGAGAATGAAAATACAATGGTACCTTGATTCTGTAATGAAATCTATAGCTGCTGTGATCCGCGAAAGCTGCTTATTTACTCAGCTGTTTCTTTATATTCATTGTAGACAAATACATAGAGGCAGCTGCTGTATCTCCCACTATCTAATGTGCTTATTGTGGGTATAAAAGTCTATTGAGTATCCTATAACAACTTATCTCTTCATATTTTTTTTTTTTTTTTTTAGATATAGAATATAATATCTAGGTATAACTATAGTGCGTCATTGCATTCGGCCTCCTTTGTGACAAAATTGTTTAATAAAAGCCTAATAAAGGGAAATGATAGCCCTAATATTGTATGTACGGCATAAAAAAAACTTGCATCATTTACCACCAAAATTATTTTCTCAATCTGCTCCGTATCTCTTAATACAGAACACTATGTATAACCACCCTCATCTAACCGTGGCTCTAAACACGCCAGCAGATGGGAACTGTCCTATCAACATCATAGGACACTATGGAGAAATTATTTGGGACATTGGGCACAATTCGGGCTGATTTGCACTCGAAAAAAAATTACTTGTGTGTTAATTATAAAGGTCTTTTGACACTTTTCCAAGTAGTCTGACTAAGGGGGTATGACCTCTAAATGGAAGACATACAGTTTTAGACTTGGTAAAAAAAAAAAAAAGACGGGTAACCTGAATTTATCATCACAGGAATAAATCTGGCACAGCAAAAGACAAGTGTTTTTTTTTTGTTTTTTTTTAAGCTATAGACTGGTGGAACCTGATACACATTGTTAAATGTGCATGTTTTTAATCTGCTCTATACAGCTCCTGCTCTATAACATGCTTTCTGCCAGATCAGGACACTACAAATGAAACACCTCCTTCCTGCGCTTAAAAAACATTAAGTACAATCTGCTCAGCTTCTCACTGCTCTATAATTGCTCCTGCAGTTGACAGTCTGCAACATCTGCTTAACTACCATTGCTCTATAATATGCTGGTTGTCAGATAAAATGTGATTTTGCATGTCTGATAACCATGCATAGTTTTAGTGAAAATACAAAATGAATGACCCAGAAAATTAATTCTATAACACATTTATGTGACTGTATATTATGTTTTATGAAAAAACACTCCCCTTAATGCCCTTGGATAATCCTGGAATAAAAATGATCTCCACAAAGCTATTGAAATGTAAATTATTTACAGATGGCACAATAACACATTAATTTCAATGGACCCATGTACATGGATGGGTGTGTGGAAACTTGTAAGAAAACACAGACAGCTCTTATTCCTGTCCGCGCCGTTCCCATTGAAGTCTATAGGAATGTGTAAAATACAGACACCACGTGGGTGGACATACAGGTGTTGGTATGAAGATCGTTGCTATATAAAACAATCATGTGATCCCCTACAGAGGTTGGGGACAGCTAGTAACATAACATTCTGTTTTTTATTAATTACTTTTCAAACCTCAAATGGATGACACGTTGGGCTGTTTTTGTGAACATACCAGCCAGTAACACCGAATTACATCATGATAAACAGTGGAAAATCAGGTGTTCCCTCACACTGTGGCTCTGCACCAGATAACTACATGTAAACCGCTATTGTAACTTGTAATGAGAAACTGGATCACCATAAAAAGTCCAGTTGATCTTGGAATCTTCGTTAAAATTCTGATTCATGTATAAGTCGTTCGTAATTTCAAAACGAACAAATAAAAACACCATTCAGACATCTATGCCAGACGATAGTCCCCCCTTAATCTTCCACACTCTATTAGATCATCAACCATCAGTGTGTTTCTTAAGGGGATTGGGCCACTTTTCAATAATGTCTTCCATTAAACATCAAATGTACCTTTGCTAACTTAAGAGCTTCAGCCTTTCTCTGTTCTCACCATGCTGCCATCTGCAATATATAAAAAGCTTCCTCTCTCACTACTCTAGGCCTTCCTTATGACGTGTCCGACTCACGACAGAGATGGGCAGAGGAAGGGGTATATGAGAAGCATGAGTTGATCACTCCTGCTGCACTCCCTCTATTCATCAGAGCTCAAACATGCAACAAGAATCACAAGACACAAAAATTAAGTAGCAGAAAGGCTTGGTCCTTGATGAACCATTCAAGGATTATCCACAAGGCACAAAGGCACATGGGCAACTTGTATGTTAAAGAGTGGCCAACCCATTCAACTATAAAAAAACTTCAACAAGAAATAAAAAGTGGCATAGCTTTAGATTGTATAATAAAAATTGACCACTTTATTCTACTACAATTTCCAAGTTATTTTCACATATCATAAAATCCTCCATGCAGCACGCTAGCCATAACAAGCCCTTATAACCAAAATCGAACATAAGGTTACAAAAAAGATCACTGATCCGTTGTTTGCAGCCTAACAACAGCACAAGTTTCTTGTACGACAGTCTATGTTGCCGCTACTAGCATCAATGTGACACTGTATATATATATGTGTGTGTGTGTGTGGTGCCAAAATCCGAATTAGTACCAAAAATCAGGCAACTGGAGTGGTGTTATGATTATGGTTTCTTGTATCATTCTTCATAAATCTGTACTAAGATCATATATATGAGCAAAACACAGGCAAATGTCACACAATAATAATCCATGTGTTATTTTCTCCCATTGTGTCATGTACAACAAGACCTAGTCCATGATGTATGATAATACACATTTGTATAAGCCTTCTGCATTGGGGAAAGGTGTTGAATTACTAGAGGCAGGTGGACAGAGCTCATCCTCAGCAGACCCTCCTACAAACGGCAGACCGGGTGCAGGTCTGGAAAATTACAATATATTATCTTGTGTAGCCGTCCAGAGCACCAGGATCCACTCCCTAGGAGAAACAGGAAGCTGCGCGGAAGTATCTGTGCTGTATTACAATAAGGTAACGTATAGGAACATACACAATCTACAAGCACTGATACATTTGTATTGTTATCAGAATTCTGTTTGACTTTAGTAAAATGTTTTAATAAGAAGTTTTGATCTGTGTTGCAAAGTAGGGGCCCACATTTTTCCAACTTCCCCAAAACAAAATATTCTGAACAGTCAAATTATTCTATACAATGGGGAAGCCACAGCACCATGAGTTAAATTCCAGAAATCCGTATGTGCTGTACATTGAATGTACTTGATTTGGGTTTGAGCACCTGAACCTCCAGCTGTGGCCCCGACTTATAATAATTCCTTTCTTTATATGGTGCACACAGATTACGTAACGCTGCACAGCAGCTTTGCCAAATTGGTCCCTGTCCCCCAATGGGGCTCAACATCCTAATCAACCTACCAGTATGTTTTGGAGTGTGGGAGGAAACTAGAGGACCAGAGAAACCCACGCAAACACGGAGAGAAGTCACGTCTCCACACCATCTAATAGAGACTTCCGATTGGTCTTTCTCTTTTCTTTACTGAATTCTTACCATTATTTATCTATATCATAAAGTATCTATCAATGTTATAGCTATGTAGACCTATCTTTCATCACCTTAAGTTGCCCCAGACATGTTTTATCTGTATGTTCCATAGCTTCACATATCATTGTCATTTGTAGTCTTTTGTTCTATTCACAGACATAAAACAAATGGCATTTGTACAGCATATGGAATTGTACATTGGGAGTCCATTTATCTATATACTCGAATTTGCACTTTTTTTTAGGGCTTTTTAATTTAATCTTTTTCAAGACATCAACATTCTGGATTCCTAAATAAGGCAGAGACAGCACAGGAAAACTCACGAGTGGCAAAAAAAAATAAAAGAATTTTGACAAAAATGCCCCCCCCCCCCCCCCCCCCCCCCCAAAAAAAAATCCCTTCCCCCCATCAATTGAATTTTTCTTCATGATTTCTGTTCTTGCTCAGACTTGCATTAGTATATACGGTCTCATCAACAAACAGGCAAATTTAACATAAGGGTGGATCTTACCCCAATTTTTATTTTAGATTGTCTAAAAGGTACTTTAGACGTTCTTTGCAGCTCAGATCTTTTGCATTGCTTAGAGAGCTTGATAAACTATGGCATAATGAGTTCTTTAAGTCTGTAGTAGATATGTGACAATTTACTTAAAAAGTCACACAGAAGTAGCAGCATTTTTGCTATAGCTCCAAAAAACACAGATGTGTAACCATCTATCTCATCCACAGTACGAGCTAATAGAAACTGAAAAATACACAGTAATTGGCCAGTTGTGCTCAATATCAACAATTCCAGATCTAACACAATATTTTCTGTTGCTTCTAGATTCATTATTTTGGCAACCATTCGGATGCCTCCTATTTCTACAATATCTATCACTAGATTATCCTGAATAACACCACCAACCCTTGCATAGGATACGAAATGTCCCTCTGGAGATCCTCTTAATGTGAAATCTCCCGCATACTAATGTCAAAATGAGCAGGAAAGAGTCTATTTTGCCTCAGATGAGTCAAGTTAGAGCACCAGGGGGTAGTTGTCACTACGGACTATGGTCCTATAGTACCTATAAATATGCATTTGGTGTCAAATTGAAGGAAATCTACCATCAAAATCAAGCATGTTAATCGGGAGACACTTAAAGGGTTGTCTAGCTTTGATAAAAGTTTAGAGTTTCCTGCACCGTGTAACAGCCTGTGAACCTGTGCATCAGAGAGAGCTCCTGGAACCCCCTCAGAAGCCCTTCTGACCATTAAGCATAATTTTACAAGTTTATTTTAGAAGGAAGGAGGCCCTGAATAACAAATATAAAAAGATTACAACGGTCACAATGCCCGCATCTGTGAGTAATAATCCCTAATTTTTCCATGGGGATTGTTGATAGCATTTCCTTTCAAGATAAGAACCTCATATTTTTATTGTGAACCGGAGTCACAGACAAGATTAAAAAATGCCATAATTTGATTTTTTGTCTGAAATTCACATGTATCAACTGTCTAAATCTCAGCTTCGTGTAGATCATAGATCCAAAAGCCTGAAAAGATCTGAAAGATGTGATTCTTATCTTTTATATGGCTCCAAAGCATGTTACCACCGTTGCCGTAGACCAAAGCTTCTTATGAAGTGACACTTTCCCGTAGCCCTTTAATGGAACCTGTCAACTGTGATCTTCTTTTAATAAAGACAGGTTGCCAAAAGTCCCTTACAGTGCATGCAAATTCATTTTCTTTTTTTTTTTTCCCTGCCTTCCTCTCAAGCATTTGCATTATAATATAATGTGTGGTTATATACTTACCTTGACTCCTGAACAGAATCCTGTGTAGTCCTACGGAGTGGGGCTTTGGTTTGGATGCATTTCAAAAAACAACATGTGACTTTGTCTGTGCTGCAGACTCTCTCAGCTCTCATTTCTCCACCTCCCATCAGTGGTTGAGGATCTCCGCACAAAAGTATGGGGGGCCAAGTGCTGAGGCAGTCTGAGGCTATCACAAATGTTTTTTTTTAATGAATCCAAACAAAGCCCAACCCCTGGGACTACACCAGAGTATTCTGTCAGTGGTGAAAGGTAAGTTATAACACACTGCAGTGTAATTGGCGTTCTGTAGCCTGTCTTTAGTGAAATGAGGTCCCTGTGACAGGGTTTCCCTTTAAACTTAACTCATGTCAGGTAAAATCTGACTATTCTCTGCTCATTTTTAAGGCTTGAGCAGATTTCCAGGTTAATGAGTTTCACATAAAAGAGGGAATTTTAGAAAGGAAATGTCATATCCCTCCCCAAGGGGTTGTTTAAAACTATGTGAATGTAAAGACACAGAGAACCGCTGTCTGAATTGTATTTTTTACTGTCCCTTAATTTATGAAGCGCTAAGCAGGTGAGAGATATAAAAAAAATTCTGCTATGCTCAAAAATTGATGGTGTTCTATAGTTGAAGTAGGTTCCATAGAAAGAACAACCATGTACTGAAGTGGAAAAATACAGTTGATTATAGAGATTGTATTACTATGTTTGTATTCATCATCTGTTCTGCCCATTCTCCCTTCCCTTTGGCAGCCACATTGCCCAGGCTACTAGTCCTGCTTATCAAACACTTGCGAGAAAAGAAGAAAAAAAAAAAAACAGAGGAGAAATCACTGAAGGGCTATAATTCATTACCCACGTGAACATATATGGGGTCCTATATGTTACCAAAAGATAAATGGTCGTTTACCACAAACCCATCAATCTACTTTCTTTTGGGGGAATGTTTTCCTCATAGGAATCCTTTAAACCACTTTTCTACTTCACCAAATACGATTGTGCCATATAACGCTTTGGGACTCCGTTTTTCCTTTCAATTGTGATAATATTCGTGGTAACTGGGGCTTGTCTGTCGGCTACCCATCATCGCTGAATCATACGCTGATTGAGACGGAAAGATCCTGCAACATGGACTGTATAAGGGTTAGGGATCTTCCCTTATGAATAATTTAGGTTCATTGAGATTTAGGAATGTTCTAATCTTGCATTGTTATTATTTTTCTCTCTGTAAAAGTCCATTAGTATCAAACCAATAAAATAAATGTTAAACTTGTATACTCATCCATTCATAATCGGATGTATGATTTAAATACAAGACCCAAGAATGCTTGCCGCCCTCAATTACCCCATCTCCTTCAGTGTGATGGTCCCCTCCTGGTGTGGTGCACAACCCCTGCTCAACGGCTGCATGCACTGGGCCCACATTGAAAATTTAGGTTTGACACCCCTGCAATAAGTATAAATGGGTTTGTTGCCAAGTCTCAAAGTAATGAAGATGTTCGAAGGTGTGTTTTTAAATAATTAGATACACTGAACACATCTTCTTTGCACAAACTGTCTACAAAATCGTGAGTCCATATAAGATCTGCTGAGTCCCTTCTGTTCATAACAACGCTGGCTCACAAATACTATACGTTCCCCATGTTCCCCCATACGGTTTGTGGAATATAGCCTAAGACTGTGCTGTGGGACTTTAGACCAGGTATTATTTTGGTCTAGTTCATGCCAGAATTTTGTTGCACACTATATTCTGCACATCCCAACTACATTATTGTGCGCCTGCGCTATGACACACCCTCTTTTGCTCAACCACGGCTTTTTTTCCAGAAAACCTTAAACTTGTCCACAAATATGCGCTCTTTATTTTAAGTGTAAATGACACCAGAATTCTGACAGGGGACAGGACTGCAGCAGGACATTCCTCCGGCTCTATAACATGCTGTCTGCAGTGGAACTCTATATACAAATCAGATCAGCACCTCCGCTCTATAACATGCTGCCCTGCAGATAGGACTCCATATACAAATCAATCAGCACCTCCTCTTCTCTATAAAACATTCTGCCTGCAGATAGACTCCATATACAATCAATCATCACGTCAAAAGCTCTCTAACCTGCTGCCTACAGATGGACTCCCCATATACAACAGATCAGCAACCTCCTGCTCTATACCATGCCTGCCTGCAGATCGGACACTATCGTATATACAATCAAATCAGCTCCTCCTGCTCTATAACATTGCTCCTTCAGATAGGACATATCTAAAAGCGACTTCCAATGAAATATCCCTTAGGTTAGGGTACGGTCATAACAATGTAATTGGAAGCAGCTACCAAAGCCAAAGCGTCTACATTAATATATAACGACTGTATCATATCGCCATGAACTTGCTTTCTTTCGGTAACAAGCGTTCCCCTTGTGACTTCTCTACCGAGGATTAGAGCTGTACTCTCAATATGCCGCCTCCCCCGCATCCGCGGCGCCCCACTTCCTGTTCGGGATGACGTACTGCCTGTTCTTGCTTTTCCTCTGCGTGTGGCAATTGAGCCGTTGTCCCGCTCTGGCTAACCTCCGCTGCTTCAGTAGTTCGCGGCCACCCTCTACAACATCAACTACTACTCTGTCCGACCGGGACTGTCACTGCCTCTCTGATTTATTGTCCGCTCAGCGCAGCCAGGAAGGGGTTAATAGCGCCAGGTTTATATGTTAAAGGCCGAAGTATAATACGCTAGTTAAAGGGTTTTCTCTCCCTCCTAGACAGTGTTGACTGTTCATTAGGGAATTCCATAAATGTTATTCCTGACTCCCACCCTATTCCGAAATATGGGGTCTGTCCTCAGGTTCCTCCTGAATCATATTTGGTGTCACCTTACACTGGTGTCACTAATATATAGGAGCGGCTGAGGAATCTGCCCCCCACCGATTACCGCACTAATCACCCTGCAACTTACACCTCTATTAGGGTGGACTGTTTTTTGGAGCTGCCAACATTACGGTTTGGATCATAGAACGAATTTGGAATCACAACAATGGCTCTGCTTTTTACCCCTTATGACCCTCGATCAGGTTTTTATGTACCTCTTTAATTGTCCACCCTCTACGAAGAAATTATTTTCAGGCATGTCATTTGGCCTGCGATCGATAGGCGTTGCAAATGCGTATATGTAAATCCTACGCGTTACACTGCTACTGTATTCCTCTGGCTGATTTACCACGTGACATAACCGTGTGTAGTAAGTTTGTCTGCAGGTAGACCCTTTGTTACTTCCCTCCAGTGGCAGCTCCTCTGTGGACTTCTTTGGGGTCTTCTTAAGGGCGCCTCGTTTGGGTGTAGCTGCCTGTTTTTTAGACCCTTTGTTACTTCCCTCCAGTGGCAGCTCCTAGCCTGAACCGTTGATACAAGGCAGGATGGATCCATGCTTTCATGTTATTGACGCCAAATTCTGACCCTACCATCTGAATGTCGCAGCAGAAATCGAGACTCATCAGACCAGGCAACGTTTTTCCAATCTTCTACTGTCCTATTTCGATGAGCTTGTGCAAATTGTAGCCTCAGTTTCCTGTTCTTAGCTGAAAGGAGCGGCACCCGGTGTGGTCTTCTGCTGCTGTAGCCCATCTGCCTCAAAGTTCGACGTACTGAGTGTTCAGAGATGCGCTTCTTCTGCCTACCTTGGTTGTAACGGGTGGCGATTTGAGTCACTGTTGCCTTTCTATCAGCTCGAACCAGTCTGCCCATTCTCCTCTGACCTCTGGCATCAACAAGGCATTTCCGCCCACAGAACTGCCGCTCACTGGATGTTTTTTCTTTTTCGGACCATTCTCTGTAAACCCTAGAGATGGTTGTGTGTGAAAATCCCAGTAGATCATCAGTTTCTGAAATACTCAGACCAGCCCTTCTGGCACCAACAACCATGCCACGTTCAAAGGCACTCAAATCACCTTTCTTCCCCATACTGATGCTCGGTTTGAACTGCAGGAGATTGTCTTGACCATGTCTCCATGCCTAAATGCACTGAGTTGCCGGCATGTGATTGGCTGATTAGAAATTAAGTGTTAACGAGCAGTTGGACAGGTGTACCTAATAAAGTGGCCGGTGAGTGTAGATTAACAACAATGGTAAATTTTGGCTTCTTTTTGAGACTTTTTGTTGCAAATGTCTCAAATCCACATGGACACAAGCCACGTGAGGGGGTTACATACAGGAGTGGACACAAGTCATGTGAGGGGGTTATATACAGGAGTGGACACAAGTCATGTGAGGGGGTTATATACAGGAGTGGACACTACTGTTAATTTGGGATTTAACATGTTGCATTTTTTATGCATTTTGAAACCTATTACAACAGCTGACGAGAGTTGATTTTCCTAAATACATTACTGTTAACATTTGAATTTACAAAACTCATAGTAAACGCCATGTTAACACATGCGTTAACATGGCGTTTATATTACGTTTTGTAAACACAAATGTTAACAGTAATGAAATAAGGCAAATCACCTCTCCTCAGCTGTTGTAATTAGTTTCAAAATGCATTATAAACGCAATTAAACTGCTACATGGGACCTCACCCTTAGTAACCAATTTAAAAAAAAAATGCAAAAATTTAAAGACAAAAGAGGTTACTGTGCAAAATGTTAAACAGTTAAAGGATGTGAAATAATTCCAATTTAAATGTTAAAATCGGGTCCATGAAAAAAAAAATTCCTTTGCACCTGCCCTGGACCAGGTACAGAATTGCGCCAAAATAGGCGCAAAAACGGCAAAATGTTGCACGGAACATCTGGAAAACTAAGATACATGAGGCACACTGCACAAGTTGCAGACCAAGGCGTACTTGAAAAAGAACAGAGTTAAAAGTCGCAGAAATGCCACAAAAATGGCAAAAGTCGCTAAAATTAGACAATTTGGCTAGCTGAAACTATGATACATGTGCCCCATAGTATAGTAATAGCCATATATTACCTAAGTAAACACGGGTCAATGCTGGAATTGTAGAATTCATCTTGCAGCTCCCTGTTATCCCCTAAGAACAGAGGCAGGCTACGAATTTTGCTCAGCCAACAAAAGATGGCGGCCTTTCCTGTTGCCCCTCTAACCCCTCCCCCCAAATCAAATCCCCCTATCACCTGCCACTAAACTCCAACCCTCAAAATGTTCCTCCCGCCATTTTCCAGCCTTCCCAGCCCGTCCTGTCATGGTCGTGTTCGGCCTACCTGTGGCGAGCTCCATGCCCACATTCTGGCAGTGTTGACCACCTCAATTCAGTGCTCATTACCGCAGGACGTTTATACCCAGATGAACATACCCCATTCACAGTCATTGGGGCACATTTACTTACCCGTTTCGTTGACGCTGCCGATCCGGAATGTCCATCGAGGATTCGGAGCTGCCGCAATTCACTAAGATCATGCGTCCAATTTCCTGCATGTGTCGCTTCCCCGCTGAGGTCCGTCGGAGTTCACTTTCTTCTCCCCGGTGCATGTGATGATGCAGAGTGCTGATCTTGCGACACAACTTGATTTTTAAATTCCGGGGTTTGTCCGAATCAGTTGGGTTGTCCGACTGCCAAGCCCCCCAATTTGTGTCGTATGCAAGCCGGCGCCGATGCGCTACAATCCAATCGTGTGCGCCAAAAACCCGGGGCAATTCAGCACAGAACGGAAAAATTTGGGAAACCCGACGGAAATGCGTCCGGCGGACCCTTAGTAAATGTGCCCCAATATCTGGTACCAGATAGAACAATTTGTATATTTAACATAAGATTCTTTCATGTTGTTTCAGCCAACAGATAGTAATGAAATTGAATGTTCAGGTCCATGCACATGGCATTACCAGGCAGGGATATATATATGTTGCTAAAATCATCTTGCAGAAAATAATATAGTTGTCATTCTCCTGTATTTCTAATTGATCTTGAAAAACTTTAATGGGTTGATATGCCCAGAATTAAAAGCCTACAGCAAAGCAAGACATGAATCTGCAAATACATCTCTGAATGAATGAAGCCGGATCCCAAGTGCCGTTCTTTGGAAACACTTCTTAATTTCTCGATATTTCCAGTCAGTAGACCTCACAGAGAAAGAAGCTCATTAGACAAGGCACAATCTAGCCGCAGGAAAGATATGCAAATTATATTTCCGTTATCTTTACCTAATTCCTGCAGGGAAAGAAACAAAGGACTCCCGCTCCTATCTGTTATTGAGACGAACGTCTTCTGTATAAATGAAATCATTGTGCATTCAGATGCTCTCGAAAACCTGATCATTTACATTTTGTGTGATGATTTATGAGTCCTGCTTAAAGGTGACAGGTATCACAAAGTTCCACAGCTGTGAACCTTTCCTGATGCTTTCAAGGCGCGCATATTTTCTGCCACGCTGCCACATTAAACAAGCAAAGTGGTAATTTTTATGTACAATTACGTAGCTGACGGCAAGGGGGCAGGTGGTTCCGGAAAATTTTTCCTCTGTGTCTTTAGGCTCATTTTTTGGTTGTTGCATGAAGAAGAAATGAATTTCAGTAGCCCTGCAGCAGCAATATGATGAATGTGCAGAATATATGGCAATTCTGTATGTAAAGTCTGATACTCAGAGAAGAGGAAAAATACTTAAAAATCTTAATACTTGAAAATCTTATAGTCAATCGTTCATTAAAATACCCATTCATAGTGACCGATTCATTGAAACACGTGAAAAGAAGTGAAAAGACTTCTGGGAAGAGATAAATTTATTTCCATTTATAAGTACTGTAAATCGGTGTCATGGAGCGGAAGTGTGACGAAGCACAGTTTTCCAGATGCTTTATATAACCCTAGATTTTTACAACCGAGCCCATGTTTGGCCGCAGAAGAAGGACATGAACATACATGGTCCATTTGCATCCATTTTGGCCCATTGCTTTCATGGACAGCACTCCACCCGAGTGCTATCCGATTTTTCACTGACCCATTGACTTTTATTATACACATTGGTCATTAAAAATGGTTCAGTCCTAGAACACACTTTACCATTTAACAGAATGGACACACGAAGGGGGCTCAATAAGAATGGCATTTTGAACAGCAGTCTTAAAGTTCTCCCCTCTGGCGGACCGCTGTTCGTATAGATTAAGAGGCTCAAGCCTTTTAGTGGATACAGGAGCAAACTCCACCATTTCTGATCTGTAGATCAGGTCTGAATTGGCTGAGTTGTTTGCTAGAGCCTTTGGCAGTTTTTGCAGAGACTATAGTAAATGTGGTGGGCCAGGTGTTCAGCCCAAAGTGGTGTGTGGATCTGGGAAAAAGCTACACTGACAGGGAGGGAACGATTTATGTGCCTAATTATGAAATGTGCAAAATATCTCCCCCACAGTCCATAGAAAAAGAACATTTATGTGTGGACTGATTCAATAAAAAGTATTGCATTTAGCTTAGTTTTGGGGCGAAACGCACTTGCCTGTCTTTCACAGGGGCGTTAGCCCTAAATATTACCACTTTGCAAAGAAAGTCTAAATACAGTTTACAGATTAATAAATGAACCACAGAAACCACAGTTAACCATGGATAACAATGACGACTGAGATATTTACACCCTTAGGCTCCTTTCACACTTGCGTTTTTCACGCGTGCTTTTGACGTGCAGAACTTGCATTGCACTCTGACCCATTGTAACCAATGGGTCTTTTCAGACATTTTTTTTCACGCATACACGCACGTTTTTTTTAACGCACCATACAAGGCTATGGAGATGCATCAAAAACGCATTGCACTCTGAGACACATGCAAGTGCAATGCAAGTGCAATGCGTTTTTCACGCATCAATTGCCATAGAAAAGATAGAGCTCAGTCCTGAGTCCATTTCACGCGCATTACCTGCGCGTGAAAAACGCATTGAAATTGCATTGAAAACGCGCGTGAAAAACTGAGACACTGAACAAACTCTGACTGAAAACTGATTGCACTCTGATGCAAAATGTGCGTTTTTCACTGACCAAACCCTGATCGCTCCCTGATCAAACTCTGACGTAATCTGCAACGCAAGTGTGGAAGGGGCCTTAACCTACTCTTGACCAGGACTAAGAATATGCCATTGTTATTGTTCGAAATATGATTCGGCATACTGTATGTGTAGCACTGCGTAATCTGTGGGCGTAATATAAATAAAGGAATTATTATTATTATTATTATTTTAGGTCTGCCCTTCACGATGTATGTTTTTGGATCTTTTTAATAAATTAATAAAAGGATTTCTTTTTTTTTAACCCCTTCCCGACGCGAGCCCTCTCCATAGCCGGTAAGTCTTTGCTGCATATTGCAGCAAAGGCTTACCGGTAACACCCGCGATCGGTGCTTTCACGGCCATCGCCGCCGGCAATGCTGCCGGAGGCTCCAAAAAGATGGCGCCGCCATCTTGCCGCGGATCACGGGGACGTCACGGGGAACGGTGATCCGTTGCCATGACAGCTTCGGGTCTCACGAAGGCCCGAAGTTGTCTCGTTTTAACCCATTCATTACAATGTGCTATCAGCACATTGTAATGAATGAGGAGTAAAATCCCCATATATTGCCATATTGCAGTATGGCAGTATATGGTAGGATCGATCAGACAACCTAGGGTTAAAGTACCCTAGGGAGTCTGAAAAATAGTAAAAGTAAAAGTAAAAAAAAGTTAAAAAAAAAAAATTATAATAAAAAAACTGATATTAATATTAATAAACAGTAAAAATCATAAACACATTAGGTATCACCCCGTCCAAAAATGTCCGATCTATCAAAATATAACAACGGTTTTTCAAACTGCGTTTAACCTTGTAACGGAAAATAGCGCCCAAGTCAAAAATGACATTTTTTTGCCATTTTGGAAAATATAAAAAAAAGATGACGAAGATGGCAAAATAAAAAAAAAAAAAATTTGTACAGGAGGTTTTAATTTTTTTAATTGTATGAAAACTTTTAAAACCTATACAAATTTGGTATCCAAGTAAATTGAAGCATGTCTGAGGAAGAGGGCGTGTCCCTCGAAACGTCACACACCAACATGGAGCATACCTGTTTGGCGTGCAAGTGAGGTAGAGTCTCTGCCCTAGGGATCGTACTTACGTGAGTCTTTTCTATTACCATATAATCCATGTACCGTTAACCGGACTTAAAGAATGGTGAATATTAGCAATGTGAAATTGGCTCACTAGACCCAAAGGGATTTACAGCTTTTGCAAGCAAACATTAAAAAGATGTATTAACTTCTATGCATAACTATGGAATGAAATGAAAGTACTGAAAAATATTGTATGGCTATGAATTTATAAAGTAAAAACAACACTATTTTGAAAGAATATCTGTTTGGTCAATTTATGGACATTGTTCATTGAATGCGGTTTTTGAGGAGAATTGGAGAATCTCCCGTCCTAGACCATAACATAAAGAGAAACTCCACATACTGAGTCTTGTATCCTATAAAGTCTTCTAAGCCCTACCCTGACTTTACCTAATCTTTTCCCCTAACTAAATAAAAACTTTATCTATTTTTTTTTTTTTGTAAATAAGCTTCAGAAAACTTACTGTCCGGTACATCCCCACAGCACTCTTCGACTATTTAGCCTCTGCCCACGCTGCAGGGACATGCAAGAAGGTAAGTGTAGCCTTAGCTCCCGTTGCTTGGCCAGGCTATTCCATGCCCCAAAAGCCATTGAAGTTTTTATACATAAACAATAGAAAACATTTTTATTTAGTTAGTTTGGGGGTAAAGGCAGTGTAGGGTATTATTATTTGATTTCCAACAGCTTTTTTTTTCTCCTGCTGCTCCATGTGAGCCCCATTTATTACATTTCTCCAACAGTTTTCTTGGCCCAATTTGTGTCTCACGATTTCCTATCTAACTTACCCCACAGTTAATGCACCAAAGCACAGACCCTGCAACACTATTAATAAATGCCCCCCCCCCCCATAGAACATGGCCAAAACCCAGCTCATGGTGGCAATGTTGGATGAGAGCAGGGATCACTAGAAAATATTAAAGGTGTGGACCGACAGACAGATAAGAATGTTACGTCAATGTGCATGTACAATCGGAGCTCCACTCACTTCTGTGGGGCTGTACGATATCACCATCTGGCAGTCCCATAAAAGTGAACAGGCTGGTCACACATGGACACCGGCATTACAATAAGGGCTCATTCAGACGGACGTGTCCATTACGTGTCTGCAAAAAATACAGATTTTTTTTTCACATCCATATGTCATCCGTATTTTTTTCCGTTCGCAAAAAAAAACTGATGGTTTTCTAATGTATTCTCTTCCCTTTCAATTTGGTTGCCTAGTAACATTAGAGAAAAAACGATGACATTTTTTTTTGTGCTGATCCATTGACTTCTATAGAGGTCCGTGATCCGTATGTGAGAAAAAAATAGTGCATGCGGCAATTTTTTTGTCCATTTGTGAAAAAAAATGGACAAGGGCTAATTGAGACAGGCGTGTCTGTTGCGAGTTTGGAAAAAAATTTGGGCATGTGATATCCATGTGCAGCCCGTATTGTATCCACATCATTTTTTTCCCCACATCCATATGTCATCCTAACCTGGAGAGGGCGCTATTCACAACTACCAGCCTACATATGTATTGGCAGGGGTGTTGCAAATAGATATATGGAAATTTATGTGTCAAGTGGGCAATATCTGTGAGCACGCCTAAGAAGTGCTACAGGAAAAACTGTGAATGCCTAGTGCTCCATCGATCTTATACAAATGACTGAGCAAGCAGACACTAATGAGAATAAATGTGTCTAGTAGGATAGGGTCATTTGTAGACATGACTGCTGGTTATCAGGATGTCTTACCGTAATCTGGCCAGTTTAATCGTGATATACACTGTACATTGAACTATGTACAGTGTCTGTGCTGGTGTCCCCACGTCTGCTAATAATTGGTATAATAGTAACGGGCTCAAGAAAAGGAAGTCTAGTCTATGAATTATGGATATTTTCCTAAAAATGGATACACCAATGCCTAGTCATTACTGGCCATTGTGTATTCTAAAAATATCTTACATTGGTTGCCTATATAAAGTATTGATGTCACCTGCGGGCGTACTGGTTGCAAAAATGTGTCTGCTTATTTATATCATCAGCAAACAATTCCACCCGCTAAAAGAGGCCAATCATCTCAGGATTTCTCAGAACCGTACGCTTTGTTGTTTCTCTATTATTCCTCCTGATAATTTATGAATATATAAAAAACTTTGTTTAATCTTACAATGTTTTGCTCAGTTATGTCTTATCTTATTTGTATATGTTCCCCCTGGTCTGCAATGTGCTGCAGAATTTGATGGCGCTATAATAAATAAAGATTTATTGTTAATTACTTTGTGTTAATTGATAAGTACCAATACTGGATTTTGAGGTCTGTCCCAATGTCGCCAACAGCAGGAGTTGTGTCTCACATTTCAGCTCTAGAGTTGTATATGATGGAGGAGATATTTTGGAGGCACAACAAGGGGAGTTACATACATTTGTGGAGGCCACTATGAAAGTTTGGGGTCAGAGGTAAGTGGGGATCACAGGAAGGAAATATGCTGTGAGAGGGCTAAATAGGGTACCATTTGGGGGTCATTAAGAGAGGTATTATACTGCGTTATAGCCATAATGTGGCTTTAGAGGGTGTGGGGGACCAGTAAAAGGAGGGGTGGGTGAACATTAAAGGTTAGGGTTAAGGGGAACCTGTCACTTCCGATCAGCTAAAAAAAAATGCGGACAGTACCCTGGAGAACACTGTATAGTCATCTTAATTCTTTTAATCCTGTTAATCCGCATTGCTGCTGTGTGATAAAAACTACTTTTACTCTTCTTGTCGTCTTTCATTTATCCAGTCAAGGCTTTCCGATCCAGTCAAGGCCTCCACGCCTCCTCGTGGCTGCTCTGGCTCGGCCCCAAGCCCCTCCAAACTGCCCCATCTTTACGTCACGACACGCCAGCTTCAAACTTCCTGCATACGCAGTCCAGCTGTCAGTTTGGTTCTGGTGTGCACATCCGTGGCCGGCCCTACAGGTAGACCGCACATGCACCAGTGCACAGCCGGCTAGCACTCAACCACACTAGCGCCATGCACATTACTGACACATGCATGGTGTACCAGTAAGGCTGCAGACATGCACTTAGGGGACAAACTAAGAGGCGGACTGTTCATGCAGGGAAGTTTGAAACTGGAGTGTAGTGACGTAAAGCTGAGGGCAGTGTGGAGGGACGTGGGTCGGAGGAAGCGGGGAGAGCTTGACTACATCTGAAAGCCTTAACTGTATAAATGATGGACGACAAGAAGAATAAAAGTAGTTTTTATCACATGGCAGCAATGCAGATAAACAGGATTAGAAGAATTGAGATGACTGTACAGTTTTCTCCAAGGTACCACTGTTTTTTTTTTTAGCTGATTGGAGGTGAAAGGTTTCCTTTTGTCCCTCACATGGAAATACTGAACCATTTAAACAACTCTTTAAAGGGGTATGACTACGGGTACCCTGTCTGCAATTTATGCAGTATCATAACCCAGTTCTGGCCAGCAACTAATTTTGGGTAAGGAATATGATAGTAGTATGTATGACATAAAAGTCTTTCAACGCATGCAAAGGCAGTCTTTTTACGTAGAGATATTCCCCAGTAACTGTGTTAATGTAAAATTCACAATCTCTGGGGTTACACTGTCCAGGCCCTGTCATATGAGGGTCCTATTTAAAAGAAGACAACCCCATCTAAAGATAATTACAGGCAGTCGCTGACTTGAGAACAACCAACTTCCAGATGACCCCGAGTTACAAACAGACCTCTGGTGGATGCTTGTAACTTACTGAACATTAGCCCCATGCTGCGGTCAACATAAGAGTTCTAAAAAAACAAACACTCATTCTCACCTCAATCCGAGCTCACGACAGATGAGCTAGTGAATCTGATGTAGTCCACCACGACTTCACTGCGCAAGCACTGTATGTACTGCACATGCGCAATGTTACCCCACCGGGGCCAGACCACAGTGTACGGGCAGCAGGATTCCCAATGACCAGAGTCGCTGGCTGTAGTGAGGCCTAGTACCAGAATATGTCACGGTAGCTTTGTCCACAGGAACAGGGCATGCCCACGCTTGTTAAGGCAAGCAGGGAGATACAAGAAGAGAGGAAGGCCGCAATATACAGAAGGGATCCCCTGTGGCACTACTGATGTGGTTGTGGCAATGGACAACCAGGCAAAAGGTGAAGGAGAGGTCTGTGGTGTTAGGGGAAAAAGGCCAGGGATCACACTTGGAGAAATTTTGAAACATAACTCACAATCTTTATAATGGCACACAGTCCAACAAACCAGCAGGTAACAAGCTGTAAAACAGTCCTTCCTGCAGGCACACACAAGGC
This sequence comes from Engystomops pustulosus, assembly GCA_019512145.1. Classification (NCBI taxonomy): domain Eukaryota; kingdom Metazoa; phylum Chordata; class Amphibia; order Anura; family Leptodactylidae; genus Engystomops; species Engystomops pustulosus. The sequence goes on from CM033648.1 coordinate 22,731,302, forward strand.
GGTGGATTGGTTGGCTGTGGATCAGGAAATTGAAAAGTACCACAGCCTTGGTCCATTGGTCAGAGGGCTGGCTAGTATGAGCTGGATTGGCGTGTGCAGAGTGGTATCTCCCTGAAGGAATCGGCAGAAAGCATTTGGTCCTGAACTCACATCTTGGTGAGTATAAATGTTTTATTAAAGGGAACCTGTCAGCAGACATTGACCTAATAAACCAGCACTACCAGTATGTTGCCAAGCAGCTGAACACCTTCCAGATCATGTTTCTTTCATGACCCATCATGATATCCATCACAACAGAGAAGGCGTTCTGAAGTGAACTCTCCGCCTCCTTGCAACCATTTTACATCTTACTTCAAAAATGATTTTCTGGATGATGATACCACACTGGGACATGAAAGAAAACCTAGATCTAGAAGGTGTTGAGCTGCTTCACAACAAACAGTTTTTTGTTTATTAGACTAATTTTTGATGGTAGGTTACCTTTAAGTTTAGGCCAAACAGGTCAATTTGAAATCATAAACTATACCGACCTGTAGTTGGTTTAGGGGCCAAAATTGACCTTACAGGTTCTCTTTAAAGCGGTTTTCCCACCAGCGTAAGTTAGGCCCTATCAAAGGAATAGGGCCTAACTTGCTGATCAGTGGGGGTCTCATCGCCCATATAACGGTAAGTTAGGCAGTTAACAGGTTAACTGCCGCAATCGGTGCCAGCACCAACCGCGGCAGTGACAGGCGGGTGTTGGCTGTTTTATACAGCCGTTACCCGCTGTGTATGGAGAGAGCTCAGCTCGTGAGCTCTCTCCATACAACCCTTAGGGCGCGAGGACGATATAGTTCGTCCTCGGTCGGCAAGGTGTTAAAAGATGCTGCTTTCAGTCATATTTTGATACTGACTTCGCTACTTGGAACTGTAAGAAGAGGGAGAATGAGTATACAGGGCCAAATTATCTTTAGTGGACCTCCTGCTGGCCCCACGATTCTCTGTGTACAGAGGAACACTGGAAAGAAGCTAAAATGATGAAAATTTTCCATCTTTCTACTGTGTTGCTGTCCTCTGGAGGCCAATATGAAGTTGTTGAACAGGGAGCAATAAGTTACTGCTTTAATTTTTGGTTGGCACCTCGCGACAAATAAGGGGTGTTTTGGGTTCAGTTTGGGCACTTGGCCACTAAAAGGTTTGCCATCACTACTATAGGCCATATTGAATATACCAGAACATCCCCTTTAAGATGCCTGCGATCGGTAACGGGCCGCCGGTGTTTGGCAAAACCCTGAAGCGATCGAGCCGTGGCAAACGCAGACAAAACGGCACGTGTGCCAACACCCTAAAATGGCGTCCGCTTGGTCCAAAATGGCATCTGTAGAGGAACATATCTCTCACAGTAGCAATGAAAACTTCATCTCATCCCCCCCCAAAAAATACACCCTAAACAGCTCCATGCACCGAAGTATAAACTGTTATTTGCCTCAGAATAGCGAAATTAAGATTATATTTGTACAAAAGATTAGAATTTTTTAAATTACCGGTATTACATAATAAAACCTATATAAACAGGCACAGTGAAAGCCGTAAAAACAGAGCCAAAAAGAAAATGATACAAATGTGTTTTTTTCAGCAATTTTCCTGCATTTGGAATTTTTGGTCCAGATTCCCAGTACACTGCATGACATATAAAGGAAATCTACCATGGGGAATCTGAGTGTTTCCCCATCTGGGCAGTAGCTGCATCCCGTTTGTTGCTAATTCGGGGTTGCAGCTGCTGCAGAAATAAAGTTTAATTCATCAATATGTTAATTAATATTTAAGACTAACAGGGGGCGTGGAGTAGTCTGAGACAGCTCCAAAGGGCGAAGGCTACCCCACACCCCCTGTAGCCACTACTGACCCGCCTTTTTTTTGGCATCCAGCCCATTTCTGGCATAATTGGAGTTGTGCGCAAGCGCAGCAGCTTGCTGCCGATGTGGCGTCTGCTGCTGGGGAGCTCTGCGCGTGTGCAGTAGCTCTCATTCGTCTTCCCACAACTGCTGCACGAATGGGGAATTACTCAGAAAGTAGATTCCCTATAAAGCGGTTGCCTCCTTTTACCAAATAATTGATATTTTTTGGGTGATGAAAAGTTAGACTATTACCCAATATACGTTCTGTAGCAGTTCCCCACGTTTTCTATATCTCTGCTTACTTCCAGTGAATAAAAATCTGTCCTTGGTCACGTGACGGACACACAGGCGCACGAGCCACTAGTATCACCGAGAGTAATCAGCACCTGCGCGTCCGTCACATCACCATGGACAGGTTTCTATCCACTGGAAGTAAACAATGAAGCTTTCTATAGAGTGACAGCAAGCAGAGATCTAGAAAAGTAGATTGGAAAATTGGGTAACTTTTCTATGGTTGGCATATTTATTTTGGGATGCCTTAGAGACCTCAAAGAGGAGCGCATATTCTATTGCTTATGGATGAAAGGACAGCTAGACAGACAGATAGTGGACAGAGGTTCGCACAGATACGAGATAGATAAGACACAGACAGGCAGACGCTGGACGCCGCTAGACATGAAAGAGTTACATGACGTCATCCACTCCTTCCCTCACTGGTGTGACAGTTCCACTACGGTGCCCGATAGAGGCCATACTGAGTGAATTCGACTATTGTGCGCGTTCGCGCGCGCCCAGTAGTAAGACGCCGTGCACGCGCAGGAGCGCTGCTTGGTAACGTCAGCGCTGCCAGCGTGGAGACACAGGGAAGGGAAGGCGGAAGTGCTGACAGGGAAAATACTGCTCCGAGGAGGAAGACACAGGCACCGGCCGTGAGGAGAAGCCAGCATGCAGAGCCACGGAGCCTTCCCTCAGGTCGGTGTGTGCTGGGGGCTGGGGGTGTGTACATAGAATACAGGTGTATGGGGCGCAACACGGATCTCAGCAGGTCATAGGTCAGTTTTATAATGTGATGGAAGAGTAGTCGTAGTCGTGTGGTCATGTGATGTATCTGCCGGCTCACATCAGTCTTTGCTTAGTCAGTTGTGTCTCCATCTACTCCCAGTCACTGCCTCAGCCGACTACACTGACTACAGGCTTCCATCAGCAGCAGCCTGGACTCTCTAGATGATCGCTTTGTGTAGTTTCCCTCCCTATTTGACAATATTTGGATATATTTTTTTTATACATTTTACGCTTTGTATTTCCAACCAGCTCTCAGTATTTGCGGTTTATGACCTGAGTCTGCAGATATTACTGCGCATGTTGTGTATTCCCTGCGCCATTCTATAAGGCAGTGCATACAATGTATAGTGCTCACAGCACGATGCGCGCTAAAATCCACGCATAAATCTGCAAGGAGGAGTGAATAGCAAATAAATGGCCACAAATGCACATGTATGTATGTATATACACATATATAGCCAAAATCTGCAGCTGGGGCAATTCATTCTCCAAATTTGATCGTAGGGTGAAATTGGCTACAAATCTACAGCAAAACACAATTATATCTCCGAGAATGTGACATTTAGGTTTGTATATCACTCAGAGCTTCGGCTCTGTTCACATTGCTGTTGTGCCCTTCCATGTAGTGTATATTTAGTGTGCAGGATAAGGTCAAGGCAAAGCTTCAAGTCTACAGTCGGCCCTGATAGTACAGACATTCCAACACCTTAAAAGTAAAATTCTGGGCATACACGGACTCTCTTATCAGAGGGTTTTGTGTGCCAGCAGAAAAGTACAATTAATTGCCAAAATATCCTTTAGGGCAGTATCATGGACTGACCACACTGCCGAGGACGGGACTCTGTGCAACAAAGTGATATATCGTGCAGTGATATTCCTCATTGTTTTCATAATTCTAGCTCGGCGCTGCTGTTCTACAGGGAAGCAGGGACTCCTTGTATCATATCACAATGATGTAAGGAATCCAGGACACTCTAGTCAGGTGGTGGCGGACCTATGACTCGGGTGCCAGAGATGGGCACCCATTCCATCATCCCATTATGCCAGGACAGTTTGCCAGACAAGGCCTCCTCCTGCAGTCCACGGAAGCCCAGGTTAAGTGCTATTTTAAAGTGATACATCCTTGGCTGCCTGGGACTACAGGAGGAGGGAGAAGGTGTGGACAGGGCTGGATTACTACTGGAGGTCCTGCTCCAGGATTTCTGATTCTTCCTATTCAGGGGAACCTAGATGGAAGCTACAATGATAATCTGAATCTTTCCACCTTCTTTCTACTGTATTGGTGTCCTCAAGACGCTGATACGATTGCAAGCTGTGACAGGACAGAGCAGGATGGCTTAAATTACCATGTTGGCACTTTACCATAAATAAGAGGGTTTTGGTTGTAGTTTGGGCACTTGGTTTCTAAAAGGTTTTCCAACGCTTCTCTAGTCGATCCGTGACACAGGACGTTACACAGTCTGAACTTGACAGACTGACCATGACTAGTGTGCAGCTGCCCTCGCGGTTAGTCCACATGTGATTGCCTGAAAGATGCTGCCGCACATAAAGAACAAAATCTGGTGGTTTTTATGTTTATCTGATGGAATCACGTTATGTCTATGCCGCTTCTATGTTTTCTATGTGTCCAGGGGTGCAACCATACTACCCCCACCTTCATTTTTATCAGTGGTCGGTGTGTGATGCCACACCGCCATAGTCTAGCGGTGTGGCATCACTTTACAAGATGAGGATTCTCCCTTTAATGCCAGTGAATGTGTTACCCTTCTCTGCTGCAAATTATAGGTTAAACCAGAAGGGCCTGTCTAATTTACCTGCTTCTTGTTGGGTTGGAAACTCCCAAGCTATTGATTGCAATCTTGAAGAATGCCAAACATTTTAGCAATCCCCATTCACCTCTATTGTTAGCATGGTTGGAGAAGGCCGCCTTCTTTTGCACTTTTATAAAGAGCTGTGACGTTATACGTAATAACAGGAACTGCATTATGATCTGATTGATGGAACAGATTCGGATAAGATTGTGATGGACTCAATGAAACAGAACTAGGATTCCCATTGTGAGCCGGGGTAAATAGACGGGATGGATGGCAAACACAGGTGGGTAGAGGCAGGGAAGTAGTAGCTACTGGGGGTAAGGAGTAGCCTCTGCCCTTCGGAGCTGTCTCAGACTACTCCAGGCACCTGGTAGCCTTAGAAATATTGTATGAACTTGACTCTGGGTATTTTTCAGTGCAAAAAAGCATTTGCTGCGTCCTGCACTATTTGTTGCAGTAAAAAATAAAAGACAGCCTGACAGAAACCTTATCAGACCCCAAAAATGCACTAAAAGCCTTTCGTAGTGATGATGAAGTTACTATGGTGACTAGCAGGACAAAATAGGAAAAAACAAAGATCTGACTGATTTGCTTTACTTTTATCTTTCTGAGGTGGCCTCAATAGTGACCTGTAATAGTGACTAAAATTTCATCCCCATCTCAAAGGGATTTTTGCACGCACAAGCAGAATGCACAAGGTGGCTGAATCGCTTTAGAGGAAATCTACTATCAAAATCAAGCATGGAAAACCAAGGGCACTTAACTCATAGAGCCAGGAACTGTGACCGTGGTAATCGTCTTATATTTGTTATATGCTAATGATCCAGAAGGGTTCCGGGGGGCGTTACCAAAGCCCCTCCGTGTTGCCAATTCACAGGCTGTTGCGCTGTGTAGGAGCTCTTCCTCCTCCCACTGTCTGCTGAAACTTCCCTGTAGTGAGTTTACAGTGGGAGGGGGAATGCTGAGGGAATAGGTGGGAGGGGAAGACACTGGCTCTGGTAACAGCCCAGAAGCCCTTCAGGCGTATTAGCATAATTTTAAAAGTTGAATTTAGAAGGAAGGAAGGCCTTGGATAACAAATATAAGGCGATAACTACAGTCACATTGATCTATGAGGAAGCGTTTCTATTTTTCTTGTTTTTTTATCCCACCTGATCTGATTTGATATCATTTCAAGCAAAAGAAGAGTAGACCCTTTTACAGAGGGTACACACCAGCATGTAAGTGTTTACAATCATTCATCCTGGTGGTAGATTTTTACTTTCATGATGGCATTTTTAAAAAAAAATTTAGATTAAAGGGGTCGTCTCCTCTAAGAAAGTATGTCCCTGTCCACATGCATGGGCTGCCCCGTTTATCTCAATGGAGCTGACAGAGATAGCCCAGCTCGACCGGCTGCCCTGATTCGGCAGAATGAGTGGCTGCATGGTGGGTAAGTTGCTGCTATAACATGTCATGGTTGGCAACTTGTAAGCAAAGACTGGCAGAGGGTCACTCCTTGTGCTGGATCCGGGTGGATGGAACAAGTATTGTGTTTTGTTATTTGTTCCAAGACATGAGACAAACCCTCTATGATGTCTTTCAGCCTGATATCTCCTAGATCCCCTGTGATCTCCTTCAGCTACTTCCTTCATGGTCTTCCTTATGAAATACTTCCTTATTGCATAGGTTGGGACACATCGTGACACAAGGCAGTGCTGAAAGCGAGGTTACTCTTTAATCTTGTAAGATTATTCTGCTGAGATGATATTTTATAGCTTCACTACACACATAGCAAGAACATTCATTACTGGATAATTGCATATAATGAATAGAAAATATCAGCAACACAGAAATAGAGAAGGGGTGTGTGTATGTATGTGAATACAGGCTGTCCCCCTACTTAAAGAGAACCCGTCATGCAAAATAACCCCCCTAAACTAAATATATTTTCATAAACTGCCATTAGAGAGCATTGCTTCTATCCCTTCATTGTCCCTCTACATGCCTGTAAACCTAAGCAATGAGGTCCTAAAGCTGTATGCAAATGACCTGTGAAATGTCCAATGAAGCATTAGCATATTCAAGCTGTCCACTCTATTCATGAGTGGGAGGCACAGCCACACCCCCAGTGCATGACTGACAGCCTGTATAATGGTGTGAGGCTGTATAATGATGTGCTTCCTGGTGCTGGTGGCCACACCCCCTGCAGCCTGTGTGTGCATGTGTGTGTGTGTTTAGGAGGGATACAGCAGCTCCAGGCAGCCATGTTACAGCAGAACATGTCAGGTACTTGTGTAGCTGATGTCTGTGTCTCTCACCTGTATATTAGGAGGATGCAGCCTGTCAGCAGATGCAGCACACACACTAGCAATGCTTTACTATACATTACACACAGACATGAGCAGGGGGAGGAGAGGGGAGGGGTAACAGGGGTGACATCACTGCCTCTGACCATGTGACCAGCCTCATTTACATGATAAAAAATAGATGATTTTACAATGAATAATGTATGAAATAACTAGATAAAGGCGGGGATGGGATCCTTGTGAGCTGCTCCAACAGGTTGTAGTGACAGGACAAGTGACACAGACCTGATGACAGGTGTCCTTTAAGAACACCCGACTTACAGACAACCCCTAGTTAAAAACGGCCCTCTGGATGTTGGTAATTTACTGTACTTTAGCCTTGGGCTACAAGAAACGGCTGTAACAGTTATCAAATGTGTCTGTAATGAAGCTTTAGTGTTTATCCTGGTTCTTATGACAACCCAACATTTTTAAAATCCAATTGTCACAGAGACCAAAAAAATTTTGGCTGGGGTTACAATTATAAAATATACAGTTCCAACTTAACTACAAATTTAACTTTGGTTTTATGCAGGTTTGAAAATCCTAACACCAAATGAATTCAGTATTTGGTGTGAAAACTCTTTGCCTTCAAATAATATAATCTCTGCAGGGAGGATGTTCCACACTTCTTGGAGAACTGATCACAGATCTTCTGTGCATTTAGGCTTGTTCAAATACTTCTGTCTCCTTATTTAATCCCTGACAGACTCCATGATATTTAGGCCATGGCTTTGTGAGGACCATATGCTCAATTCTGGTTTTTCTGTATGCTGAAATAATGCCGGAATGTATCATGGCTTGTACCTCAGTTTCTGGTCAGTGATTGCAACCCAATAGCTTTGGGCCAGTTATCTCAGTTTTTTAGCATCAGTTATTGTGGGCCAAAAGCACTCGTGAATAAAGACATAATAGAAAGATTTGCACCTGTGCTGCGTGTATCACCACTTCCAATTTTATCTCAAAATAAGGACCAATTCACACTGGTCCATGAATATGCATGCATGATATATTACGTTGATTCAAGAAGCTCCATGTGAAATGGCCCTTAGGGTGCTGTAAGACGTCGTAGCGCTTTGACTCTTTTTAGAAACGGAATCAAAGCGCGTGGGACGTCCCACAGGCCGATCACATATGCATTTGTATGGAATCCACACCTGTTTGTGGCTTCAAAAACTGCTTCAGAAAAACTGAATGTGGGAATGTAACTTTAGGCCACATTCACATGGCCGTATGAGGGGCGTATATACAGCCAGCGTATATACGTCCCCCATAGGCTGGCAATTGGCGAAAGGCGTCGGAGTGTTATTTTTAAACGGCTGAAGAGTAGATTTGCCTAATTACGTTGTAGTCAACGTTGCGTTAACACTACAACTCGCACCACTGAAACCTCACACTGAAAGTGGATTACAGAATGTTTTCTTATTTTTTTTTAAGCTTTACTCCCCCATTGATCGGCTGGTTCAGGCAAGGTGTGGGTTAAGCCTTAGGGTGATGCCACACATGGCGTTTTGAAACCGTTTTTGGTCTGTTTTTAAGCAATCCATTAAAAAACGCATGCGGTTTTTAAAAACGCATGCGTTTTTGAAAACGCATCCAATTTTGTCCATTTTTTTATTGCGCAAATATGGAAAACCTGTCAAAAATGGATGCATTTTCAAAAAAATGCATGCGTTTTTAAAAAACAGCTGCGTTTTTTAACGGATTGCTTAAAAACTGACCAAAAACTGTTTCAAAACGCCATGTGTGGCATCACCCTTAGCGTTAAACTTGGCGCCAGTCACCTCATATGAAGTTTGTGTCGGTAACTTTTATGAACGGTACAGGATAGCAAATCCACGCAATGTCTTCCTATGTGTGACATATGCCAGCGTATGCCCTTGCATACGACAACACAATGTGCATTTGAACTGGCACAACTTTATTACATATACTTCTGTGAAGTTTATTTATACTGCTGTACCATCTTTACTTCTCTATACACAAATCTTGGAGATGCAAATTTATAGGTCCAGCTGTGCCCAGCAATTCATCTTACGTACCAGTGATGCCATCCCTGACGGACAGAACGACACATTGTTAGCCATTGACTACAACATAAGTAGGGCATACAGGCGTCCCAGTTGACATTACATAGCATCTCTGCCCAGGCGCTCAGTTGTAGAGGCTGATATCCAGTCCACGCAATTATGTACGTATAGGACCATAAAGAACAGCTAATGCCTGTCTTCTGTCGTCCCTCCCAGACCATTTTTGCTCCATGTGTCGCGGTTTCCATAATCTGCCTTCCCATGAATTATTCATGTTTTGCCTCATCTGTATGTAGGTCACTGGATTTTTGCTTTATTAAATACCTATGCAGCAGCATAGTGTGGACGTATTAAACGTGGTGTATAAGATATAGCAGAGCTGAATGTGTATATTGCAATCCCTAGCCATGTGTTTTTGGCGTAGAGTGGCAACAGGTAAATCTTATGATAAAGCGAAAATCTTAACAGATACGGCTCTGCTACATCAGTCTACAACATTGTGGGGCACATTTACTAAAAACAGTGCAAAATGCAGTATGTGCAGAGGGCGCCAGATTCATGAATTGTGGTAAATCTGGTGCTCCCTGCACTGCCCCGAAAGAGTGCACCAACTTTTTTTTTTTTTTTTTGGTGCACCTTTAAAATGGGGCGTGCGACACACTACTTTACATGTTAAATCTGGTGCATGGGCTGACTGAGCACCGGAAGAACAATTTCAGTGACTAAATTTGTGTCGGGTGAAAAATGGTGCCGCCGCTACACAGAACGGTCATGTGTGCCACCTATGTGCTGCTGACACATAAAAGAACGTGCAAAGTCTGATAGAAAACTGGCGCAGGGGCTTTAGTAAGTGTGCTTGGAATAGTTTTATACCTCTCCCCTCCAGGGATGATCTGGGAGCCATATCGGTTTGTGGCACCTTGTTCTTTCATATTTTTCCCCCTACATCTACAAGTATGTGTCATCAGGTCACAGTTAGGAAACTTCTATTTCCTTATTGTACATGATGGATGTTACCAATGTGAGAACCAGAATATTATGTTACTCATTGTGATATAAAACTGAGACAACCGGCGCTCAGGATTTCACTAGTTGAGTCTTTTAAAGGGGACCTGTCACCTGAGTTTACCGCATTAAACTACTAGCCTCCAAAGCCATGTGAAAATGAGCAGAGAAGAGTCATATTTTGCATGAGATGACTCGAGTTTAGTCTGCGGGAAGGGGGGGGGGGAGTGTCATTTTAAATGTCCTTTTCTTGGTTCTATAGAACCTGGAAACGTGTTTTTAGAGTCATATGAAAGATGAGAAACTCATCTTGACCGCATCAGGCTTGTGGTTCAGTGATCTACAGAACCGGAGATGCAAGTAGTCAAAGACGTAGGGGGAAATTTATCAGAAGTGTAGCTCAGTTTTCACTTTCCCACAGTTGTTCATAAAATGAAAGCTTAGTTCCGACTGGTTTCCATGGGCAAATCCCACCTTTTTTTAACTGCCTCTATCTCCAGTTCCAGTTGATCCGCATTGTTGAGAAAAATTTAGGGCAGTTTTCAATATTTTTTCCACTGACAAGGGATTAGTGAAAACAGCCATTGAAAACAACGGCTTAGTATCCGTCACATACTCGGGGACATATTTCTCCGTAAAGTCTTATTTTATTTGTATAACAGTCATATGAAACAATAGGAGTGAGGGCCCTGCTTGCAAGAGCTTACAGTCTATGAGGATGAAGGGATGATACAAGAGGTATAAGAGCTTGTATAATGGTCCAGGCAAAGGAATGGAATCTGGATTACAGACAGAGGGAGTACACACAATTAGTTAATAAAGAGTTAAAGTTGCATGCAGTTAGCAAGTGTGATAGGTCTACCTAAATGGGTTTTAAGAGGGTGTTTAAAGCTTTATTGGTTGGTTATAAGTCTGGTAGACCGGGGTAGGGCATTCCAGAGAATTGTTGCAGCTCTGGAGAATTTCTGGAGATGTGAGTGAGAGGTTCGAATTAAAGAATAGAATAATCTAAAATCACTGGCGGGTTGGAGAGGACAGGTTAGGCTATAGAGTGAGACAAGAGAGGAGAGGTAGGGAGATGCAGCATTATGCAGAGCTTTGTGGATGAGGGTGAATAATTTAAACTGTATTCGGAAGGTGACGGGCATCTGTGTAGTGTTTGGTCTGAAAGGCGAGCCTGGCTGCTGTGTTAAGAATAGATTGGAGAGGAGAGAGTTTAGTGAGTGGAAGATAAGTAGGGAGTTACAGTAGTTTTGATGAGAGTGGATCAGAGTTAGGCTATATTGACACTGCCATACGGCCATACAGCACACGTGTGGCACCGTACTGCTCCTTACCCCGTGAAAAGATGGGACATGTCCTAACTTTTCTTGGCATACGGTGCTGTGCACCATATTCCTCTATGGAGAGGGGCGGGGGTGAGCAGCGTCTCCTCCTGTCCCCTGGCACCGCAGTGTTACGGTACTGAGGGCAACGGCAGTGTGAATGCGCCCTTATAATTAGCGTTTTCGAGGTTTCAATTGTAAGAAATGGTCTGATTTTAGAAATGTTTTTAAGGTGCATCAGGCAAGAGGAGTAAGAGATTAAATATTCAATGCAAAAGAGAGTCCAGCACAACCCCGAGACAGCGGGCCTGATGCCTCAGGGTTATAATGACGTCACAGACAGAAATGGAGTGGTCAGGGTTGGGTCGGTAAGTAGATGGTGGAAAGACAAGAAGTTCCGTTCTGGAAGGATTAAGTTTTGGGCAGAGAGAGCACATGATGTTAGAGACAGCAGAGAGATAGTCGCTGATGTTCCGCAGTAAGGTGGGAGTGAATTTACCGATTTGCTGATAGTCCCAAAACAACCCATTTTAAAGGAAGAACCTGCTCTTGTGTATTGAGGGAGTGTAGGTTTATTAGTTACCGAATTATTGAGCAGACAAAACATGAGAGTAGTGTGTAATTTATGGAATTTTTTTTCCATAAAACAATGTTTTTATCTCAACGTCGTTTGGGTTATTTTTGATAGTGAAAAGTTATGTAAAGTTATGGGCAGCATCCAGATTACATTTACTGTGCATATCCCAATGGCAGCTTTATAAATAAAGCTTTCTAGCGCTAGTCACGCTTCATTCACGGGTTCTGACAGCAGCGCCGAGCAGAGAGTGGGAGCGTCGGCTTATTATGTCAGCCGCTTCCACATCGTGTCAACAGTCTGTGCAATGGAAATGTCTGCCTGTACAAAATATATGGACAGATCTCTCCATCATATTACAGTAGAGGTGTTAGATTTACACTATTGACAGGTTACCTAAAAATGTCTTGATTTTAGGTTTCTGTTCTAATGCTGTCACTATACAAGTTCTTGGGGGAGGGAAATTCCCAAACATGTAACCTGCAGTCAGGCTACCTGAAGACAAACATGGTTTTGGGCCCTGTGCAATCCATGAGCCAGCACCTATCCCATGTACCTTATTGGGCTCTGACTTCCGAGCCTCAAATTATAGAGCCGGTCCTATTCCTTCCAGTGGTTGCGGCTCACTGGTCCTTTTCTGCCATTGGTGCTTGACCAGAGCTTGCAACTGAATGCGGATCCGATTTGTGGACTGATTTAGCACCCACAATTGGGCCAGGATTTTCAGCTATAATACAGGGTCAAAAAATGAAAATGAAAATTTGCCTCTGAACTGTTCTCCTAAAAGGGGTTTTGTGGTTGGAAATTTTGGGCCACTGTTATATATATATATTACAGACCCATTTCATTCCATGTGTGACTCCCGCTCCATCTGTTCCTTCTCCACAAGTAATGGTGTCAGCCAATCGTTGACCTGAATGGTCATATGACCTTTCATGTTCTTCCACATGTCCGTGATTGACCACAGTGGTTAAAGAGTTTCTAAAAGAGAGGAAAATAGGGGGAAGCTGTTGAAATGGAGCACCTGAGGTCTATTTCAGATTTTGTATTTTTTTTTATTTTACACCCCAATAATATTTCCAGTTAACCCAGAAAACCCCTTTAAAGAAAATCTACCATCATGATAAACCAGGGAAATCTACTCATAGATCCAGTCTCTGTGACTTTGGTAATCTTCTTATATTTGTTATCCATGGCCTCCTTCCTTCAAAAATCAACTTTTTAAATTATGCTTATAAGCATGAAGGAATCCCCCTCAATGCTGCGGATTCACAGGCTGTTACACTGTGCTGGAGCAATTCCCCCTCCCACCGTGTGCTGAAACTTCCTGTGCTGCAGTGAGATGACATCACGCAGAGGAAGGGGGAAGGTTAGACAATGTAACAATCTGTGAATCTGCAGCACAGAGGGGCTCGGTTAGATCCCTTCAGGCTCATTAGCATAATTTTGATAAAAGTTGATTGTAGCAGGAAGGAGGCCATGGATAACAGATATAAGAAGATTACCACAGTCGTGCCTGGGTCTATGAGTAATGTCCCTGGTTTATCCTGCTGGATTTTGATGGTAGATTTTCCTTTAAGAACAGTAATGTGAATTGACTCCATATTATTCTGTCTCTCCTCCTCCTTGCTTTACACTACAGCTTTGCTTATTCTCCATTGAGTGCACGGAGAGATTAATATTTTTCAAAGCCAAATGATTCTAATCTGAGAGAACTTTTCTGGCGGTGAAGACGCCTTTCCTTTTAACCCCAGACCAGTGATTCCGGTTCCTCTGGATGTGCAGGGGGCAGAGTACAACACGATTACAAGGTGAACGTCCCTTCCTTCTGCTCACACCATCAAAGGACAATGATGAAGGTGTCACAATACACCCAGTATATGAATCAGCATAGTAGTTGGTATTCATGTGTGTTTGGACATTACTAGGAAGTATCGTGAAATCCGATGTAGTGCACATATGGAATACATCCTAGATCCTGTGTTTACTGAAGGCGTTTGGCTGTGGTTAGGTGTTATGTGTGACCTCATAAGGATGTTACTTCCTTGTCCAGAGCCATGTGATTGACTTTGTACTGTGCCAAAAGCAAGGCCAAATCTACACAAGCTTATTTGTCTCACTTAAAGGAACTAACACCGCATATGGGAGAGGCTGGACGCCTCTACTACTTTATGTGGAGATGTTTATACTGCTGACGGACTTGAGTGGGGCATCATGACAAGCCCTAGGTTTCATCAACATTTGCCAATGTATAACATGGCATCTTGGAAATGTTTTATTCCCCTCTTTTGTTACTTGATTTTTAATATTTAGTTAATTTATTCATTTGTTTATGTTGCTTTTTTTGCTACATGGAAACCATCACGGCTATAATAGGCTAATGAATAGCATTTTAGGGAAGCAGGGGTAGAGGTCAATGTCAAGGGCAAACGGAACAAGAACAATTACAAGCCTGCAACACATTTCTGAAGTCATAGTCGCTTGTGCTCTTGGTAGCCAGTCTGTTTCTAATTTTTCACATTCAAAACAGACATGAAGGGAACAAGTGAAACCTATGGACGTTTCTTGAAAGCCAAGAGACTTCTTAATGTGCAGTTAGTCCTGCATCGATAACTCCTCTAGGAAATTTGGGCCCCTTTAAAAAATGATGATGCACATTAAAAGGGTTGGGTCTTAATTGGGAAAGGGGTGTGGCATGGACCAACACAATGCTGTATATCTGGCACATTTTAGCAATGTCTAGTGTTAGATGATGCTGTTTATAGGACAGGATTACTATTGTGTGCAGTGTTATTGCCATTCTAGGTCAATTGCAGCCACCAGAGACATCCCAGGTTACTTCATAAACACTACAGACAATTGATTGTGTATATAATATTGATGGTTTGTGCACGGTTATAGACTCGTCCATGTAAAACGAGAGCTCAGTTGTTACACAGAATTGGATTATCGGGAAACCAGTGAGCAGAGCAGAAGAGCCGGTCACGAGCCGGCCAGGTGATCGCCTAGTGGATGTGGCTTCTCATCCTGTATATCTAGTCTCTTTGTCCTGTTGTTTTGTAAAAGGAATATTTTTAGATGAACCTGAGTCACTCGTGAGTCATTGTTCCTGTTAAAACAAAATAATGATAATGAGAGAATCTCAAGTATCAACTTATTAATGGACCGAAAAACACCTTCCCTCCCAAGGGAAGGGAATTATTAAAGAACAACATGTAGTACACAGTTACATAACATATAAGCCAAGAATCATGTAGCGGATAGTCGGCAGTATGTAGCGTATCTGGTATAAAGGTACATGTGCAGTCCAGACCTTACATATTATAGGTACAGTCATAATTATCATAATGTTATACAACGTGTAGAAGATTTAATTTTTGGTTATAGGGAGTTCCCTCCATACGTGTTTTATGGACAGTTGTCTCCTAATCATATTATCCCATTTCACAGCCTCAGAGATCTCATGCACAGTTCCTTTCTTTCCAGCCAATCGCAGAGCGGTACCATGTTGGCGTTATCCCGCTAGTCGGGCTTCTGATAGTGTTTCTCTGTACCTTTGGGGAGAATAATATGTCATATTTGCACCGGATGCCCCATATTCTGTTAAATTTGTCATGGCACTTATACATGTGCTTATACATTACTGCTTCATATGGGAGCATCTAATTGGTCTGCGTTCTCCACATTGTCAGTGTGGGCAAGTTAGGGGCATACAACCTTAGTGCTATACGTTTCCTTTCCAGTAATAAAGCTTCCCTCAAAAATATGCGTTGGTAATGGGACCAGTCTTTCTCCGGCATTATCCCGAGGAGACATACCTCTGGTGCATATGGGACACATAATGAAAGAGGCCTGGTGAGGAAATCCGCAATACGCCCCTATTGGAACACATGACCAAATCATGTGCATAAAGCTGGCTTCCAGGATGGTGCACCTAGGACAGGCGGTGGAACATACGCTACACATTTTCTGCATGCGTACCGGGGTGAGGTATGCTTGATAGGAAATCTACAACTTTGTCACACGATTATTGACGGAACGGGAAGCTGCGATGCGAGAAGACATAAGGCAGATGGTGCTCAGCTTTGGGTAGACCATCTGGCATCACCCAATGATATAAGTATAGTTGGGCAGCTATGTAACATAAAAAGAAATCTGGTAGTGCTATGGGTCTCTGTAGGGTCTGCAAGCTCATTTTCGATTTAGTGTTTTTCGGTACTGCTGCAGTATGTATAAGCAATTCGGTAAAATGATAGTTTTCACCAGGTTTGTATAACCAACAATCTCTATGGCTTCAAGGAGGGAAGAGGTGAGGTTAGAGAGAAATAGAATCATATCATCAGTGTATAGGCCGATTATGTCTCCTTCGCCTTCGTTGGCAATCTCTGTGTATTCAGCATCTGCCCTCATCCTTGTAGCGAGGGCTTCTATAGCAATTGCTAACAAAAGGGGGGATAGGGGGCATCCCAGATGTCTTCCTCTATATAAGGGAAATTCTTGGGAAAGTGCGCCATTTATCAGTTTTTTTATCTTCGGGGATCTGTATAAAGTAGAAATACATTTGCAAAAGTTGGCACCAAAGTTATACCATTTCAAGCATTCCATTAAAAAGGGCCACGCTACCGAATCAAATGCTTTGGCTGTGTTTCCTAAGGCTTCTTGCACATGGAGGATCCCCCAATCACAAAGATGGCCAGGAATAGGACCTACTCTATCTTTTGCGAGATAGTAGCTGACAACACCCGGCACACAGCCCTAAAACATGTTCATGTGCAGGATTTTGTATGCATATCTGCCCCACACGCCTATGCTGAGCAGGTACCAGAGGGATGACTTGCAGCTTCTTGGCCCATTGCGAAACCTGCATGGCCTAGCTGGTCATACACCATAGATAGCTGTCAGCCAGATGCTCGTCCTACCCCTCTATACTTGTACATGCTCTGCCTTGCAAATTCCATTAAAGCCCCCGTGGACTATTCTACACGGGCTCCTGCCTGTTGCACAGTCACTGGGCAGGAACGCCCTGCAGCAGCCTAATCCACCAGCAGTCATGACTCTCCATTCCCGTTTGCCACACAGATGGTATGGAGGGGGAAATATTGTAATTGCTGGTGGTTGGCCAGTAATTGTGATTATTTCAGGACTTGAACACTTTTGTAAATCAGCACCTATGACTTTTATGTTTGTGTCTCATCTTCCACAATGGGAAAGATGGGACTGCATGGATCCATACATCTCTATGAGTCATGACCTCTTCGCTGTGGTCGATCCGTGTGATCCAACCAACACATGGTCTATTTTTCATGGAGTCAGGAGAATCTTCCTCACAATATAGTTAACATTTCCATTGAAAATTGAAGTTCAGCCATCCACAAAAAATATGTGTGCAAGGTTATTATAATTACTCCCTCCCAGTTATCACTGCTCTTCTCATTTAGGGCACTGGGGTCTTTTGAGGGGGGTGAGTTTGCAGGGAAAGAGTGTGACTTACTGAACATATTGGTGCATTTTCTGGTGTAAACTAAGATGGCATCTTGCATTAATCCTCCTGCATCAGACATTCTGGTAAATATTGAGCATCTCATACTATGTAGTGTAACTTCTGGAAACACTATGTAACTTCTGGAAATTGTCTGCCTGTTTCTAAAGTCAGTATTCTGATGCCATGTGCTAACAAGGGACAATTATATCATCTACTCAGATGTGACCCAAATCTCCTCCTATGTTATACCCTTTTATATAATGAGGGCTGGAAGAGATGAAGTAACACATTACATAAGTGATTATACCATATTCTCTGTACTTTTATTACTTGTCACCAGGAAATCTGTGACATGTGTCACATGTATAATAAATAAGATTAATTATATATATAGATATTAATATATATATTAAGAATGGACTTGCAAAAAATTTTGATATACATATATAATTTTTTTTTGCAAGTCCATTTTAGTTTATTATTATAAATGTGATGCATTATTCTGTGGATTATTTTGGAAGTGTTTGACAATAGTCTCATAAATTACTGGTGACTCCCATATGTAAATAGCCGAATCGCTGTAATATATGCAGATGTGTTTTGGGCCGTTGCATAACTCCAGGTGTCTCATTAAATAATTATCAAGTCAAATCTACCTGGTTACTATGGGCCATAGTTCAATTTTTGTCTCTCAAGTTTTTTTTATTGCATCTGGAAGATCCCAAGAGCTAATAGTATGTGTAACAGGAAAATACTGGCACCAAATCATACTATGTATTGATATCACTAAGGCAAACTGGTTCCCAAAGTCTTTACTCCATCCTGTGGATAAAAGACTTTCCAGACCTTATAGATAGTCGACCAGGTGCAAAATTGTCCTACTTATCTCTTTTAAAGAAATTGCAGTTTTTATACAAGTGACGTCTTCATTTTTTATGTTGGTGATTGTGTAAACAAATGTACCGGGTAGTGCTGGAGCGGGTACAAAACTGGTGCTCAGCACCTCTTACTACCTGCAAATAAGATACTATGTACAATTTGCTCGGCTTCTCCTGCTCTATAACACGCTGCCTGCAGATCGGACCCTGTGTACAAGCTGTCTGCAGATAGGACACTATGTACATTCTGCTCAGCTCCTCCTGCTCTATAACATGCTGCCCGCAGATAGGACACTATGTACAATCTGATCAGCTCCTCCTGCTCTATAACACGCTGCCTGCAGATCGGACCCTGTGTACAAGCTGTCTGCAGATAGGACACTATGTACATTCTGCTCAGCTCCTCCTGCTCTATAACATGCTGCCCGCAGATAGGACACTACAGGCGGTCCCCTACTTAAGAACACTCGACTTACATACAACCCATAGTTACAAACAGACCTCTGGATATTGGTAATTTCTTGTACTTTAGTCCTAGGCTACAATAAACAGCTATAACAGTTACCAAATGTGTCTGTAATGAAGATTTAGTGTTAATCCTGATTCTTATGACAGTCCAACATTTTTAAAATCCAATTGTCACAGAGACCAAAAAAGTTCTGGCTGGGATTGCAATGATAAAATATACAGTTCTGACTTACATGCAAACTCAACTTAAGAACAAACCTACAGACCCTATCTTGTATGTAACCCGGGGACTGCCTGTATGTATAATCTGCTCAGCTCCTCCTGCTCTATGACATTCTGCCCACGAGAGGACACTATGTACAATCTGCTCAGCATCTACTATACAATAACATCTTGTCAGCTCCCCTGCTCTATGACATTCTGCCCGCAGATGGACACTATGTCAATCTGCTCATAGCACTACTATACAAAAACATCTTTTCAGCTCCTCCTGCTCTATGACATTCTGCCCGCAGATAGGACACTATGTACAATCTGCTCAGCATCTCCTATACAATAACAATCTTGTCAGCTCCTCCTGCTCTATGACATTCTGCCCGCAGATGGGACACTATGTACAATCTGCTCAGCATCTACTATACAATAACAATCTTGTTAGCTCCTCCTTTAATGAATCTGATTTTGTTATTTTCAATTTTACTATATTATATTGTATTAATAATAATTTTTCTTATTTATCATTGGTGACGGTCTTATTGCAATTCTCCCAATGTGTCTTATTGCTATTCTCATTGTAGATGGTGGAACCCAACCTTGGCAGAAATGGGGAAGAATCTTAATGAAGCAATGAAAATGCTGGAAGATGGACAGAAGTGGGTAAAACTTCTAGTTTTTTAGGCCACTTTCAAGGCATTACATGTAGAACTGTACTGCGATAAATACAACGTGTATCCCTGAGAGTTGCTAGAAATTTGCATGTGGCTACCATGACTTGGACACACTTTAAAAATGTCATTGAGCTGAATGATGCTGATTCTTTAGGTTTCTTTAGAAAATCGGAGATAATTGATCTGTAAAAATCGTGGCGGGTGGGACATGCCACCAAATTCGAATGAATTTTCAATGTATCTGTAAGTTCCAGGAGGAATAATACAAATGCACAAGTCAAGGATGTTAGAAAATATTTCCAGCATTGATCATCCTAGAATGCAAGTATTTCCTAACACACAAACGTTTTCTAGGTTCATCAAAGGGTCATCTTTTTTGCAGTGATTTTGAAGATGTATGTTTCTATGCATATTGTATGGGCTTCATGTCTGATTCCTGTGCCCTGTGTACAGATGGCACTTTGCAAAGCCACCAAGTTCTTCTTAAGACTTCTGGGTCACCAAGGTCAAATGAGGGACCACACATCTGCAAACACTGTCGACCGTTTTTAGAGACGGAAAAGGAGATGTGCTGTAAGCTCTAAAAATATCACAATCTTTATTTAGTAGTTAAAAGCATCTTAAAAAAAAATATGTGTACATTACAAAACCAACCCCAGCATGTGGCCTCCAGACTGCCATATTCCATAATCTTACCATTGGCGTCATCTCGCAGTCCAGATTGGTAAAATACTGCTAAACAAATGTATTGTGCCTCTACAAATGACATTAATCCCTCTACCTGTTCACACGGTTTCTCTTACTAACAGGATAATCACATTTCTGGTGCAGTAATTTAGGTCAGCTCTGATATTTGGAAAGCAAAAAGAACAAGCGTTTTTTGGGTAAGGCTCAGTTTACCCTCAATTCGGACCTCTTTTGTTTTATTCCGTCACTAAACGGACGTCTGGCAGATCTGTTAAAAGTCCTTTGATTTCAATGGACTTTTAATGGCTTCTGGAACTGCAATGTTAATTTTTCCATCTTGGGTAACAGACACCAACAGAAACCATAAAAATGATATTGGGATGGATGGAGCCTTTAACACATCCCTTAGACTTCTGCTTTGGGGTGACCGATAATAATGGAGATCTGAACAAAGGTGTGAACTGACCTCCTGAAAACTTGCCCCTTTCCAGTTTCCCCGATGTGTCTAATACTTTTATTATGTCACAAACAGATCAGCAGAAGATGAGAGGGAAACTAAAAATACAAAGGAAAGACATACCCGACCGCTTCAGGGAAGGTGGGTAGTTATGCTAGCAGTGATGTCTGTATAGATATTGAAGTCCTAAAAACTATGCTGTCATGAGTGTTTTCTCTCTGTGCCCATAGTCACTCCACTTTCCCTTTCTTTCCTGTTATATCTCACATCTTCCTTTCCTCCCTTTCCATCTAATATTAACTCCTAGTTGTCTCTTATAGATTTGCTCACTTATGAAGATTTCTGTGTAGCAAAAATAAAATGACAATTAAAAGTCTGTTCGAGGTCTGTGTCCACAATCATACTGTGACCTATGGTTAAGACCTACAAATATCATAGTTATATTGATATAAGATGGTAAAAAGACTTGTGTTTCAGGCATTAAAATAGTGTTTTGCAATTGGCGCCGGCGTATGATGACGCACGGCACACATTAAGAGGCTTTGGATTCTAAATGATCCATCCGGGGGCCCTGTGCAGCGTAAAATAAATGCAGACGGCAAACCTAGTAACCTACCTGGCCTATTTGGTTACCCCCCACCAAAACCAACTGGGAGCTCTAGAGTCTCTCCCCTAATGTCAGGGGTTTGAAGCCTGGAGCAAGTTTGCAGCTACTTCTAAAGTAACCAACATCCCCGCCCACTTTCTCCTGCCAGGGAATTCCCAGGCCTCCCCAAGTGCTCACATCCTCCCCACTCCTGGAGCCTATTGACGGAAACCCCGAAAATTGTCGACCTTATATCTGATACAGGAATACGCCCTCTCACTGATACTAGGTGAAAGGGAAGTTACCCAGGGGCTTGGCTCCACTACCTCCATTGAGGAGCTTTTTAGCTTCCCTGACCCCCACAGAGTGTTTTTTCAAGGACCTAACCACGTTCGGAACCTATGTTCTAAACAAATCGATACGTCCTCCCCTATTGTCTTTCTTTCTGCTTTATCTGATACCAATACCGAGGACCATCCCTACCATACATGTCGGCTGGGAAAAGGAACTAGGGGAGAACTTTGCCAAGGAATCATGGGAGAAATCCCTAATCCTCACCCACAAAATGTCAGTTTCTGGTAAAATACAAGAAACGACTACAAGATCCTTACTCGCTGGTATAGAACCCCAGTTCGCCTCCACAAACATGTTTCCATCTGCTTCGCCACTGTTGGCGCTGCCTTTCCGCTCTGGGAACTCTGCACCACGTTTGTGGGATTGTAAGGTTGTGCCCTCCATCTGGTCTGCCGTCTGGGACCTCTATAGGATATTTGTGGACTTCTGGGATCTGCTCACCCGCAATGGCGCTACTCTCAATGCTACCAGGTCGCCTCGCGACATTAGAAAGGTATCTTAAGACATTTCTTGGTGGCCTTCAGGTTGGTGATCCCCAGACTATGGAAATCTACGCCCCCCCCCCCCCTACCCGCTTGATGTGGGTCGAGGAAGTAGATCGTATCTGCCGCATGGAACAACTCCGCGCGTCGGACGGAGACCTATTTCTCCACCTGGTCGAAATGGACCCAGTGGAGAAACTCGGACTTATTTGCCATATGGCTTACAGGGGACCCTTGATAACTGAGGTATTTTCCATTTCTCCATTTTCTCGATACACCTATATCTTTTTCAAAGATCCCACAGAGTCAGGGGGGGCCTCTCTCTCCCCCCTCCCCCTACTTTCCCTTCCTCCCCCCTACATTCTCCCCTTAACCCCCTTTCCCCCAGTTTGTTCTTATCACTTGTTTTGGCAAAAGTTGCCTTGAGTGTCTGCATTTGCGTTATTTGCCATTACTCATGACATTATGGGGCTGCATCCCGATTACTTGGACCGCTATGTAGGTCTCCGGTACTTGTACTTTGTTTTATACTGTTCATACTACTGTCATTTTTCACAACTCTGTTTTTTACTCAAAAACTTTTATTGAACCATAATGCCAGACGGCAATTTTCACATAGAAAATCCGCCAGCTGCAGCAAATGTGCAAGCGCGGAGACGGTAAACCCCCCTTTCCGATGACCGTGCCCCCTCTTCACGCCACCCTGCCGTGAAGGTGGCGGATTGGGGAAAATAATCGCAGAAGCCCTAATAAATATCCCCCCATTGTATCATATTCTCTATAGCTTGGATACATGGAGATCTTCTATTATGTTGGTTGTCTTTTGATGTAACTGATATCTATTGATGGACTGGTCCCAATACTAATGTTGGATAGAGGTTGCACCGTGCTATATACAAACAGTCTGATTGTGGAGCAGCACAGCGAGTATAATGGATCAAGTCCTATGGTGGTGCACGCCTCCAAAAACCGATCCACCAGTTTGTAAGGTAGATATAAAAAAAAAAATGCAATGAGGCAGCACTCCGGTAATATAAAGTGATCTTTATTCACCCATGCTTGTATGGCCTCTATGGATGAAACGTTGCACTTATTTAACCATGGTGAAGTAAAGATCACCTTACACTTACCGGAGTGCTGCTTCATTGCAGTACTATATAACAGGTACTGTATTTGGTAAGCTTTTTCTATTTTTAAAGATATTTATTTCCTACTAGCCATTTTTGGCTTTATTGCAGCAGAAGAAAAGTAGGCAAGGACACTCGTATACATCATTTACTGCACTAATCATTTTCCATCATCTAGGCTGCTGCTTTGAATGTGTGCGTAAAAATTGTACCTTGCTGAAATATCTAAGGAACAGGTTCAGGTAACCTGTTGCTTTAAGTGCTGCTGTGTAATCTGTTCTCCTGTGGCCATTCAGACCAGAGGACTACTTATGAAATGTAACCAGCTACTAAATGTTTACTTGCAAAAAGTCCTTTAAAAAAGCTATTTTAATTGGCAGCTGTGGCAAGTTTGGTGTTAAACTTGTGACACCTTTACTATAGGATTTCATAAATAATGAACTTGGAGGTGTCTTAAATGAATTTCCAAAAAGACAAAAAAAATCTAAAATAATACCAGAATGTAGAATAACACATTTAATTCACGGTATAAATTCTTATTGTCTCTATTAGTACTACGATGTACGTTTTGGTTGCATTGGATAGACGTAACATCAGGTCCTATGGTTCAGGCAGGCCTTCCTGTCCAGTCAGATTCCTCTGGTGAGAAGGCAGATCTCCTGAACTTCAGGAGCAGTAAGAAAGGGGAGAAGCTCTACCTTTCTAGGCATAATGTAGAGTAGACAGATAGTATTGTCCCCCATCTATTACTGTAAGGTGGGGGTACCCCCATTCCCCAATCCTGCACTTTAAAGGTGGTTGGAATTATGGAAACAGCTGGACTTCAGTACTTCCAATAATGTGTTAGGCAGTAAATCACTGATGGGACAATTGGTGCGGCTGTATCCCATAATCCCAGGCATACTACTGACTGACAATTATATTATGGCGTGTGAAGGGGAAACCCCTCTGTACGTGGCAAAGAAAAAAAAAACAATTCAGACTTTTTTTGATCCGTTCCTCCTGTAGGATTATACATTGGAAAATTTAAGGGGCTCTGCTCGCATGCTCACTGAGAGTGGGTATTTCCTGGAGATCTGATTGATCACACATTGGATTTGAATCAACATTGAATATCTTTTGTTAAGCAGCAGGTCTTAAAAGTGGAATTTTATATCCAGGTCTGCCGCTCTGTGAAATCTTTTAGCCTGAAGAGCTTTCTGCTCTGTCATTGTTCTGCTTACACTGCCCTTTTATTTCTACTATGAGTCAAAGCTTCTGGCTAATACTACATAGCAAGTCACTCATAGCAGAGGGGGCGGGCTGTGGAACAGCAACCATGAAAAGAGCAGAAAACTCCTTCAGGCTAAAGATATTCACAGAGCTGCAGACTCTAAATTAAAAATTTCTTTTTACAGCCCTACTTCTACTAATACATTCACAAGCATGTCACACAGACCAGGGCCAATAACTATCTACCAGCTTTATATGGTCAAAACTGCGACAATTCCCTTCAACACACCTGTCACCTTGTCCATGAGGATACTGAAGTAATATTAAAGACTGTGAAGTTTATAAAACAGCTGCTCCTACGTTATTGTGGTTCTGACAACAAAGACCTGGAGGGGAAACAAAAGCACGGGCATAGGAGATGGATCACTGTTCCATTGTTTCGATTATTAGAAGTCGGACAGAATAGCATGTATTTTCTATGGGAACCGCCCTGTTGTTATTGTGCAGAAAGTGTGGCGGGTTGTATATCAGGGTGAAAGCTGTGACTTTAACCAATGGCAGGTTCTCTCTTGGTGTAATATTGGACTTTATGTGTAGTGTTTATGCAGCATAAGGCCAATTCATCTGTCCACCTGGATTAGGTGCTACTACATCTTAATGTCACAGCTATGAACCTAAAAATCCCTAAAAAAAAAAAAAGTGATATGTTTATTAATTTATTTTTAAAGGAAACACCAAATATGTAAAATGCACAAAAAAAATAACAATAAAAAAATCTTTAATTCCTGTATATTCCGCTACTATTGAAAGATCTATCATCAGTCGAACCTACATAAACCAGGGAAGAAATTACTCCTAGATTCGGCACTGTGTGGTATCTCCTCTTCTTATATTTTTTATCCATGTGCCTCGTAACTTTTAAAATCAAACTTTGAAGAGTTATGATAGTGTTGTGGGTGTTATCAAGCCCAATCTGTGCTCTGTCTTCACAGGTGTTACACTGTTGCAGTAAGACACTCCAACCCACCAATGTTGAGATACATCCGACCGGGGAAGGGGCAACAACCTGTGAATCTGCATCACATAGGGGCTTGATAACACCCCCAGAGCCCTTCAGGTCTCATTAGCATATTAATAAAATGAGGAATTTAGAGGAATTGGGCCACAGATACAGATATAAGATTACAAAAAGTCAGTTCCTGGATCTATACAGTAGTGATGGATTGTTGTGGGAAATTTCCAGAATTAGACTTTGTCAAAAGATCCCACCTTTAACGCATCCTCCTACATCGAATGTTACTGTCCTGTTTGACTACAAGGCAGCAGATACCCTCCTGCATTGCTAAAAAATGTTGACAGGCTCCGCCCGATGCTAAGTCCCCACCCCTCACCAACCAGCAGTACGATGAACTTTCGGAGTGAGTATTAGTAGTTATAGGATGTATGCAATACGTTACGTTCTTGTGTGTGTTAGAAGTCCACAAACGTGATAACGCACTATATGCCAGGATTGTACTGGACTTTGTGAACTGAAAGGCACTGCTATCTGAGATCACTTCACTGAACCCAACACAGCGCCCCCTCTGACTGTGAAGCGTTGGTAGTGCTTTTTATTAGATATTACGTACAGCAGACGGGGAATTGCTATGGAGCAGTTGTAATGCAGAGATCAAAGAGCACAACAGTGTGGGACACTCTCAGTGCCCCCAGTCAACTACAAATCTGGAATACCATTTATTTTCACAAGATCCTGGCTGCTCTCTAACCACACACTCAAAGCTATGGGTTTCACCAGATCTCCAGGGCTAATACCTAACACTGTCTGCAGCTTTTATAGGTCTAAATGCTAGTAGACTGCCTCTTAACATATCTGGAATTGTTTAATGTGGAAAAAATGTTTACACTATGTTTTGGTTTTATGAGCTACAAGCATCGTTCCTGCAACGTTTGGCCCCTGCCCCCATGCATGTTTTCTTCATTTTAATTGATTTTCAGGGTGGTTCGAACATGGTGAGCATTCCTCCGTCTGGTTGCAGACCCCTGATGAGATGATGAAAAGGAGGATTCTCAGGCTTTTCGGTTTGAGGTACGGATTAGATCAATGATTGGGTTAGTGGGGATGTACCTGATCTTGAAATTAATTTGTGGCCATTCAGAAAAAGTTTTTGCCCAGTAATACATGAAGGCTGGATAAATACAGAGGACACACATGTGGACAGGGATTCTTTGTGCATAGTTAGTCTTACAATAGTTCTGATTTAAAAAAAATAATAATGAAATTTACATTCCACTTTTACTAAAATGTTTTAAGGTCGGACTTCTGATGCAATTTCAAACCACCTTCTACTTGAGACTACCCATACATGGCCCACATCTTCCCAATTATCAGATGGGGGGAGCTTATATGTAAAATGTCACCTATAATGTGGAGGGACAAGGGCTTGGTCTGCGTCCGGAGAATATTTGAATTGTATTGGACTCCATCATCTAGGAAGATGTCTCATTTGCGTGTCTTTCTCTATTCCAAACAATGGAAAATGTAGCTTTGTTTTAATATGCCTAATAAAAACAGAAATCACATTTAAAAAAAAAAGAAAAACTATAAAAAGATGTCACTATTCAACAGGAGTGCGTTCCTATCGTTTGTGTAACTCCTTACATGGTTTGGACTTGATGGGCACACTTCATCTTTTTCCAACCATGAGGACTCTATTCACACTAATGTCAGCGCCTGTAGAAGAGGAGGAGGTTGAGAATCTTTCTCTCGTCACGAACGGTACCGTACCGTCCCGTAGGAGGTGCGTCCATTGCCGTCTATGGGGACTATACAACGTAGGACGTCAGCTCATGTATGCGGCCCATGCTGCCCATAACGGCAGTGGAATGGTAGCCTTACGTAATTCATGATGAATGAACATGAGGAAAATATCCACAAGACAAGAGCTCTCACTGCCTGTCAGTTCTCCCAGCAGAGGATGGTTTTCCCTAAGAAGCTAAAGCAAAGCACAATACACAACGAAACTTGGGAGGAAGGAATAGCTATTGGTTATATTAAAGAGCTTAAGGGTGTCCACCTAGCCATTTGGGAGATAATCGAGTGTTTTGGGTAATTAAGGAGGTCTCTAACAGCCTTGTTGATGTAACCGTACCGTCGACACCAACACAACAGGCGGGGAAGGCAGGATTGTATCATACTCTTCCACAGAGCATCGGTGGTATTATAAATCCTCGTGGGACCTCTATAAGGATATTTGTGGAGCTTCTGGGGATCTCTCACCCGCAATGGCGCTACTCTCAATGCTACCAGGTCGCCTTCGCGACATTAAGAAAGGTATCTTAAGACATTTCTTGGTGGCCTTCAGGTTGGTGATCCCCAGACTATGGAAATCTACGACCCCCCCCTACCCGCTTGATGTGGGTCGAGGAAGTAGATCGTATCTGCCGCTTGGATACATGGAGATCTTCTATTATGTTGGTTGTCTTTTGATGTAACTGATATCTTAATGATGGACTGGTGCCCAATACTAATGTTGGATAGAGGTTGCACCAGTGCTATATAACAAACAGTCCGATTGTGGAGCAGCACAGCGAGTATAATGGATCAAGTCCTATGGTGGGTACACGCCTCCAACAAACCCGATCCACCGGTTTGTAAGGTATATAAAAAAAAAAAAAAATGCAATGAGGCAGCACTCCGGTAAGTATAAAGGTGATCTTTATTCACCCATGCTTGGTAATGGCTCTATGGATGAAACGTTGCACCTTATTTAACCATGGGTGAGTAAAGATCACCTTTACACTTACCGGAGTGCTGCTTCATTGCAGTACTATATAACAGGTACTGTATTTGGTAATCTTTTTCTATTTTTAAAGATATTTATTTCCTACTAGCAGACATTTTATTGGCTTTATTGCAGCAGAAGAAAAGTAGGCAAGGACACTCGTATACAATCATTTACAATCAAATGCAATCATTTTCCATCATCTAGGCTTCTGCTTTGAATGTGTGCGTAAAAATTGTACCTTGCTGAAATATCTAAGGAACAGGTTCAGGTAACCTGTTGCTTTAAGCTGCTGTGTAATCTGTTCTCCTGTGGCCATTCAGACCCAGAGGACATACTTATGAAATGTAAAACCAGCTACTAAATGTTTACTTGCAAAAAGTCATTTAAAAAAAGCTTATTTTAATTGGCAGCTGTAGGCAAGTTTGGTGTTAAACTTGTGACATCCTTTACTATAGGATTTCATAAAATAATGAACTTGGAGGTTCTTAAATGGAATTTCCAAAAAGACAAAAAAAATCTTAAATAAACTCAGAATGTCAGAATAACACATTTATTCACAGGTATAATTCTATCTTGTCTCTATTAGTACTACAGATGTACGTTTTGGTTGGCATTGGATACGACCGTAAACTCAGTCCTATGGTCAGGCCTTCCTGTCAGGTCAGATTCCTCTCAGGTGAAGGCAGATCTCCTGATCTGCAGGAGCAGTAAGGAAGGGGAGGAAGCTCTACCTTTCTAGCAGAATGTAGAGTAGACAAGATAAGTGATTTGTCCCCCAATCTATTACTGTAATGGGGGGTCACCCATCCCCAATCCTGCACTAGCAAGATTGGTGGTATGCTCCAGTGCACACTCTGCCACATGTATACACTGCTGGAGCAGGAGTTCCAGGTTGAATACCGCTGTGACAGATGTGCCCATATTTTTCTACTGGAAGCTCGTGTTAGAGATCTGGAGGAAGATATTGCACGGCTGCGAGCAATTGACAATCTTGAGAGGAGTATGCTGCTCACTGAGCAAGCAATAAGCGGGGTAGAAGTGGAGGGTGGAGAGGAAAGCCAGCAGGGCCAGGTGGGTAGCTGGGTTACTGTAAATAGAGGGGGTAGGAAGGGGTCAAAGAAAAGGAAGGCCAACTCTGACTCTGAACATCCAAGCAAAATTGCAAAATTGTGCAATGATGTAAGGACGTCAGTGTCAGAAATGGCAGCCCTAGCGGATCCTGCTCTCCCTTACAGCCGGGGGAGCAGACCAGCTAGTAGTAGAGTGGATGGGAGTGCAGGTAAGCCAAGGCAGCTAGTGGTTGCAGGGGACTCTATAATCAGGAAGACGGATTGAATAATTTGTCGCCAAGACCGCCTCAACCGAATGGTTTGCTGTCTCCCTGGTGCCAGGGTTCGGCATGTGGTGGAAAGGGTGGATAAATTACTGGGAGGGGCTGGGGATGACCCAGCTGTCGTGGTCCATGTTGGTACCAATGACAGAATAGATGGCAGGTGGAGGAGCCTGAAGAATAATTTTAAAGAACTAGGTTCAAAGCTTAAGGAAAGGACCTCCAAGGTAGTATTCTCCGGAATCCTACCTGTGCCATGCGCTACACAGAACAGACAGCAGGAGCTCAGGGAGTTAAATGCATGGCTCAGATCCTGGTGTAGAGCAGAGGGATTTGGGTTCCTAGAGCATTGGGCTGACTTTTCACTGGGGTACAAGCTGTTTTCTGCAGATAACTTGCACCTAAGTGGAAGGGGGGCTGCTGTGCTGGGGGAGAGGATCCTAGCAGGGGTGGCGGAGTATTTAAACTAGGATCGGGGGAGGAGGAAAAGAAAGACATTAAAGGGGTAGACAGGTCAGAGAGGGGGCAGGTTATGTTGGTGGGTGGTGAGATGGGCGGTGTATGTGGGACCAAGGCAGTGGATAAGGAGATCCACAAGTTACAGAACAGTGGTGAGGATAAATGTGCCAGTAAAATTACTTTAAATCAGACAAATAACTGTGGAAAATTAAATTGTATGTTCACAAATGCCAGAAGTATCACAGGCAAAATGGGCGAGCTTGAGGCTCTGATATTAGAGGAACAGTTAGATGTTGTTGGTGTAGCAGAGACATGGCTTGATACATCGCATGATTGGGGTGTTAATATTCAAGGTTTTACACTCTTTCGGAAAGACAGGGCAAATAGGAGGGGAGGTGGTGTATGTCTGTATGTCAGAAGAGACTTAAAAGTGATTGTGAATGAGTCAGTGGTCTCAGCGTGTGAGGAGGCTGAAGCTTTGTGGGTTGAAATTCAAAGCCAAGAGAGCTTTGAGAAAATTATTTTTGGTGTAATTTATAGACCCCCTAACATCTCTGAGGAAATAGAGGGTCACCTATATAAACAGATGGAGCGGGCTGCACAGGAGGGGACCATAGTGATAATGGGAGACTTTAACTTTCCAAATATAAATTGGGCTCAGGGCTCGTCTTCATCTGTGAAGGGGAGACATTTTATGAACATTCTTCAGGATAATTTTATGTTGCAGCTTGTAGAAGATCCCACAAGAGGTGACGCATTGTTGGACCTTGTGATTTCTAACAATGCGGAGATTGTCCAAAATGTCAATATCTGGGAACCCCTTGGGAACAGCGATCATAATATAATTATGTTCCTCTTAAACTTTAAAAAGCAGAAACAGGTGGGAAAATCGAAAACTTTGAATTTTAAGCGGGCTAATTTCCTGAAATTCAGGGCTGCAATACAGGATATAGACTGGGATCAGATTCTGTCACATGGTGATACTAATGTTAAATGGGAGAAATTCAAATCTATCCTGGGTTTTTATACTTCTAAATTTATTCCAATAGGTAACAAGTATAGACGGGCTAGATTACACCCTGCGTGGCTTACAGCTACAGTTAAAAGGGCAATTAAAGAGAAAAAGAGGGTATTTTAAAAATATAAATCTGATGGGTCACCTGAGGCTTTCAATACTTACAAAAAACTTACCAAAATCTGTAAAAAGGAAATCAAATCAGCCAAAATACAAAATGAAAGACAGGTGGCTAAAGATAGCAAAACAAATCCCAAGAAATTTTTTAGGTATATCAATGCAAAAAAAAATGGGTCAGAACAGGTTGGACCCCTTTATTCTGAAAATGGGGCATCGGTGACTGGTGACCAAGAGAAGGTGGAGATACTTAATAGGTTTTTTAGCTCCGTTTATACAATAGAAGAGAGAACTTCTGACGTGGGGGGTGCCAGTGCGGGTCATGGATCCTGTGATATACTAGACTGGCTGAATGTAGACATGATCCAATCTAAGCTCAATAAAATCAATGTGTACAAAGCTCCTGGACCAGATGGGTTACACCCCAGAGTTCTTAAAGAACTCAGTTCTGTTATTGCTGTACCACTGGCTAACATCTTCAGGGATTCCGTAATGTCTGGTGTGGTGCCAAGTGACTGGCGCAAGGCAAATGTGGTGCCAATATATAAAAAGGGCTCTAGAACTTCGCCAGGCAATTACAGACCTGTAAGCTTAACTTCCATTGTGGGGAAAGTATTGGAAGGGTTAGTAAAAGACTACATACTGGAGTATGTGACATCAAATAGTATAATAAGTGACAGCCAGCATGGGTTTACTAAGAATAGAAGTTGTCAAACTAACCTTATCTGCTTCTATGAAGAGGTGAGCAGGTGCCTGGATGGAGGAGCAGCTGTGGATATTGTGTTCTTGGACTTTGCAAAGGCATTTGACACTGTCCCTCATAGACGCCTGATGGGTAAAATTAGGGCTATTGGTTTGGCAGAAATCATTTGCAATTGGATTGCAAACTGGCTAAAGGATCGTATCCAGAGAGTCGTGGTCAATGATTCCTACTCGGAATGGTCACCAGTTATGAGTGGTGTACCCCAGGGTTCTGTGCTTGGCCCACTACTATTTAATATATTTATTAATGATATAGAGGTAGGAATTAATAGCACTGTGTCTATTTTTGCAGATGACACCAAACTGTGTAGTGTAATACAGTCTATGGAGGATGTTCACAGGCTGCAGGGTGACTTGGACAAACTGAATGTTTGGTCATCCACTTGGCAAATGAGGTTTAATGTGGATAAATGTAAGGTTATGCACCTGGGGGGCCAATAATCCAAAGGCAAAATATGTACTTGGGGGAGTAAATCTGGGAGAGTCCCTTGTTGAGAAGGACCTGGGGGTACTAGTAGATCATAAATTGAGTAACAGCATGCAATGTCACGCAGCTGCCTCTAAAGCCAGTAGGATCTTGTCATATATCAAAAGTGGTATAGACTCTCGTGATAGGGATGTAATATCACCACTGTAAAAGGCATTGGTTCGGCCTCACTTGGAATATGCTGTCCAGTTCTGGGCACCGGTCCATAAAAAGGATGCCCTGGAGCTGGAGAGGGTTCAACGTAGAGCCACAAAAATGATAAGGGCTATGGAGGGTCTCAGTTATGCGGAAAGATTAAAACAACTAGATTTATTTAGTCTGGAAAAGAGACGACTACGAGGGGACATGATTAATTTATTTAAATATATGAATGGTCCATACAAAAAATATGGTGGTAAGTTGTTTCAGATTAAATCAAATCAAAAGACGAGGGGGGAATGTCTCCATTTAG
This sequence comes from Engystomops pustulosus, assembly GCA_019512145.1. Lineage (NCBI taxonomy): Eukaryota > Metazoa > Chordata > Amphibia > Anura > Leptodactylidae > Engystomops > Engystomops pustulosus. The sequence goes on from CM033648.1 coordinate 22,764,342, forward strand.
AGAAATCAAGGTTTAATCACCGGAGGCGACAGGGCTTTTTTACTATGAGAACTGTCACTCTGTGGAATAGCCTGCCTCAGGCGCTGGTCACAGCAGGGACAGCAGAGAGCTTCAAGAGGGGTCTAGATGCCTTTTTACACCTAAATAACATTGATGGTTATGTTATATAGAATTGTTTCCCGTAAATCCCTTCCTCATCCAATCCCTTCCCTTCCTTGGTTGAACTTGATGGACAAGTGTCTTTTTTCAACCGTATAAACTATGACACTATGAAACTTTAAAGGGGTTGGAATTATGGAAACAGCTGGACTTCATGTACTTCCATAATGGTTAGGCAAGTAAATCACTGATGGGACATCTGGTGCAGCTGTAGTTCCCATAATCCCAGCTACTACTGACTGACAATTATTATTTATGGCTGTGAAGGGAATACCCATCTGTACGTGGCAAAGAAAAACAAATTTCAGACTTTTTTTGATCCGTTCCTCCTGTAGGATTTATACATTGGAAAAATTTAAGGGACTCTGTCTGCAGTGCTCACTGACAGAGGTGGGTATTGTTCATGGAGATCTGATTGATCACACATTGGTATTTGTAATCAACATAGGATATCTGTTGTTAGAGCAGCAGGTCTCTTAAAAGTGAATTTTATATCCAGGTCTGCAGCTCTGTGAAATCTTTTAGCCTGAAGAGCTTTCTGCTCTGTGCATTGTTCTGCTACACTGCCCTTTTATTTCTACTATGAGTCAAAGCTTCTGGCTGAATACTACAGCAGTCACTCATAGCAGAGGGGCGGGGCTGTGGAGCAGCACAATGCACAGAGCAGAAAACTCTTCAGGCTAAAAGATTTCACAGAGCTGCAGACCTAAATTAAAAATTTACTTTTTACAGCCCTACTTCTACTAAGACATTCACAAAGCTATGGTCACACAGATCCAGGGCCAATAACTATCTACCAGCTTTATATTGTCAAAACTGCGGACAGATTCCCTTAAACACCACCTTGTCACCTTGTCATGAGGATACGTGAAGTAGATATTAAAGAACTGTGAAAGTTATAAAACACAGCTGCTCCTATCTTATTGTGTTCCTGACAACAAAGACCTGGAGGAAACAAAAGCCGGGTCATAGGAGATGGATCACTGGTTCTCCATTGTTTCAGATATTAGAAGTCTGGATCAGAAAGACATGTATTTTCCTATGGGACCTGCCCTGTGTTATGTGTACAGAAAGTGCTGGCGGGTTGTATATCAGGTGAAAACTTAACCAACGCCGGTTCCTCTTGGTGTAATATTGACTTTGATGTGTAGGTGTTTGATGCAGCATAAGGCCAATCATCTGTCCACTGGATGAGGTGCTACTGTACATCTATTACACTGGTTCACAGCTATGAAACCTAAAATACCTAAAAAAAAAAGTGATATGTTGATTAATTTATTTTTAAAGGAAAACCAAATATGTAAAATGCACAAAAAAATAAACTAAAAAAAAATTCCTTTAATTTTCTGTATATTCCGCTCTTATTGAAAGGAAATCTATCATCAGTCGAACCTACATAAACCAGGGAAACTTACTCCTAGATCCAGGCACTGTGGTAATCTTCTTATTTTTTATCCATGGCCTCCTAACTTTTAAAATCAACTTTTGAAGTTATGCTAGTGTGGGGTGTTATCAAAGCCCATCTGTGCTCTGTCTTCACAGGCTGTTACACTGTGCAGGAGCACTCCAACCCACCACTGTGTGAGATTACATCAGACCGAGGGAAGGGGCAACAACCTGTGAATCTGCATCACATAGGGGCTCTGATAACACCCCCAGAGCCCTTCAGGCTCATTAGCATATTTATAAAAATAGAATTTAGAAGGAATTGGGCCACAGATAACAGATATAAGATTACAAAAGTCACGTTGCCTGGATCTATCAGTAGTGATGGATTTTGATGGGAAATTTCCATGAAGTTTAGACTTTGTCAAATGATCCCACCATTAACGCATCCCTGCCTACATCTCAACGTTACTGTTCCTTGTTTGACTACAAGGCAGCAGAGACCCTCCTGCAGTGCTAAAAAATGTTGACAGGCTCCGCCCTATGCTAAGCCCCACCCCTCAGCCAACCAGCAAGTACAGATTGAACACTTTCGGAGGAGATTAGTAGTTATTAGGTTGTATTTCTAAAATTTATCTTCTCATGCAGTACAAGATGTATGCAATCGTACCGTTCTGTGTGTTGTTAGAAGTCACAAGACTGTGAATAACGCACTTATATTCCAGGATTGTACCTGGACTTTGTGAACTGAAAGGCACTGCTATCTGAGATCACTTCACTGAACCCAACATAGCGCCCCCTCTCTGCTGTGAGCTGTGGTAGGCTTTTTATTAGATATTACGTACAGCAGAGGGGAATTGCTATGGAGCAGTGTAATGCAGAGATCAAAGAGCACAGCAGTGTGAGGACACTTCTCCAGTGCCCCCAGTCAAACTACAAATCTGGAATACAAATTTATTTTCCAAATCCTGCTGCTTCTAACAACACACTCAAAGCTATGGTTACACAGATCTCCAGGGCTAATACCTAACACTGTCTGCAGCTTTATATGGTCTAAACTGCTAGTAGACTGCCTCTTAAATATCTGGAATTGTATGTGGAAAAAATGTTTACACTATGTTTTGTTTTATGAGCTACAAGCATCGGTCTGCAACGTGGCCCCTCATCAGTGTCTTCATTTATAATTGATTTCAGTGGTCAGAACATGGTGAGCATCCTCCAGCTGGTGCAGACCCTTATGAATGAGGATGAAGAGGAGGAGTCTCAGGCTTTTCGGTAAGCGGCATTAGATCAATGATTTGGGTTTAGTGGGGATGACCCTGATCTTGAAATTATTTGGTGGCCATTCAGAAAATGTTTTTGCCCATGTAATACATGGAAGGACTGGATAAATCAGAGGAGACACATGTGACATGGAATTTCTTTGTGCATATGTTAGTTCTTACATAGTTCTTGATTTAAAAAAAATAATAATGAAATTTCACATTCCAACTTTTACTAAAATGTTTTAGCAGACTTTCTGATGCAATTTCAAACCACCTTCTAGTTTGAGACTACCCATACATGGCCACATCTTCCCAATTATCAGATGGGAGCTTATATGTTAACAATGTCACTATAATGGGAGGAGCACAAGGGTCTTGGGCTGCGTCCGGAGAATATTTGTATGTTATTGGACTCCATCCTTATGGAGATGTCTATTTGTGTACGTTTCTCTATTCCAAAATGGAAAATGTAAGGCTTTGGTTTTAATTGCCTTAATAAAAAAGTTCACATTTAAAAAAAAAAAAAAAACTAATAAAAAGATGTCACTATGCGTTCCTATCGTTTGTGTAATCTTACAGGTTGGACTTGATGGACCTGCATCTTTTTCCAACCATAGGCTATATTCACACTAATGTCAGCGCCGGGAGAAGAGGAGAGGTTGAGAATCTTTCTCTCGGCTACGGAACGGTAACGTACCGCTCCCGTATGGCGCTGTGCGCCCATTGCCGTCTATGGGGGACGTATATACAACGTATATACGTCAGCCATGTATGCGGCCCCCATACGGCAGTGTGAATGTAGCCTTATACAGTATATTATGATGAATGACACATGAGGAAATATCCACTAAGCAAGAGCTCACTGTCCTGTCAGTTCTCCCCAGCAGAGGATGGTTTTCCCTAAGAAGCTAAAGCACCAATCCGAAATTGGGAGGAATAGCTATTGGTTATTTAAAGAGCTTGTGCCACCTAGACATTTAGGAGATTAATCAGTGTTTTGGGTAAATTAGGAGGTCTAAAGCCTGTTGATGTAACCGCCCTGACAGGGGAAGGCATGGCTTGTATCATACTCTTCCACAGGAGCATCGGTGTATGATAAATCCTCCCCTTATACTCTATCCACAGGGCAGGGGGTAAGTGATTGCCTGTAGTCTAACCTCATACCATATTGAATGCTGGTGAACAGGCTGCTCCTGCGCTATATTCATTTCTGTGTAACTTCTGGGGCATGTGCTCGGTTATGTATGACGCTGCTGAAAGCACTTTTTACCCTCCATCCTCCTGATCAGTTGGGGGCCCAGTGGTTGAGGCCCAAGCAATCGGACACTCAAAGCTATTAAAGATATTTGGAAAGTATGGAGAGAGCTAAGGAGGCAGACATGGCACAATGTAATATCTCATCCAAGTCTATGAAGCATCAAGACAAGCAGCTACAGGATATGCGGAATAATAGTAGAGCATTTATATTGAGGAGAGTTTAAAGCCACTTGTTACCCCCTTGCATTTTGCACAAGTTTTGAATAATCACCCCAAATACTGACACGTGATCTGCACAGAAGTCCCATATTCCTCAATATAAGATGGATGACCTGTGGAATAGGGCACATCCGTTTCTTCCTGTTGTGTAGACTTGTCGTCTTCTCTTCTGGATCCAGGGGGGGTGAGGATCTGTCATAAGAGCCGCTGTGCCATGCTGCCACCTCCTTCATTCGGCATGGGAGTGCTTTGTAATCCTATCCATTATTAGATTTATGTGTCAGATGTACAGAGCTTATACACCACTCCAGCCCTCACGGGATTGTAATAGGTCAAGTAGTAATGATATATTTGCTGGAGCTCAGAAATGTCAGTCACCAGTGACTCTCCGACCTCTTATCTGCTGTATTATTACTGTATCTGCCAGGGATAAGGGGAGCGTCAGCCGGGCCTCTGACTCTCTTTATGTCCCTGATTTTTCTTATATTCCGGATGTTATATTTATTTCTTTCTTTTTTAGTAGAATTCAGAATGTGGGAGAACAAGGACACATGGCGCTGCTGGGACACAGTCTGGCAGCTTACATCTCCGTGCTGGACAAAGACAGACTCCGAAAACTGACCACAAGAATCCTTTCTGACACTACTCTGTGGCTCTGTAGGCTTTTCAGGTACTTGCTCATTCTGTACATACAGTGATGCTGCACTCCTATTCATATACTTCATTTCATATACCACGCCCATCCATATGGACCCCTTTTGCTTTAGGGGTTGTCCCACAAAGCAAGCTACAGTATAGGGCCTAACTTGCTGGTCTCGGTGATGGGACCCGCATGAGATGACCGGAGCAGCTGGTTGCGCATGCGCGGGTCATGCACGACTGGCTGTCATGTTGGGGTGCAACATGACCACCACCCCATCACTGAGACCACCACCCCTCAGCAAGTCTGACCCTATCCTGTGGATAGGGCCTAAATTGCTTGGAGGGAAACCCTCCAAGTGTTTTTAAGTGTTCTTGACCCCCTAACCGATGTGTGGTTCTAATGATCAAACCGCAGGATTGGTATCATTGAGGAACCCAGGTCCCGATCCTGCAGCAACCTTTTAACACGGGATTTAACCATGACTTGGAGTCCTAATGTAATGGCCCCATACATTTTATTTATTTTTATTTTGTTTTCAACTCCGATTTATAAAGAAATGGCAAAATAAATTCCCATTACAGAACAGAATACCTCCCTTCCTGTATCTTGACAAGTATCATCCTTAATGTTATATGCAAAAGAAAGACCATCAAAAAAGAGAACAAATGAATAACATGTGATGTACATGGTTCAGAGAACATTATCCGTGTGAGGGTTCAATGGAAGTCATACGGAAAGACAAATTATTAGACAATTTATAAGACCATCTCACTATATGCATATTCTCGCCTTCATCCATTCCTGCAATTGATATATAGAAAGATATATGGAAAGGTAGAAAGTAACATAGAACATAAACGTAATTGACTATGGACCTCCAAGAAAGGGGGAAAGTGGAAAATAGGGTAGTGGGGGGAGGGGGATTAGGGAACTGACAGGCTCTGCTTCGACCCACCTTCTTGCGCTCATTGAAGCCGTCATTCCAAGGGAAGGGCGGTTATCCCATATAGGTTATCATCCTCGATTGCCAGGCAATCCAAATTTTGTCAAATTTGTAGACCGTACAGGCCAATAAGTGTTGTTTTTACAATCCAACTTACTACACACACCAGGGTATAGTTACACAGCTCTCCAGGGCCTATAAATGGCACTGTCTGCAGTTTATTATAGTCAAAACTGTTGACGATTTCCCTTTAAATTCTAAATGGGGGCACCTGGCATCACATAAATACCTACAGTGTTGTAATAAAAACACTCATACATGTACTTAAGATCGCATGCATGGCCTCATCTACTGTATGAGTTTACATTTCATCGAGTGTTATACTCCTGTAAGAAAATCATCCAAATAACACCCTCAGGCCTTGTGTGTGCATAGGAGTGAAGAAGCAAAGCTTGTTATGTGCTTGGTAAATGATATCTTCATTTATGAAGCTTTTACCAGGCTGGGTCCCATTTAAGTGAATATGAAAACTAGTACTGACTGACTGTGTGTGTGTGTGTGTGTGTGTGTGTGTGTGTGTATACATATATGTATGTATGTGAAGAGGTTGATGCTTTAGGCATGCACATGTATCGGAGACTGAATAACCTTCACATCTACTGCAGACTCTCATACTAAAGAATAATTAGGTAAAATGACCACATAGAGGTGCCTTGGTTACTTAGAAATTGTCATATAATTATATTGAAAAAGGAGAAGAAGACAGAAGAGAGCGGGGGGCGCTCAATGTGTAGAGGTCCTCAGTATATTCGGTTTAGTATATGTGCAGAGTGTGCACTCACCTTTTTGTGTTGTGCTGATGGCACAACGCATGTAATCGCTTCTGACGTGGAACTAGATGCAGCCTTTGGGGCGTCGTTTCGGTAGTGGTACCGATGAAGAAAATTGTAATAGAAGGTCTCTATTGCTAGAGGTCCTTAAGACTGCCCCCTAGATCTTTTAGGAAAGACCCGGCGCACTAAGTTCCAAATATCGGTTTATTCTTCCAATAAAACCATAAAATGACAATTAAAAGATATATAGGTAAAATCAAGACGTGTTTCGGATCCGGAACGGATCCTTCCTCAGTTGCATTACCTCATATAATTATATTGGCTCATCATCTTATAGGAATATTGCTGGAAGGATGTATTGAAGTTTGTATGGTTTTACAGGTATGAAAATGGTTCTGCCTACTATCACGAGGATGATCGCGAGGGCCTGCTGAAGGTGTGCAGACTGGTCATCCACTCGCGCTATGAGGACTACACCACAGAGGGGTTCAATGTCCTCTATAAGAAGCAGCCGGTGATTTATATGAGTGCCGCCTCCAGACCGGAGCTGGGACAGTATCTCTGTAACCAGGTGTGTATGTTACCGTAGATCTGGATTGCCGGCCTCCATCACTAGTCCAGGGGCTCTGCCGAACCTCCATCTTGTCATTACACTAAACTTTATACAAGAAAGTAGAAAAGAATTTACTGTACAATTCAGTGTAACAAATTTTCCTTTGATGAGGTAAAGACATAAAGACAACTTTGTCGTAGACTTTGGTCGCTAAAGAAATATAGACCTTGCGGCTATTGTGAATGTCCTCTTATTTAAGTATATAAAAAAAAAAGATGGTGTTTTTTTTTTTTTTTTTTTTTTAATATTGTTATTTACGTGTATGTTGGCTTGTATTTCTTTCAGCTGGGACTTCCGCTGTCATGCTTGTGCCGGGTGCCTTGTAACACAATGTTTGGATCTCAGCATCAAATGGTAACTTCTAGTTAATGATCTGTTCATTTAATGTCAAGTGGGCGGGGTCTAAACTGGCAAACTTGCTTGTGATAAGACATTGATCCATAGAAACATGTGGCCATTAACAATCATGTTGGTAGCCATATGTATATATTTTGCGCACATGGTTGTGGTCTTAAAAGGACTGTACATTAACATACACAATCCAGGGGATAGCATACAGAGCAGCTGTCCCAAAAGTCACACTGATCACTCAATCCCTTAGGGAATACGTTTCTGATTGCTGTATGCGAAGACCCTATCAGAATTTTCTTTTTATCCTATAGAATGTCTCACATCTCCATTAAGGTACTGGAGTAAATGTAGCAGGGTTAAAGCTTTTAACAAACAAGAAAACCGAATAACAATGGCAATAGCAAAACCTCGTACCCTGCACTGTGGCTCTGAAGCTACCCACTGATGTGAGGCTGCAGCTACAAAGCCACAGTGCCCGATCTAATGGGATCTAAAATACAACTTATTTCATTGTGGTATACAAGATGCAGGTCTGTACGGTTCATCACATTTCTGAACTATTCATGGATTTTGCAGATCCCTATAATGTGTCAGGAATGTGTCCTGTGACCTTACAGGGCTGGTTATGCTCTTCTGTACAGACCTGCAACCCAAGATCTTGAACAGCTGGCCAAACATGATGGGCAGAATGAATGGTTCTCCTATTGCTTGACCTTAGCTGGGATCAAGCTGCGGAATCTGGTTCTGCTTATCTATGTTAAGTCTCCATTTACTTAAAAACCACAGCCTACATTTGGCATGATAACCCAGGGATACTTACTGATAGATCCAGGCAGCGTGACTGTTATCATTTGTTATATTTGTTATCCATGGCCTCGTTACTTCTACAATAAACTTTTAAAATTATGCTAATGAACCTAAGGGGTGTTACTGGAGCCCCACCTGGCTAGTACATTGTCTTACTCCCCCTCTGTCTTCTGTTAACTCACACATTGGAAGGGGGGGATGTGTTTTCAGTGTGAAGCTACAGCATGGAGGGGCTCCGCAGCCCTTCAAGCTCATTAGCATAATTTTAAAAGTTGATTTTAAAAGGAAGCCATAGATTATAAATATAAGACGATTACCACAGTCAATTTTCCTGGATCTATGAGTCAGTTTCTCTGGTTTTATAGTTTGGTTGGTTTGGTTGAAAGTGTGAAATTATTTCATTTATGTCATTACTCATCTGTCTGGGTTTTTTTTTTTTTTAGGATGTGGCATCTTTGGACCGTATTTTGAAAGAGGACATTAAGTTGGGAAAGTCACCTTTGCTATTGGTGGCAAATGCTGGTATGTTAAAGACCTCTCACCAGTGAACAAAATGGTTGTCATAAATAAAGCTGGTCATTCATACAAATTTTGGATCAGTTCACAGTTCTTGGTTATTTCATCTAGTATTTTGAGCCAAAACCAGTCTCTGTTTTGTCCATTAACTGGTGCAAAAAAGGGAGATGTTAACTGGCCCTAATTCTGCATTGTTATGGTGAAACTGTGAATGGCTCTTCAGTCAATTGTGAAAAATGGTGCAAAATTAGAAAAACATGGTTACTTCATTCCAGAAACAGCGCTACGCCTGTCCATAGGTCATGTGTGGGACTGCACCCTAGTTCCACTAAAGTGAATGAGGCCTGTACACCACACACAGCCTATGGCAGGAGTGCTGCTGGTAAGAAAGGGCAGTGATAGTTTTCTTATTCTGGTAGTGAATCCATTATTTCACCTTTAAATTAATAAAATGCTTCACTGCACTTTATTTTCAATCCTTTGCATTTGTAGGTACCCCTGCTGCGGGACACACAGACAAACTAGCAAGACTAAAGGAGTTGTGTGATGAAAATAATATGTGGCTGCATGTAGAGGGGTAGGTTTATATTTATTTCGTTTTTATCCAGTGGGATTTCAAAGAAAACCTAGGAGATTGATAAAACGTTAACTTTTCATTAAAAAAAAAGGTTCAAACTGCTTCGACCTTGGTTAAAGGTCTTCCTTACATGCCCCATATGGAATAGAGCAAGGGAGTGCATGCCTGACCTTCACTCCATTCTCTTTTATGGGATGACTTCATAGACGTCTATGCACTTGTACCTTACAGGGGTTTTTCCCACAAAGCAGGCCCTAGGGTAGGGCCTAACTTGCTCAGCAGTAGGGGGCCTCAGTGATGAGACCCCCACAGATCACGAGAATGGTTGTCTGAGGTACCACCATCGGACCCATTGTCGCTCCCCAAGATGAGCAGAGCAGACGACAACACATGTCAGTTCTGCTCCATTCATCTCTATGGAGCCGATGGAGATTGTTGGTGTGGTGCTTGGCAATCTCCGTCACCGACATAGAGATGAATGGAGCAGAACAGACATGTGCGGCCGCCTGCTCGCTCATCTCGGGGAGCAACGAAGGGTCTGCGAGAGGGTCATTGGACCGCCATTCTCGTGATCTGCGGGAGTCTCATCATTGAGACCCCCCACCGATCAGCAATGTGGATAATAAGACATCTTAGTCTAAGAAGACTTATTTTAGAGGAATATTCGGGTGGATTGGGGATAACTTGCTGTCACCAGGAATATGATGTGCAAAACAACGACACATTTTGATGAGAATTTTTTATACGTGTGGATCCAAATTGTTATTAATGTCCATAAATTACTATGGAGAGGCTATGGATGTGGTGTCATGAGATTAGTGGAGGACAACGGCTCCAAGCTTCTGGCCAGCAGGGGGGCTGCATGGACTTGTGACCGGTGTGCGCAGCTCTCTATGGACTATGGATTAAAGTCTATGGAGCAGTGACCCCTTTTCCGCAGTTTTAAGATGGAATAGCAAAAGGTTCCTTACAAAAACAAAATCACTTGCTGCAAAATCCATGAAATATTTACTAAGAAAATCTTACAGTCTGGCTGGAAGAAAGCCATCAATATTTAATAACCCTATTTTCTTCTCTTTGCAGAGTAAATTTGGCAATGTTGGCTTTAGGTCATGTCAGCTCTTCAGTGCTGGTAAGTTCTTCTATAGCCTAAAGGGAACCTTTCAGTTAAACTGACCCACACTAACTAATTCATCTCGACAATTGCTATTATACAACAGCACAACCATCTCTATATACCCTATTTCTATGTACACACTAGTGTGTTTTTGTATGTCTTTTTTTATAATGAAATAAATTGAAGATTTTGGAATAAACTTTTTTGCTGGTACCGATAGATACATTTTTCCCTTCCATAATCATCTCTATATATTGCTCCTTCCCATCCCTATGTTGTTCCTCTATTAAGGAACTGAGTGATCCCATTTCCTTTGTCAATATGTTGTGACGCCTCATCGTCTGAGACACTATGCAGTTGGGACACACACCTTATTGACACGGGATGTAGTAACACACAGTTTATTTACACATTTCCCTGAGCAATAATGGAACCAACACAGAATATTTAAAATAAAATATCACCTTAAAGGGGTCCATTCATAATTTGGGCCTCAAGGTGATCAGGTCATAGGAATACATTTTAGCAGCCCCTGCAGGAGTAATGTAATTTTACAGGGGAACCAATCAGCTGATGTAAGAAGAGGATGAGTCTGACAAAATGATAGGATGCCATTATCTTGATTATCGTAATTAGTAAAAAGTTTCAATATAATTTACACAAAGATTTTAACATTCTCTTCCCCTTTTTTATGCACCAGGCTGCAACAAAGTGCGACAGTATGACCTTGACCTTAGGACCATGGTTGGGCCTTCCAGCCGTCCCTGCTGTTACACTGTACCGTCATGAAGACCCCGCCTTGGTAAGATCATTATGGAATATGCACATAAATAGAATATAACACATTATTTTACTTTTTCATATATTACCTACTTTGTCTTTCTGTTGTGCCTTTAGAAGATTGTGCAGAGATCACTACAATGTAACTTATTATATTAGAGCTATAGATGTAATGTTTTGCTTCTGGTTTTGGATTGTATTATAGTTACTGTTTTTAATCATTGCTTTGTCTTGTGGTCTATTTTTAGTCCCTTGCTGCCGGGCTCACAACAAGCCAGCCAGTGGAGAAGCTGCGGGCTCTGCCTCTATGGCTTTCTCTGCAGTATCTTGGCCACAGTGGGATTGTTGAGCGGATAAAACATGCATCTCAGCTGGTACGTACGTTGTCACTTCTCACGTGCTTAAAGGGGTTTTGCCAGCTTAGAAAGCTATCTTCTACCCAAAGTATAGGGGACTACAAAGTGATTGGTGTCCCTTTCTGGTGGTCTTATCTCCGTGTCTCTCTTTGACAGTGAGTGCGAGCGCCAGAGATAGCCAAGAGATTTTATCTGCAGTCTCCAACTGTTCCCACAGAATTTAATGGAGCAGCAGGAAAAGCATGGCAGAGGTTGGGCATTGCGGAGCACATCACTTGGCTATCTCCAGCACGCCCATTCACCGTCATTGAGAGTGCCAGAGATAGCAGACAATTTTCAGCACTCCCACTCCATTCAACAGATTGCTTCCATTCTCATGATCACTTGTGGATAAGGGATCATTTCCTTAGTACGACCCCCTTTAAAACAGTTTTTGTTTTTGTTTTTTTTAGTAGAAGGCCCCAAACGCTTGTCTCAAAAATAATGTAGCTAGAAATGCAAATAGATGCTAATGAACAGAAGCGCAAAACATGTAGAAGACATTACAGTAAGAAATCTGATCCAACTCCTTCCTTGTTCCATGTTGTATTATTGTGAAACGTTATCTTATCAGTTCTCCAGAGTCTAAATTCTCTGTATGGTTTCTTGCGCAGTGAAGAATAGAAAACGTATACTTTTATGAAACAAATACAGGAAGGGAGGGGGCATTGATGTTCCTTGCCTTTGTTATATAATACAGGTTATTGTTATTCACGATCCTAGGGACTCGCTGGCAGTAGGGACGGACTGAGCCTATCTTTGCCTTCATACAGGAGGTGGTATTTAGGTGTATATAAATAGATGCCAGTCCCAAGGTGCCCCTGCAGTGTGGATTGAGTAGCTGGCACTACATATAACTTTTCAGAGTGTTTACCTTACCTTTTCAGACACTGACTTAAAAATTGTATTTCAATTTCGGAAAAAGAGATCTACACATGTCCCATAAATGTAGGTTTCCTCCAATATCAGATCACTGCAGTCTGACTGTAGCCACTGTTATGTATCCCTCCATTCCAATAGTAGTGACTGTGCTTGATATAGCAGCTCAGTCCTGTTTGCTTTATTAACACTAGGCACTAGTAATATCCGGCACGGCCACTATTAACAGTACAGCGCGATGCACACAGGTGCTTATAGTGGGTCCTCAGCCAATCTGATACACATGTCCTATCCTAAGATTTGGCCATCAGTCTTGGATAACACCTTAAACCCTGTGAAAACTGTCCAGCAAGTCCATTGCAATCCTTGGATCAGAACATAGATTTTCACTTGTCTTCCGTTCACCTGAATAGGTTATAACACGTGCTGTTATAACACATGGACTTACCGGGTCCTGCAAAGCTCCAGCTGTTTATGTCATTCCTATACATGATGCTACAGCAATCTCTGATGTTAATCAATCAATCCAGTCGTTTCATCAAATAACAGAAGATGGGAATGTGAAGGTCTTACTTGTCATTGAGGGCCAGAGCCATGAAGTTGTACATCACATGGACGCGGAGATAAAAGCCAGTTCTGTCATATCAGTTCTGAAGGACGGAGCTTTGCAGAGATGTGTATAATGTGGTGTATGCCTCCGTGCCGCAAGGTCCATCTCATTGTCCTACTTTATTTCTGAGGAAGGTAGATTCAAGGACCGTGAGTCGTTTCTATGGCAACATTTTTGGATGGTAGTGTAAAGTATAGAGCCCCCTTGTACTTCATGACTTATCATAACCCTTTCAAGTCATGAACAAAGTGTAGTTGGGTCTGTGTTGTCCATTTTATTGGATTTTCCAAAACAATAGTTATAATGCAATTAACAAAGCTGTGTATATAACGTTTCACACATTTTAAGAGGCAGAGTATAAAGATGGTGCATGGAAAGAGGGTGGGGGGAGACGCATAGATTTTCTATGTCCGTTATTTCTACTACAGGCGGTTCCCTACTTAAGGACACCCGACTTACAGACGACCCATAATTAAATATGGACCCCTCTGCCCACTGTGACCTCTGGTGAAGCTCTCTGGGTGTTACTATAGTCCCAGGCTGCAATGCTCAGCTATAAGGTGTCTGTAATGAGGCTTTATTGATAATCATTGGTCCAATTACAGTAATAAATTTTGAAACTTAAATTGTCACTGGGCAAAAACATTTTTTGTCTGGATATACCATTATAAAATATACAGTTTCGCCCTTCATACAAATTCAACTTAAGAAAAAACCTATGGAACCTATCTTGTATGTAACCCGGGGACTGCCTGTAAAGTGTTTGGTGCCCCAGGCCAGGAAGGGGAGTCTAGTTGAGTTGTTTGTTAGCAGTTTTTGGACTCCTCACCAATTTTTAGCTATAAAGTAATACTGAATGTTGATATAATATTGAGCATTTGACTGGTTTTGTTACTAATCTCAGCCTAAATACAGTAAAATACGACCTGCGTTGGTGGCATATGTGCACTCGTACTTGCTCATATGCACATTTGTTTCTTTTGCAGAGTCAAAGGCTGCTGGAAAATCTAAAGGATTTACCTTCCATCAAAACCTCGGTACAGTATGGGGTGTTGTGTCTGTGTTTTGTTACCAAATCTTCTGCATACTCCTGACTCATCTAATATTGTACATGAGCTCTTCTACATATATATTTGTGTGCCTATATGTTAATATTTATGTTCCTATTCATATTAGGTTGAACATGATGGAAACTCTCCAGTAGTTGTATTCAAATTCTTCTATGAAGGTTCCGGATCAGGTTTGTAACCCGTGTATTGTCTATTGAAGCGCTGCAATGGCATGTTATGCCACAACCAATTGCTAGGATTGGGGACCGCGCTTGTTGAGCACTGATACTTGATGCACGCCTCTGTACACCTACTACTCACCATCAATGTGGGAAGGACTTGGTTCACCTGTAATGTACCCATCTGTCTGCAGATATTGAAACCATTTTGCTAGATGTTTCCTTTTCCTATATTTATGAGAATGTGTAGTCATTGTAACCAAAGATTTTTTTTTTTGCTTTATAGATTCCACAGTAAACCTGAGCACTATAGAAAGGGAGAGCGATGCAATGAATCAGTGGGTAAGATGCCTTTTTTTGCACTACTGTTGGGGGTGGAGAACTGCATCTATACCATGTATATGTTTGGACAGCATGGTGGCTTAATGGTTAGCATTACAGCCTTCCAGCGCTGGGGACCTGGGTTCAAGATGTCTGCACAGAGTTTGTATTTTCTCTCCGTGTTTGCGTGGGTTTCCTCTGGGTCCTCCGATTTCCTCCCACACTAGAATATACTAGAAGGTTGATTAGATTATGAGCCCCACTGGGGACAGGGACTGATTTGGCAAGATTTGTGCAGCGCTGTGTAATCTGTGTGCGCTATATAAATAAAGGAATTATTATTATTATTATGCCCAGCGTTGTGTATATGACACAAAATTTTCTCTGGTTCTCTTTAGCTCGGAGAACAGCTGGCAGCTCTCATTCCATCTTGTGGTGTGGACATAGTGGAACTGGAGGACGAAGGCCTTTGTGTGCGCTTTAACCCAATGATGACCTCCGCAGGTACGTGGATGTTTCAAGTTTTTTTTTTCCCAGGACCATATGTTAGTATCGGTGTGAATATGATGTGAACAAACTCTATGCCAATAGAGATTAGAGATTTTCAATATGGAGCCTACATAACTGTGCATGCTGTTCTGGACTATATTCACAGCGTATCCCCAAAGTTACTGATATTGAGTCCTGCTCGATATAACATCAGTTATCCATCCAATCCTAATATCAATCTACAAATCTCTTCTATTATTACAGTCTGCATCCAGTCTTGCTGTGATGTAGTATAGTCGGTATATCCACAACATTGCTCATCAACCTTCCCGGAACAATTTAACCTTCTCTAGATGTTCTTCAAACATTTGCTCACAAGGAAGCTGGCAGATGAACAAAGCATGGGTCACTGTGACTTACTGAACGCTAACAATACTGATGGATATGTACAGCTGAGGCAACACAGGTGCAACTCTGTGACACGGCCGGAAATGCCAGCGCCTGCAGTATATTACACTGGTTACAGGGATAGTCTAACACCCTATGTGTTTACTAGTCCTAGGTACAGCAACCCAAGACATCGATCAGCTGGTGGAATGTGTGAAGGTGAAGATCCCCATTATCCAAAACACTCTGCAGCTTAAAGAAGAGTTCCGACTGGAGGTGGAAAGAGTAGCTGGTCTGTCGTATGTTGTAGATTACAGCTGGGCAGGACTTGGTGTGCTAAGGTATTGATTATTTTTACCTTTTTGGCCTGTTTCCCCTCCCTCGTGATTATATTGACAGGTGGGCGATACCGTTCCTTTTCTCCGCAGGGTGCGGACCTACACATTCTAGTATCAACATCACTGATTGGACAGTGTCTGGTTGTAGGTACGCACCCCCACTAGTGTGTCTACATGTCAATTTAGCAATATATTATTGTAAGGAGAGATGATGGAGGAAGGCCACAGCATAGTCGTATGATAAAGATATCCACAAACGTTACATTGAAAGGCAGGAATATGTGCTATACAAAGCCTCTGTAATAACAAGTTTGAGAGATGTGTATAGGTTACAGGAAGAGGGGTATAAAACGTTCATTTATTCACCCTATACCGCACACAAGTTTTGTATGGACAGGACTGCTGACAGATTCCCTTTAATAAGAGAAGGGAATCTGTCAGCAGTTTATACATTGTAAACCTGCGGACAGATATTTTCACTGGAGATCTGTGTAACCATAACTGTGTGTGAAAATGCATTAATATTCCAAGATTGCAGCTGAACTTGGAGAGCTCACAGCAGTACCAGCCTTCTGGTTATATATTACTGCAGAAGCGCTGTGCTTTGAGACCTCACACACCTCAAGTCCACATACAACTGGGGACTATGCATGTTTCACAGTCCTGTTGCTACTAACAACACACAAAGTTATGGTTACACAGATCTCCAAGGCCTATGTCTAACGCTGACTGTAGCTTTGTATGGCCTAAACTGCTAGTAGACTCCCATGGATCCCTCAGCAGCACATACCCTGCTCGTTGATATTCTCCACTCAAAAATGAGAACATTGTCAAACTAAGGATTATAGCGCTGGGCAGAACAATAGACGGGTACCCCTTGCTGGATTACTGTTTTCCTCTCTTTCCTGGTTAGTACATAATTTTCACCTCTTTGTTTCCCCCCTCCAGGTATGAACATATAAGCGAGGAAGTGGATCTCGGCAAACGAGAAGCAGAACTTGAAAAGATTAATGCGCTGCTGCTGAAGAAGCTAAATGAATTGGAGTCGGATCTCTGCTTCTCTTCCGGTATTGATTATATGTCTTTGTGTAGAAACTAGTGTGTTTGTTTT
Organism: Engystomops pustulosus; assembly: GCA_019512145.1. Taxonomy (NCBI): domain Eukaryota; kingdom Metazoa; phylum Chordata; class Amphibia; order Anura; family Leptodactylidae; genus Engystomops; species Engystomops pustulosus. Next base: position 22,781,566 of record CM033648.1, read on the forward strand.
CCCAAAATAGCATGCCATTAATTTTCCCCATTACATTAACCCAGTATTTCCCAGCTAGAGCCACTAAAAGACTGCAATAAATCATTAAACGATTTCCTGTCTTTGCAGATGGTTTGAACATGTCATTGGTACATAGGTGGGGGTTGTGAGCTGGATATTCTTGCACTAAACCATTGTTACTTCAGAAATGTATCTGTCATAGCCGTCATTAGTCTGGTATAGCTAGAAGCCATGATGATAGAGCTGTTGGCTTTTTCTGCTGAAAGCTATTCTTCCACCCATCCCCTTGCACACGCACACTCAGCCCAACTGACCCTGCACATGGGTGTGTGCAGTAAACTGTAGGTGGACACCTCATTCCACCACCAAACAAAAGGAGCATGTGAAAATCAACATGCCTGATCCTTCTGATCCCCAACATCTGTGGGTGAGAACTATGAATCTGACCAGCACCTTCAGATATAGCCAAGGTTGTTTACCTTCTTAGATCTCATGTGGGCGAATATACATCCAGGTGCAGCAGAGGGGAGGGGTGAGCACTCCTCACCCCTCAACCTCTACATAGAAAGCCAAGCGGTTATGGTGCGGTGAGACAATGGGGCAAATTTACTTACCCGGTCCATTCGCGTTCCAGCGGCGGCTTCTCCGCTCTGGATTCGGGTCCGGCCGGGATTTAATAAGGTAGTTCTTCCGCCGTCCACCAGGTGGCGCTGCTGCGCTGAAAGTAAACTCATCGCGCCGGAATGCACCGAGCTGGACCAGGTGAAGGTAAGCGGTCCTTATGCGACACATTTTCGGTTTTTAAATGCGGCGGTTTTTCCGAATACGTCGGGTTTTCGTTCGGCCACGCCCCCCGATTTCCGTCGCGCGCATGCCAGCGCCGATGCGCCACAATCCGATCGCGTGCGCCAAAATCCCGGGGCAATTTAAGTACAAGCGGCGCAAAACGGAAATATTCGGGTAACACGTCGGGAAAACGCGAATCGGGCCCTTAATAAATGACCCCCAATGTGTTGTCACTGTGACACTGCATTGTGACCGGGTGCAGTAGACTTCTATTGGGGGGGCCTTGATTGGATCACAGGCCCCCCATAAGTTTGTGTGACTGAGGCCTTACTGTCCTCAACAAAGGACATCTGTAGTCTGAGATAGATGAGTTATAAAGCATCTGCTGCCAGATAAGTACACAGGAATATACTAGTTTTTATTTTATACGTTGCCTAACAAGTCGTGGCTGGAGCAGTACTGTCCATATAAAGAAAACCATATAGACTCCCATTATACTAATGTGTCCTATTGGTTACAGGTCCAGAGTTTGGAGCTGAAAAACACTGTATTTATATCGGAGTCGCAACAGAAGACTTGGATGTCTCCGAACTGGTGGAAACCATTGCAGTCATGGGCCGAGAGATTGAAGAAAACTCAAGGGTATAAACACAGAATGAAATATTTGTCCAGTTTACCCATAACATAGTATTATAGCAGATAGTGGAGATATGACAAGCGATGTAACGACTGCTTGACCCTCCTTTCCAAGAACCAGGTTGGGAATGACAGTGTCTCATGTATAATAATTTATTTATATTGGGACCTTTAGTAGGATGTTGGATATTGCTTATTTCTGTGATAACCATGTGCATATGAGGTTTTTGGCTCATCTTCAAGTGTGAACTTTAGGGTGCATTGCCACGTTCAGTTTTTTAGATGCCGTATTTGAAGCCACAAACAGGTGTGGATCCTGGTTTGGGCATCAAAAACTGCATCTGAACATGTGAACGAACCCATGCAGTCACACACAAGTTTTTCAGATGGAGTTTTTGATGCCCAAACCAGGAATGGAGTAAAAGTAGGAGCAACATCTTTCAATTATTTGTCTCAACCCATTATCACCCGCAACGGTTTTAGGCTCCAAAAACTGCATCTGAAAAACTGAAGGTGTTGTTGCAACCCCAGGTTCAGCATCCTCCGTTCAGCTGTTCTGCCTAACACGGACATGTTGCTTGATGGGCTGAAGATCAGCCCATCAGGCAGCTTTATGCCACTCGCAACTAAGCATGGCTGTGATTGGCCAGGTGTGTCCACTAGGTGTCCACGTGGCCAATCGCAGACATGACTAGTTGCTTGGGATGCCTGGGTAGGTGGAGCTGCCGAATGGAGGATTGAAATTGTAAAGTGTTATTTTTTGCATCGTCACTAGAGATGAGGGACCCAATCTTTAGGTGGACAACCCCTTGAATGTCTTAAAGTTCTAATAGTTATAAAAGGCCCTGATCAGAGGAGATCCAGCAATGAGCATTCCTACCAAAGTAAGTTTACATAGGTCGATCTTGATATTAACCCTTCTGCAGATTCCTTCCTGGGATCTGTTTGTAGCTTATCTCTATGGATAGAGAGCAGAACTATTTTGGATACATGATCTGATAAATACTTTGTATTCATTCACATAAATTGGATTTCTCTGTGCAGCTCCTTGAGAATATGACTGAAGTAGTCAGGAAAGGTATTCTGGAGGCCGAGGAGCAGCTGCAGAAGGCCAATGAAGAGCGGCTTTTAGAGGAGGTAAGATGCTCGTTTTATTGATGGGCCTCTGGTACTACAATGTATTTTCTCAAATGGCTCACACCAATGACCTTTGCTGGACGCTTTGTTGTGTGCAGGGAGTCTTACGGCAGATCCCTCTAGTTGGATCAGTTCTTAACTGGCTTTCTCCTGTTCAAGCGACACCAAAGGGAAGAACATTCAACTTAACTGCAGGTAAGATCATGGTGGTTATTACCAGCTTTGTCTTTGTAGTCCTCTCCAATTTCTAGAGCACCTGTCACTAAAGTAAGTGGCTCCTAGCGCTACCTCATTTTTAGCAGTGATAAACTGCTAGCTTTATCGGAACCCTCAGATAACGCTAGCAGATATTGCCGCGCAGTGCAACAGGAACGCCTGACCACGCACAAAGCGGTCCGGCGTATTCATGAGGGGCGGCCTATGGAGTGGGAGGGGTGGTCCGGGGAAGAAGCGGTGCCTATTGTACTGCGTGGCACTGTCTGCTAGCTTCATTGGAGGGTTCCGATAAAGATAGCAGTTTATCACTGATAAAAATGGGGTAGAGCTAGGAGCTGATGACTTTGGTAAGTAGCTCCTTGTGCCTTTTTATGGGTGACAGCTCCTCTTTAACCCCTTCCTGACACACGCCGTACTAGTACGGCGCGCGCCGGGTGCATATTGCAGCAAAGGCTTACCAGTAACACCCGTGATCGGTGCTAGCACCGATCGCGGGCGTCTTCACCTCGATTGCCGGCGGCTTAAAAAAGATGGCGCCATCTTGTCGCAGATCGTCGCTCCCCGATGACGTCACGGGGAGCAGTGATCTGTCACCATGGTAGCCTCGGGTGTTCCGAATACCCGAGGCTACTTCGTTTTAACCCATGCATTACAATGTGCTAATTGCACATTGTAATGAATGGGGAGTAAAATCCACATATACTGCCATACTGTAGTATGGCAGTATATGAAAGGATGAATCAGACTACCTAGGGTTAGAGTACCCTAGGGAGTCTGAAAAATAGTAAAAGTAAGAATAAAAAAAAAGTTTAAAAAAAAGAAATTATAATAAAAAAAAACCTAAAAATGCCCGATCTATCAAAATATAATAACGTTTTTTCACTGCGTTTAACCCCGTAACGGAAAATAGCATCCAAATTCGAAAATGGCATCTTTTTGCCATTTTGAAAAATATAAAAAAATTTATAAAAAGTGATCAAAAGGTTGCACAGTCCCAAAAATTATAGCAATGAAAACTCCATCATAATTTGCAAAAAATGACACTATCCACAGCTCCGTACACCAAAGTATGGAAAAGTTATTGGTGCCAGAAGATGGCAAAATAAAAAAAAAATTTGTTCAGGAGGTTTTCATTTTTTTAAATATATGAAAACATTATAAAACCTATACAAATTTGGTATCCACGTGATCTTACCGACCCAAAGAATAAAGTAGACATGTCATTAGGGACGCAGAGTGAAAGCTGTAAAATCCAAGCCCAGAAGCAAACGACGCAAATGTGTTTTTTCACCATTTTCACTGCGTTTGGAATTTTTTTTCCCGCTTCCCAGTACACGCCATGGAATATTAAATTCCGTCACTACGAAGTGCAATTTGTTACGCAGAAAATAAGCCATAACAGAGCTCTTTATGTGGAAAAAGTTGATGAGTGAAAAATGGAAGTGAAAAAACGTCGGGGTTATGGCAGTGGATTTTGATCATGTATGTAAAGTGAACCTAGAACACTGGAACTGTAGAAAATTCTAGACCTGAACAGTTTGTACATAGTGTCCTATCTACAGGCTGCTTGTTATAGAGCAGGAGAGACTGACCAAATTATTAGTAAATTTATTTTAGTTTTATTTATCTTTTTATATCTCTGTCCATTCTTCATCCTAAAGTTAGACATTTTACCATCACTAACCTCCTCTGCTCTGCTGCTCCTGTTCCGTACCATGCTGTCTGCAGAATGGACATGATTTTTAATATGACTGGTTCCTTTACATGTGTTATTTTCTGTAGTATTGTGTCACTATTTGTGTATAATGCCTCTCACTGATAGAAGCAGAGAAGTGACACTTTATAGCAGTGATGGCGAACCTTTTTGAGACCGAGTGCTCAAACTACAAACAAACCCACTTATTAAAATAGAAAGTGCCAAAGTGGCAATTTAAGCAGTAACATGTTACTACCTGTTTTGTCACGGTTTTTAATTTAATTGGCTTCCTAAAGGACACCAATGCAGTTGAAATAAAGAGGATAAATTCAGATTATCCTTCCAGGGTACCTTGTAGAGAAAGAATTGCGGTGCCCATAGCAGGAGTTCCAATAATAACGCAGCCTTGTCTGCACCTCCTTGCTCCTCCTGTAGTCCTGGGCAGCTAACTATGTGTAGCTTTAAAATAGCCCTGATCACAGCACATCCTGGGTGGCCAGGGACTGCAGGAGGAGGCTTTGAGTCCTGTCTGGAAACTCTGTGCAGGGGTGATGGCCTGGGTGCCCACAGAGATTGCTCCGAGTGCCACCTCTGGCACCCGTGCCATAGGTTCGCCACCACTGCCTTATGGTTTATAGACAATACTGCTTATATTATGGTGTAACTGAATAAGACACACATGGCAAATGATAGTGACCAAACTCCTGGTCTCTGATTCCACAAACATGTAAGTGTGATCATGTGATGTGCCACAAGATACTAAAAGTAGTCTCCCATCCTGTCTATATGATGATAGTATAGATATTTGTCTTTTCCTCTGGAAGGAACTTTATTTCAAATATAACCCGTTGGTTTTCTTTCTCTCTAGGATCATTAGAATCAACGGAAACCACGTATGTGTCTAAGGCGCAAGTTACCGGGACAAGTCCTCCCCCGACTCCTACCCTGGGACATGCAAAGAGGCACCCAGGTACCACGCCGTGATGTTTCTTCCCTAATGTAGTGTCCTGGTATTAAACAAGAGTATGCGGTTATAAAGAAACAACCTCTTAAAAGGAAGTCCTCAAAGGGAACCTGTCAGCAGAAATTGACCTTACAAGCTACAATCCGTATGATGTGAAGCAGAATAACACCTTCCAGATCATGTCTCTTTCATGGCCCAGTGTGATGGCATCGTCATTAAGAAAATCTGCTTTGAAATGTGATATAAATTGGTTATATAAAGTCACAGAGACTTTAGTACTGAAGTCCAGCTCTCCCCACTTCAGAACACCCCCCTTTACTATATTTGATGCCCTTACATCCTAGGACATTACTGATTGTCTCTTCTGAAGTCTGATGAATGATGTCAGTCCCTATAGAGAGGGCGCTCTGAGGTGGGAGAACTCTCTGCTTCTGTGATTTTTATACATACGAATTACATCTCCCTTCAGAGATGGTTTTCTGGATGATACCTCCAGACATGAAAGAAACATGACCTGGAAGGGGTAAAGCTGCTTTGAAAAATACTGGTAGTGGTTTATTAGATCAATTTCTACTGACAGGTTCCCTTTAACGGCTCGTGCTGGTTTAGGTTTCTCAAACCCCTCTCTAGAATAGAGCCATCGCACAAAACCCCTGCAAATAATTGGTGGGGCATGTAATACAAAAGTAGGAACCATGCTCCAATGTTGTTAAAGTGCAAAGGACATGTCAAGTGCTTAAAGAGAACCTGTCAGGGCGATTTGGGACTCTATAATGACCTGTGAGATGGTTTAGAGTCCCAAATAGCAGTCCCTCTGTGCCTGCTATCAAAAACAACCTTTATAGTTACCTGGAAATGCGTCTGATGAGGCACGTCAGACCCATGTCTGCAGCTTACTGCACCTTAATTCAATGAAGCCGGAGTAGTCCACCACAGCTTCATGGCACAAGCGTCATGCGCACGGTGTGACTGCGCAGATGCGAGGTGAGTATAAAGACCGAGTGGACACTAAGGGACTTGCTAAGGGCGATTTGAGCCCCGTATTAGGGTACATTATTGTATTACCTTGGCGCGAGATGGTTTCCTTATTCACAGTCATATTATACAAAGTGCAGTCTACCGATATGTGATAGTATATGACAGGACATTCACGACTGCTGGTGCAGAGTATAACTTAGATGCCCTTTGTTCTTGTGGCTTCAGGTCAAAGGTTGTTCAAAAGACTGTCCAGAAATTCTGACGCCATGAGTGAGACCAGCTCAATAAGTCACCTGGAAGAAGTGGAGAATCTGGAGGCAGCTCCTACTCCAGAACCACAGCCGTCCATCCCCACCGATTTGTCTACCCCATCTGTGGAGTCTCACAGCGAGGAATCCCATGAGGCCGAGGCACTGGACACCAATACAGTGGAGTCTGAGAGTCTGAGATAAAGGCGAGCGGTCCGCACTCGGCCCCACGTGAACTTTTTCTAGATCTAACTGACTTCAAATGTGAACAGTGCCATGCAATCCTACAGTAGCGATACTGTACTAAATTATTAACCTGTCTGCACAAAATAATTCAATTAAAACAAAAGCTTTTTTTTTTTCTCAGTAGGGGGAGGTCATCGTCATAAACTACTATTTTTACCAATGGTAACTTGAGTTTACTGCACTTCTTGTAATTTCGAGAGTTCGATTTTATAATCAAGCCTTTTATTTTCTAATGATTTTTAGTTTTGTGGTGTTTTTTTGTTTTTAATGTTTTGTCTCTTTAATGAAACCCTCTAAACGTAGGTAGAAGAAACTCCTCTTCCCCGTAGATGTTTACACGACGACTCGTTCTGGGCTCTGCACATTGCCTTCTCAGGCCTGCTATTTGCACAGTCAGTGTATTGTGAATGAATGATTCAGCTGTAAAGACGGTTCTTTGAGTTTTTCCGACTCTTTTTAAAACGTAAATTTACCTTACATAATGAAAAGGGGAAAAAAAAGGACCCTGAAGTTACCATGTCCGTGTATCTCACCGGATGATGAGTGCAGGCTTTTAGATGACACGGCAGCTTGTTTCCCTCAGTCTGGGATTTGGAACATCCGGATTGTTGCCCTGTGCCCCGGGGCGTTGTCCCTCCCACTATAAAACCTCTTTCCTATTGCTGGGTCACAGGAGAGGCTCTTGGTCATAGTTTTGTTTCTTGGCACAATGCTGTAGAGTGCAACTTTATGCAGGTTTAATGCCTAACACCCCAATGTATAACTCATAGGTGTTTATCTGCATGTTCACTGACTACTTAATTTCAGCGCAGAGAGGAAAATGAAATCCTACCTATACCCGCCCTTTATCTGCAGAAATAACGTGTCAGCCATAGGAGAATCCTGGTGTGTGACAGAGGGCACCTACACGGCAGATTCTTGGCTCCGCCTTCTGTGCCCACCCAGCTATACAGGACACGTGGGAGAGGAGTAGAGGTGAGCACTGCGCACCCCTCTCCATAGAGATACACGGTGCACAGCCATGCACACATGGAAAGATGGAACATGTTGTCTTTTCCCCGTGTACAGCCGCTGGGAGCTTATTACCGTACATACATGCTGTTGTATATACGTCCCCATGACTGTCGTATGAATGTAGCCTTAGGATGGATTGACATGGTCCAGCACTACTGCTGGGGACTGAATTCCTTCAATTGCATATACGAGGAAAAAAAAACTCTGTGCGTATTATTAATACGAGATGCACAGAGAGAGAGAGAGAGAGATCAGTCTGTGACAACACACATGATCACCGACGATGTGTATCCAGCCATAGGGCTGTGTGTAGCCCCTGTATATGGGATAATCCCACCGGCTGTACACAGTGTACTGAACAGGGGTCCCTGCATTATATAGAATCTAATATATTCCCTCGGCCGGCAGATGGAACATCCCTGCATTATATTTCTATATAATATTATATTTATGCTATGTGTGCGGCTCTTAAGCTTGTGCTACCATACATCAGGTCTACACAGGTTAGTCTAAGGCTACCTGCACATGAAAGTGTAAAATTGGGGTCTGCAAATAATGGACCGGTGTGTGATCTCCGCTACTCCCATGTATTAAAGTCTAATTATTATATGTACAGTGCCCAGTGATAAATGAACTCTTCCCCTCCATAGCCTTGCTTGGTTTCCCTATGATTTGTTATCCTAGTTGATCTGCCATTATTTATGAAGAAAGTGCACTATAACAAGGCCTAAGACTAGGATTGCAGCCCATAGGTCCCCGTTCAGACTGTACACACGGCATGCCAGTATATTGTAATGCACTGCAATACAGCTGAATACACATACAATGTAATGTAGAGAGCTGAGCACCCGTCACACATGCAGGACATCACACATATGCACCGGGCTGTAGCTCGTGATAGGGTATTATACACCGGTGGCTGAGATAAGTGATATTTTCTTTCATTTCTTATATTCACATTTTTGCCCTTCTACCTAAACTGTAAGTGGATTGTTCTTGAATACATAGCTAGGACATGAGAGGTGACAAGATATCACTATGGACTATGAAGGAGAAATTCGGACCCCTCCGCCTGTCCTGAATCTATCGCTCCAATGCAGCCGATAGTATCAATGCTTCTATTCTATGGTAAAAGACAGGACTTTGGTAACTTATAAGGGTCCCAGATGGAGCTTTCCTGAAACAGCGCCACCCTTTTCCGAATGACTATGTGTGGTATTGCAGCTTGGGCTCAGTGGGCTGCTGCAGAATCCTCTCACAAGTAAAACCAGCATTGTATAGGGCACTTTATGTGTTTGTGATATATTACAATAAATATCATTTCTACCCTTAAAATGGATTTCTGGGCACTGCCTTTACCCAATTTCTTCTTCCGGTGCCGCCCATCACTACCCACTATTACACATTGATTGACATCTTGGGTAGAAATGAGGAGTATAAAGAAGGAAATGGTAGTAATAGATGCAATCCATCACCAATGTATGTGTGTGTATGTATATATATATATATATATATATATATATATATACATACATACAAACAGAATACTGGTGTTACTTGTGGGGTGATTTAACCCTTCAATACCTGAGCTCCTGGCTACATTCCCCCTGACATAATGCAGATGTGTGACTCTCGTTGGTTCCTGTAGGTTAGGTTTGTATCGGGAGGCCATGCTGAGCGCATCCTCCATACAGTCAAGTCTTCCTTCTACTTTTACTGTTCTCTGGTGCAATGAAGTCTACAATAAATTTTCCTTCTGGGACATGGGGAGGGGTAAAATTTCAGTCTGTAAAATAAAAAAAAATTACTAATTTTTACTGTTTTTATAAATATGAGATTGTGGATTATGGTTTACTTATGTTTGTTGGATTACAGCTGTGTATGCTTAATGTTATAATAAAGTCCAGATTATATCTGTGGGATATCACAGAGAACTACTCCATGGAGCGGCTCCTTTCATATTTCTTGGCTCATCACCTGGATCAGCTCCACACCAAGAAAGATGCTAGTTGCTTTTGCTTTTTTACTTTGTAGGAAAAGTCACAATGGGGCACATTTACTAAAACCAGTGCAGTCTGTACTATGTGCAGTTTGCCTGTGTAGTGTGCAGGGGGCGCCAGATTCATAAAATGTGGCACAAGTTCTTCGTAAATCTAGCGCCCCTGCACTGCTCCGACAGAGTGCAGTTTTTTTCGGGTGCACCTTTACATAGCACATGTGATACATTTCTGAAAGACTTTTTATGTTACATGTGGCGCATGGTCCGGCTGATCAACAGAACTCTCATTTCAGTGCAGAATTTTGTGTATCAAAGCACAAAGACTATTAACCATTGTGTCAGGGGAGCAGTCATTAAGTTACATCTTCTACAGAATAGTCCTTAGTTGATGAGATACCCCATTGTGGTACATGCAAGACACTATCAAAAATTAGCTCCTGCTCTATAACATGCGGCTTGCAGATCAGACACTACATACAATCTGTTCAGCACCTCCTGCTATATAACACGCTGCCTGCAGATGGGACACTATGTACAATCTGCTCCACTCCTCCTGCTTCTTGTACAGTTCCCTCCGCTCTATAATATTGCATATTTGCAATGCAGCTGTAATGGGCTCCCTGGTGACAGGTTCCCTTTAAAGAGAACCTGACAGCAGTATATAGCAAATATGTTGCTTTAAAAGTTCAGCATGGTACAAATTAGTTCTGTAAAAGGAGAGAGAAGTCAAGCTTTCCCTTTATAAAAACATCCTTGCTGCTGTGCGATTAAGGATGTCACTACACTGGTTCTTATGAAGCAGGGGGAGTTCTGAGTTGGGGAGAGCTTGACTTCAGTAAGGAGCTTTCTGCCTCCAGGTCTTTATGTGGCTAATTTGCATATAACATGACCTGGGAAGTTTTCATCTGCATAATATGGTTCATGAGTTTCTGATGACAGGTTCCCTTTAATGTATAGATACATATCTGGAATCCTTTTAAATTTCTCTTTTTACATCCCAAGTGAATAAAAGGTTAACATAACACATAAAGCAGCTTTACAACTGGACAATAAATAATTTTTGCATAAAATAGAGCAGTTGTATAACAAATGAAGCATCACCCCGTCATGTATTCAGGATTTCCTTGATAATGGATGGTCCCAGATCACGGCCTGTTGGCAGGACAGTATTTAAGAAATTACACAGTGTCCCAAATTCTCAGCAACAATCCATCCCACACAACCCAATGCTATGACTACGGGCGCTTATACAGTCCTCTGCCCAAAATGCCCCAGGTTATGTATGGTGCTGCCATGTGTTCTTTTTAAACTGAATAATAAGGATGAAGTTGTTTTTTTTTTTTGTTTTTTTTTTAAACCCCATCAGATGGATGTGAGAGATTTTAAAGAAAATCTACCATCAAAATCCATCAAGATAAACCAGTGACACTTATTCATAGGTCCAGACACCGTGATTGTAGTAATTTTCTTATCTGTTATCCATGGCCTCCTTCCTTCTAGAAGCAACTTTTAAAATTATGTTAATGAGCACAAAGGCCACGTTACCAGAGCCCTTCCATGCTGCAGCTTCACAGGCTGTTACACTGTGCAGGAGCACTTCCTATGCCTGATGTAATTTCTCTGCAGCAGAGAAATTTGCAGCATACAGCTTGAGGGGGAAGTGCTCCTGCACAGTGTAACAGCCTGTAAAGCTGCAGCACAGATGGGCTCGGTTAACGGCTCCCACAGCCTGTCAGGCTCATTTGCATAATTTTAAAAGTTGAATTTGGAAAGAAGAAGCCATGCATAACAAATATAAGAAGATTTTGATGGTACAAGGCTGATGACTTCTTTTTTGGTTGGACATACAAGATAAGGAGCGACATTAAGACACAGGAGGAGAACTTGGAAATTTTTTACGTGATCCTAAATTGATGAAATAGGAAATACAGTTACCATGCTGTTTTGGTCATTGTTTCTTTCTTACAACAGATATTGCATAAACATAAAGTACCATGGTCCAAGTCTTTAAGGAGGGGCATGTTTAAACAGAGGAAGTATAGGGTGGTCCAAGTTTACCGGAACAGAGCCACTTGCAAAATGATGTGAGCTGCAATACCACAGGCAGCCATAGATAACAGTGGCAGTATTTCCTTTGCAAAAAATATACACTTTTTTTAACCTCTTATATTATCAGTTTTTGATCATTTCCCATTGGCCATCAGATTTTTTCTTATAGGAGCGGGGTTTCCCGTTCGGAAATACAGATACTTGAGGAAGTGGATTGTCCTTCAGATACCGTAGTGAAGATTTCATGTGTTGGACGAAATGTGGAGGTTCTGCCTGTGGAGAAGTGGAAAAACACTGCAGAAAAAGAAAGAAAAAAGGAGCAGTGAGCAGAGGATGAGATGTTCAGGTAGCGCACTACACGGTTGTAGCTAATAAATGGAGCAGTAAATGGGGTGAATTCCCAACCCTTAGATCAAACCCATAACGGGGTCTTAGAAGGATGACGCATAATCTACTCACTTCAAGGATCTGCTTGTCCTCCTGATTCAGCCAAAAATCAATGTTTGGGAAAGGAAGCCAGGAATAAGGCCCAATGCTTAACTGCTCCGCTTCAGCATCATAAATATTCACCATCTAAGACCAAGACAAATGTCATCTCTCCGCTACAGCAAGATGGCGGCTCCACACAACAACAAACTCTTTCTAGGCATTCAAATTGGTAAAATCTTTATTGAATTTATGGTTCATCAGAAAATGTAGTGGAAAATGCTGTAATGTTTCATTATACTGCAAACATATACTAATCTATAGATTAGTATATAGTTTATAGTATATAAACTAATCTATACCCCTCAAATGTCAATTTTTGAGGGTATTTTATGAGAAGTGCCTGAGGTAAAACAGTTCTGGTTGCCAACCAATCAGAGCTCAGCTTTCATTTTCCCACAACAGTTTATAAAATTAAAGCTGAGCTCTGATTGGTTGCCATGAACAACTAGAACAATTTTACCTCAGAAACTTAAGATAAATCTCCCCCTATATGTGTAATAAATGAATCTAGAAGTAAAGATCTTTACATGTCCTGCTGTGCTTCAGCTGTGCCCGAATAGTTGATCAGATGGTGGGCTGGGTGGGACCCCTGCCCATCAAATTTTGTTGTCCTATTAAGGATAGGCCTTCATCATAAAATCTGAGACAACCCACATTTTGTTGGTAATGTAATTAACAAAACAATTGATATGATACCAAGTCATCTTACACGTCCTCCTGTCAGAATGTATGCAGAGCGCAAATCCTCGTCCGGCTGACGGTCCGCAAATGTAGCGTTGAAAATTTCTCCCGTTTTAACATTTACAGCTGTATAAAAAAATTAACTATGATGAGTTATAGCAGGAATCTGACCGGATTTATTAAAATAAGAGTTTTTAAAAAAAAAAAAAAAAAAACAGAATTTTGGAACCAATTTATTTTCTAGACTTCTGGGTCTTTGGAAGTGGCTACCTCCCTTCTCCCAATCACAACACATGTACACACAACCAAGCTAAGGAGAATAGGGCACATTGACTAAGGGTCCATCGGACACATTTCCGTCGGGTTTCCCAAATGTTTTCGTTTTGCCCTGAATGTACCTGGGTTTTTGGCGCACGCGATCGGATTGTGGCGCATCGGCTCCAGCTTTCATGCGACACAAATCGGGGGTCGTGGTCATCGGACAACCTGACTGATTCGGACAAACCGCGGAATTTAAAAATGAAATTGTGTCGCAAGATCAGCACTCACATGCACCGGGAAGAAGATGGTGAACTCCGGCGGACCTCAGCGGGGAAGCGACACATTCAAGAAATCGGGCGCAATCTTAGTGAATCGCGGCAGCTCCGAATCCTCGTCGACATTCTGGATTGGCAGCGTCAACAGGACGGGTAAGTAAATGTGCCCCAAATTGTATGGAGGGGATCAGAAGGAATGGACTTCAGCCAAAGTGTATGGCAACTAAAAAGACCTGATTCTACCCCAATAAACATCTACCCACCCACAGCCTGGGTATGAAATATCCTTTCTGGAATTCCCTCTAACCAGTTCACCTCCAACGTCATTTGAAAATTAGCAGAGAAGAGTCATATTTGCCTGAGATGAATCAAGTTTAAAGGATACAGGGGGAGTATAACTTCAGTGCCACAAGCCTGACACCATATAAAAATTGAGATTCTTATCTTCAATACGACACCAGAAGAATGTTCCAGCTACTGTAGAAGATAAAGGGATTTGTCACAGTCCTCCTTTAGCCTCTAAACTCAAACAAATAGGACTCTTCTCTGCTCATTTTACATGACTTTGGAGGAGCGTTTTAAAGAAGTGAGAAATTAGGGAATTCTAAAATATTATATTTCTTACCTTACTTGGCAGGGTTGGTAGTTTAATGGGGTAAAATCTGGTGACAGAGGCTCTTTAATAAAGGGTTCAGAAAAACATTTGATCCTAAAGTCCAATATCAACTTTTACAACAAAACACATTACATAGTTTGATGTTTGTGGGCAATACTGTGCCGGCCCTATCCATCAAAAATTCTAAAACTTAATATACGAGTTTTTAATTTATTAAAAACTTAATATCGTATAGCCCATGGGTGGGACAAGGACACCATCACTACGATGTGTGAATGTATGGATATATAGGTGTCACTATGTCTTGGTATATTGTGTTTGCCTGTACAACTTATGCCGTACTATGCAAGAAATGTCTTTTTATAAACTATATCAAAAGAAAACATACCTATTCCATAAATGATTGGAAGGTGAATTCCATTTTCCTTTCTGTCATTTATATCTGTAATAAACAGAAATTCCATTAGATCATCTGAAAACTAAAAAGTACATACATCCATGTGTATAAAAACCAGCAGGTATCCAAATGTATTACAAATTGCAACTAGAACTATAATTGTCTTATCTGCAAAAGCAGGAGGAGCTGAGCAAAGTGTCCTGTCTGCAGGCAGCATGTTATAGGGCATGAGGGGCTGAATACATTGAACATAGCATCCTATTTGCAGGCAGCATGTAGGAAGAGCTGAGCGGAGTGTAAAATTTCTTCCTGCTATATATCACTTTATCTGCATCTTCTATCTGGTCAGTTCACCCTGCTCTATAACATGCTGATTGCAGATGGGACACTATGCACAATCTGCTCAGCTTATCTTGCTCTATAGCATATTGCCTGCAGATAGGACACTTTGTACAATCTGCTCAAAACCTCCTGCTCTTTAACATGCTGCCTGCAAATATGATGCTCTAGACCAGTGATGGCGAACCTTTAAGAGCCTGAGTGCCCAAACTTTAAACAAAAGCCACTTATTTATAGCAAAGTGCCAAAGCAGTGCTTTGGCGACTTTCAATCGTTCAGCCTCCTAAGAACACCAGCACAGGTGAGAGGAGGAGGGCAAATTCCCCTATCATTGTAGGAAGATTCTGCAGGAACTTTCTTTGAGTCCTTTCTGGTGAACTTCATTCTGGGGTGATGGCCTGGGTGCCCACAGAGAGGGTTCCGAGTGCCACCTCTGGCACCCGTGCCATAGGTTCGCCACCACTGCTCTATACAATCTGCTCAGCATCTTCTGCTCTATAACATGCTGCATACAGATATGTATGTGCAATCTGCTCAGCTCCTCTATAATATACTGCATCTGGATGAGACACTAGGCACATTCTGCTCAGCTTATCCTGCTCTATAACATGCTGTCTGCACATAGGATGCCATGTACAATTGGTGGCGAATTACTATGACCGACGGTATAAATGGCAGTCTTAAAAATCCAGCACGCTGGCACCCGCATCCACTAAGACTCTAGACGCTTAGCGTGCCTCAGCCAATACAAAACTGGTGGAGATGGCATTATAATCTCCCCCAATGTGTTCTGCTCCTCCTGCTTTATAACATGCTCCCTGCAGAAATGGACACCTCTTACAACCTGCTCAACGTTATGATGCTTTATTCACTTTTGGGGTTGCTGGAGATGGTACACTGGTGTATCATTCACAGGGAGGATTATTGGGATTTTTGGTATCCCAAAATTCTCCCATATCCACATATCCATATAGATCTTTAGTGAACCATGAATAGGGAAACCCTGCATGCAAATGTGAATTCAGCCTAATATTTAGTAAGGGTTTTTCTACACCCCCTAAGTAACACTGTAAAGGGACTTACCTGTGACACAGAATGTAACTAGATGGACGTCCTCTGCTTGTTTATGGAATACTTCTACAAAACAGTTTTTTGGTATTTTGTTAGAAATTAGCCAATTACAACTTAATTACATACTAAAATTTACTATCATGAAAATGAAGGTTTTTATGTTTCCATGTAAAGAGCTGTGCGAGGGCTTGTTTTCTGCATAACAAATTGCACTTCATAGTGACTGTATTTAATATTCCAGGCCCTGTAGTGGGAAGCAGAAAAAAAAATTCCAAATGCAGTCAAATTTGTAAAAAAAAAAAAAATATGCATTTGCGCCATTTTCTTGTGGGCTTGGTTGTTACGACTTTCGCCGTGTTCCCCAAAATGACAGGTCTATTTTACTCTTTCGGTGCGATAACGGGGACTACCACATTTGTATAGGTTTTATAATGTTTTTAGACATATACAAAAATGAAAACCTGCTGTACAAAAAAAAAAAATTCTTCATTTTGCCATTTTCTGGCCCTAATAACTTTTTCACACTTCAGGTTACGGAGCCGCATGTGATGTTTTCAATGCTACCATTTTAGTGACTTATGATCACTTTTTATAAAAAAAAATTGAATAAATGTATTTGTTGCCAAATGGCAAAAAAGTGGCATTTTTCAACTTTGTGCGCTATTTTCCGTTATGGGGTTAAACACTAAAATAACCATTATTATATTGTAATAGATCAGACATTTTGGGATGTGGTGACACCCAACATGTTTAGGATTTTTATTGTATATTTATATTTCAGTTCTAGGGAAAGGAAGGTGCTTTGAATCTTTAGGATTTTTTAAAATGTATTCTTTTTTTAACTTTAAAAAAAAAACAGAGTGTTGCTCCTTATTGATGTCATAGGTAACGATGATCAAAGCCAAGATGGTGATGCCCACGCTAGGACCGATCCTGGGGTGTTACCGGTCGGCGTTTGCTGCAATATGCAATAACACTCACAATGTATGGAAAGGGCTCAGCCCATGAGCCCTCGCCAAACACCCATAGCTGAAGGATGAAGTATAGATACCCCACACGTTGTTAAGGGGTTAAAGGGAGTATCGCAGTTTTGACAATGATAGGCTGCAGGCAGTGTTATGTAGGAGCCATGGAGATCTGTGCAATCATACCTTGCTGTGTGTAGTTGAGGCAGCAGGATTGTGAAAATGCAGTTATATTCCAGGATTGTAGCTGGATTTGTCGCACTCTGCAGCTTTGGTGTATAGATCCTCCTCTCTGTTATAGGTTTCTTCTGTTTGAATCCTACCACAGTAACTGAGGAGGGAGAAGCTGTGTTGTGTTCAGTGAATAGATCCAACACACCAGTGCACCACAGTGCTTGGACTCCAGTTACACTCCCGTTCACAGTCCTGCTTCTACTAACAACCAAAAAGTTTTGGTTACACAAATCTCCTGGACCAAAACCTAACATGTGGATTCATGTGGTCAAAACTGCAGACAGATTCCTTCTGAAGGGGTTGTACTATGAAGAATATAGATTATAATTATTAAACTGCTGAATATGAAACGCTGCTGTTTCTATGACTAGCCTGCACAGATGTGCTTCCCTTTCTCCCCCAACGCATATGCAGAGAGCACACCAGCGGCCTCCTCTCTGGGTATGAGTGAGGAGATGCGGATCAAGTGATGATGATGGTGAGATACTGTTACAGCAAAAAGTCCTGCTCCACCTCTTCTCTGACAAGCAGAAAAGAAACTGCAGCTTTAAAGGGAACCTGTCGCCAGGAAGTCCAAGGAAACTAGTTCAAAAGCGGTTGTAGATGTGAGTCAACCCAGGCACTGAGTCGTTCGTTGAGGGACCCAATGCCTGAGATGATTGGGCGGAGAGGAGGGGGGAAAACGTGCACTTTTTAGACATAAAACTAACAGCGTCGGTGGAGCACAAAAATGTCAGCACAACTATGTTCTCCAAACCATTAGCGGGTAACTCTATTCTGTCAGCATCCAGCTGTCATCCCTCACATACCATCCATGCAATTCCATACGGTGAATTTTTGCGAGCCAAACGCATATGCTCGAATGATGAAGAGTTTTGTAGACAATCAGATAGGGTTACAGCCAAATTAACCAAAAGAGGATACTCCAAATCCATGTTAGAATGTGCTAGAGAAAGAGCTAAAACAGTGGACAGGAGTAATCTACTCAAAAGAAAAAATACACCACCACCGAAAAACACCACTGACAATGTGCCTACTTTCAGTACCCCTTACAGCTTACAGTTCAATGCCATTAAAAACATTATTAAAAAATATATTCCTGTACTACACCAGGATACTATATTATGTGAAATCATGAAAAATGGGCACAGAAGTGTCGCTAAACGGGGAAGAACATTAGGCAACACTCTATCACCCAGCACAGTCAATACTGAAACCCACACTAACACATGGTTATCAACCAAAGGGTTCTATAAGTGTGGTGGAAACCCATGTAATGTGTGCTGCCTAGCTCCTAACAAAACGCTACACTTCAAAACAAATGACGAGAAAATTAATTCTATAAAAACATTTATTCATTGTGACACAAAATATGTGGTTTACAATATTCTATGTACCGTACATGCTGTCAGGTCACACATATAGGCTGTACAATACAGAAATTGAAAACGAGAATCGCCCAACATCTTACCAGTATTAAAAATGGTGATTCGAACGCTTCAGGAGCTGCCAGACACTTTATTGAGTTACACAACAAAGATCCTTCTTGCTTTCGCTTTTTTGGCATTGAACGAGTTAATCGTCCAGCCAGAGGAGGTAATTGGAGAAAAGTCCTCCTGAGAAGAGAGGCTTTCTGGATACTAGCGTTCAACTCTAGGTATCCAAATGGAATGAACTCCAAAAACCATCTATCATACATATATTCATTTCTCTCTGCGTACCATGTAACTGTGTGCTTTACCTAACAATTACTACAGGCAGTCCCCGGGTTACATACAAGATAGGGTCTGTAGGTTTGTTCTTAAGTTGAATTTGTATGTAAGTTGGAACTGTATATTTTATAATTGTAATCCCAGCCAGAACTTTTTTGGTCTCTGTGACAATTGGATTTTAAAAATGTTGGGTTGTCATAAGAATCAATATTAACACTAAAGCTTCATTACAGACACCAGTGATAACTGTTATAGCTGTTTATTGTAGCCTAGGACTAAAGTACAATAAATTACCAATATCCAGAGGTCCGTTTGTAACTAGGGGTTGAATGTAAGTCGAGTGTTCTTAAGTAGGGGACCGCCTGTATTTATGAAGTCTAACTAATGAAACATTTGCCGATATTATAGACCGGATGTGACGATGTCGGTAATGAATTACTCAGGTGTGTAATGGTGCTAGAAGTGTTGTTTTTTAGTATGTTTTCCTTAGACCATGATTAAGGCTTTGTTTTAAGCTGAAACGCGTAGGTCGTATACCTGCACCTTGTTAGCACGTGCCGAGTGCAACATTTTTTTAATGGATACCCAATAAACCATTTGAATTTTATCTTTATACGTGCACCGGCTTTTTTGAACTAGTTTCCTTGGACTTTATCGTTTTGCCAGACGCCGTAGAAGCAACATTTTGAGCGGATCCACCCCACAGACAAGCCAAAAGGGTATGTGAAAAACCTTTTCTCTCACTGTCGCCAGGAATGTAATTTTGGTGACAGGTCCCAATAGCCTAAGCTATGCGCTGATTTTAAAAATGCCTTTGTCATGTTTCTGAATCGATTCAGTAGTTTATATAAGTTTAATTCACATTACCTGGCTCCCTGCCAGCAGCGTGTGGCGGGTCCCAGGGGAGGGACAGCTGCAGCCTGTGTGTGCCTGTGTCAGTCTTCTCTCCTCCCCACTTCCTGTCATGTGCATTAAGTACAGAAATGATTCTGAATGCTGATAAAAGAATTTTTAAAATCAGCATAGCAGAGGCTATCGGAACCTGTCACCAGCTACAAATCCTGTTCGCTTTAAGAGCAGCCGCTCACCATACCAGACGTCCTGCATACCTGCAAGAAAAAATTCAGCCTAGCAGTAAGCAGGAGTAGCATTCGGTTGTGCCAGCTAAGCTGCACTATGTATGGGCTCTATAAAGGCAACACTCTTCTCACACTGTTTTTGGAATATTTAAAAATTATTGGCCCAGCAGCACCAGGCAATAGTGGTCAGGTAACTTTATCTGATTTAATATGCAATAAACCAATTTTTGGACTTGTCATGGTATCATACCATTATGATAGTACTATACAATTATGATAGTACCCCTGATCATAATGGTACACACAGATATTGGGGATTTCAATGGCTCACATATGCTGGTACCAGAGATTAGCCTGCATTTTATCACAACTAGTGCAGTCTATATTCTGTGCAGTGTAACTATGGTGTATGCAGGGGGCGCCATCAAAAGTGGCACCGGGTCGTCATTAATCTTGTGCACTTTGTCTCATCGGACACAGTGCATCCGTGACATAAAACTGGCGCAGACACTTTAATAATACATATGCAAGAAGTTTGTACGTTTTTTCAATGCAAAGTCAGACAGAAAACTGTCTCTGCAGTAATATTAGCAATGATCATGGATATGCAGGAATAGCGCCATTATACATTACTTACAATGAGGCAACTTACTGAGAAGCTGACGTGACAGTTTCATGGACAATTGGCGTTGATCATTGAAGCCCCCGACAATGTGCAGTTCTAGTCTGTTATGTACAAGAATAAAAGCTCATTTTACCATTTCACATCTACATTGCATGGATAACGCCAAAGATAATGGGGCACATTTACTAAGGGTCCGCGCACCACATTTCTGTTGGGTTTCCCGACTATTTCCGCATTTAACAAGGGTTTTTGGCGCACGCAATCGGATTTTGGTGCAATCGAGCCGACTTTCATGCGACAAAAATCTTGGGGCGTGGTCGTTGGACAACCCGACTGATTCGGACTGAGCGCGGGATTTAAAATTCTAATTGTGTGGCAAGACAATGCACTTATATACACCGGGAAGAAAGAGGTGAACTCCGGCGGACCTGAGCGGGGAAGCGACACATGCAGGATATCGGGCACATGATCATCCTCGTCGGACAACGCACCTCGGGGATCGCGAAAGGAACGGGTAAGTAAATGTGCCCCAATGTGTACGAGGGCAAAGAGCAGCCGATGCCGACCTTTGCTCCACAGCTCAGGAAAAACTACCACCTCCATGTTCCTAATAACCCACCTTCCTTCTGTGGTCTTTGTTAGTGATTTGACAGCCTGGATGATGGCTTCAGCTTCAGTTTCGGAATCGGACCCATCACAATGTGCCAGGCATGTGGCCCCACTTCCTGAAATGTAGAATATAGAGGCATCTTATAATGCATTAACATGGTGGAGGTCACTTTCCAAAATCCATTTTTATCCTTCTGGCAGATGGATAGCAGCATAGGTACAGCACAACAAGATGCTGCCAACCTTCACCAGCAATGGGTGCTCTGCTTGTTGACACCCACGTCACCCCTGGAGGTAGGGGAACGGCTTCTTATGATAAAGCAGTTTTGATCATACAAAGCTACAGACCAAAAAGTGTTAGGCGTTGTCCCTGGAGATCTGTGTAACCATTCCTTTGTGTGTGTTGTTAGTGGCAGCAGGACTATGAGAAATGCATTTATATTCCAGATTTGGAGCTGGATTTGGAGCACTGCGGTGTCAGATCTCTTCTGTTCTGCTGTACAGCAGCTTCTGTTGGAATACTACAGCAGTTAGGGGCTGGATAGCAGTACAGTGAAGAGATCTCACACATCAGTGAGCCAAATCCAGCTACAATCCTGGAATATACCTGCATTTTCACAGTCCTGCTGCTACTAACACAAGACACACAAAGGTATAGTTACACAAATATCCAGAACCGATACCTATTAATATCTGCAGCTTTGTATGGTCAGTACTGATGGTAAAACCACATAAACTTACGGTAATCTACAGTGTACAACACTTCCTAAATTACTGTACAAATGCTACCTGCTCCATACCTGTGTGTCGGAGAACAATGATGTGACAAGTAGTTGCATCTTCTGAGCCCAAAATCGAAACTGAACCTACATGAAGGAGAAAATGTGCATTAAATCCTGTAAAATGACAGTATTAGCTGATGGAGAAGATGTATCCCTTCTGGGCCAAACTCTGACTTTTGGATAAACTGGGCCTTTCGATTGTGTAAATGGAGCAACATCCAGGCACAAGTACTGGGCCACAATCAATGTCTATGGGTATCCAATTGGTGATAGTGAGCTACTCCATATACAACTCTGACCACATTACCTGGACATTACCTAGGAAGGAATCGAAAGAACAACAGGGGGAGACACTACAAGTAATGTACTTCAATATAATAGCATTGTTTTTCTTTACATTAACGCCTCATAAATAAGATAAAGTCTACTCTCCGTACATTGAAAGTGTAGGTATATAATATTCATTATAGCCCAGGCATAAATCCTAGGACATAAGGACACCAGTTCTATGTTCATCCGTGAGCTTTCAGCCTTCTCTATAATAGTTTTAATATGTGATATAAAAGTGAATAAATGGCAGCATACTGCCTGCATCCACCACTAGAGGGAGCATGCTGCTTATTTTGGAGGTTAATGAATATCAGTATACAGAAAGCTCTCGCACTCCCTCTAGAGGCGACTGCCAGCACATCAGCTTTTTAATTCTATACCAAAAAATGTATATGAATAATAAAAATGCACTGCAGGTTCAATGGTAGATATTCACTTTAAAGTCAGTGTAGTTTGCGTCTGAAGTGGTGTATTGGGTACAATTTACATATTTCAGATTTTATGCATTTTTTGAAATCAGAATTCAATTTTGATTAAGAGAAGTCACATCTGTGTTCCCCAAATGATTTGGTTTTGACCTGAAAAAAAGAATGCTTGTGAAGACCTGAATATGTTAATGCAACATAGAAAGTTACAAGTTCTTGTGCAGTTATCACCCAACCTCTTGAAGTGATCTAGTACCTACCTTCAGCAGCCAGAGAGATGATATATGCAGCTATTACTGATGGTGGGAGAAGAAGGCAGGGAAGTGGTGGCATATATGAATGGAGAGTACCATATATGACCAGCAGGTGGCAGACCTGTGCACAGTTCAAGGCAGCTGTTGTCTGTAAGTACGGATCATATATAAGGCGCACTGGACTATAAGGCGCACCTTTGATTTTTGAGAAAATCAAAGGATTTTTTGTGCGCCTTATAGTCCTAAAAATACGGTAAGCAAATGTCTGGCACAGGCTGCTTCCCCAGCGCGCCCACACCCATGACACTTACCTAACGCCACTGCGGAGGTGACACAAGTGCATATGGATTATTTCCATTACGAGGCAGTCATACCACTGCACAGAGATGTCACCACCGTGCCCTTGTCTCCGGCTAGGAATGACATCTCACACGTGTCCGCACCCAGACAATAAACCGTGTCAGCTATGCGGCCAGTATCGGCTGCACAACAAGAATAGCGGGGATTAGGGTTACAGCTTATAACATCCGGCTACAAGTAACTTTAGCTTCATGGAGTAATGTAGACTCAGGGAATAATAATAATAATAATAATAATAATAATTCTTTATTTATATAGCGCACACAGATTACGCAGCGCTGCACAGGCATGTCAAATTGGTCCCTGTCCCCAAGGGGCTCACAATCTAAACAACCTAACAGTATGTTTTTGAAGTGTGGGAGGAAACCGGAGTAATCCAGAAGAGCCATGCCAGGCCGTCTACATACTATTATCCGCAAAAATAAAATATATCACATACTAAGATAAGGATACTCTGTAGGTTAGGACAGAAAAAATGTAAAATGTGGAATGAATCCTGCTGTCTGCGGGGTATGGAATTGTGTACATTCATCTTCAACATAAACTAGGTACAAATGTCCCATTTTTTTCCTATCCTCATCCCAAGTTACAGCCGCATTCACAATATTATACATTTTAGTTCCTGTTCACACCTTCGTTAGGTCTTCAGTTACTGCAAGCCAAAATCAGGATTGGTGGATCGCACGGAATAGCTGCAAGTCTTTCCATTATACCTCTGTGTAGTCGCTAGAAAGACTTGCACCGGATCTGTGTGTTGTGTATTGCTTTGGGCTCCCAATAACTGATGCAAATAACTGCAGACGTAACAGAGATGTGAACTAGGACTTACAGAGATGAAATCTCCAGCTGATCCTACATTAGACTTCTATGGGATGTTGGTAGTTTTGGATGGAACAGTACAACTACTGTCACAAATGTGCTTTTATTTCCATGCTCTTGTGGCCAGGTCTGGTACTGCAGCTCAGCACATCTAAATGAATAAGCCTTAGTACCAGATACACAGGCACCAGAAGAAGTCCCTGTCACCGATTATAATAATTCTTTATATATATAGCGCACACAGATTATGCAGCGCTGCACAAAGCTTGTCAAATCAGTCCCTGTCCCCAAGGGGCTCACAATCTAATCAACCTAACATTATGTTTTGGAGTGTGGGAGGAAAACAGAGGACCCGGAGGAAACCCACACAAACACAGAGAGAACATACAAACTCTTTGCAGATGTTGACCTGGGTGGGATTTGAAACCAGGACCCCAGCGCTGCGAGGCAGAAGTGCTACTCACTCAGACACCGTGCCACCCTTATTCAATCACTGAATGGCAGGTGTGCAATCTGTGATTTTGATGGAAACTGGAATGGAGACCCAAGGAACACCTCTACAATCAAAGGGATCTTCATTGGTGTTTTAATTATAATGGACTTCTGGTACAAGAGCAGAACATCAGTAGGCCCACCACAGCCCAAATCTACTGCCATTGCAGTGAACTAAATACTGCTGCCCCTTATTCGCTGACCAGTGGTTGTCCTAGACTTTCAGGCCGTGTTCACATGCTCCTTCTTTAGCAGCCCATGTATCATTGGTGTGTGAGGTCCTCTCACGCAGCTTTGACAGAAGTAAAGGGATAGGACCTGCTCTATAACATGTGGCTCAGGTAGTCGGGGGGGGGGACGTGGAAACCACAGCTGTGTGTATGAGCCCATAGAAATACATGCGGCTGTGTGCTAACCATTGAAACAATGGCTACGACACAACCCAAACTATGTAAGTGTGAAGGCAAAGAGAAGATGGAGCGTCCAGCAGATGCTTTCTTCCCAAGTACAGGAACCCCTCCCTATTTTAGGCTCTGTTCACACATTGCATTTGTTAATGCACTGTAAACGCAATTCAATTTAATTTACACTGTGTAAACTTTGGGGAAGATTTATCAATCTGGCTACGCCAGAATTCCGATGTTACAGAATTTTCAGAATTTACACACCTGTCCGAAAAGGGGCCTAGTCCAGGCGCCAGAAAATTCAGTCTGTGCACCAGAACATTCTGACAAACTAGAACAAAAGAAGCAGTGTAAGGATGTGTTCACACATTAGGTTTTTCAGTTGTAGTTTTCAGAGACAAAAGCAGGTGTGGATCATAATGGGTGAGAACAGATCATTAAATGGTTCTACTTTTCCTCCTCTTTTTCACTCCATTCCTTACTTGGATAATAGAAAGCTGCATCTGAAAAACTGAATTGAACACCCCCTAAAGTGTTCTGGATACACCATCCAGCAGGATTAATCTGGCGCACAATAAGATTGTGGAGTCTGACTCTGCACTGGTCTATTCACTGAGACTTTATTAAATCTCTGCCTAGGTTTACAAAAAAGTCATGTTAACACATTTGTTGACAGAATGTAAACACAATGTGTGCATGCGGCCTTATGCCATCCCTTTTCCTAGGCTACAATAAAAATAAGATAAGGATTGAACAGAGATAAAATATAGATCGCCAGTACACAGGGCCGGCGTCAGCGCTGGGATATACCTCGGCAAGTGCCGGGGGGCCCACATAAGGCTGTACATAAGGAATCCATGGGAGTGAGGGCAGCTGTATCTAATGAATCCATAAGGGGTGAGGGGGCTGTATATAAAATAACCATGAGGTGGCTGTTTGGTATAATAAACTAGAGAATATTTTAGGGAACAGGAGACTGTTTTAGTTTCTGAATTTTTAATGCTGCCACATGAGTTCACTGCAAAGGGACCCAGTGAGGCTCTGTCGCCCAGGGGCCTACTGAAACCTGGAGCCGACCCTGCCAGTACATATACTATATATACATACTATCAGTTGGTGTGGTTGCAGCAAGTTCCCGTTGTTGCACATACAGAAATCCATTTGCTCCGACAATCTGCGGGGGCTTGCTTTTTAAGATTCGGGCTCGCTCCTAGCAGTAGCACATGAGAAAGAAGAACAGAATCAGAATAAACAAAATAAACACAACAATAACATGAAAACTTTACTTGATTCATTACATCCACAACCACAGGGAGTAGATCGGTAACATTGTGCTAGAGGCTCTGCCATTTCATATGGGGCACATCACAACCCGATTTAAAGTTGACCCACAGGTCAAAATAAAAAAAGATAAGAGGGTTTGAATGTCTGGGTTTTTTAAATTCTCATCTTTTGCTTATTTGGTTTTTCCAATTCACCAGCAATTTCAACAACAAATCTGCCCTGTGCATATTCACACTCATAATCCTACATGACCTGTCTCCAGATTATGGATTACAGTCTATAGCAGATTAGAACATTGTAATACCATAAATACCATTGAGTGCATACACTGACATGCACCCGGACGCGGCCACTAGTAATGGCACCCGGACCCGGCCACTAGTAATGGCACCCGGACCCGGCCACTAGTAATGGCACCCGGACCCGGCCACTAGTAATGGCACCCGGACCCGGCCACTAGTAATGGCATCCGCTGCCAATTATTCACCCCTCTCGCATGGGAATAATTAACAGCCCGGAGCACCCGACATCCCGTCCCCGTGCTCCGGCCTGCTTTATAGAAGTCATTCATGCGATTTCAGTCCAGGAAATACAAACAACATACGTTCTGTATTGTATGTATCTAATAACAATATCCTCACTACAGATCAATATCTGATTTTTTGCCTCTTGGGCATATCCCTTTGATATTAGGAGTTTTGCAGCAATGCTTTGTGCCACTGTAGAGTCACCCTAGTAACCCAAGTCGCCAACACTTTAATTGGAAAAGTAAACCAATGCATTACTAGGGAGCAATTAAAACGCAATTATGAGCCGAGCCCTACTCTTGTTATCAGCCGCCTCAGACAACGTCCCCGCTCATTCACACGGTGCGGTTTCTCACCTCCAGCTCGGGACACGTCTGCAGTATCCGGGCGGCGGGCAGGCTGACATCGAGCCTCCGGCTGTCAATGAGCAGCGGCATGACTGCAAAACTCCCAGCCACTGCTGCCAAACTTCCTCTACAAGGTCCCTGTCATCCAAGGTAGCCGCGCTGTGCAGCATGGGAGCTGTAGTCCCATAGTGGGAGGGAACGAGTGGAGAGTACTGTAGGCGGGACTACAATTCCCGGCATTCCCTGACGTACACTGACAGTATGCGGCTCTGCAGTCAGGCACGGAAATTGTCAAACCGGAGAAAATGTGGGTGTAGCGGGAAGTGATGAGCCATAGCATAGTGTACAATTCTCCATTCACTCCAGTATTACATTATATGGAGCATGTTAGTTCACATACACAGCTGTAAACCGGCCACAGATCCTCACAATTACCATGTGCTCCTCTCTGGCCACAAACAATGGATCCGTGGTCCGTTATTCGTGGTCCGTGTGTCATCAGAGTGTAATCTGTTGTCATACTTTTTTATATAAACTGTTTTATTGAAGTAAAGTTCATGTTTGGCTCAAACGCGCCTGCTCCGCCCACTGCCATTGACACCCGCAATTGGGCATTAACTCTTTAAGTAGTTGCCAGTAAAATTGCAGTAGGTTAGGCGGAAGAAAGAATTTGGTGCTACGGATGGGTGCGCTTGTAACCAGGAATAAATTACCAAAGCATGGTTTGGTATAAGACTGATTCGTATTTATTATAAATAATTAGAAATGTTTTCCTGAAACGCTTTACCAATGAACCAAAACATTTTTCATTATTTATAATAAATACGAATCAGTCTTATACCAAACCATGCTTTGGTAATTTATTCCTGGTTACAAGCGCACCCATCTGTAGCACAAAATTCTTTCTTCCGCCTTACCTATATGCTTACGGTTCCGTTGGATACCGGTTATTTGAGCGTTTGGGAGCTGCTGAGGTAACCCTAAGGAGAAGTTTCTACTAAGGGTAATTGATACCCCCACATTTGTTTTCTGCATCCTTACAAGTGGCCACCAGGTGAGCACCTTTCAATACTTACCTGGCTACCAACTACCCTGACGTTATCACACGAGGCGCCGTCCTCTCTTGTTGTCTTTTTTGTTTTCTCTTTCTTTTTCAGTAAAATTGCAGTGACAGGAAGGTCCGGATTATCATTGGAGCTGTTGGAGCGCCAGACCCCACAATTTAAATTGTTTCCAGGGGCCCCCAGGCAGGGGCTCCAGCACCGCCAATGATAATCCACGTTTATCACTACCTGGGCAGAGGATTGGGTTTCTTCCACTCTGGGTCAAGGCCTAGTCCACTAGTCCGGACCCTCTGTGTACCAGGAAAGTGGCTCCTCCAGTAGAGGGAACTGAGGTCAAGGGATTGAGAGGACAGGAAGGTGACAAGAGCAGGAAATGTCCTGAGTATCTTCCCTGCCCTGTGCTCCCTCCTACTGCTTCACTGTTATTCTGGGGTGGGAGATATGATGTCCCTGACCAGATGTACCTGTATCTGTGCACAATAGTGTGTGTGTGTGTGTGTGTGTGTGAGTGTGTGTGAGTAATGCGCATGTATGTATGTAGAGCAGTGTTCCCCAACCACCGGTCCATGGCCCAAGTCCAGACCGCGGAACGGACGTTCTCTGTAAAAACAAAAAAAACCCTCACCTCCCCCGTTCCCCTGCGGCAGCCTTCTATTCCTTTACTTCATTTCCATGTTAATGTCCTGCTTTATTGTTGGCGCACGTGAGGATGTCATCACATTGGGGGTCATTTACCAAGGGCCCGATTAGTGTTTTCCCGACGTGTTACCCGAATATTTCCGATTTGCGACGATTTTCCCTATATTGACCCGGGATTTTGGCGCACGCGATCGGATTTTGGCGCATCGGCGCTGGCATGCAGGCGACGCAAATCGGGGGCGTTGCCGAACGAAAACCCGACGGATTCGGAAAAACCGCCGCATTTGAAAAACAAAAAGTGTCGCAGAGCTTGCACTTACCTTCACCAGGAATAGGCCGGTGTACTTGAGTGCATTTCAGCGGACTTCAGCACAGCAGCGCCACCTGGTGGACGTCGGAGGAACTACCTTAGTGAATCCCGGCCGGACCCGAATCCACCGCAGAGAACGCGCTGCTGGATCGCGAATGGACCGGGTAAGTAAATCTGCCCCATTGTGTCTCCTGACAACACTAATTCAGAAGAGAAGTGAAGAAAGAGAAGACTGCTGCAGGGGAACGAGGAAGTTGAGTATTGGAAGCAGAGGGTGGGAGCAGCTAAAAGGATAGGGGGCATGGGAGGGGGCATGCTGCTGGAAAGGGGACACACAGGGAGTTATGGTGGGGCATGCAACCATACATTTTTGGCTATGGAACCATGACACCAGACTGCATCCCCCCCCCACCGGTCCCTAGAGAAAATTTTAGCTTACAGCCGGTCCCGGGGAAAAAAAAGGTTGGGGACGACTGATGTAGAGCATATGTCAGTAATGTGTGTGTGTGTATATATGTATGTAGAACATGTGTCAGTAATGTGTGTGTATAAAATTGCAGTGACAGGAAGGTCCGGATTATCATTGGAGCTGTTGGAGTGCCAGGCCCCACAATTTAAATTGTTTCCAGGGGCCCCCCAGGCAGAGGCTCCAGCACCGCCAATGATAATCCATGTTTATCACTAGCTGGGCAGAGGATTGGGTTTCTTCCACTCTGGGTCAAGGCCTAGTCCACTAGTCCGGACCCTCTGTGTACCAGGAAAGTGGCTCCTCCAGTAGAGGGAACTGAGGTCAAGGGATTGAGAGGACAGGAAGGTGACAAGAGCAGGAAATGTCCTGAGTATCTTCCCTGCCCTGTGCTCCCTCCTACTGCTTCACTGTTATTCTGGGGTGGGAGATATGATGTCCCTGACATCCCTGATGTACCTGTATCTGTGCACAATAGTGTGTGTGTGTGAGTGTGTGTGAGTAATGCGCATGTATGTATGTAGAGCAGTGTTCCCCAACCACCAGTCAGTGGCCCAAGTCCAGACCGCCGAACGGACGTTCTCTGTAAAAACAAAAAAACCCTCACCTCCCCCGTTCCCCTGCGGCAGCCTTCTATTCCTTTACTTCATTTCCATGTTAATGTCCTGCTTTATTGTTGGCGCACGTGAGGATGTCATCACATTGGGGGTCATTTACTAAGGGCCCGATTAGCGTTTTCCGGACGTGTTACCCGAATATTTCCGATTTGCAACGATTTTCCCTGTATTGCCCCGGGATTTTGGCGCACGTGATCGGATTTTGGCGCATCGGCGCTGGCATGCAGGCGACGCAAATTGGGGGCGTGGCCGACGGATTCGGAAAAACCGCCGCATTTGCAAAACAAAAAGCGTCGCAGAGCTTGCACTTGCCTTCACCAGGAATAGGCCGGTGTACTTGAGTGCATTTCAACGGACTTCAGCACAGCAGCGCCACCTGGTGGACGTCGGAGGAACTACCTTAGTGAATCCCGGCCGGACCCGAATCCACCGCAGAGAACGCGCCGCTGGATCGTGAATGGACCGGGTAAGTAAATCTGCCCCATTGTGTCTCCTGACAACACTAATTCGGAAGAGAAGTGAAGAAAGAGAAGACTGCTGCAGGGGAACGAGGAAGTTGAGTATTGGAAGCAGAGGGTGGGAGCAGCTAAAAGGATAGGGGGCATGCTGCTGGAAAGGGGACACACAGGGAGTTATGGTGGGGCATGCAAACATACATTTTTGGCTATGAAACCATGACACCAGACTGCATGCCCCCAGCCACCCCCCCCCCCCCCCCCCACCGGTCCCTAGATAAAATTTTAGCTTACAGCCGGTCCCGGGGTAAAAAAAAGGTTGGGGACGACTGATGTAGAGCATATGTCAGTAATGTGTGTGTGTGTATATATGTATGTAGAACATGTGTCAGTAATGTGTGTGTATATATGTAGAACATGTGTCAGTAATGTGTGTGTATATATGTATGTAGAACATGTGTCAGTAATGTGTGTGTATGTGTGTATGTAGAACATGTGTCAGTAATGTGTGTGTATATATGTATGTAGAACATGTGTCAGTAATGTGTGTGTATACATGTAGAACATGTGTCAGTAATGTGTGTGTATATATGTATGTAGAACATGTGTCAGTAATGTGTGTGTATATATGTAGAACATGTGTCAGTAATGTGTGTGTATATATGTATGTGTGATTATAACATGTGTCACGATGTGTGTGTATATATGTAGAACATGTGTCAGTAATGTGGTGTGTATATGATGTATGGTGAATACTGTGTCCCAGTAAATGTGTGTAGTATGTGTGTATGTAGAAACATGTGTCAGTAATGTGGTGTATATATGTTATGGTAGAACATGTGTCAGTAATGTGTGTGTTATAGTATGTAAACATGTGTCAGTAATGTGTGTGTTATATATGTATGTAGAACATGTGTCAGTAATGTGTGTGTATATGATGTTAGAACATGTGTCAGTAATTGTGTTGTGTATATATGTTATATAGAACATGTGGTCAGTAATGTGTTTAGACTAAGCTCTGGCGACAGATATATCCTTGGCTGAGCCTCAATGGGTTAATGAATTGTTTTGTTTTCAAACTCTTTCTTGTTGTGGAAACTACTTTTACTGTATATAAATTGGCAACCAACACAGAGCACTTGCATTTTAAGAGAGAACTTTCAGGATGAAAACTGTGCTGTGATTGTTTGCTATGGGTAACCAGGACAGTTATGGCATATGTTATGTTACCCTGTGGATGTGTGTACACGTGATAACTGTGCGTAAGGGCAACCACGGGGCAGATACATCCATAGGGGCAGTTACTGGACTATTTTCCCTTATGACCCTGTGGATTATGATGTGTATAGATCTTGGATTGACCTGCCCAAGAACCCCCAAGGAAATTAATTACACCCAAAGAACCCCAATAAATAACAAACACAAACAATTGGGAACTAAATACAAATATTTATTTATATCCCAATCCCATGGCAGACCCCGACTCACGAAGAGTCACCCTTCAGCACTCAGGAGAGGAAAACCCCCTGTGGAGGAAACCTCTAGGGAAGCCATGGCTGAAGGATCGCCCTTCCTCTGGCTTAGAGTGTCACTGCCAATACTAATCTGTCACCCAAGTATTTGGGTTCCAGGGATCTGAGGTCCAGTAATCCATCCTTCCAGGTCTCCACATGTCCCGATGTCCATAAGTCACGGTTCTTCACGCCTCGACGTCTCAGCACCCCTGCCTGCTCCTACTGAATAGCACCTGTATTTAGCTGCTGATGTGTCTCCGATTGGCCACTTCAATAGGTGGGGCTATGTGATGTTACTTCTGATTAGTCATTCAGGTGCTGTTTGGCATAAGTGGTTATGAGACATCTATGACACTGAGGCATCCATTATGGGGTCACACTCAGATTCTGAAAAAAGATGATTAACCTTTAATGGCTGACAATATGTCTGACTACAAGAGATTTTTTTTTCTCTTTAATAAATTTTTTCAACTATATTACAATTATCAAGATATCATTTATATAGGAAGAGTACATATCTTTTTCGTGGGTAGGAATTCCCCCCACTACAATAATACACCCTAATGTTTCTTTTTCCAGCATTTACACAGTACATTTTATTATCTTTTCTCCATTAATCCAAGAACATCCCCCTCCCCACCACAAAAAAAAGCACAAGTAAATTTTTCCCTTCTCCCACCCCCCCCCCCACCCCCCCTACCTCTCTCTCCATTGGGTCCATATAGTGTCTAACTGATTACCTTGACAATAATTCATTTTATTTTCCCATTCTATTACCGTGGGGGGCATGTGCCTTCCAGCCTTCCAAGTGACATAATTATTCTACAAGCATCATTAAGCCTTTCATAGCAAACACCACATTAATATGGCTCCAATATTCCAGCTCTTACATCCATGGGTGTAACTAGGAAGGCAGGGCCCCATAGCGGATTTCTGAATGGGGCCCCCTTCCCCCTTAAAAAATATACTTACAGTAATAACACCCATGTATACCACATCCTGTGCATCATATACATACAGCATATACACATCAATATACAAACACATTTAGAGCACATACAAATGAAAATACATACATATAGCATATTCACACCAAATACCACAGTTGTCGGGGCCCCCTGACACTGTGGGCTCCAGCAGCTGCTACGCTGCTACCCCTGTA
This sequence comes from Engystomops pustulosus, assembly GCA_019512145.1. Classification (NCBI taxonomy): domain Eukaryota; kingdom Metazoa; phylum Chordata; class Amphibia; order Anura; family Leptodactylidae; genus Engystomops; species Engystomops pustulosus. The sequence continues at coordinate 22,815,139 of CM033648.1, forward strand.
GTTATGCCCCTGCTTAACCTAAAATACACTGCTTCTCCTTAAACAGTATACCTACCAGAAAAACACCGTATTTTGTTGATCACATCCACCCAATATCTAAACAACTCAGGACACCTCCTTACCATGTGATCAAATCTGCGTGCAACAAAACACATCCTTCTGCATTTTCTTCCTGTGTTTTGGTGAAAGCATTTAATTTCTTTGTGTCTTGATCTTAATACCTCTGTCCATTCTCCCTCTGAGAGGCTGTTCCTTCCACTTGTTATAACTATGGGACACAGGTTTATTCTTTTTTTTTTTTTAGTATATGATATATTTTGGACATGACAACCCTTCATCATTTGGCCATTCCCCTTGTTCCCATATTCGATAATCTTGTGATCCCCTTCAAACTCAGATTTTTCCAAAAGTGTGCTCACTCATTGTACCTAACAGTCCATTACTGAGCCCAGTCCAAACTCTTTCCGTATTTTACCAAAGGGCTTAATTCTACCTTCATCCAAAATCTGAAAAACATAGTAGATCCCTTTGTCCCTCCACCTTTTAGAGTTCTGCATTGCCAGCAGACCATTCCCCCTTTCCCCATAATGGTGTATATTTAGTCCTCCCATGACTTTTAACACTTTTTTAAACTTACCCATATCCATTGCATTAGTGCCAAAATAGACCATTTTTTTCCACACATCAAACTTTCTAATATTCGTGCTTCCAATAAGGCCCTGTTATAATTTACCGCTTACCTAGCCCTTCTTTCAACATATTTGAATACACTTAATTCACATCCATAACATTAGTAGCTGACTTGCCAAAATATTTTCTAAAGTCAGGTAGTGCAGAGGCCCCTTCATTACAGCCCAAAAATGTTGCTTAGTTTATTTGTGGTATCTTTCCATTCCAAAACAATTCTCGGACAGGGAATCCAGAAATATTAAATGTCTTCCTATCTATTAGTACGGGGAATTTACAGTACAAATATTACCTGTGGTACATTACACTTTTAAAGGGAACCTACCACCAACAATGTACTTATAAAGGTAGATCGGGTGGTAGGTGGATCAATAGGACTGGAGGATAGCCCTTTTGAGGGTAATCCTCACGTCCCCGTACTTTTTTAATAACACATATACTCTTATATGTAAATTTTGTTAAGAGGCCTCAGGGCGTGTAGTAGCCGGAGCTGAGGTTTACACGGCGTGGCTACTCCAAGCCCCAGTAGCCTCTTTGTTCTCCTACCCGAAATCTTCAACGCAGCTCCTCGTAACTGCGCGCCCTCGTCCAACGAGGAGCTGTGCGCCGAAGATTTCGGGGAGAAGGGCTATCCTAAAAGGGCTATCCACAATCTATTGATCCCCGACCACCCGATCTATCGTGGTGGTGGTTCCTTTACATTGTCACCCTTACACATGGACAATTCAGCCTTCTCTGCACATCTAGATACAGGGGGAATTAAAGTGTCCTTGTCTCTTGTACTGGTAGTGACTGCATAAAGCCTAAATCTACATATTATAAGTGATGGTCTCACAGCTCTTTTTATTTTATTCATGGGAGCATATAATAATTTCAAAGTTTTGAGGAAAAATACAGTATGATATTTTGAATGTTAAATATTAGTCAGTTTTCTGTCTCAAGTAAATTGGTGTTGTCTGGACAAAATTTTTCATTCCTGTATTGGTTTAATGTAAGTTTTTTTGCTTTTATTTGTAGTTCTTTTCTTGATTAACATCCCTTCTCTATCCTATTGTCTACAATATTCTGTCTCTACTTTGTCTCCCTCTCTTTTGTTATCCTCCTCATTGGAGTCAATAACCTTTAGCCCTAGTGATTCTCCCACGGAATAGACATCATTTAAGCATACAATATAGTTTTGCCCGCAGTTTTTTCTACTGTGAGTTGTAGATTTGATGGTATTGCCAGTCTCTGTATTTGGGTCAAATACATAGGCCATCAAAATATATTGGGGCAGGATGTCATCTGAACAAATGGCCTGTTCCTCCCCTGCGCCATAACTAAATTTGCATGGATGGTAGAAATGTGGCCCCCACTCCTGTCAGTGGAGGTAAATATACCATCAAATGCAAAAATATTATGTTTAAGCTCTTGGCGCTCAGCATCAAGATATCAGATATGAGCCGAACTGGCATCAGGACACACGGGTCCGGCTATAACTATAGCAGTGTTTAACCCGTTAAATGCCGTGGTCAGCGCGACCGCGGCATCTAACATGCTTGGGGGGTCTTTCTTCCAATCGCCCATAAGCCCCATAATATAAAGAGACATATAAAGCTAAAAAAAATTCTAAATCATAACACAAACCCACATACACTCACCAGCCACTTTATTAGGTACACCATGCTAGTAACGGGTTGGACCCCCTTTTGCCTTCAAACTGATTTTGAATTCCGAAAATGGCACATTTTTCAACAAATTCATCATTATTTTTTGTAAATAAATGCAAAATCATCAGCCAAATTTCTATCATTTACTTCTTCTTCATATCAGCGCGTTCGGGCGGTTACCGAGCGTGTTTGTTTTATCTATAAGGCCTTTAATCTTTACTCTTGTGAGTATTTCCATAAAACTATTTTTACGATCAAAAAGTACTGCACCCAGTGTTTGTTTCCTTTCTCTTCCCAATCGAATAGTAATTGAAGAAGAACGAAGAAAGTGGAACGAGTATTGAGGAACAAGTTCCCGGGTGGAACAATTAGGAGTAGCACTGAAGCTACGAGCTACCTTGAGAATCCCCAGGAGGGACGCCGTGCCAGCTACCTTACCCTGTATGAGGATTTTCCATCCCTAGGCATGCAACGCTGAGGACATTGGGTATGGACTAAGATTGTCCTCGTGAGTACCAAAAATCTCTGGTTGGAAAGGTACTGCACCCTTTTTCCTAAATGTGGAGTGGATAACGTAGAGGCGGAGGATTAATCAATTTTGTACTACACTTACTGTTTATTTTTTTGGATCTTTTTAACCTGTATCCTCCTTGCGCCGTTTTTTTCCATTCTTTTTTCGAGTAAGGGTAAACTGAATATCGTTCTTCTATTTGTTATAAACAAATACCAGGGCAACTTCTTTGCTAAATTATTTAGGTCCACTGTATTTATTCCTATGGTATCCCCAGTCTCCTTGCCACCCATATATGTATGTAGAACATGTGTCAGTAATGTGTGTGTATATATGTATGTAGAACATGTGTCAGTAATGTGTGTGTATATATGTAGAACATGTGTCAGTAATGTGTGTGTATATATGTATATAGAACATGTGTCAGTAATGTGTGTAGACTAAGCTCTGGCGACAGATATATCCTTTGCTGAGCCTCAATGGGTTAATGAATTGTTTTGTTTTCAAACTCTTGGCTTGTTGTGGAAACTACTTTTACTGTATATAAATTGGCAACCAATCACAGAGCAGCTTGCATTTTAAGAGAGAACTTTCAGGAATGAAAACTGTGCTGTGATTGGTTGCTATGGGTAACCAGGACAGTTATGGCATATGTTATGTTACCCTGTGGATGTGTGTACACGTGATAACTGTGCAGTAAGGGGCAACCACTGGGGCAGATACATCCATAGGGGCAGTTACTGGACTATTTTCCCTTATGACCCTGTGAGATATGATGTGTATAGATCTTGGATTGACCTGCCCAAGAATCCCCCAAGGAAAATTAATTACACCAAAGAAAACCCAATAAATAGACAAAACACAAACAATTGGGAACTAAATAACCAAATATTTATTTATAATCCCAATCCCATGGCAGACCCCCGACTCACGAAGAGTCACCCTTCAGCACTCAGGAGAGGAAAAACCCCCTGTGGAGGAAACCTCTAGGGAAGCCATGGCTGAAGGATCGCCCTTCCTCTGGGCTTAGAGGGTCACTGCCAATACATATCTGTCACCCAAGTATTTGGGTGTCCAGGGATCCTGAGGTCCAGTAATCCATCCGTCCAGGTCTCCACATGTCCCGATGTCCATAAGTCCACGGTTCTTCACGCCTCGACGTCTCAGCACCCACTGCCTGCTCCTACTGAATAGCACCTGTATTTAGCTGCTTGATGTGTCTCCTGATTGGCCACTTCAATAGGTGGGGCTATGTGATGTTACTTCTGATTAGTCAGTTTCAGGGGTCTGTTTGGCATAAGTGGAATTATGAGCATCTATGACACTGAGGCCATCCATTATGGGGTCACACTCAGGATTCTGAAGGATTAACCCTTTAATGGCTGACAATATGTCTGACTACAAGGAGAATTTTTTTTTTCTTTTAATAAATTTTTTCAACTATATTACAATTATCAAGATATACATTTATATAGGAAGAGTACATATCTTTTTCGTGGGTAGGAATTCCCCCCACTACAATAATACACCCTAATGTTTCTTTTTCCAGCATTTACACAGTACATTTTATTATCTTTTCCCATTAATCCAAGAACATCCCCCTCCCCCACCACAAAAAAAAGCACAAAGTAAATTTTTCCCTTCTCCCACCCCCCACCCCTACCTCTCTCTCCATTGGGTCCATATAGTGTCTAACTTATTACCTTGACAATATATTTATTTTATTTTCCCATTCTATTACCATGGGGGGCAGTGCTGCCTTCCAGCCTTCCAAGTGTACATAATTATTCTACAAGCAATCATTAAGCCCTTCATAGCAAACACCACATTAATATGGCTCCCAATAATTCCAGCTCTTACATCCAGTGGTGTAACTAGGAAATGCAGGGCCCCATAGCGGATTTCTGAATGGGGCCCCACTTCCCCCTTAAAAAATATACTTACAGTATATACACACCATGTATACACACATACTGTGCATCATATACATAGACATACAGCATATACACATCACATATACAAACACATTTAGAGCACATACAAATGAAAAATACATACATATAGCATATTCACACCAAATACCGCAGTTGTCGGGGCCCCCTGACACTGTGGGCTCCATAGCAGCTGCTATCGCTGCTACCCCTGTAGTTATGCCCCTGCTTATACCTAAAATACACTGCTTCTCCTTAAACAGTATACCTACCAGAAAAAACAACCGTATTTTGTTCATCACATCCACCCCATATCTAAACAACTCAGGACACCTCCTTACCATGTGGATCAAATCTGCGTGCACCAAAACACATCTTCTGCATTTTTCTTCCTGTGTTTTGGTGAAAGCATTTAATTTCTTTGGGGTCTTGATCTTAATACCTCTGTCCATTCTCCCTCTGAGAGGCTGTCTATCTGTTCCTTCCACTTGTTATAACTATGGTTCATACTTTTTTTTTTTTTAGTATATGATATATTTTGGACATGCAACCCTTCATCATTTGGCCATTCCCCTTTTTCTCCATTATTCGATAAATCTTGTGATCCCCTTCAAACTCAGCATTTTCCAAAAGTGTGCTTCACTTCAATTGTACATAACAGTACCAGTCTACTGAGCCCAGTCCAAACTCTTTCCGTATTTTACCAAAGGGCTTAATTCTACCTTCATCCAAAATCTGAAAAACATAGTAGATCCCTTTGTCCCTCCACCTTTTAGAGTTCTGCATTGGGCCAGCAGACCATTCCCCCTTTCCCCATAATGGTGTATATTTAGTCCTCCCAGTGACTTTTAACACTTTTTTAAACTTATCCCATATCCATTGCATTAGTGCCAAAATTGAACCATTTTTTCCACACATCAAACTTTCTAATATTCGTGCTTCCAATAAGCCCCTGTTATAATTTACCGCTTACCTAGCCTCTTCTTTCAACATATAGTGAATAAACCTTAATTCACAATCCATAACATTTAGTAACTGACTTGCCAAAAAATATTTTCTAAAGTCAGGTAGTGCAAGGCCCCCTTCATTTACAGACCCAAATAATGTGCTTAGTTTTATTTGTGGTATCTTTCCATTCCAAACAAATTCTCGGATCAGGGAATCCAGAATATTAAATGTCTTCCTATCTATTAGTACAGGGGAATTTTACAGTACAAATATTACCTGTGGTACAATTATCACTTTTAAAGGGAACCTACCACCACAAATGTACTTATAAAGGTAGATCGGGTGGTAGGTGGATCAATAGGACGTGAGGATAGCCCTTTTGAGGGTTAATCCTCACGTCCCCGTACTTTTTTAATAACACTTATACTCGTAATATGTAAATTTTGTTAAGAGGCTACCAGGGCGTGGAGTAGCCGGAGCTGAGGTTACACGGCGTGGCTACTCCAAGCCCCAGTAGCCTCTTTGTTCCTCCTACCCGAAATCTTCAACGCAGCTCCTCGTAACTGCGCGCCCTCGTCCAACGAGGAGCTGTGCGCCGAAGATTTCGGGGAGAAGGGCTATCCTTAAAAGGGCTATCCTCACATCCTATTGATCCACCGACCACCCGATCTATCGTGGTGGTAGGTTCCCTTTAACATTGTCACCCTTACAGCCATGGACAGATTCAGCCTTCTCTGCACATCTAGACTACAGGGGGAATTAAAGTGTCCTTGTCTCTTGTACTGGTAGTGACTGCATGAAAAGCCCTAATATCTACATATTTATAAGTGATGGTCTCACAGCTCTTTTTATTTTATTCATGGGAGCATATAATAATTCAAAGTTTTGAGGAAAAAATACAGTATGATATATTTGAATGTTAAATATTAGTCAGTTTTCTGTCCTCAAGTAAGATTGGTGGTTGTTTCTGAACAATATTTTTCATTTCCTGGTATTGGTTAATGTAAGTTTTTTTGCTTTTATTTTGTAGTTTCTTTTTCTTGATTAACATCCCTTCTCTATCCTTATTGTCTACAATATTCTGTCTCTACTTTGTCTCACTCCTCTTTTGTTATCCTCCTCATTGGAGCAATAACCTTTAGCCCTAGTGAATTCTCCCACAGGAATAGACATCAATTTGAGCATACAATATAGTTTTGCCCGCAGTTTTTTCTACTGTGAGTTGTAGATTTGATGGTATTGCCAGTCTCTGTATGGTGGGTCAAATACATAGGCCATCAAAATATATTGGGCAGGGATGTCATCTGAACAAATGGCCTGTTCCTCCCCTGCGCCATAACTAAATTTGCAATGGATGGTGAGAATGTGGCCCCCACTCCTGTCAAGTGGAGGTAATATATACCATCAAATGCAAAAATATTATGTTTAAGCTCTTGGCGCTCAGCATCAAGATATCAAGATATGAGCCGAACTGGCATCAGGACACACGGGGTGCCGGCTATAACTAATAGCGAGTGTTTAACCCGTTAAATGCCGTGGTCAGCGCGACCGCGGCATCTAACATGCCTTTGGGGGGTCTTTCTTCCACAATCGCCCATAAGCCCCATAATATATAAAGAGACATATAAAGCTAAAAAAAAGTCTAAATCATAACACAAACCCCACATACACTCACCAGCCACTTTATTAGGTACACCATGCTAGTAACGGGTTGGACCCCCTTTTGCCTTCAGAACTGATTTTGAATTCCGAAAATGGCACATTTTTCAACAAATTCATCATTATTTTTTGTAAATAAATGCAAAATTCATCAGCCAAAATTTACTATCATTTACTTCTTCTTCCATATCAGGCGAGTCGGGCGGTTTACCGAGCGTGTTTGTTTTATCTATAAGGCCTTTTTAATCTTTACTCTTGTGAGTATTTCCATTAAAACTATTTTTACGATCAAAAAAGTACTGCACCATTGTTTGTTTCCTTTCTCTTCCCAAATCGAATAGTAATTAGAAGAAGGAACGAAGAAAGTGGAACGAGTAGTGGAGGAACAAGTTCCCGGGTGGGAACAATTAGGAGTAGCACTGAAGCTACGAGCTACCTTGAGAATCCCCAGGAGGGACGCCGTGCCGAGCTACCTTACCCTGTATGAGGATTTTTCATGCCCTGGGCATGCAACGCTGAGGACATTGGGTATGGACTAAGGACTGTCCTCGTGAGTACCAAAAATCTCTGGTTGGAAAGGTACTGCACCTTTTTTCCTAAATGTGGAGTGGATGAACGTAGAGGCGGAGGATTAATCAATTTTGTACTAACATTTACTGGTTATTTTTTTGGATCTTTTTAACCTGTATCCTCCTTGCGCCGTTTTTTTCCATTCTTTTTTTCGAGTAAGGGTAAACTGAATATCGTTCTTCTATTTGTTATAAACAAATACCAGGCAACTTCTTTGCTAAATTATTTAGGTCCACTGTATTTATTCCTATGGTATCCCAGAGTCTCCGGTGCCACCTCATGTGGAATGGAGGTATACAGGAATACATCACACGGGAGCCAAGACCCTGTCCAAATGAAGTTCTCCAAATCTCTAAGGACATCACCCCGTGTGCATTTTACCAATGGTTGGGGTTGAAAGTTTATCCATTCCCCAAGTCCCTTTTTCAGGGAATTAATCCATGACACTATGGGGCAGATTTATCAAGTGTCTGAAAGTCAGAATATTTCCAGTTGCCCATGGCAACCAATCACAGCTCAGCTTTCATTTTATCAGTGCTCATGAATATTTTAAAGGGAAGCTGTGATTGGTTGCCATGGGCAACTAGAAATATTCTGACTTTCAGACACTTGATAAATCTGCCCCTATAGGTCTAATTGGCGGAGGGGATATACCCTTATGGACCTTGGGTAAAGCATGAAATATAGACATCACTGAGGGGTCAATTGTAAGAAACTCTTTCTGTTTAGTTGGTAAAACATTTAGCATTACTCCATTGGTTAGGAACCTGTCAAGATCCCTAAAAAAAAAAAAAATTGTAGTGGGGTTGTCCTGAATGCATCTATAGGTGGCACCATCACTTATTAGTTCTGCTATTACCCTTATCTGCCATTCTGACAACACAACTTTTATAATTTTTGAGTTCCTCCAATGCTAGGTTGTTTTTTTTCGACTTTTTTTCAGTTATTCACAGATTTCTGCTTTTGATGGTGACGTTTCTTGAAATCTGTCCATTACCTCTGTTCTAGACTGCATAGGATAAAAATTAGAGTTGGTAGTGTTAAACCTTGTTTTTTTGGAAATTTTTCATTACGGTTACATTCACACGAACGTATGCCTGCTGGGCTGTATCTGGGCGGGCATAAGTTCACCGCGATGGAGAGGAGTGGTGACCCCTCCCCTCTCCATAGCGACGCGCAGCACCGCAACAAGGGGAAAAATATGGCCCATCTTTTCCCCCGTGTACGGAGCGGTATGTGTGCTGCACCATATCGCTCCGTGCGGCCATTGCCTACCTATGGGAGACATATGTACGGCCGCACATACGTCCCCCTACGGTCGTGTGAATGTAGCCCAAGACAAATCCTGTAATGTTAGCAATACTCTTTGCTTCTCAAAATGTAAACCTGTGAATAAATTAACTGCTTCTAATGGTACTGGGTTTTTATTAGAGGCCCTCTCAGGTTCTAGGAAATGTCTTTTGGCTGTAAGTCCTATGATAAATGTATTAATATCTACATAGTATTTACAGAGGAGTTACACTGGTAGGGGGAGATGAGGGAGGACAACATGATGGGTAGATGAGATGACAGGGGCCACAATATGAGAGGGGACAATATGATGGGGAAATGGGGGGCAACGGTAGGATGGAAAGGGGCAAATTATACTGTGCACGGATAAAGTAAATATTGGGACAAAATGCAGGAAATTTGGGAAATAAATTTTCTTTTATCCCTCTTTTGCCTCCACAAATGTTGGGAGATATGATATCAGTATGGGGGGCTTAAAAGGGGTCCTTTGCACCCACATATTAGTACAATGGCATGTATTGTTTCCATTTTTCAACATCCACATTACGACCTGAAAACTTACTCACAGTTGACAGTTTGTTACAATCGTATCCTCTCTAGAGAATCCCTTGCAAGCCAAATACCTCAGCATCACAACCCCCCCCCCCCTATTTTTAATAAATAAAAAGAGCTCATAAAACTATTTAATGATGATTTTTAAGCTTTTTAGTGCTCCGAGATCTCGGGACATGACTTTGGACTGTAGCACATGAGAGCGTACAGCATCATCGGGCAAACTCTTTGAGCTTCTCCCCAGGAGGGGTCATGGGTCCCCTCCTACCTGTCCAGAACCTTGGAGAAGTCATAGCCTCTCAATGGGGAGTCGTAGGGCCAGGGTTCTGGCTTCATTGGATCCGGGTGAATCCCTGGATCACATTGATATCAACCTTACCTATTTACTATGGTCCTATCCAGAGATATTTAGATCTTTAGATGCTAGAGCCTTGGGAATTGGGCCACTGTGATCCATGGACACTAAAAATTCCAAAAATGTAGTTGCCCTTGGGCTGAGATGGACCATAATGCCCCTAAGCCACGTATTGGTTTAAAAGTTTTTATGACTCTTTTGGTCACCTTTACTTACCCGCCCTGCGCGATCCCGGAAAGTGCATTGTCCAACGAAAATGTATTGTGCAGCGAATCACTAAGATCATGCGTCTGATATCCTGTTTGTGTCGCTTCCCCGCTCAGGTCCGCCGGAGTTCACCTTCTTCTTCCTGGTGCATGTAAGCGCTTGATCTTGCAACACAATTTGAAAGTTAAATCCCGCGCTCAGTCCGATCGTTTGCTGGCCCACCCCCCGATTTCTGTCGCATGAAAGCCAGCACAGCTGTGCCAAAATACGATCACACAATCCCAGAAAACATCGAAAATCCAACAAAAGTGTGATCCGCGACCCTTAGTAAATAAGCCCCTTTGTCTCCTGTTTGAAAATAGAGGGAAAATCAGCTCAAGTCTTTGGAGACAATGGGGCTACAGAGATCTTTTGAGGCCCGGCCACCTGCCGCGTTAGGCAACACTCTTCTTCATTAGGCTAATTACACTGAGGCTCGGGGGGAAGTGGGGGATTTAAAAAATATATAGCCCCCCTCCCCCTGGCGATATTTATCAAAATGACCAACACAACCCCTTTAGGGTATATTCGTGTGTGTGTGTATATATAGACAAATTGAGACACAATTAAAAGAACAAGCCTGAATGTTGCAAAGTTGCAGCAGAGTTTGTAGCAAATGGTCCCAAGATTTGTCAGGATTAACATTCCGTGATCCTGCACCCATTGTATCCTTAGTATCTATGTGTTACATGACAGTGTGTAGTGTCCTGCTGTAGCTCATACTCTTCAAGGTTCATAATGCCTTAGTGTCACAATATTTCAGTATTCTTTCAACGTTATCTGTTCTTTTTTAGATCTCTGCTTGCTGGAATTCCGTATCAACCCTTATTTTTTGCTTCCAGTGATAAAAAACAGGTCACATGAAGAAAATTTAGTGCAGAATGTGGCACATGTTAGTACTAAGACCCATCAACACGTGACTGTAAGTGTATCACAAACTTTTAATTAGTGCAAATTACATCTCACCCAGTTCTTTCAGTAAAACAATTAACCAAAATCTCAAACGTATAAAACATGACAGTGACTGAACTGCAGGGAATCAGACATATAGATAAACAACCAGAGACAAAAACAACGAGAAAGAACACAGCACAGCATAGCTTCTACACCCGGCTCCACTCACTTGGGCTGGGGTTCAAGAACCATGATAGACGCCCCATATTACCAAAAGTCATATGATTAAAACTTACCGGTATGTTATAAAAAAAGCATTTTATCTTCTTTTATTTCATCCTCTAATGGGTGCATAGCCATGAAAAATGGCATAACCCTAGGAACTCTCATGATGGCAGGAGACGATCCTCTGGGACCACCATGATCCTAATAAAGTGCAGCGGGGATGATCTAGCAGATTTCTCTCCCCTGCACAGCTGCAGCTCTGTGACTTGCAGTGAATGGAGTCTGCTACAATTCCCCTTACACAACCTGGGTGGTATGGTGCTACTGTATACATTCAACATAGGGACACATCGCATAAACAGCGCTGAAGAATTCATTTTCACGAGTGGTGGACGTCCCAAGCGCTGCCCCATCATGGAGTTATAAGACGACATATATATATATTTCATGTGGTGACTATAGCTAGATCCTATGGATGTAAAATTATCGGGTGTCCACCCATCACCCAACTTAGTAATGGTTATACCAGGCAGGAATTGAACAGTATAACCTAGAGGTGACTATCATTATATTGTCGTAGTGTAAGAAATCTATCATGTACACTACAATCTAGGTGCAGCTTTGATCATCAAGCAGGGGCCTAAGGGGCTACGACCACCAATTAGCAAGGACATTATTATACGGGTGTCGTTGCAGAGTTGAACTGTGTGTAAGAACATAAACATACACACTCTAGCATCTTAGGAATGACGAAGATGATCTTCATAATACCATAACTTAGTTGTCTCTGGAAGACTGGAAAGTATCACATGGGTTACATATGAAACTAATCGGATAAATTCATACCCAACATTAATGCACATTGCAGTTAACCCATCGGAGGAATCAACGGCACAATTAACAGCACTGAGAGCCATCTCCCAGTTACGGCTGCCCACAAATAACCCGTGCCAGCTTTGTCAGCTACCACGCACAGCTCGTGACACCTCCGGGCACTAGCGCGGTAGTGACGCGCCTGATGAGGAATCTTCTGGATGCAGGTGCTTGAAGAGTTCAGAAGGGCCGCTGGAGGAACTTGCATGGGGGTGACCCCACACTGCTTGCTGGGCTCTTCTGGTAATACTCATAGGAACCTGGAGTCACTCCTATCAGGGCTCCATTCTGGGGGGTTTCTCCTTTGAGGAAATCATCTTCATCATCTGGGGTGGCACCAGGCTTGTATTAAAAAAAAAAAAATAATAATGTTATATGTCAATATATGCAATGATAACCACAGCCATCACAAATGGATAGTCCATAGTTCAATACTAAACGTTTGAACTTTTTTTTCTTTTAATATTAACCCTAACAAGGCTTGTTATCTGCGGGACAAATTGTACTATTTAGTGGCGCTATTCAATATTCCATGCAATATACTGGAAAGCTGGGAAAAAATTCCAAGTGCAGTGAAATTGACAAAAAACCCTTACATTTGCAGAGCTTTCTCGTGGGCTTTGTTTTTACAGGTTTTATTCTGTGCTCCAAATGACACTTCCTATTTTTTCTTTGGGTCAATACGATCACAGGGATACCAAATCCCTGTGATATAGGTTTTATTTGTTTCAGTAGATTTAAAAAAAATGTAATCTTTTGTACAATTTTTTTTTGTAAATATTTTTTCAAATAACTTTTTCATACTTTGGTGTATGAACCTATGTAAGCCGAGACCCCTAATTTTACCACCAAAAACTGGGAAAAACTACTGACTCGAGTATAAGCCGAGGGTGGGAAATGCATTGGTCAAACCCCCCCAGTAGTATACAGCCTGCCAGCCCCCAGTAGTATACAGCCTGCCAGCCCCCAGAAGAATACAGTAGCCCCTAGTAGTATACAGCAAGCCCCTAGTAGTATACAGCAAGCCCCTAGTAGTATACAGCAAGCCCCCAGTAGTATACAGCACAGCCCCCAGTAGGTATACAAGCCAGCCCCCAGTAGTATACAGCAGCCCCCAGTAGTATACAGCAAGCCCCCGATATATACAGCCAGCCCCAGTAGTTATACAGCCAGCCCAGTGTAGACAGCCAGCCCCCAGTAGTATACAGCAGCCCCATAGAGTATACAGCCAGCCCCCAGTAGTATACAGCCAGCCCCCAGTAGTATACAGCCAGCCCCTAGTAGTAACAGCCGCCCCTATGTATACAGCCAGCCCTAGTAGATACAGCAGCCCCTAGTAGTATACAGCCAGCCCCCAGTAGTATACAGCCAGCCCCAGTAGTATAAGCAGCCCCAGTAGTATAACAGCCAGACCCAGTAGTATACAGCCAGCCCCAGTAGTATACAGCCAGCCCCCAGTAGTATACCGCCAGCCCCTAGTAGTTCAGCCAGCCCCGTAATCAGCCAGCCCTAGTAGTAACAGCCAGCCCTAGAGTATACAGCCAGCCCCGTAGTATACAGCCAGCCCCTAGTAGTATACAGCCAGCCCCTAGTAGTATACAGCCAGCCCCCAGTAGTATACAGCCAGCCCCAGTAGTATACAGCCAGCCCCCAGTAGTATACAGCCAGCCCCCAGTAGTATACAGCCAGCCCCCAGTAGTATACAGCCAGCCCCCAGTAGTATCAGAAGCCCTAGTAGTATCAGCCAGCCCCTAGTAGTATACAGCCAGCCCCTAGTAGTATACAGCCAGCCCAGTAGTATACAGCCAGCCCCTAGGTATACAGCCAGCCCCTAAGATACAGCCGCCCTAGTAGTATACAGAAGCCCCTAGTTGTATACAGCAAGCCCCTAGTAGTATACATCAGCCACAGTAGTATACAGCAAGCCTAGTAGTATACAGCTGCCCCTAGTACTATACAGCCTGCCCCTAGTACTATACAGCCTGCCTATACTATACAGCCTGCCCTAGTACTATACAGCCTGCCCCTAGTACTACAGCATGCCCTAGTACTATACAGCCTGCCCCTAGTACTATACAGCAAGCCCCTAGTACTATACAGCAAGCCCCTAGTACTATACATCAGCCACCAGTAGTATACAGCAAGCCCCTAGTACTATACAGTCTGCCCCTAGTAGTATACAGCCTGCCCCCACGGCCCTTAAAAAAATAAACTTAAATACTCACCCTCCGATGTCAGCGCGGCTCCCCGATGTCGGTGCGACTTACCGATGTCCCCGATGTCAGCGCGTCCCGTCTTCTTTCTTCTCCGCGGCTCCTCTTCTCTCTTCCGGCATGGGCGCGGCCATGTTTTCTTCTAGCAGGCGCATACTATGACGCGGCCGCTGCTGACGTCATAGTATGCGCGGCCACGAAGAAAACATGGGCGCGTCCATGACAGAAGAGAGAAGAGGAGCCGCGGAGAGAAGAAAGAAGACAGGACGCGCTGACATCGGTAAGCCGTGCCGACATCGGGGAGCCGCGCTGACATCGGAGGGCGAGTATTTAAGTTTATTTTTTTAAGTGGGTAATTTTTTTTTGGTAATAGACTCGTGTATAAGCCGAGGTGACGTTTTTCAGCACTTTTTTTGTGCTGAAAAACTCGGCTTATACACGAGTATATACAGATTATCAATTTGGGACCCAAAAATAGCAATTTGGACATTTGGGTGCCATTTTCCGTTACAATGCTCACAGCCGGGAATGATCTTTCTTATATTTTGATACCACAAGTATTTTCAGATGGGGCGATACCAAACATGTTTATGATGTCTACATTTTTTTACAGTGGGGGTATATAATTTTTGCATTCTTTTTCCATTCATTTTTTTTTTTGGTCGCTCATACTATATACTGCAATACTACTGTATTGGCGATCGGCCATCCAAGATGGCAGCACCCACAAGGAGCTATGTTACTTTACAGGTTAACTGCCACGATCGGTGCCAGCACAGGTGGTAACAGGTGGGTGTCAGTTGTATTATACAGCTGACACCTGCTGTGTATTGAGAGAGCTCGGCCCATGATCTCCCTCCATACAACCCCCCTCCCCTCCCCGGCACATCTATCAACAGCATCAAGGATTGTAAACACACTAACATGCTGATGTATGCCCCCTCTTGCTGGATCCACTAAGCTTCCGATGCCCTTGTTTTTAAGAAAAAAAGGCTTTATGGATTATGGAAATGAAGTTCATCTGTTTTTTTTTTTTTTAAACTAGGGCATAAGAAGCTAAACGAAGAGTGGATCCTGCCAGAGGGGGCACATGTCATATGTCCGTGTGCTTGGTTTACAACCCTTCATCCTGGTGGTAGAAGTCCTTATATATACAAGGCCTATTCTATAAAAGCTACCGCACTTATGTGACTAGTAAACAACTGCTAATCTCTTTGCCCCCCGCCACCTCCCACATTCCCACAACAAAACTGTTCATTCAGTTAATTTTCCTGAGTAATTACAGGCAAACCATATACCTTGATTGGCTTTTGCGGTTTCATTTCCTCAGCATTAGACTCTTCCCACTGCTGATATAAAGGGTCTATAAGAATCTTACATCTGTAATAGAAAAAAAGTAAGTTGAAAATGCTAGAAAAAAAGCAAGGCAAGTACAGAAGCATTTTTATAAAGTTGGTGAGAGGGAGGGGGGATTTAACATGCCCTGTGCACTAGTTTTCTGTTAACATTTTCCCCCTTTGCCACCTCCATGCAGTGCAGACATAGAATTCATTAGTATATCCGTCACATTGGGAGCTGAACGAGGGAATATTAAGATTGGCGCTTAATGCAAGAGCCTTAACACATTCCCCCCCACTGACAATGCACCAATGGGAAACATCACCAGAAAACTTGGGTTCAAATTGGGGCCCAGAAAAGAACAGCCAAGAAAAACAAAATTAAATGACCATATGCCCTGATTTATTTACAGTGGTCCTGGAGGCCTCATATGCTGTATGGCTGCATTTATAAAGTGGTATTCTGGGCACGCCATATAGCTGGTGCGCTCATTGTGTGTCTGGCTGTGGTGCCACACTGCTAAATTAAAAAACAGAGCAAGAGATGGACAGCTCTGGCAGGAAGCCTTGGAAGCAACAGTTCAAGAGGGTCAAGGGATCAAGGAGAGTTTGTTGTAAGTATTAAAAGACATCTACCACCAGGATGAAGGACTGTATGCAAATGAGCTTGAGGGGCTCCATACTCCATTAACACTTATGGAGCCTGGAGCCCCTTAGGCTCATTTGCATACAGTCCTTCATCCTTGTGGAAGATGCCCTTTAAGGAGCTGGATAACCTCTCCAAATAGGTCACCAATGTCGCTAATGTTGAAAACCTATCATTAGGATAGGTCATCAATATCAGATAAGTAGGGCTGCCCCAATCTAATATGCATGACCTGTCCTAGGGATAGATTATTATCACTCATCCTGAAAACCTCTAAGTATATAGTAATACAAAATATAACTTCTCTATGATGTCTTAACATGAAGGCCTCAAAACCAAAGCATATAATACCAACCTTTTCAAAAGGCAAGGATCAAAAGGAAAGAAGCTGTCCAGAGGGTTAGTGAATGTTTGAGGAGCTTCTCCGCCAGTGCTGCTTCTGACAACGGGGATCATCTGCCGATTATTGCGTTCAATGATGGTGTAACAAAACACCAACTGATATTTCCTAAGAAACACAGACATTTCATGTGGTCAGATGTCACAGAGTTAAAGTAAAACTCCAATTAATAAACAAATAGGTTTACAATACATCAATGAGTCCAATATTTATTATTCTATAGAACTCGCAGAGCAGATTCTGCTTCAACACAGTATTACAGACCGGCCCCTGGTCAATGTGGGCTGGTTATAGCTATTCAATAAATCAGGGTTACACTATGATAGCCTCCTATTTCCACTAGTGAAGACAATGTACTAGTTATGAGGTGAGATCGCTCACACCAACAGAACTACTAAGGAGCCCTTATAGTAGGCCCTGGTTGGCCAAGACAAATGATCCGTCCTATGACTCTTAGACGTATGACACATGTAATGCATGACATGTGCGGAGCATGCTCAGTATTTGCTCGATTCTCAACTATGACTTAAAGGGATTGTACCAAGTTAGCAAGTTATTCACACTATAGAGAATAACAAGTAGATGGGTGAGGAGCCGAATGCTGAGCTGAGAACAGGACCCCCAGCAATCTGGATTAATACTATGGGACTGGTGGAAATTTCAGTGCACAGCGCTCTGATATCTCCAGCTCTGCTATTCACTGCCTATGTGAGTGCTGGAGATACACAAATTGCTGAGCAAAGCACTTGGCTATCGACTACCCAAGCCCTACATAGTAGCTAGTATATTTCTATAATAAACTAAGAAGTTTACACTTACCGGGTGATTGCAGCAAAGAAGTTAACTACTGATGGAAGACAAAGCTTCAAAGGATTAAGTTGACACATTACAATTCTTTCAAAATTCAGACCCTGCAAGTAGGCCAGACCTAAAAAAATAGAAAAAAAAAACAACACTGTATTGAACATGTAGATTACTAATTGATTTAAAGGGCACATCTACCACCAGGATGAAAGACTGTATGCAAATCAGCCTAAGGGGCTCCATTAACACCTATGGAGCCTAAAGCCCCTCAGGTTCATTTGCATACAGTCCTTCATCCTGGATGCCCTTTAATTATGGAAACAAAGGTTATAATCCTAGACATTTGCCTGTTTGTAAAGCCATGGAGACGTTTCCACCAGATATTGATGACATTGGCTCAATGATCAGTGTTACACAGTCTGAAGAGAAAGCTTTTGGGGTTCCAAATATTTCAATTAACCCCTTTGTGACCAGGCTTTAAAAGTTTTTAACGACAGGACCATTTTTAACAAATTTCATTCTTAACTGGTTTAAGGGCCTTAACTTTCTTTTTTTGTGCAATACCATTAAATAGTTTGTTGCATTTTTTGGTGACACATAGGGATAGTTAAAATTAAAAAAAGATTTAAGAGACATTTTTCCATTTTTAGTTTTAAAGATACCAAAACTAGAGAGAATTTGTTTTCATTGTAATGTGCAGTATATTTTTTTCCAGTTTTTAAAATAACTAAAAA
Organism: Engystomops pustulosus; assembly: GCA_019512145.1. Taxonomy (NCBI): domain Eukaryota; kingdom Metazoa; phylum Chordata; class Amphibia; order Anura; family Leptodactylidae; genus Engystomops; species Engystomops pustulosus. The sequence goes on from CM033648.1 coordinate 22,833,663, forward strand.
CAACCATTGTAAATGAATTCCTTGGTGTGTGATGGTCATTTTGATATACAGTATAATATATATAGGCTGAGGCAAACAGAGAGTCTATGGCAATGTTTTTTACAGTGTAGTGGGGTCTGTTTTTTTATTTTATTGGGGAATGTTAATGTGTATTTTTAAGTAATGTATTAGTATGTAATGTGTGTATTTTAACTTTATATGTCCCCCATGAGGTCACCAAAAAACCCCTGGGGGAAATTTCCCCAGTTATAGGGGGAAATTACCCCCCGTGAGGCAGATGTTGGATCACAGCTGGACTGGGTCTAATCAGACCCAGTAGTTTTTATTAACCCCTACAGACCATCTGTAGACCATCCTCCTTTATGCATCGCACTACTTCAGCGCGATGCTGTGAGGATCAGAGAAGGAAGATGAGGTAATCTCCCTGCACCCTAGGGTCTCCGGCTGTTGCAAAGTCCTGGTCCTGTTCCCAGGCAGGAACAGGAGAAAACTGCAGCAACATCAAAAGGTATCGCTGTAGACTCGTGACCGGTGCCCGCTGACGTCTAAAGTCAGTGGGCGATTGGGATCGAGTTAAACAACTAGATAGAGATGCAGATAATGACAATCTGAACTGCATGTGTGAATAGTGCCCTTTACACAGTCTATTGAAACACAGCGCCTCACAAAGTTTCAGGTTTTACATAAATTATTTATAATAACCAGACACAAACCTTTGCGCATGCTGCCGTCTAAGAGCTGCTTATGGCGGAAAATCAAGGTATAGAAAACAGCCTGGCAAGCAGCATAGAAAGGTCCATGGAAGGTCAAGTCACAGAAAGCCCGGCTCCCAGCATCCTGATTATCTATGTAGCCATGGATCCAGTTCACAAGGAGATCAAGACAAGCCTTCACTGTCCTGTAAAACAAAAAATCATATTGTAAATATAGATCCGATGTTGTAGTCTCCACTATCAGGATTCACCCAGGCTCAAATAGTATTTTACAAAGAACAGAGTAAAATACACAAATGCATGTGAGCCCTCTTCAAACATCCTTAACGGCCCTGTTAAAGGGTTAATCGGATTTTTCCATTCAAGATAATAATGAGCAATCTCCAGGACATGCTGTTACCTATGAATACATGTCCAGCCAAAGATACATTCTCTACCCATGGGATATTGGGCACAAGTCTTACAAGTCATGAGATGTGTGTGTATACAGGAAGGGTTTAGTAAGCAAAGACATGCCACACCTCTCTGGAGGCAAAATCAAAAGCCTCAAAATAGATTTCCATACAAATACTAAAGTTCCTTACCGTTACATTATGTAAACCAGGAAATAAACTTATGACAAATGGACCATTCTACACAATTTCCTGAAATATGTTTATTACTTCCTAATGGATTATAAGATACTTACACCAAAGGAATGAACTTGGCTCGGGCAAGGAGGCTTCCAATGTAACTCGCTGCAGTCTGTCGGATAATTGGAGGGTTGTTGGGATTCTGCAATTTCTTCCATAGATGTTCCAAGAAAGCTTCTGCAAGTCCCTGCATTCAATATTATATATTAATAGTAGTGCATACATACTAGATATCCCTGCAACAAGATTCCCATATTGTGTATGCCCCCTGGAACAGACTATTAGGCTCACAAAGCCATATGCTAAATCTATTTAAGTATATATCAGCTGAGTGTGTATTAGGAAGGATAGGATACGCACCAGTTTGAAGCTGCAGATGTAAAACATGGTAAACTGCACATGACAGCAAGCGTGGGTGGGTAAAATCAGCTTGTCAAATACAACTATAAGATCTTTGTATAAATCCTTCGCTTTATTAAGGTCAAAACCCCCTGCAAGATAAAAATGTGATTACAACATAAATTATTCATTACTATAGAATATACTATAATTATCAGTTTTCTTACAATAGAGAACTTAGCTGTGAAACAGCAGTGATCCTGATAACGGAAGATACATTGACGTCAATGAAGAACAAGGTAAACCTTCTGTTTTTAGTTTCTGTTATGACAGAAAGCCCCACACAGGTGTGAACTGAGCCTTACACAAATGGGACCACACTCAACAACAACGAACCTGCTGTGATTTTTCGGTCTTCCTGAATAGTCTTAAAAGCTATTTAGGTAAAGGTCTCAAGTATGACAGCACATGGGTTGGAACAGACTTTTCATCTCCTAACCAGTTTGTGCTGTGAGGTACTATGCAGCATGTAAATTTAACAGCATTTCTACTAAACAGTCCTATAAGTTAGATGGAAGAAGCCACACTGACCTCTACAGAAAAGTTTATAAATGCCTCATAGAGAACCTCATAGCCATTACTTAATACTATACAGTGGTGGGGGCAAAACTATGATACACGTGCAAGTGCCCTCTCTGTGGGCACGTGGGCCGTTTCCTCAGCACATTGTTTAACCAGATAAGACTTAAAGCGTAACTGTTACAATGAATTTACCAAATTCTCATTTGTGATTCCCCCTTTAAGAACAAACAAAATGATTCCCATATTGTGTTACTTGTCCTTTTATTTCCAAAGTTATGGCATTTTCTGTTCTGAAAGTGTCTGACAAAAATCTCTCACCTGTCTACCTGTATCTGCCCTCAAGCATTAGTTTGCCCTCAAAACCCATGATATCTTGTGGTCTCAAAGTAATTTAGCAGCAAATCCCCAGTTTCCTGCACTACCAGGAAACCCAAGACATGCCACAAGGACCGGCGCAAGCACTAGGCATACCTGGGCAAGTGTCAGGGCCCGGATCTGCTGGAGGGGCCCACATAAGGAATTCATAGGGGTTAGGCCGGACTTTATATAAAATTACCATGAGGATGCTGTTTGGGATGATAAATTAGGGAATATTTTAGGGAACAGGAGACTGTTATAGTTTCTGAATTTTTGATGCCGCCATGTGAGTTTACTGTAAGAGGCTCTGTCGCCCAGGGGCCTTATGAAACCTGGAGCAGACGCTGCATGCCACACTATTTTAAAGCCACACATTGTGGGACACAAGGAGGAGAACATGGTAGAAATATCATGAAAGCTCCTGCTACAGAACCTGCAATTCTTCCTGTTCTGGGGCGCAATAAGGCAGTTACAACAATAAGCTAAATTTTTGCTTCTTCCTCCTCAGAACACTGAAGGCGTTAAAAACTGTGCCAGAGCAGGAAGCAATAAGTTACTTGTAATTTTCGCAATATATATATGGATCTTGGTTGCGGTTTTGGCTGTCGGATCACCATCACTGCCATACAGAAGTAAATCATACTTTGTTTAATACTTTAATTTTCTGCGATTATACAAGTAACATGATCTTGGACCATCATCTTCATCAGTTATACTCTGCCAATACGCACCATTGTTAAAGCAGATGTCTTTGAAGTAAGCGAAGATGACAGACATACACAAGTCCAAGCGTTCAGCAGCAGGGAGAGCCATTGTTTCATTTAAAGTATTTGGAACAACCTGTGGAGGGTCTTCATCTTCATCCTGCAAAATGAACATCTTTATAGGGAATGTGTCGATATGTGTCGAATAATCAGGAGTTGTTAAAACTGGATAACAAATCACTTTTTCCTATTCCAACCAATTTTTTTTCCAGATTTGATCTTCCATCTCCTGCCCATGATTATGGGGGCTATCTTGCTGCCTGATCTCTAATAACAGATGCTAGTGATATACTTTAAAACAGAGGCTGAATTAGGCCTCTGCAAACAACGTGAAAATAGGGACATGTAATGGTCCCAAATGGATATAAATCAATACGCCAGCATGTACCGCAAAAAAAAATACTCCTTGCATAGGTACGTACACCAAAGTGTGAAAAAGTCATTGGCCTCAGGAGTTAGGCAAAATGGCAAATTTTTATTTTTTGGACAAAAGATTTTAATTTTTGCTAAAAACCTATTGAAACCTATATGATTTTGGAATCCCTGTAACTGTATCAACCCAAAAAATAAAAAAGGAAGTGTCATTTGGAACACAAAATGAAAGCTGTAAAAACCAAGCCCACAAGAAAACATCACAAATGTGTTCTTTTTAATCAATTTCACTGCACTCGGAAATTTTTTTCCAGCTTTCCAGTACATGGAATGGAATATTAAATGGTGCAATTTGGTACAATTTGTCCTGCAGATCGCAACCCCCAACACATCTATGTAAATGTAAGAATAAACCATTTATCGCTTTTGGAATGACGGGAGTAAAAAACAAATGTGAAAACGAAAAAAGGCTGAGTCCTGTAAGGCAATGGTCCCCAACCTTTTTTGCCCAGGGACCAGCAGCGAGCATATATTTTTTCTAGGGATCGGTGGACAAATGTTAACAGTTATGTAATTAGGCAGATGACCTCGCCTCAGCTGTTGTAATGCGTTTCAAAATGCAATGAAAGCACAACCAAAACGCACGATGTGACCACGCCCTTACTCGGAGACGAAGCATTAAACCGGTTGTCTGAGATTTGAAAAACATGGCAGCTTATTTTTTTCTGTAAAATGCATCACACCTGACCTTAGTTCGTGCCAGTAATGTAACTCAGTTGTAGACATATGATAAGGTAGGATGACAGCTGAACAACCTGTTGGACTTTTGACCTTCTGCAGAGAAGATGTGTATGTGGCCAAGAAGATTAGATTATTAGCAAATTCTGTAAAAACTGCCACAATCTCCTGCAGGAATCTATGTGTATAGAAAGCTTAAGGTGTGAAAGGAATCTTGAGTCTATTACCATGTTAAATAGAGTTTCTTCTGCAGCATTCTCCTTATCGGCAGTCCACGCAGCTTCTTCTGCATCTTCTATGTCATGGCGAGATGCACTCACCTGAAATAAGAAAGAAAACACAATCACTAAACTGTAAATTATAATAAAATAAGGAGGGGTCAGACCTCACACAACATCCCGTTACTACAGTCATCCGTTGGAGCAGGATTTGTGGACGTAACAGACCAAATAACACAAGATTTATTCTGTGCAATGCAAACACACCAATCATTTTGTGCACAGTTATTATTTTCAAAGTTAATATTTTTTTTTTACTAAATCTCTCTTCCTATTGTAAACAAACTAGGCTTACTCACAAAACTTTTAATCAAGATGGGCCATAGTGTAGAGCTCCTGTGCTGTATGACATCAGTAAGGACACTTAATATATTTTGTACCCACAGACGACCCCCCTTTGCTCCTTTAACCCCCTTAAAAGGAATATGGGAGGGCAATTTGGGACACTAAACCAACAACAGGTCTCTATGGAAATGTGGTAATAGTGTCTCAAATCCCCTTAATTATCTTTTTATAAATATTTTTGTGCTTTCTTATGTTTCCATCAGCATTGCTAATTAAGTTCTAGTTTCTTTAGTATGAGTTGATGATATGTTTTTGGTCACCATTGTGGGTTATATGTAATTTAATGATTAACATTAAATTACTTTTTGTGGAAATTACATTTCCCAAGTCCCTTGCGCTGTAATATTGTGTCACTGACCAAGGACATCACTGGAACTTCATTTTGCAGGTCGTACAATTATGGCAATACAAAATGGGGGAGATTCATAAAGGCTTCTCCGCCAGTTCCTGCCATTCTCTGACTCGCACGCCACAATGGGTGTGTTTGGACGGGCCGTGAACGCCCGGCCTGTGACATGTAATATAGTCTACACTGGAAAACCAGCAGAGACCATAGCAGAATACCCTGCCAGGTCTGATCGGGTCTAAAGGATGGAATAGGCGCAGTTCACAACCGTATTCACTAAGAGGCCAGAGCCTCTTAGTATATAAGGGCTAACGAACGTCAGCAGAGGGAATTCCAAGACTGATGTTCTAAACAATAATCTTAATGGATATATAAAAGGACAGGCATCCGTGATAAAAGAACAAAAAAATGTGTCAATCTAAATTAGTCATATTCATGATTTTTTTATTACCAGAACAGTACAGAATGGGAAACCAAAAGATTTGTTTTTAGAAAATAAATATATATATACAGGCGGTCCCCTACTTAAGAACACTCGACTTACATACGACCCATAGTTACAAACGGACCTCTGGATATTGGTAATTTATTGTACTTTAGTCCTAGGCTACAATGATCAGATGTAACAGTTATTACAGGTGTCTGTAATGAAGCTTTAGTGTTAATGCTGATTCTTATGACAACCCATGTTGTCGTGAAGAATAATTACTACAAGATCAATAAATTTAAATACTTACATCAACTTTAAGCAACTTTTCGATTATGAGTTCCAAGACTTCCAGTCTGAGCATTGGGAAGTACACAGTGACCCGTAAAATGTTATGGATGTAACATTCCTTTAAAAGAGGGGGGAAAAAATTAAATACGTAAAATCCGCAACATTTGGATGAGCTTAACACTCTTTTACGCAATAGGTGACAAGTAGTAGCTCCCTAATGTGTGCCTATAAATGGTGGAAATTAACGGATATATAATGGATACATTCTGCTATTTGAATTATGAAAGACTACAAGCTTTATATGGCCCAACTAATAAACACATTTCAAACCATATGCTGCTCCAGTTCCATGGACCGAACACTGTGCAGTGGTTGGGAATCCTTGCATCCTACAGAAATATGATACAATGACTTCCTATCTGCCAGCCAAACTGCAGCACCAATACCGTAACATTTCTTACACTGTCGATGCTGTCGATCGGGAGTCCATGCATCATATTTCTGTACGATGTGTGCATCCTATAGTATTAGACCAACATATGGCTCTGTTTCCACAGGCTGCACATGTTTAAGTTTAATAAAGAGGCACTTGGACTCTCAGGATAGAATTACACGCTTCAGAATGAAAGCAGAAAATTGTGTTACCTAAAAATGTAAGCAGATCCATTACAAGAGTCTAAAACTTGGCTACACTCAAAATTAAGGTAAAATTAAGGCTTAGGACACATGTTAAGGTTTTTGAAATACAATTGAAGCCAAACCTAACAATGGAAAGCAAGAATTGTGTCCTTTATAAAAGAGTTTCAGTCCAAATACCTGCCTGACCCTATCTCCTGTATCTACCAAGGATGGAAAGTTAAATATCATCCAATAAAAGAGTTTAGCTTGGAAATCTCACCATGACTCTTGATGATTTTTTGATATAGGGAAATCTTTCCACAAGAATTGGCATAAGAAAACGTGGAGTTCTGTATGGAATATAAAAAAAAAATACATATGCAGATTATAGACGGTTATGCCTATTTATAAGCATATTTAAGAAATCATCAAATATCTCCTGCTCTTGGTAGGATCCAGAACTTGAGCTAGACAAAGCAGCTCCCAAGGCTTAAAATTCCCATATTCCAACCAAGGGTGATGCCCCACATCGCGTTTTGAACCTGTTTTTGGTCCATTTTTAAGCAGTCCGTTAAAAAACGCATGCATTAAAGAACCCATGTGTTTTTGGAAAACCCATCCGTTTTTGACAGTTTTACCAATCATCTTAATTTAAAACTTGTCAAAAACGAATGCTTTTTCAAAAAACGCATGGGTTCTTTAACGGACTGCTTAAAAACAGACCAAAAACCGGTTCATCACCCTAAGAGGGTTGGTGATGATCGGGAAGAAAAATATAAAGGATATAGGGAACTATGGGGGAGCTGATACTTTGAATGCGATTATATAAAGATAGTATTTAAATCAGAAAAACTTTTTCAACGCTAAAATAGAATCAAGGTAATTTTATTGCTAAAAACAACAATTAAAGGTATCCTAAAATAGAATTGGATAAACCCTTATTGTTTATAGTTTATTCCGTGATATCTGAAGTGCCAAAGGAGGGAAGGATACAACTTTTGTTTTTACAGCCCAGGCCTGCTATACAGGCTTCGTAAAGCCCGGACAACCCATTTAATAAAATGTCAGGATTGTGTTCTAGGTGAAAACAGAACAAGAGATATCCACTATTAATGTCACAGTCCGGAATTGATATCTGTATTTAAAAATCAATTTTTTTTCCTGTAAATTTAACAGAGGATATCTCTGGCCCCCTTTCACTTAGAAACACAATCCTGGCGCCAAGCCCAGCCAAAGGAGCGACACAGCTTCATTATCATAATTGTATAATTGTTTTATCAGCAAAACCACTCAGCACAGGGATTAAACAAGATATGTGCCTGCATCAGTGTAGCTACAGCATTCTCAAGGTATGTTTGGTTCATAATGCATCAAATCAAATGGTAGATTTTCTTTAATGATAGTTTAGCTCAATGCCACAAATGGCCACTAAAATATGTGCAGAGCCGTCTGCTTTTGGCTCTATACACGATGCAGCTATTAGCTGATTGGTACACAGTCCGCAGGTCAGATTCCCACCAATATAGGCTATGTAATGAGATACAGTTGAGGCATCTGACATGGTATAGCTCTGACTTCCAAGAAAGCATGAGGACATTGCAGTGCCGTACGAAAGTATCATCACATGTACAGCCTGCACCAGTCTGTACTGTATACACGATATCTGCTTGATGTCACTCAAAGGCTCTGCTTCCAAAGAATAGAAACCTGTCTTGCTCAAGACATATCATAAAAGGTGCAGACCTACTTGTCTATCACATCAGCAGGACACATTTTGCTCTGGGTGAAGTGAAGAATACTTTTAAATTTATAGTAGAAATAAAATTATAAAACTTTTCATTACATTATTAATACTGTAAACCTAATTTGATGAAGCTCTCCTACCAAGGGCGTAATTTGAAAGGATGCAAAGAGTGTGGTCGCAACTAGGCCCAAGAGGCCTGGAGGGCCCATAAGTCATTTTCCCAGATACCAGAAGACTAGAAATATCATACATTATAGTTGGGGGGCATAGACCAGTGAGACAGATTTCAAACACAAAGGTGACACAACAAGGAAGGATAACTTATAATAAAGAAAATACTTACGAAGGAACAAATTGCGCTATCAACTGCAGTGCCCTGTGGCAGGTGTTAAATCTCGGAACAATATCTGTGGAGGAAAAGAGAAATCTTTCAGTGTGTGCCATCATAGATGACCCATGCTATGGATTATAAAAGACTATTCTTTGCTGCAACCGATCAACCACAAAGTAAACCACTCGCTCATTACCAATAACCCATCCTACTGGCCAATACAATCAGCCCTAATAAAAAGGAGTAAAATGGCACTCACCCTCGTCTTCATCTTCAGAGTCTGAGATCTGTAAATCACCTTCAGTTATAACCACACGAGCTGAAAGAAAGAATGTCATTTAAAAAAAGGCCCAGCTACAAGTCGTATGGACAGACAATATTACTACCACAGATAAAAAAAAAACAAGAATGTTTGGGTTGTCCAGAACTAGAAGATCTAAGTTCTCTAAGAATTGACCATTTTCCAAAAAATGAGAAAGTCTAGGGTACTGGTGGCGGACTAATGGCACAGATGACAGAGCCCTGACTGTAGGCACACAGGCAGTCATTCCAGTATTTGCCAGACAGGTTGAGTGACACAGAAGACCTCCTCCTGCAGTCATGGGTAGCCCAGGGATGTGCATTTTTTTTAAAGGAACACTTCATGGGACACCAAGAGCAAGGAAGTGTGAAAAGGGTTGGATTATCATTGGAGCCTGCCCCTCAATTCTTCTTGTACAATGAAAATCAGAAATTCAACAGTATTGGGCTGAATTCACACAAAAGTATGGGGGACATATATATGGCCACAAGCTTGCAGCTGTACATACGTCCCCCAAAGACAGCAGTATGCGTACAGACTGATATGGTGCTGCATACGTGTGGCACCGTACCAGTCCGTACATGGGGAAAAGATAGAACATGTTCTATGTTTCCCCGTGTGCACGGCCGTACGCCATGCATCTCTATGGAGAGAGGAGCGTTTACCCCTCCTCCTCTCCAGTGTGCTGGACGTACCCAGAGGGGCATATGTTGAGACACCAATATGATTGGAAGCTGTGGCAGAGCAGGTGTCAATAGGTCCCCGTTTAAAGGAAACCTACCACCAATCTACCTATTAAGGTAGATCCGGTGGCAGGTTCCTCTAATGTAAATTTTAATTTGTACGATATTCAAATTTTCTAAAGAGGCTACTGGGGCGTGAAGTAGCTGGAGCTGAGGCTTCACGACGCGTCTACTCCACGCCCCAGTAGCCTCTTTTGCTCTGCCTATCTTGACATCTTCAGCGCGCAGCTCCTGGTAGCTGCACACACTCATCTGAGAAGCTAGGTTCTGTGCATGCGCAGAAGTTCCGGCTCCAGAGCAGAGACCGTGCAGAAACCAGCTTCTCAGCCGAGTGAAGATATCAGGGTAGGCGGAATATATGAGGCTACTGGGGCGTGGAGTTGCCACACCCCAGTAGACTCCGCTCTGGCTACTCCACGCCCCAGTAGCCTCTTTCGAAAATTTGAATATTGTGCAAATTAAAATTTACAAAAGTTATGGGCTACCAATAAATTAGCTCTAAAAAGGGCTATACAACTGTACATTAGAGGAACCTGCCACCGGATCTACCTTAATAGGTAGATCCGTGGTGGTAGGTTTTCTTTAAATTGCTGTGTTGGTGATTATCTAAAAAGAAGGCTGTAGTTTGGGCACTCGACCACTAAAAGTTTCACCATCACTAGTCTAGGGAAAACCACTGTGTGTTGACCAACTATCAATACACTTATTCCCATATGTTCATAGCCATCAGGTAGGAGCTTCGATTTATAAAGAGGTCCTTCAACACAACACATTTTTTTTACCTGGTACAAAGTGGGAGACAATCATGTTCAAACAAGGTCGCAAGTAGACAGTCTGGGCTGACATGAGGTTACCCAAAAATGCCAAATATTCTTCCACAACTTCTCTGCTTCTGCTCAGCCAGGGTAGTTTCTAAAGAAAATGAATAAGGAGTAGAATAATTTCTAGCACGTCTAAACATTCAGGTTCCTTGCAGTTTACATGTACCAAAAAATTTGCTGAAAAACTCAAACCCAGGCTTAAACTCGAGTCAAGAAAAAGAATGAAGTTAAAACTCACCTCTCTGCCGTGCTCCCTAGTGGTCTGCTTTTCTTCCGTCAGAAGCGGCAGGTCCGTGCACGCCAGCCGTGCACGCACGGACCTGCTGCTGCTGTCAGAATAAGAGAAGACCTGTGGGAGGCGCTGGAAAGGCGAGTTTTGACTTTAAGGGCTAGCTATATACAGGAGCAGGAGGAAAGCTATATACGGCACATGAGCTGGCTATGTATGGCGGCAGGTGCTGGCTATATACTGGGTGCTAGCTGGCTATTTACTGGGGGGGTGGGGCTGGTCGGCTATATACTAGGAGATTGTTGCTTGAGGGAATGGCCTGGCCATATACTAGGTGGCATGGGCCGGCTGGTTGTATACTAAGGGACTTGGGCTGGTCGGCTGTATGCTGGCACCTATGCATTTCCCACCCTAGGCTTATACTAGAGTTATTAGATTTCCCAAGTTTTTAGTGGTAAAATATATTGGTTTATAATCGAGTTGGCTTATACTTGAGTATATATGGTATATTGTTTATTGCCGGGTGACTTATTTTTCACATAAAATCTCAGCACAGTTACACACCCATAAGACCAAACCTACCACATCACCAACTTACCAGCACAATGTTCACTAGCTGTTCATAATCAATTGTCAGGTAAGTAACTGAAATCCTTAATTCACGCAGCCAGTTTATAATCTGTCCATCCTGTGGATGACCAAAGACAAAAGGAAATAAACGTCAGAAAACTAATGTCACATTTATGAACATCCAAAATGTGATACAACAACTATAGTAGACGTTACCTTTATCTCTGGATCCGTCAACTGATGCTTCAAAAGTTCTAAGTCTTCTTTGTTACCCTAACACGGATAAGAGTGCACAACTTAGTAGTAAAGCTCATAAATCATTGAAACATTCATCGTAAATATGGCCATGGTAGTGATCAAATGATCCACATAAACAGGACCGATCCGATAAATAGGTGCTTCTGGGATGACGCATCGCTTCCAGTCAACCATGGCCAGTGGCACATAACTATGGACTGTGCCCTGTCTGGACTGAGCACAGTGCAGAAAAAGGGACTCCATGAATCATAATGATATGTGATGCATGGATTCCTGCTTCCCTGAGGCTGCGCCATCTGGATTCAGATGAAAAGCAGGGACTCCATGCATCTCTACTTTCAACAAGATGCTCCAGTCCTGCCCCCTGTACTGTGATTCACGGCTGATGGCCTATTTGTTATAACTAGCCAGAACCCCCCAGGTCTCTTAACACGAAGGGCTGGCAATGGCTACTAACGCTAGACATTGGTAATGACACATTCTACGCACCTGGGAGTACTTTGACAGAACTTCAGTCACTGTTCCACCAAATCGAACAGTTTTCTTTGGTGGAGAGTTCAGAAAATCGCTGCTTTCAGCCATCATGGTGTCTCTTTGTAAGATTTATAGAACCTGCAGAGGATGAAGGTACATTTAGTAATGTTATTTTCATTGTATTAAACGCTACTGACAAGCCTCTACAATGTCATTTTTGCATCCGCCTGCAAGGAACCCGTCCCCATCTATGTCCCTATATAACATGATTGCCCCACAATGACAAGAATTACCAAAATAGAGTTGATGCAGAAATCCACTTCATATCCACTATGATCTACAGATATTCACCTTGGACGTCATCACATGAAATACATTGCATCTGGTGCTTTATTTTTTTTCTGTGGTCTTCCAACAGATGCACTACAAAAAAATCTGCAGCATTCTGTATGCACATAGCCAGAGGCCGGTTGGACGTATAGCATATTATGTGCAGAAAATGTTCAACATAATACAGTGACTGTACAGTATGGAATTTATCAAAATCTCAAACTTTGTGCTAAAAAAATCTGCAGTGTAAATGGCTTTTTGCTGTGGATTTATGATTTTACCCTTTCCAGCCTATACCCTTTTTCATTTCCATTTTTTCCTCCCTTTCTTGAAAAATCCATAACTTTTTTATTTTTCGGTGTACGGAGCTTTATAAGGATTTGTTTTCTGTGTAATAAATTGTACTTCCTATCGGCAGAAATTAATTTTCCATGCCTTGTACGGAGAAGCTGGAAAAAAAAATCCATTTGGAGTGAGCGTGACAAAAAAATACTTTTGCGCCGTTTTCTTGTGGACCGTATTTTTACAGTTTCACTGTGGGCTCCAAATGACACCCCCCCTTTTTTTGGGTTGATGCCATTACGGGGATACAAAATTTATGTACGTTTTAAAAAAATTAAAAACTTTTAAGAAATAAAAATTCTTCATTTTGCCATATTCTGTCGTGGATAACTCCATAAAACTTTGGTGTATGCCACTTTTTAAGGTGTCATTTTTTGCAGGACGTGATGACGTTTACCGTGATACCATTTCTGGGACTGTATGATCTTTTGATTTACATTTTTAAGTTGCAAAATGACCAAAAAGTGGTGTCTCGGGACATACAGGTGCTATTTTCCTTTACAGGTTCACCATTGGGAATAACCTTTTTTTATATAACTATAGATGGTGGCGATACCTCACAAGTTTATGATTTTTATTGTTACAGGCGGTCCCCTACTTAAGAACACTCGACTTACATACGACCCCTAGTTACAGACGGACCTCTGGATATTGGTAATTTATTGTACTTTAGTCCTAGGCTACAATGATCAGCTGTAACAGTTATCACTGGTGTCTGTAATGAAGCTTTAGTCTTAATATTGATTCTTATGACAACCCAAAATTTTTAAAATCCAGTTGTCACAGAGACCAAAAAAGTTCTGTCTGGGATTACAATGATAAAATATACAGTTCCGACTTACATACAAACTCAACTTAAGAACAAACCTACAGATCCTATCTTGTATGTAACCCGGGGACTGCCTGTAATTTACTTACTATTTATTCAACCCTCTAGGGCAGTAATGGCAAACCTTTTAGAGACCGAGTGCCCAAACTACAACAAAGACCCGCGTATTTATCGCAAAGTGCCAACATAGAAGTTTAATTTGTGATTTATACTCCCTTCTCTGTCACAGTTTTCATTGATACCAGCACTGAGGACACCAATAAAGCAGAAAATAGTCCCAGGTACAGCTGTCACTTTAAAATAGCTCTGTGCACAGCAAGTCCTGGGCTGTCTGGGACTGCAGGAAGATACCTGGAGTCATCTCTGGTGATGGCCTGAGTGCCCACAGAAAGGGCTCTGAGTGCCACCTCTGGCACCAGTATATCAGTTTGGGGCGTTTTTGCACAAAATTACAAATCTTGGGGTGTTATAAAGAGCCATGGCTGTCATGGCAAAAGGTCCTCGCTCTCCAATTACGTCACGGGTAGTGACGATCACAGCAAGATCGAGGTGACCACTCACCTCCAGCTGTTATATGCTGCTGGAAACTTTTTGGCGTGTCAATAATACCCACAATTGGCTCGTCCATGCAGAAATAAGTTGTGTCCATGTTTAGTGTAGGGGATTAGTGTACTGTATTAGCCATAGAAAGCAAAAGAGTGAACAAATCAGGCAATACCTTTTTGATAGTGAGCTTTAGAGAATACTAGTTCTCTTCACCAGACAAGTCTAGTGTAGGGGACAGATGTTAAAGATCCGCAACTGCAGACGCAGCAGCCAATCGCTTCAATGGGAGCACAACCTGCAGTTATTACACACAGGGAATTCTCTTTGTGCTTTGTATTATTCTATCAAATACTTTATTAGGTCTAGACTGTCATAGCATAACAGAAAGTTGGTTTAGGAAGTGTGATCACTGCTTTGGGGTGTAAATGGGTGACTGTGCACACCTCAGTCCATGTTTGACCATTGTGTACAATGGGTTTAACATCTAGGATGGGAGCTTTTCCGATCCAGGTTGTTATTGTGGGTGCTGAACAATGATAAGACAGCTGAGCACCTGCAGACAACTTATTACACACGGTTATGTCAAGTGGTAAATCAGCAGAGGAATACAGTAGCAGTGTAACGCGTAGGATTTACATATACGCATTGTGGCAACGCCTCCTCGATCCGCAGCAAATGACATGTCCTGAAATAATCTTCTTCTGTAGAGAGGTGGACAATTAGAAGAAGTACATAAAAACCTGATCGAGTGGTCATAAAGGGGTTAAAAAGAAGAGCCATCTGTTGTGATCCAAATTCGTCTATGATCCAAAACGTAAATGTTGGCAGCTCCTAAAAAAACAGTCCACCCTATAGAGTGTATAGTTGCAGGGTGATATATGTGCGGTAATCGGTGGGGGCATGATTCCTCAGCCGCTCCTATATTTATTGGACACCAGTGTAAGGTGACACCAAATGATTCCAGAAACTGAGGACAGACCCCCATATTTCGGAATTATGGGTGGGAGGTCCCAGGAATAACCATTTATGGAATTCCCTATGAACAGTCACCACTGTCTAGGAGGGAGAGAAAACCCCTTTAACTGCGCATTATACTTCGCCTTTAACACTATAACCTGGCGCTAATTAACCCCTTCCTGGCTGCGCTGAGCCGGACAATAATCAGAGAGGCACGTGACAGTCCCGTTCGGAAGTAGTGATGTAGAGGGGTGGCCGCGAACCTACCTGAAGCAGCCGGAGGTAGCCCAGAGCCGGGACAACGTGCTTCACTTGCCACACGCAGGAGGAAAAGCCAGACAGGAAGTACGTCATCCCGAACAGGAAGTGGGGCGCCGCGGATAGCGGGGGAGGCGGCCATATTGAGAGTACAGCTCTAACTCCTCGTGTGAGAGAAGTCACATAGGGGAAGCTTGTTTTACCGAAAGAAAGTTCCTGGCCGATATGATACAGTCGTTATATATTAATGTAGACGCTTTGGCTTGTGTAGCTGCTCCAATACATTGTTATGACCGTCACCTAACCTAAGGGATCATTTCATTTGGAAAGTCGCTTTTAGATACTGTCCTATCTGCAGGCAGCATGTTATAGAGCAGGAGGAGCTGATCTGATTGTATATACTATAGTGTCCTATCTGCAGGCAGCATGTTATAGAGCAGGAGGTGCTGATCTGATTGTATATGGAGTCCTATCTGTAGGCAGCATGTTATAGAGCAGGAAGTGCTGATTTGATTGTATATGGAGTCCTATCTGCAGGCAGCATGTTATAGAGCAGGAGGTGCTGATTTGATTGTATATGGAGTCCTATCTGCAGGCAGCATGTTATAGAGCAGGAGGTGCTGATCTGATTGTATATAGAGTCCTATCTGCAGACAGCATGTTATAGAGCAGGAGGAATGTCCTTGCTGCAGTCCTGTCCCTGTCAGAATTCTGGTGTCATTTCCACTTAAAAATAAAGAGCGCCATATTTTTGGACAGTTTAATGGTTTGTCTGGAAAAAAGCCGTGGTCTTGAGAAAAGAGGGTGTGTCATAGCGCAGGCGCACAATAATGTAGTTGGTGTGCCAGAATATTCAGCTGTGCACCACAAAATTCTGGCATGAACTAGACCAACTAATACCTGGTCTAAAGTCCAACAGCACAGTCTTAGGCTATATTCACACAACCGTATGGGGGAACGTATATTTGGCAGCATGTTATAGAACAGAAGGAACTCAGCAGATCTTATATGGACTCCGATTTGTAGACAGTATGTGCAAGAAGAGTGTTCATATTGCATTATTAAAAACACACCTTGAACCTCTTCATTATTTTGACATGACAAAACCATTTATACTTTATTGCAGGGGTGTCAAACAAATTTTCAATGGGGCCCACATGAGCCTTGAGCAGGGGTGTGCACCACCCATGAGGGGACATCACCTGCCGGATGATGGGGGCAGCATCTTGGGTCTTGTTTTAAATCATACATCCGATAAGAATGGAGTAAACAATGTAACATATTTTATTGGTTTGATACTAATTGACTTTTTACAGAGAAAAATAATAACAATCACAGATAGAACATCTAAAATCTTCTATGATCCGGAGTCCATGAACCTATTATTCATGAAGATCCTAACCCTATACAGTCATTGTTCTCAGGAGTCCTTTCCGTCTCACAGATTCAGCGATGATGGGTAGCCACACAAGCCCAGTTACCAAGAATATTAATCCAATTGAAAGGAAAACCGGTCCCAAAGCGTATGGCACATCTACGTATTTGGTGAAGTAGAAAGTGGTATAAAGGATTCCTATGAGGAAAACTATTCCCCCAAAGACAAGTAGAGTGATGGGTTTGTGGTAATACGACCATTTACTCTTTTCGGTAACATCAGGCCCCATATATGTTCCACGTGGTATGAATCTTAGGCCCTCAGTTTTCTCCTCTGTCGCAAGCTGTTCTGATAAAGCAGGACTAGTAGCCTGGGCCATGCTGCCAAAGGGAGAGAGAAATGGGCAGAATGATGAATACACAACATAGTAATACAATCTCTAATCAACTGTATTTTGCCACTTCAGTACATGTTGTGTTCTTTCTATGGAACCTACTTCAACTATAGAACACCATCAATTTTTGAGCATAGCAGAATTTTTTTTATATCATCTTCACCTGCTTAGCGCTTCATAAATTAAGGCACCGTAAAAATACAATCAGACAGCGGTATCTGTGTCTATACATTCACATAGTTTTAACAACCCCCTTGGGGAGGATATGACATTTCCTTTCTAAAATTCCCTCTTTTATGTGAAATCCATTAACCTGGAAATCTTGCTCAAAGCCATGTAAAAATGAGCAGAGAATAGTCAGATTTTACCTGACATGAGTTAAGTTTAAAGGGAACCTGTCACCAGGGACCTCATTTTCACTAAAGACAGGCTACAGAAGCCAATTACAACTGCAGTGTGTTATAACTTACCTTTCACCCTGACAGAATCCTCTGTGTAGTCCCAGGGGTTGGGCTTTGGTTTGGATTCATTTAAAAAAAAACATGTGACTCAGCTCAGACTGCTCAGCTCTTGGCCCCCATATTTGTGCTTCCTCTCCCACTGATGGGAGGTGGAGAATGAGAGCTGAGGAGTCTGCAGCACAGACAAGTCACATGTTGTTTTTTGAAATGCATCCAAACCAAAGCCCCACTCCTAGGACTACACAGGATTCTGTCAGGATTCAAGGTAAGTTATAACACACAATTATATTATAATGCAAATGCTTAGAGAAGGCAGAAATGCAGATTTGCACTGCAGCTGTAATGGACTTTTGCAACCTGTCTTTAGTTAAAAAGAAGATCACAGTTGACAGGTTCCCTTTAAAGGGCTACAGGGAGAGTGTCACTTCAGAAGCTTTGGTTCTACGGCACCTGGTAACATGCTTTGGAGCCATATTAAAGATAAGAATCACATCTTTCAGATCTTTTCAGGCTTTTGGATCTATGATCTACCGAAGCTGAGATTTAGACAGTTGAATACATGTGAATTTCAGACAAAAATCAAATTCTGGCATTTTTTAATCTGTCTGTGACTCCGGTTCACAATAAAAATATGAGGTTCTTATCTTGAAAGGAAATCTGCTATCAAAATCCAGCATGAAAAATTAGGGATACTTACTCACAGATGCGGGCATTGTGACTGTTGTAATCTTTTTATATTTGTTATTCATGGCCTCCTTCCTTCTAAAATAAACTTGTAAAATTATGCTAATGAGTCAGAAGGGCTTCTGAGGGTGTTTCCAGAGCTTCTCTATGATTCACAGGTTCACAGGCTGTTACACTGTGCAGGAACTCTATAACTTTTATCAAAGCTAGACAACCCCTTTAAGTGTCTCCGATTTAACATGCTTGATTTTGATGGTAGATTTCCTTCAATTTGACACCAAATGCATATTTATAGGTACTATAGGACCATAGTCCGTAGTGACACTACCCCCTGGTGCCTCTAAACTTGACTCATCTGAGGCAAAATATGACTCTTCTCTGCTCATTTTGACATTAGTATGCGGGAGATTTCACATTAAGAGGGAATTCTAGAGAGGACATTTCGTATCCTATGCAAGGATGTTGGTGAAGTTATTCAGGATAATCTAGTGATAGATATTGTAGAAATAGGAGGCATCCGAATGGTTGCCAAAAATAACTGAATCTAGAAGCAACAGAAAATTATTGTGTTAGATCTGGAATTGTTGATATTGAGCACAACTGGCCAATACTGTGTATTTTTCAGTTTCTATTAGCTAGTACTAGGGGATTGTAGATGGATGTGTACACATCTGTGTTTTTTGGAGCTATTAGCAAAAATTCTGCTACTTCTGTGTGACTTTTTAAGTAAATTGTCACATATCTACTACAGACATTAAGAACTCATATGCCATAGTTATCAAGCTCTCTAAGCCAATGCAAAAGATCTGAGCTGCAAAAGACGTTTAAAATACCTTTAAGACAATCTAAAATAAAAATTGGGGTAAGATCCACCCTTATGTTAAATTTGCCTGTTTGTTGATGAGACCGATATACTAATGCAAGTCCTGAGCAAGAACCAGAAATCACGAAGAAAAATTCAATTGATGGGGGGAAGGGATTTTTTTTGGGGGGGGGGGGGGGCATTTGTTAAAATTCTTTTTTTTTTTTGCCACTCGTGAGTTTTCCTGTGTTGTCCCTGCCTTATGTTAGGAATCCAGATGTTGATGTCTGAAAAAGATAAATTAAAAGCCCTAAAAAAAGTGCAAATTTCGAAAGTATAGATAAATGACTCCCAATGTACATATCCCGTATGCTGTACAAATGCCATTTGTTCTATGTCTGTGAATAGAACAAAAGATACAAGTGACAATAGATATGTGAAGCTATGGAACATACAGATAAAACATGTCTGGGGCAACTTAAGCGTGAAAGATAGGTCATACATAGCTATAACATTGATAGATACTTTATGATATAGATAAATAAATGGAAAGAATTCAGTAAAGAAAAGAGAAAGACAGCAATCGGAGTCCTATTAGATGGTTGTGGAACGTGACTTCTCTCCGTGTTTGCGTGGGTTTCCTCTGGGTCCTCTAGTTTCCTCCCACACTCCAAAACATACTGGTAGGTTGATTAGATTGTGAGCCCCATTGGGGACAGGGACCAATTTGGCAAGCTCTGTGCAGCGTTACGTAATCTGTGTGCACCATATAAACAAAGGAATTATCATTAAGTCGGGGCTCACAGCTGGAGGTTCAGGTGCTCAAACCCAAATCAAGTACATTCAATGTACAGCACATACAGATTTCTGGAATTTAACTCCATGGGTGCTGTGGCTTCCTCCATTGTATAGAAAGAATTGACTTTCAGAATATTTTGTTTTGTGGAAGTGGAAAAATGTGGCCCCTACTTTGCAACACAGATTAAAACTTCTTATTAAAACATTTTACTAAAGTCAAACAGAATTCTGCTTAACAATACAAATGTATCAGTGCTCTGTAGATGATGTATGTTCCTATACATTACCTTATCTGTAATACAGCACAGATACTTCCCGCAGCATTCCTTGTTTCTCCTAGGGAGTGGATCCTGGTGCTCTGGACGGCTTACAGAATGATAATATATTTGTATATTTTCCAGACCTGCACCCGGTCTGCCGTGTAGGAGGGTCCTGCTGGAGGATGAGCTCCCTGTCACCTGCCTCTAGTAATTCAACACCTTTCCCCAATGCAGAGGCTTATACAAATGTGTATTGTCATACATCATGGACTAGGTCTTGTGTACACTGACACAATGGGATGAAAATAACACATGGATTATTATTGTGTGACATTTGCCTGTGTTTTGCTCATTATGATATGATCTTAGTACAGATTTATGAAGAATGATATCATAGATAACATACTCATAACACCACATCCAGTTGCCTGATTTTTGTACTAATTCGGATTTTGGCACACACACACACACACATATATATTACAGTGTCACATTGATGCTAGTAGCGGCAACATAGACTGTACCTGTACAAGAACTTGTGCTGTTGTTAGGCTGCAAACAACGGATCAGTGATCTATTTTTTGCTAACCTTATGTTCGTATTTTGGTCTCTAAGGGCTTGTTATGGCTAGCGTGCTGCATGGAGGATTTTATGATATGTGAACTATAATCTTGGAAATTGTAAGTAGAATAAAGTGGTCAATTTTTATTATACAATCTAAGCTATGCACCTTTATTATTTCTTAGTTGAAGTTTTTTATAGTTGAAGGGGTTGGCCACTCTTTAACATAAGTTGCCCATGTGCCTTTGCTGCCTTGTGGATAATCCTTGAATGTTCATCAAGGGACTAAGCCTTTCTGCAACTTAATTTTGTGTCTTTGTGATTCTTTGTTTGCATGTTTGAGCTCTGATGAATAGGAGGAGCTGCAGCAGGAGATGATCAACTCATGCTTCTCCATACCCCTTCCCTCTGCCCATCTCTGTCAGTGAAGTCGGACAGTCATAAGGAAGGCCTAGAGTAGTGAGAGAGGAAGCTTTTTATATATGCAGATGGCAGCATGGTGAGAACAGAGAAAGGCTGAAGCTCTTAAAGTTAGCAAAGGTACATTTGCATGTTTAATGGAAGACATTTATTGAAAAGTGGCCAATCCCCTTAAAGAACACACTGATGGTTGATGATCTAATAGAGTGTGGAAGATTAAGGGGGACTATCGTCTGGCATAGATGTCTGAATGGTGTTTTATTTTTTCGTTTTGAAATTACAGACGACTTATACATTGAATCAGAATTTTAACGAAGATTCCAAGATTCAACTGGACTTTTTATGGTGATCCAGTTTCTCATTACACAGTTACAATAGCGGTTTACATTTACTGTTATCTGGTGCAGAGCCACAGTGTGAGGATTACACCTTATTTTCCACTGTTATCATGATGTAATCGGTTACTGAGCTGTATGTTCACAAAAACAGCCAACGTGTCATCCATTTTTGAGGTTTTGAAAAGTAATTAATAAAAAACAGAATGTTATGTTACTAGCTGTCCCCAACCTCTGTAGGGGATCACATGATTGTTTTATATAGCAACCGATCTTCAGTACCAACACCTGTATGTCACCCACGTGGTGTCTGTATTTTACACATTCCTATAGACTTCAATGGGAAGGCGCGGACAGGAATAAGAGCTGTTCTGTGTTTTCTACAGTTTCCACACACATCCATGTACATGGGTCCATTGAAATTAATGTGTTATTGTGACATCTGTAAAATAATTTACTTTTCAATAGTACGCTTTAGCTTTGTGGAGATCATTTTTATTCCAGGATTATCCAAGGGCATTAAGGGGAGTGTTTTCATAAACATTAATTATACAGTCACATAAATGTGTTATAGAATTAATTTCTGGTGTCATTCATTTTGTATTTCACTAAAACTATGCATGGTTATCAGACAGCAAAATCACATTTTATCTGCAACCAGCATATTATAGAGGAATGGTAGTTAAGCAGATTGTTTGCAATGTCTAATCTGCAGGCAGCATGTTATAGAGCAGGAGAAGCTGAGCAGATTGTACTTAATGTTTTAGAGCAGAAGGAGGTGTACATATTGTAGTGTCCTATCTGCAGAAAGCATGTTATAGAGCAGGAGCTGTATAGAGCAGATAAAACATGCACATTTAACAATGTGTATCAGGTTCCACCAGTCTATAGCTTAAAAAAAAACCCAAAACACTTGTCTTTTGCTGTGCCAGATTTATCCCTGTGATGATAAATTCAGGTACCCGTTTTTTTTTTTTTTTACCAAGTCTAAACTGTATGTCTTCCATTTAGAGGCCATACCCCCTTAGTCAGACTACTTGGAAAAGTGTCAAAAGACCTTTATAATTAACACACAAGTAATTTTTTTTAGTGCAAATCAGCCAGAATTGTGGCACAAGTGTCCCAATATATTTCTCCATAGTGTCCTAGCATGTGATAGGACAGTGTCCCATCTGCTGGCGTGTTATAGAGCACCGGTAGCTGAGGTGGTTATACATAGTGTTCTGTATTAAGAGATACGGAGCAGATTGATAAATAATTTTGTGGTAAATGATGCAAGTTTTTTTTATGCCGTACATACAATATTAGGGCTATCATTTCCCTTTATTAGGCTTTTTATTAAACAATTTTGTCACAAAGGAGGCCGAATGCAATGACGCACTATAGTTATAACCTATGATATTATATTCTATATCTAAAAAAAAAAAATATGAAGATAAGTTGTTATGATATCAATAAGACCTTTTATACCCACAAATAAGCACATTAGATAGTGGGAGATACAGCAGCTGCCTCTATGTATTTGTCTACAATGAATATAAAGAACAGCTGAGTAAATAAGCAGCTTTTCAGCTGGATCACAGCAGCTATAGATTTCAGTACAGAATCAAGGTACCATTGTATTTTCATTCTCTTGCATCACAGAAAGCTCAGGCCTGTTTCTATCTTTCAAGAGATCATTTGTCATGGGGCGTCTTTTTGCACAAACTTTGCATGCCACAATGTGTGTATTGCAAATTCAACAGGAATCAGCCAGCTAGAGTACAGGATGACCATACAAGATGTGATC
This sequence comes from Engystomops pustulosus, assembly GCA_019512145.1. NCBI lineage: Eukaryota > Metazoa > Chordata > Amphibia > Anura > Leptodactylidae > Engystomops > Engystomops pustulosus. The sequence goes on from CM033648.1 coordinate 22,857,077, forward strand.
TGTGTCTGGTCTGTAAAAATTACAAGAAAAACCCAAAATGTCCAAAAAGTGCCCTCTGTGGCCACACTGAGCACCAATGTGAATATGTAGCAATTATAACAGGTTTTGATTGTGTAAAGCTGCAGAAAGTGTAAGGTATTGGCCCTGGAGATGTGTAACAATACATTTGTGTAATTAGCAGCAAGACTGAGAATGCATTTATATTCCAGGATTGTAGCTGGACGTGGAGCAATCTCCTCACACTACTATGTTCTTTGATTCCAGCATTCAAACTCAGGAGCGTAACTAGGAGAGACAGGGCCCCCAAAGCAGACCTCTGAATGGAGACCATTTTCCCCTTAAAAATATACAAATTTGTACACTCACACAGCATATACACAAATACAGTATAAACACACAGTAAATGCACACCATATTTACATACAGCAAATACACATATATACAGTATATACGCACCACACATATCCGGCATATACAACCTCAATACTGCAGATACTGCCCCCCCCCCCCCTCCGACACTATGAGCCCCATAGCAGTTGCTATGCCTGTAGTTACGCCCCTGTTCAGACTGCTATATCCAAGAGAGATACAGTAGTGTCAAAGTCCAGATACAATTGTAAAATATAAAAAATTTTTAGCAGTTCTGTTGCAACCAACACACACAGAGGTAAGACGACACATATTTCCAGGGGACTATATATAACCCTGTATGAAGCTCTACATGGTCTAAACGTATAGTTGATTTTACCCTTTCCTGCCCACCAATCAGAGTTTGACCACTGGTATAAGCAGTTTAATTAAGAGCTGCATAATGTAAAACACTTTTTTATTCAATTTTCTCTTTGTGCTAGTGTGATGTTACAAGTTCCTTTAATGGCTTTCTATAGTGATGAAGTTACAGCAGTTTGATGTCACAGCTACAATTGTATATCACCAAGTAAACAGCATTTCCAGGCCCTTACATTAGCAAATAAGAAAAATTGATAGTTCCTCTGATCTTTAATCAATAATTCATTTTACGAACAGAAGCATTTGCAACACTTTCAATTTGGCTTGACAAATACACAAAGGCTATCTGCGCACACAGCGGTGAAATCGCTTGCTTTGTTGTATCTTGTGGAGCGATTTTGCCACATCAAGGGGCAAAAGTTAATTTCTTCAATTGGATTTGAAGAAAATATGTCACGTGCTGTGGATCATAATATAAACTGATTAGGGTCACTAAGTTACAAGTCCCATAAGGATCTGTAGGTTGTTTAGAGTCTTGAATTGCCCTGGCAGCTTCCCTTTCAATAGGACAGCATATTCTTCAAGACCTAGGACTCAAAGGTCCAATGATTCACTGAAAATGCCTATTTACATGGACGACTGAATTAAAAACCATAAATGACCATCATATGTGACTAGAAAGAACCTGCTGAAATCCTTGAGTATTTCAGGATCATACTAATGATGGCACTGCAATTATGCCAGGGGCATTCAGGGCAGCAGTAGGCAGTGGCATTCAAAAAGCCCCTCCCCAGATACTGGCAAGCGCAGCAATCGCTGCTGACTTTGCCTGCGGCATAAGAACAGTTACCACCTCTGAACCCCAATTACCTGAAGAAGATCCTAAAATGAGGGTTCTTATTAGTTCTGAACACCAACAAGCCCCTGGACCGTACACAGAGACGGGTTTTTGGAAACTGCTATTAGAAATAAGAATTAGGAAAATCCTATTTAATCATTTCATTTAACAGATAAAACGGTATAGATAGAAAATACTTAAACCTTTAGACACAACGCTCATTAAAGAAAGATCTGGAAATGTTTAATGTGGATGAACCCAGTCATTTTGAGATAGCTAGTATTATGCAGACTTTGGCGGATTCAATTTCTTTCTAGGCCTCAGTTTTGGGGTCTGAGGGGCTTTTCTGGCTGATTTTGTGAGTTTCGCTGCAGGTTTGTTTGAGGGTTTTTTGGGAGTCTTTTCTACAGTGCGGCGCTTGGCTGGAGGCTCCTGCTTCTCAGGGTCTGTGACATTTTCTTCAGTAGGCTGCTCGCTCTTGTCCTCGGTTGGAATCTTTTTAGGGACGCTGCGCTTGGGGGTTGTTGCTGGCTCTTGAGATGCTTTGCCATTTTCTTCCAGGGGAAGCTCTTCTATGGGCATACTTGGGGTCTTTTCAAGAGTGTTGAACTTGGGTGCAGCAACCTGCTCTTTTTCCTCCAGTGGCAGCTCCTCTGTGGACTTCTTTGGGGTCTTATTACGGGTGCTCCGCTTGGGTGTAGCTGTCTGCTCTTTAGACCCTTTGTTACTTCCTTCCAGTGTCAGCTCCTCTGTAGACCTCTGGGACCTTTTGAAGGATGATGCGCCTGGGTTAGTGTTGTCGGCTCATTGATCCTTTGTTACTTTCTTCTAGTGGCAGCTCCTCTGTAGACTTCTCTGCGCCTCTTTTGAAGGATGGCATCTGGGTGTGAGCTGACTCCTTTTGATCCTTTGTTACTTTCCTCCAGTGTCAGCTCCTCTGTAGACTTCTTTGGGGTCTTTTTATGGGCGCTCCGCTTGGGTGTAGCAGTCTGCTCTTTAGACCCTTTGTTACCATCCTCCAGTGGCAGCTCCTCTGTAGACTCCTCTGGGACCTTTTGAAGGATGATGCGCCTGGGTGTAGTTGTCAGCTCTATTGATCCTTTGTTACTTTCTTCTAGTGGCAGCTCCTCTGTAGACTTCTCTGCGGCCTTTTGAAGGATGATGCATCTGGGTGTAGCTGACTGCTCTTTTGATCCTTTGTTACTTTCCTCCAGTGTCAGCTCCTCTGTAGACTTCTTTGGGGTCTTTTTATGGGCGTCCTGCTCTTTAGACCCTTTGTTACCATCCTCCAGTGGCAGCTCTCCTGTAGACTCCTCTGGGACCTTTTGAAGGATGATGCCCTGGGTGTAGTTGTCGGCCTCTATTGATCCTTTGTTACTTCTTCTAGTGGCAGCTCCTCTGTAGACTTCTCTGCGGCCTTTTGAAGGATGATGCGTCTGGGTGTAGCTGACGGCTCTTTTGATCCTTTGTTACTTTCCTCCAGTGGCAGCTCCTCTGCAGACTTCTTTGGGGTCTTCTTAAGGGCACTTCGCTTGGGTATAGCTGGCTGCTCTTCAGACCCTTTGTTACTTCCCTCCAGTGGCAGCTCCTCTGTGGACTTCTTCAGGCAGCTACAACACCAAACGAAGGCGCCCCTTAAAGACCCAAAGAAATCCACAGAGGAGTGCCACTGGAGGGAAGTAACAAAGGGTCTAAAAATTCAGCAGCTAACACCCAAACGAGGCGCCCTTAAGAAGACCCCAAAGAAATCCACAGAGGAGCTGCCACTGGAGGGAAGTAACAAAGGGTCTAAAAAACAGGCAGCTACACCCAAACGAGGCGCCCTTAAGAAGACCCCAAAGAAGTCCACAGAGGAGCTGCCACTGGAGGAAGTAACAAAGGGTCTGAAGAGCAGCCAGCTATACCCAAGCGAAGTGCCCTTAATAAGAACCCCAAAGAAGTCTGCAGAGGAGCTGCCACTGGAGGAAAGTAACAAAGATCAAAAGAGCGTCAGCTACACCCAGACGCATCATCCTTCAAAGGCCGCAGAGAAGTCTACAGAGGAGCTGCACTAGAAGAAAGTAACAAAGGATCAATAGGGCCGACAACTACACCCAGGCGCATCATCCTTCAAAAGGTCCAGAGAGTAGCTACAGAGGAGCTGCCACTGGAGGATGGTAACAAAGGGTCTAAAGAGCAACTGCTTACAAACCAACCAAGCGTGATCGCCCATAAAAAGACCCCAAAGATCTACAGAGGAGCTGACACTGGAGGAAAGTAACAAAGGATCAAAAGAGCCGTCAGTCTACAACCAAGATGCATCATCCTCAAAAGGCGCAGAGAAGTCTACAGAGAGCTGCCACTAGAAGAAAGTAACAAAGGATCAATAAGCCGACAACTACACCACCAGGCGCATCATCCTCAAAAGGTCCAGAGGATCTACAGAGGACTGCCACTGGAGGATGTGTAACAAAGGGTCTAAAGAGCAGACTGCTACACACACCCAAGCGAGCGCCCATAAAAAGACCCCAAAAGAAGTCTACAGAGGAGCTGACACTGGAGGAAAGTAACAAAGGATCAAAAGAGTCAGTCACACCCAGATGCCATCCTTCAAAAGGCCGCAGAGAAGTCTCAGAGGAGCTGCCACTAGAAGAAAGTAACAAAGGATCAATGAGCCGACACACCTAACCCGGCGCATCATCCTTCAAAAGGTCCCAGAGGAGTCTACAGAGGAGCTGCCACTGGAGGATGGTAACAAAGGGTCTAAAGAGCAGACTGCTACACCCAAGCGGAGCGCCCATAAAAAAACCCCAAAGAAGTCTACAAGAGAGCTGACACTGAAGGAAGTAAACAAGGGTCTAAAGAGCAGACAGCTACACCCAAGCGGAGCACCCTAATAAGACCCCAAAGAAGTCCACAGAGGAGCTGCCACTGGAGGAAAAAGAGCAGGTTGCTGCACCCAAGTTCAACACTCTGAAAAGACCCCAAGTATGCCCATAAAGAGCTTCCCTGGAAAAATGGCAAAGCATCTCAGAGAGCCAGCAACAACCCCCAAGCGCAGCTCCCCAAAAAGATTTCCAACCGAGACAAGAGCGAGCAGCCTACAGTAAGAAAATATCACAGACCCTGAGAAGCAGGAGCCTCTCCAGGCCAAGCGCCCGCACTGTAGAAAAGACTCCCAAAAAAACCCTCAAAACAAACCTGCAGCGAAACTCACAATCAGCCAGAAAAGCCCCTCAGACCCCAAACTGAGGCCTAGAAAGAAATTGAATCCGCCAAAGTCTGCATAATACTAGATATCTCAAAATGACTGGGTTCATCCACATTAAACATTTCCCAGATCTTTCTTTAATGAGCGTTGTGTCTAAAGTTAAGTATTTTCTATCTATACCGTTTTATCTGTTAATGATTAAATAATTTTCCTAATCTTATTTCTAATAGCAGTTCCAAAAAACCCGTCTCTGTGTACAGTCCAGGGGCTTGTTGGTGTTCAGAACTAATAAGAACCCTCATTTAGGATCTTCTCAGGTAATTGGGGTTCAGAGGTGGTAACTGTTCTTATGCCGCAGGCAAAGTCAGCAGCGATTGCCGGCTTGCCATTATCTTGGGGAGGGCTTTTCTTGAAACCACTGCCTACTGCTGCCCTGTAACTGCCCCTGGCTAATTGCAGTGCACATCATTAATGATCCTGAAATACTCAACAAGGATTTCAGCAGTTCTTCTAGTCACATATGAATGGTCATTTATGGTTTTTAATTCGCTCCGTCCATGTAATAGGCATTCAGTGAACATTGGACCTTTGAGTCCTAGGTCTTGAAGAATAGCTGTCCTACTTGAAGGGAAGCTGCCAGGGCAATTCAAGACTCTAAACAACCTACAGATCCCTATGGGACTTGTAACTTAGTGACCCTAATCATTTATATTCAAATCCAATTGAAAAATTAACTTTTGCCCCCTTGAATGTGGCCAATCGCTCCACCATATACAACAAGAGCAAGCGTTTCACTGCTGTTTGGCGCAGATAGCCTTTGTGTTTTTGTCACCCAAATTGAAAGTGTTGCAAATGCTTCTGTTCGTAAAATGATTAAATTGATTAAAGATCAGAGGACCTATCAATTTTTCTTTTGCATAAGTGCCTGGAAATGCTGTTTACTTGGTGATATACAATTGTAGCTGTGACATCAACTGCTGTAACTAACTTCATCACTATAAAAGCCCTTAAAGGACTCTTGTAACATCACACTAGCACACAGTATAGAAATTGAATAAAAAATGTTTTACATTATGCAGCTCTTAATTAAACTGCTTATACCATTGGTCAAACTCTGATTGGTGGACAGAAAGGGTAAATCAACTAACGTTTAGACCATGTAGAGCTTCATACGTGTTATATATAGGCCTGGAAATATGTGTCTCTTACCTCTGTGTGTGTTGGTTCAACAGAACTGCTAAAAAATTTTTATATTTTACAATTGTATCTGGACTTGACACTACTGTATCTCTCTTGGATATAGCAGTCTGAACAGGGCGTAACTACGGCATAGCAAACTGCTATGGGGCTCATAGTGTCGGGGGGGGGGGGGGGCATATACTGCAGTATTGGAGGTTGTATATTCCGGATAGTGTTGTGTGCGTATATCTGTATATATTTGTATTTGCTGTATGTAAATATTGTGGCATTTACTGTGTTGTTACAACATGTATTTGTGTATATGCTGTGTGAGGTACAAATTGTATATTTTAAGGGGAAATGGTCTCCATTCAGAGGTCTGCTTTTGGGGCCCTGTCTCCCTAGTTACGCTCCTGAGTTTGAATGCTGGAATCAAGAACATAGTAGTGTGAGGAGATTGCTCCACGTCCAGCTACAATCCTGGAATAAATGCATTCTCACAGTCTGCTGCTAATTACACAAATGTATTGTTACACACTCCAGGGCCAATACCTTACACTTTCTGCAGCTTTACACCAATCAAAACCTGTTATAATTGCTACATATTCACACTTGGTGCTCAGTGTGGCCACAGAGGCACTTTTTGGACATTTTGGGTTTTTTCTTGAATTTTTACAGACCTGACACAGATCAATCTTGTATGGTCATCCTGTACTCTAGCTGGCTGGATTCCTGTTGAATTGGCAATACACACATTGTGGCATGCAAAGTTTGTGCAAAAGACGCCCCATGACAAATGACTCTTTAAAGATAGAAACAGGCCTGAGCTTTCTGTTGATGCAAGAGAATGAAAATACAATGGTACCTTGATTCTGTAATGAAATCTATAGCTGCTGTGATCCGCGAAAGCTGCTTATTTACTCAGCTGTTTCTTTATATTCATTGTAGACAAATACATAGAGGCAGCTGCTGTATCTCCCACTATCTAATGTGCTTATTGTGGGTATAAAAGTCTATTGAGTATCCTATAACAACTTATCTCTTCATATTTTTTTTTTTTTTTTTTAGATATAGAATATAATATCTAGGTATAACTATAGTGCGTCATTGCATTCGGCGCTCCTTTGTGACAAAATTGTTTAATAAAAGCCTAATAAAGGGAAATGATACCCTAATATTGTATGTACGGCATAAAAAAAACTTGCATCATTTACCACCAAAATTATTTTTCAATCTGCTCCGTATCTCTTAATACAGAACACTATGTATAACCACCCTCATCTAACCGTGGCTCTAAACACGCCAGCAGATGGGCAACTGTCCTATCAACATCCTAGGACACTATGGAGAAATTATTTGGGACATTGGGCACAATTCGGGCTGATTTGCACTCGAAAAAAAATTACTTGTGTGTTAATTGATAAAGGTCTTTTGACACTTTTCCAAGTAGTCTGACTAAGGGGGTATGACCTCTAAATGGAAGACATACAGTTTTAGACTTGGTAAAAAAAAAAAAAAGACGGGTAACCTGAATTTATCATCACAGGAATAAATCTGGCACAGCAAAAGACAAGTGTTTTTTTTTTGTTTTTTTTTAAGCTATAGACTGGTGGAACCTGATACACATTGTTAAATGTGCATGTTTTTAATCTGCTCTATACAAGCTCCTGCTCTATAACATGCTTTCTGCCAGATGAGGACACTACAAATGAAACACCTCCTTCCTGCCTTAAAAAACATTAAGTACAATCTGCTCAGCTTCTCACTGCTCTATAATTGCTCCTGCAGTTGACAGTATGCAACATCTGCTTAACTACCATTGCTCTATAATATGCTGGTTGTCAGATAAAATGTGATTTTGCGTGTCTGATAACCATGCATAGTTTTAGTGAAAATACAAAATGAATGACCCAGAAAATTAATTCTATAACACATTTATGTGACTGTATATTATGTTTTATGAAAAAACACTCCCCTTAATGCCCTTGGATAATCCTGGAATAAAATGATCTCCACAAAGCTATTGAAAGTAAATTATTTACCAGATGGCACAATAACACATTAATTTCAATGGACCCATGTACATGGATGGTGATGTGGAAACTGTAAGAAAACACAGACAGCTCTTATTCCTGCTCCGCGCCGTTCCCATTGAAGTCTATAGGAATGTGTAAAATACAGACACCACGTGGGTGGACATACCGGTGTTGGTATGAAGATCGTTGCTATATAAAACAATCATGTGATCCCCTACAGAGGTTGGGGACAGCTAGTAACATAACATTCTGTTTTTTATTAATTACTTTTCAAACCTCAAATGGATGACACGTTGGGCTGTTTTTGTGAACATACCACGCCAGTAACACCGAGTTACATCATGATAAACAGTGGAAAATCAGGTGTTCCCTCACACTGTGGCTCTGCACCAGATAACTAGATGTAAACCGCTATTGTAACTTGTAATGAGAAACTGGATCACCATAAAAAGTCCAGTTGATCTTGGAATCTTCGTTAAAATTCTGATTCATGTATAAGTCGTCGTAATTTCAAAACGAACAAATAAAAACACCATTCAGACATCTATGCCAGACGATAGTCCCCCCTTAATCTTCCACACTCTATTAGATCATCAACCATCAGTGTGTTTCTTAAGGGGATTGGGCCACTTTTCAATAATGTCTTCCATTAAACATCAAATGTACCTTTGCTAACTTAAGAGCTTCAGCCTTTCTCTGTTCTCACCATGCTGCCATCTGCATATATAAAAAGCTTCCTCTCTCACTACTCTAGGCCTTCCTTATGACGTGTCCGACTCACGACAGAGATGGGCAGAGGAAGGGGTATTGAGAAGCATGAGTTGATCACTCCTGCTGCACTCCCGCTATTCATCAGAGCTCAAACATGCAACAAGAATCACAAGACACAAAAATTAAGTAGCAGAAAGGCTTGGTCCTTGATGAACCATTCAAGGATTATCCACAAGGCACAAAGGCACATGGGCAACTTGTATGTTAAAGAGTGGCCAACCCTTCAACTATAAAAAAACTTCAACAAGAAATAAAAAGTGGCATAGCTTTAGATTGTATAATAAAAATTGACCACTTTATTCTACTACAATTTCCAAGTTATTTTCACATATCATAAAATCCTCCATGCAGCACGCTAGCCATAACAAGCCCTTATAACCAAAATCGAACATAAGGTTACAAAAAAGATCACTGATCCGTTGTTTGCAGCCTAACAACAGCACAAGTTTCTTGTACGACAGTCTATGTTGCCGCTACTAGCATCAATGTGACACTGTATATATATATGTGTGTGTGTGTGTGGTGCCAAAATCCGAATTAGTACCAAAAATCAGGCAACTGGAGTGGTGTTATGATTATGGTTTCTTGTATCATTCTTCATAAATCTGTACTAAGATCATATATATGAGCAAAACACAGGCAAATGTCACACAATAATAATCCATGTGTTATTTTCTCCCATTGTGTCATGTACAACAAGACCTAGTCCATGATGTATGATAATACACATTTGTATAAGCCTTCTGCATTGGGGAAAGGTGTTGAATTACTAGAGGCAGGTGGACAGAGCTCATCCTCAGCAGACCCTCCTACAAACGGCAGACCGGGTGCAGGTCTGGAAAATTACAATATATTATCTTGTGTAGCCGTCCAGAGCACCAGGGTCCACTCCCTAGGAGAAACAGGAAGCTGCGCGGAAGTATCTGTGCTGTATTACAATAAGGTAACGTATAGGAACATACACAATCTACAAGCACTGATACATTTGTATTGTTATCAGAATTCTGTTTGACTTTAGTAAAATGTTTTAATAAGAAGTTTTGATCTGTGTTGCAAGTAGGGGCCCACATTTTTCCAACTTCCCCAAAACAAAATATTCTGAACAGTCAAATTATTCTATACAATGGGGAAGCCACAGCACCATGAGTTAAATTCCAGAAATCGTATGTGCTGTACATTGAATGTACTTGATTTGGGTTTGAGCACCTGAACCTCCAGCTGTGTGCCCCGACTTATAATAATTCCTTTCTTTATATGGTGCACACAGATTACGTAACGCTGCACAGCAGCTTTGCCAAATTGGTCCCTGTCCCCCAATGGGGCTCAACATCCTAATCAACCTACCAGTATGTTTTGGAGTGTGGGAGGAAACTAGAGGACCAGAGAAACCCACGCAAACACGGAGAGAAGTCACGTCTCCACACCATCTAATAGAGACTTCCGATTGGTCTTTCTCTTTTCTTTACTGAATTCTTCCATTATTTATCTATATCATAAAGTATCTATCAATGTTATAGCTATGTAGACCTATCTTTCATCACCTTAAGTTGCCCCAGACATGTTTTATCTGTATGTTCCATAGCTTCACATATCATTGTCATTTGTATCTTTTGTTCTATTCACAGACATAAAACAAATGGCATTTGTACAGCATATGGAATTGTACATTGGGAGTCCATTTATCTATAACTCGAATTTGCACTTTTTTTTAGGGCTTTTTAATTTAATCTTTTTCAAGACATCAACATTCTGGATTCCTAAATAAGGCAGAGACAGCACAGGAAAACTCACGAGTGGCAAAAAAAAATAAAAGAATTTTGACAAAAATGCCCCCCCCCCCCCCCCCCCCCCCCCAAAAAAAAATCCCTTCCCCCCATCAATTGAATTTTTCTTCATGATTTCTGTTCTTGCTCAGACTTGCATTAGTATATACGGTCTCATCAACAAACAGGCAAATTTAACATAAGGGTGGATCTTACCCCAATTTTTATTTTAGATTGTCTAAAAGGTACTTTAGACGTTCTTTGCAGCTCAGATCTTTTGCATTGCTTAGAGAGCTTGATAAACTATGGCATAATGAGTTCTTTAAGTCTGTAGTAGATATGTGACACTTTACTTAAAAAGTCACACAGAAGTAGCAGCATTTTTGCTATAGCTCCAAAAAACACAGATGTGTAACCATCTATCTCATCCACAGTACGAGCTAATAGAAACTGAAAAATACACAGTAATTGGCCAGTTGTGCTCAATATCAACAATTCCAGATCTAACACAATATTTTCTGTTGCTTCTAGATTCATTATTTTGGCAACCATTCGGATGCCTCCTATTTCTACAATATCTATCACTAGATTATCCTGAATAACACCACCAACCCTTGCATAGGATACGAAATGTCCCTCTGAGCTCCTCTTAATGTGAAATCTCCCGCATACTAATGTCAAAATGAGCAGGAAAGAGTCTATTTTGCCTCAGATGAGTCAACTTAGAGCACCAGGGGGTAGTTGTCACTACGGACTATGGTCCTATAGTACCTATAAATATGCATTTGGTGTCAAATTGAAGGAAATCTACCATCAAAATCAAGCATGTTAATCGGGAGACACTTAAAGGGTTGTCTAGCTTTGATAAAAGTTTAGAGTTTCCTGCACCGTGTAACAGCCTGTGAACCTGTGCATCAGAGAGAGCTCCTGGAACCCCCTCAGAAGCCCTTCTGACCATTAAGCATAATTTTACAAGTTTATTTTAGAAGGAAGGAGGCCCTGAATAACAAATATAAAAAGATTACAACGGTCACAATGCCCGCATCTGTGAGTAATAATCCCTAATTTTTCCATGGGGATTGTTGATAGCATTTCCTTTCAAGATAAGAACCTCATATTTTTATTGTGAACCGGAGTCACAGACAAGATTAAAAAATGCCATAATTTGATTTTTTGTCTGAAATTCACATGTATCAACTGTCTAAATCTCAGCTTCGTGTAGATCATAGATCCAAAAGCCTGAAAAGATCTGAAAGATGTGATTCTTATCTTTTATATGGCTCCAAAGCATGTTACCACCGTTGCCGTAGATCCAAAGCTTCTTATGAAGTGACACTTTCCCGTAGCCCTTTAATGGAACCTGTCAACTGTGATCTTCTTTTAATAAAGACAGGTTGCCAAAAGTCCCGTTACAGTGCATGCAAATTCATTTTCTTTTTTTTTTTTCCCTGCCTTCCTCTCAAGCATTTGCATTATAATATAATGTGTGGTTATATACTTACCTTGACTCCTGAAGAGAATCCTGTGTAGTCCTACGGAGTGGGGCTTTGGTTTGGATGCATTTCAAAAAACAACATGTGACTTTGTCTGTGCTGCAGACTCTCTCAGCTACTCATTTCTCCACCTCCCATCAGTGGGAGGATCTCGCACAAAATATGGGGGGCCAAGAGCTGAGGCAGTCTGAGGCTATCACAAATGTTTTTTTTTAATGAATCCAAACAAAGCCCAACCCCTGGGACTACACCAGAGGATTCTGTCAGTGGTGAAAGGTAAGTTATAACACACTGCAGTGTAATTGGCGTTCTGTAGCCTGTCTTTAGTGAAATGAGGTCCCTGTGACAGGGTTCCCTTTAAACTTAACTCATGTCAGGTAAAATCTGACTATTCTCTGCTCATTTTTAAGGCTTGAGCAGATTTCCAGGTTAATGAATTTCACATAAAAGAGGGAATTTTAGAAAGGAAATGTCATATCCCTCCCCAAGGGGTTGTTTAAAACTATGTGAATGTAAAGACACAGAGAACCGCTGTCTGAATTGTATTTTTTACTGTCCCTTAATTTATGAAGCGCTAAGCAGGTGAGAGATATAAAAAAAATTCTGCTATGCTCAAAAATTGATGGTGTTCTATAGTTGAAGTAGGTTCCATAGAAAGAACAACCATGTACTGAAGTGGAAAAATACAGTTGATTAAGAGATTGTATTACTATGTTTGTATGCATCATCTGTTCTGCCCATTCTCCCTTCCCTTTGGCAGCCATGTGCCCAGGCTACTAGTCCTGCTTTATCAAACACTTGCGAGAAAGAAGAAAAAAAAAAAAAACAGAGGAGAAAACTGAGGGCCTAATTCCCTTCCACTGTGAACATATATGGGGTCCTTATGTTACCGAAAAGATAAATGGTCGTTTACCACAAACCCATCAATCTACTTCTTGTTTGGGGGAATGTTTTCCTCATAGGAATCCTTGTAAACCACTTTTCTACTTTCAACCAATATACAGATATGTTGCCAAGTAACGCTTTGGGACTCCGGTTTTTCCTTTCAATTGTGATTAATATTCTGTGGTAACTGGGGCTGTGTGGCTACCCATCATCGCTGAATCTACGCTGAATGAGACGGAAATGACTCCTGCAACAAGACTGTAAGGGTTAGGGATCTTCTCATGAATAATTGGAGGTTCATACAGATTTTAGAATGTTCTAATCGTTCTTGTTTATTATTTTTCTCTCTGTAAAAGTCATTAGTATCAAACCAATAAAATAAGTTACAATTGTATACTTCCATCTTCATATCGGATGTATGATTTAGAATTAAACAAGACGCCAGAATGCTTTGCCGGCCCCAATATCCCATCATCCAGTGTGATGGGTCCCCTCATGTGGTGGTGCACAACCCCGTGCTCAGGCTCATGATTGGGCCCACATTGAAAATTAGGTTTGACAACCCCTGCATATAAGTATAAATGGGTTTGTTGTCCATGTCTCAAAGTAATGAGAGGTTCAGGTGGTGTTTTTAAATAATTGCATAACTGAAACACACTTCTTCTTTGCACAAACTGTCCTACAAATCGGAGTCCCAGTATAAGATCTGCTGAGTCCTCCTTCTGTTCATAAAACGCTGCCCCAAATACTATTAACGTTCTCCCATCTCCCCATACGGTTTGTGGAATATAGCCTAAGACTGTGCTGTGGGACTTTAGACCAGGTATTATTTTGGTCTAGTTCATGCCAGAATTTTGTTGCACACTATATTCTGCACATCCCAACTACATTATTGTGCGCCTGCGCTATGACACACCCTCTTTTGCTCAACCACGGCTTTTTTTCCAGAAAACCTTAAACTTGTCCACAAATATGCGCTCTTTATTTTAAGTGTAAATGACACCAGAATTCTGACAGGGGACAGGACTGCAGCAGGACATTCCTCCGGCTCTATAACATGCTGTCTGCAGTGGAACTCTATATACAAATCAGATCAGCACCTCCGCTCTATAACATGCTGCCCTGCAGATAGGACTCCATATACAAATCAATCAGCACCTCCTCTTCTCTATAAAACATTCTGCCTGCAGATAGACTCCATATACAATCAATCATCACGTCAAAAGCTCTCTAACCTGCTGCCTACAGATGGACTCCCCATATACAACAGATCAGCAACCTCCTGCTCTATACCATGCCTGCCTGCAGATCGGACACTATCGTATATACAATCAAATCAGCTCCTCCTGCTCTATAACATTGCTCCTTCAGATAGGACATATCTAAAAGCGACTTCCAATGAAATATCCCTTAGGTTAGGGTACGGTCATAACAATGTAATTGGAAGCAGCTACCAAAGCCAAAGCGTCTACATTAATATATAACGACTGTATCATATCGCCATGAACTTGCTTTCTTTCGGTAACAAGCGTTCCCCTTGTGACTTCTCTACCGAGGATTAGAGCTGTACTCTCAATATGCCGCCTCCCCCGCATCCGCGGCGCCCCACTTCCTGTTCGGGATGACGTACTGCCTGTTCTTGCTTTTCCTCTGCGTGTGGCAATTGAGCCGTTGTCCCGCTCTGGCTAACCTCCGCTGCTTCAGTAGTTCGCGGCCACCCTCTACAACATCAACTACTACTCTGTCCGACCGGGACTGTCACTGCCTCTCTGATTTATTGTCCGCTCAGCGCAGCCAGGAAGGGGTTAATAGCGCCAGGTTTATATGTTAAAGGCCGAAGTATAATACGCTAGTTAAAGGGTTTTCTCTCCCTCCTAGACAGTGTTGACTGTTCATTAGGGAATTCCATAAATGTTATTCCTGACTCCCACCCTATTCCGAAATATGGGGTCTGTCCTCAGGTTCCTCCTGAATCATATTTGGTGTCACCTTACACTGGTGTCACTAATATATAGGAGCGGCTGAGGAATCTGCCCCCCACCGATTACCGCACTAATCACCCTGCAACTTACACCTCTATTAGGGTGGACTGTTTTTTGGAGCTGCCAACATTACGGTTTGGATCATAGAACGAATTTGGAATCACAACAATGGCTCTGCTTTTTACCCCTTATGACCCTCGATCAGGTTTTTATGTACCTCTTTAATTGTCCACCCTCTACGAAGAAATTATTTTCAGGCATGTCATTTGGCCTGCGATCGATAGGCGTTGCAAATGCGTATATGTAAATCCTACGCGTTACACTGCTACTGTATTCCTCTGGCTGATTTACCACGTGACATAACCGTGTGTAGTAAGTTTGTCTGCAGGTTTTTTAGACCCTTTGTTACTTCCCTCCAGTGGCAGCTCCTTTGTAGACTTCTTTGGGGTCTTTTTGAGGACGCTGTGTTTAGGTGTTCTTGCTTGCTCTTTAGATTCCTTGCCATTTTCTTGAGGTGGGAGTTCTTCGGTAGCATTGCTTGGGGTCTTGATCACCTCTTTACTTTCTATCTTACGCTTCTTAGGTGTAGATTCTTTATCAGATGACAATTGTACATTCTCCACAGGCCCTTTCCCTTTTTTCTTCTTTTTTGATTCCTATAAAAGATGCCATACATATAATGAGTAAATGTAAGGTTTCCTGTAGAACCTTGAAGCCGTCCAATCAATAGTGTATACCATAAATTGAGCAAGCTTCTTTAAAGTGCAACTAAACTTTTGACAAAATTGCATAAATGAATAGTGCAGATCAATAATAAACAAACGTTGTTATATACAGGCGGTCCCCTACTTAAGAACACCTGACTTACAGACGACCCCTAGTTACAAACCGACCTCTGGATGTTGGTAACTTACTGTACTTTAGCCATAGGCTACAATGAACAGCTGTCTGCAATTAAGCTTTATTGTTCATCCTGGTTCTTATAACAATCCAACATTTTTAAAATCCAATTGTCACAAAGACCAAAAAAATTCTGTCTGTGTTACAATTATCAAATATACAGTTCCGACTTACATACAAACTCAACTTAAGAACAAACCTACAGAATCTTGTACATACCCCATAACACATCCCTGTACTAAAAAAAATGTTCTTGTGCCTTTTCCCATTCCCTTCCAATTCAAGCATTTAGTGTAAATCAGCTTTCTGTCCTGTATCCACTGACAGCTCAAAAGAAAGAAGCCTGATACTATTCCAAATAACTCTTTAGAGATAGTCCCTGTATTAAGGGAAATATTGAAAGAATTAAGCCTTAGCTTCCTTATCTGTGTGAAGTGAATAGACATCAATGCTTTCAGGTATTCTGTTCACTACAGGAGAAAGCAGCAGAAAAAAGCCACAGAGAACTGCTTTACTAAAAGTAAATTACGAAGTTTACTTTTCTCAAAAACCAGTTTTATCAAAGTAACGTTAAAAGGGGCACATTGACAAAATTGAACACTTGCCTTTTTCTTGCTCTTCTTTGCACTACTGGGCTCCTCGATAGGAACCAGTTCAGGGATCTCCTCCTCTTCATCTGGTTTATTTATTTCTTTCTGAGTAGTGGTTCCATCTTCCTCAGCACCTGCTTTTCTCTTTTTGGCAGATTTCTCTTTCTTCACTGGATTCTATAATTGAGAAAAAAAAATTAATTTTGGTCATAGAAAACAACAAAAACCACCTATAACCTTCAGCAGCCACATCCTTACATTATCCCATGTAGAGTGAGGAAATAAAATAAAACATTTTCTCTTTATCCCCTTAAAAACTGAGTTCTTTTCCACTTTTTCTTGTACAGAGCTTTGTGAGGGCTTATTTTTTGAGTAACAAATTTTACTTCTCAGTCACGTTATTTATTATTCCATGCTGTGTACTGGGAAGCTGGAAAAAAAATTTCTAAATTTGGCGAAATTGGCCAAGAAAATGCATTTGCGTCACTTTTTTACGCCTGGGCTCAGTTTTTACGTCTTTCACTGCGTGCTCCAAATAACAGCTCTCCTTTATGCTTTAATATCACGATACTAAATTCATTTAGAGTTTATTGCATTTTAATACATTCTCAAAAATTAAACGAAAAAAAAATTTGTTTCGCCATCTAATGCTGATAACTTTTTCATACGGTGTACGGAGCCGTGTGAGGTGTCAATTTTTGCGAAATGAGCACTGACCATGTTTTCGTTGCTACCATCTTGAGGACTGTGCAACATTTTGATTGCATTTTTGTGTGATGTAAAATGGTGTAAAAGTGGAGTTTTGGACATTTGTGCGCTATTTTCCGTTATGGGGGTTCACCACCGCCAGTAACCGTTTTTATATTTTAACTTTTCAAAAATTGTAAAAACTTTTTTTTTTTTTTTTACACCCTCTAGGGTTTATTAACCCTAGATAGTCTGATTGTTCCTACCAAATACTGCAATACTGCTGTATTGCAGTATATGGCATTTTTGCACAGTATTCATTAAAATGAGCCACTAGTTCATTGTAACGAATCTGCAAAACCCCTCTTTAT
The DNA here is from genome assembly GCA_019512145.1 of Engystomops pustulosus. Classification (NCBI taxonomy): domain Eukaryota; kingdom Metazoa; phylum Chordata; class Amphibia; order Anura; family Leptodactylidae; genus Engystomops; species Engystomops pustulosus. The sequence continues at coordinate 22,874,491 of CM033648.1, forward strand.
ACACCCCCCGCACCTCTGCGCTGTACATGTACGGCGTGGAGAGTGAAGGGGTTAAAGAGGTTTTTCAAGTGAAAAACAACAGAAAACTGGGACATATTTATTATTGCTGTACACACACCAGAAAAATGCAATAAATATGGGTACTAATGATAACTCATAACCCAGTAATGTTGATTGGATGTACCCCCGTATTGGGCAAAATAAGGACTGAGCAGGCTACTGTATTTCATAGTCCCTTATCCCTCTGCACTCAAAAATTATTAAATAGTTGTCTGGTATTGCAGCTCACATCTAAAAGAGATAAATGGAACGGAGTTGCAATACCACGCACGACCTATGAGTTGCAAGAAAGCAGTTAGACAACCCCTTTAAAGGAAATCTACCTTCAAAATTAAGCATGAGAAACAAGGCATGCTTACCCATAGATCCAGGCAGTGTGACTGTGGTAATCTTCTTATATTTGTTATCCATGGCCTCCTTCCTTCTAAATACAACTTTTTAATATAATGCTATTAAGCCTGAAAGGCTCTCGGGGGTGTAACCAGAGCCCCTCTGGGCTGCAGCTTCACAGGCTGTATCACTGTCTCTCCCTCCCCTCACTCAGTAGGAGGGGGAAGTGGACCTTACACACTGTACCCGCCTGTGAAGCTGCAGCACAAGGGGGCTCTGGTAGCGCCCCACGGAGCCCCTCAGGCTCATTGACAATTTTAAAAGTTCATTTTAGAAGGAAGGAGACCATAGATAAATTATATAAAGAAGATTACCACAGTCACGGTGCCTGGATTTATGAGTAACCGTCCCTGGTTTATCATACTTCATTTAACTCACCAGTGACAACACATACTAATCATGTGTTTGGTTTCTTTGTATTTATAACAAATATAGAAATTCTATATGTGTATGGAGAGGGGGGGGGGATGTCTGGGCAATGGACAATCTATCCAATAAGCACATATAGATAAGGTTTATGGAGAGGATTAGAAATATTTGATTCTGAACTGTGACTTACCTCACTTTTACCCAGTTTGTTAAGATTGTCAAAGGAGGAGTTGTAGATTGGCAGGGCCACGGATGATTGTGTTTTAAGGTGAAGAATTTTGACATTACACCAGTTCTGAAAAGAAAGAAATCTGTTACTGTCTGGCGAAGAAATCCATATAATCTATGGACATGACAGCAAAAGGAAAACTTATACAACTAAACATTTGTTAACCTCCATAATGTGCCCACTTCTACATGAAGTATAGTGATCACTTGCTATTTGGGAATTCATTACCGGGACGAAAAACAACCATATTTCCCATATTGGCCAATTATCAAGCTGCAGATTTCTTTTGATATTCCTTCTACAGTATTTCACCTGATCTTGGCACCATAAATAAACCCCATCTATACCATATCCATTAGTTTAAATATCACTGAACCAAGTTATTCATAGAATAGGGGATAAGCTGATCAGTGAGAGTGCCATTGCTGGGTCACCCAACATGACCCCCAATCTCTCTAATGGGTGGAGCTAAAAGGTCGAGAATGCACCCAACCACTTCTCTCGATCATATTGGATTGTCGGAGATTGCTGGGCACAACACTTGGCTGACTCCGGCTCTCAAATTCATCGTCAACACAAGTGGTAGAGATTGCTGAGCGCTGTGTTTGGAAACTTATATGGATGTTTTTAGTGAAGACACAACCCCCATTCTCCAAATTGTTGTTGGCTCTCTCTGATCGGTGGGGGTCCCAGCAAGTGGACCCTTAACGATCAACTTGTTATGCCCTATGCTGTGCATAAGGGAAAACGTTATAACTTGTTACAGCCCCTTTAACTGGTCTCTACACCAGTCCATAAACAGAAAATTAAAAATGGCCGACACGCTCGTCATTAGATGACGCGCACTTTTCTGCATGTCACACCTACCATTGGCAATTTCGTAGTTAGGACCTTAGTAACTGCAAGTACATTTTCAACAATCTCTTCTACCTTCATCCCTGTGTGACCAACAAGTATTGAACTGCAAAAAAAGGAAAAAAAAAAAATCAGTGAATGCATAAATCAGTCTCTTCATGTGACCCAAGACAGACTTCCGGCCAATACTTACTAGCAGCATCCTTTGTTGGTGATGTGAAGCACCGATGCCTGGATGAAGCGGTTCAATTCAAATTTGAGGGACTTTCTTTCTAGATTGACAGAGTGTGCCTCTCTGTGTATAGGAGAAGGTACAGAAATACTGCATGGTCAATATTCACCTTTATATGCCTCATAGTGCAGAGAGAACAACACGGCAGGGACTTGGAACATGGAAGGAAAAGTCACAAGACAAAACTTTATCATATATATTTACAATGGGGTCTGAAATGGACACTGGAGGAGTTGGCGTGTCTGTGTATGCCGTCCTGGTGGCAGTGAAAGGTGACAGAACATTTATTGCTGACTCTTCCTTGGCCTTAGTCCTGATATATCATTCATGCAAGTGAGTGGTACTCATCCTGCTGAGGGCAATCTATACATATTATACAAATTCACTAACTCTTTTTTTAGATCGCAAACGCAAAGGTTTGTGCCTACACGTCCCTAGTGCCCAACAGACCCCATCATATGTCTATAAATAACTTACATAAGTATAACAGTCTATTTCATCTTATAATCTAATATAATAATCTTATAATACATTATAGCATAAATAATCATTTGTCCTTTACATCAATAATAAGAATCTCAACTCACTTCTTGCTTTTATAGAAGTGTTTTCCCATCTGGGAGGGAAGGAGTCTGCGGATTCGGGCATCAGCGAGGAACACGCCGAAACTGCGCAGCAACCTGCGCTTTGCTTCAAATGGTTTGTATTCCCTTTTCATTTTCCTTAGTGGGATAATCTGTCAACGCACATTAGAATTGATATTTATGTTAATATGGTCATGTAATATCTGCGCCAGTAAGACACAAAGCTGGTGGTGGCACAACTCCTACAGATCTGATATGGATTTTGGTGAAAACACCCCCTGAATAGTTTGTTAAAGGGGTTGTACCATCTGACCAGTGAAGATTTAACTCCTGGGAGCCCCGATCACAAGAACCACATGAATAATGGATGGAGCAGCAGGTTGAGCACAGGTTCTATTAAGCCATTCAATAAAATGGATGCACAAGTCCCAGGGTCCCTCACCGATCAGCTTGTTATCCTCTATCCTGTGGATAGAGGGTAACTAGCAAAGCTGGTACATCCCCTTTAAATCTGTGCTCAGTTTGTAGCAGTAGCACCACTTACTGTCAGTAAGACAATACACCACAACACAAGTTCATCCATTTACCTCGCTTATCTGCGTGACTCCATGATTGCTGAGCAATTTCTTATAAAAATTTATCGTCTGTTCTGTTGACATATTTGGTTCATCTCTTGTGAAGAGGCAAACTTCCTGTGTTCTTGGTCTGATTGAATGGGGGACAGGACTGCCGACGAAGAGAAAAATTATACACTGAATGTACAGCACAGAGGTCAAAGTTCAGTACATTTAAAAAAAGTATATATATATATATAAAAAAAACTTTGGACCTTCATCAAAAACACATTTTAATTTGGAATGATTTCATTACTCTTGCATAATATTGTTCTTACAGCATTTCCCCCATGAATGGAACACCATATCCACAGGATAAGGGGTAGAATATGATTGCTGGGGTCTGGACGAAGCAACGGCTGCTTTAAAGAGGACCTGTCACCCTTAAAAACGGCACTAGGAGCAGCCTACAAAAGTAAGCTACAACAGTCCCAGCAGTGTTACACTGCTAAGGTTATTGGAAACCTCCAATAATGCTAGCAGACACTGCCGCGATAAACACTAGAAACGTAATATACGTTCCAATATACCAATATAAGTGCTAAACCAATTTCTTATTGTTTTCTTGATCACCAGTCCCTGGTCATGTGATGTCACACAGGTGCACAGTGTAATCAGAGATTTGTGTAAATGAGCCGTGCACCTGTGTGACAACACATCACCAGGGATATAAGGACCCGTGCACCTATGTGACATGTGACCATGGGCCCGTTTTTGTTTACAGGAAGTAAAAACAAACAATGAAGCTTTCTGAATGACAGCAAGCAGAGATCTAGAAAAAAAAAGTATATTGGAAAATTGTGCAACTTTTCTTTACAGAAACAATACCAATTATTTACTGAAAGTGGACAACCCCTTTAACTTGCAAAGCCAAAAAACATCTATGCCAAGGAGAATTTCCAGACATAAAGATATACCAGACAGAACAATGCAAAGTTGGATTAATATCACTACTTATTTCTAATCCAGTTATCCTACATATAAATGTGGATCCCCGGTCACATAACAGCTGGGTAGATTTGACTTTATTTTGGAGACTTACCTCATGATTTCTCCTAGTAATTCACTGAAAATTCACTTTTATCAAATTAAAAAAATAAGGCATGGCATGAAAACTAGTCATATGAGCTTACATTCTAATGACTTCAGCTTTATCCGGAATTCTCCATACAGTAACAATTAACGATATCCGCTCGTGTTCATTCAAGAGTAAGGAGTCGCCCCTCTTCTTGGTGTTATGGTAAGCATATAAGGCCTGGATTGCCTTCGTAACCTGAAAGTAGCAAGAAAAAAAATGAAATTACGTTGAGTTCTGGGTCAGAAGGAATAAATATGAAAGAGCCAAGTCAGAGCTACCGGGAACTGCATCAAAAGTCCGTACAGACGGGTAGCAGCATTATTCTTAGAAAAAATATCTTATGATAGAACATTACAATTACATTTTCTGAAGCTTACAGTCACCAATCAGTAGAAGGTCCAGACGCCTCTGCTGAATCTCCATTTTTCTGCTTATTTGATCATAACGTATACGTTGTTATATATATATTCATTTATCATGCTTGTTGGGTAGAGTTGTTGGTGGGCTGCAGCCTAACAGGCTCACCCCCATTGTGTTATTTGCTTGTTTGGATTGGGTTTTGAAACAACACAACAGCAGAGGAGATTTGCCTAATAACATTGCTTTTAACCCCTTGGCGCTCTGTGTAGTACCATTATGGCACAGGCTCCTGCAATTCATGCTCAGGGCCGGCCAAACCACCCTTTGCATTGTGTGTAACCATGTCGCGTGACATGGTGATATCGCGATAGGACTCTAGAAACGGAGGCAGGAGAACCTCCTATTCACATCACCCATGTAATTGGATCGGTCCCACCCGCTGATCGCTGTGATTGGCCAGTCAAGTCTGACTGGCCAATTGCAGCGGTTTTAGCTCCTACCTCCTCCCTTCAGCGGCACCATTCTGGTTTGGTATCACTGGAGAGAGGAGCTGAGTGTTACTATTACACCAAAATCACCATCTGTTCCTTCCTGCATCCTGTATATTCCCTGTGTGATCACCTTCGTTTTTCCCATCTTCTATCTGTCCCTTCTAAACCCAAACACACTTTTCAGTGTGCTGCGTAGCATTGTTCTGCACTGGACGCACTTTTCAGTGCACAGTATCTTTAGTGGCAGGGCGTCTTTGGGCAAGCTAGGCGCATATGTAATGCTCTGTTGTTTGGTGCACATAGGGTTTTTGGTGCGTGCCGGTAGTGCGGCTTGCCTGTGTAGTTGAGTGCACATTATCTCATTTTTCTGGTTTAAGTTATCTATTTTTTCTTGTGCGCATTCTTATTTTTCTGTGTACAATGTCTCAGAAGACGTACATCGTCAGCTTGTGGGGGTGATGTCCCCTTCTACCTCTCCTCATCTTCCAGTGTCCTGCAAGAACCCCTGAGAAGGCTTGGGACTTCTAGGGGAGAAGTGTCTGGGGCTTCCATTGACTCCATTTTGGGCCAACCTGGAATTAGAGAACCTGGGCTCAGAGCTGTGGACTTTTTAAAGATTTTTGATGAGGAGCTGTTGTATTTAATTGTATTCCAGACAAATCTCTACGCTGCTCAGCATATGCCCAAAACCCCTCTTCATTTTATGCACAACCCCACAGGTGGACCCCTGTCACTGCGGCAGAGAAGGAGAAGTATTGAGGCATAATACTTCTTATGAAGCTTGTAAAGAAGTCATCAGGGAGTACTGGAGCACAGACATACTGTACCACACCCCAATGTTCCCCATGGCGATGAGCAGGATGCGCTTTAAAGCCATCCATAACTTTTTGCATTATACCTACAAGCTCAGGGTATATGAAGGACAGGACTCCAGTATAGTGCCCCCAGAATGCCCCCTCCCCCGGTGTTACAGGGAAGAAAGTGTGAGATTTGGTGCGCCCTCTGCTGGACCAGGGCTACCACCTATACCAGGACAATTTCTACACCAGCACTACCCTGTTCAAGTGCCTCACTTCCAGAAATACTGCGGCATGCGGCACTGTGCGGAGAAATCAGAGAGGTCTCCCGAAGTCACTGCTTCGGCAAAAAATTAGACGGCATGAGAGAGCAGGGCACTATGCAGCGATTATGCAAGGACAAGAGAGAGGTCCTTCTATTAACCACAATACATGGGCACACCACCACCCCTGTCCCAGTACAAGGTACCAGTACAGAAACCCCCAAGCCAGCCGTACACATCATGCAATGGGCTCTATATGATGCTTATGTGCTACATCGCAGTGCAGGCCAGAGGGGAACTTTCCTGGAGGTGGTTATTAAAGAGAACCTACCACCACGAATCTACCTATAAAGGTAGATCGGGTGGTAGGTGGATGTAAGGGACGTGAGGAGAGCTCTTTTTAGAGCTAATCCTCACGTCCCCGCTAACTTTTGGGAAACTTTATTAACCAATATGTAAATTTAGTTATGCGGCTACTGGGGCGTGGAGTAGCCGGCACGACTACACAGCGCGGCTACTCCGCCCCAGTAGCCCCATTACTCCTCCTACCCTGTTGTGTCCGCGCCAGCTCCTCGTAGTTGCGCGCCCTCGTCCGATATGATGGCGTTCTGCGCATGCGCAGAACACCGGCTGAGCAGTCCCAAGCTCCGAGGCCGGAGCCTACTGCCATGCTCAAGCCGGCTTGTCAGACGAGGCGCGCAGCTACGGGAGCTGCGCGCCGCACACACAGGGTAGGAGGAGTAATGTGGCTACCGGGGCGTGGAGTAGCCGCCTAAGTAGCCTCGTGCCGGCTACTCCACGCCCCGTAGCCACATAACTAAATTTACATATTAGGTTAATAAAGTTTCCCAAAAGTTAGGCGGGACGTGAGATTAGCTCTAAAAGAGCTCCCCCTCACGTCCCTTACATCCACCTACCACCCGATCTACCTTTATAGGTAGATTCGTGGTGGTAGGTTCCCTTTAAGTGTTTTCTTTCGAAAGACCAGGAAGGGGGAGTGCCAGCACTTCTGGAAGCGAGGCCACATCACGCATTGTACCAGGGCAGCACTTTCCAGGAGAAGTTCCCCAAACTGCCAAGAATAGAAGGACACAGAAGAGGTTCAGGGTGTGCTCCAAAAAAGGCATTAGGAAGGCCACCATTCATCACTGTGAGACATGCCCAGAAAAACCAGGACTACGTATGAAAGATTGCTTCCGAATTTATCATACATCCCTGGACCTTCTCTTCTAGGCCCAGTCTGTAGATTATTGCCGCATGTGGGGCATTGCTGTACCCGGGAGAACACGCATCATGATTTTTAGGGTGTTTGTCTCCCATGGCAGGAGCTGGGCACAATATGACATAATGGATATTTTTTTACTATGCACTATCCACAATGCACTTTATTTGGGTACACCTGTGGGGTTAGAATGCTAACTATACCCCTGGATTAATTTATTGAGGGGTGTAGTTTCCAAAACAGGCTCTTGTACAAGTTTCTACAAGAGAAATTTGGCCAAAACAGGCTCTTGTACAAGTTTCTACAAGAGAAATTTGGCATGACGTGTTTTTTTCCATAAAAGTAGAACATTTGAAAATTGTAAAAAAAAATGTTTAAACTTTTTCCTAAATTATTGACTTTTCAACCCCCAAAAAGTAACTGATTATACTACTAACATATACGGCAATGTCTCATGATACTATGCTAAACTCATAACCCGTAATGTTGATGTATGTACCCCGTATTGGGCAAAATAGGACTGAGCAGGCTACTGTATTTCATAGTCCCTTATCCCTCGCACTCAAAAATTATTAATAGTTGTCGGGTATTGCAGCTCCTCTAAAGAGATATGACGGAGTTGCAATACCACACGCAGACCTATGAGTTGCAGAAAGCAGTTAGACACCCCTCTTTAAAGGAAATCTACCTTCAAATCAGGCATGAGACACAGGCATGCTTACCCCATAGATCCACCAGTGTGACTTGGTATCTTCTTATTTTGGTTATCCATGCCCCTTCCTTCTAATCACACTTTTAATATAATGCTATTAAAGCCTGAAAGGCTCTCGGGGGTGTAACCAAGCCCCTCTGGGCTGCACTTCACAGCTGCACTGTCTCTCCTCTCTCTCCTCCCCTCCTCTCACTCAGTAGGAGGGGGAAGTGGACCTACACACTGTACCCGCCTGTGAAGCTGCAGCACAGGGGTCGGTAGCGCCCCACGGAGCCCCTCAGGCTCATTAACAATTTTAAAGTTATTTTAGAAGGAAGGAACCATAGTAATATAAGAAGATTACCACAGTCACGGTGCCTGGATTTATGAGTAACCGTCCCTGGTTTATCATACTTCATTTAACTCCCAGTGACAACACATACTAATCATGTTTGTTGGTTTCTTCTTTGTATTTATAACAAATATAGAAATTCTATATGTGTATGGAGAGGGGGGGGGATGTCTGGCAAATGGACAATCATCCAATAAGCACACATATAGATAAGGTTTATGGCGGGATTAGAAATTTTGATTCTGAACTGGACTTACCTCACTCTTTTACCCAGGTTGTTAAGATTGTCAAAGGAGGAGTTGTAGATTGGCAGGCCACGGATGATTGTGTTTTAAGGTGAAGAATTTTGACATCTACAACACCAAGTTCTGAAAAGAAAGAAATCTGTTACTGTCTGGCGAAGAAATCCGTATCTCTATGGACATGACAGCAAAGGAAAACTTATACAACTAAACATTGTTATACCTCCATAATGTGCCCACTTCTACATGAGTGTTAGTGATCCTTGCTATTTGGGATTCATTACCGGGGGGCGAAAAAAACAACCATTTCTCCTATTGGCCATTATCAAGCTCAGATTCTTTTGATATTCCTTCTACAGTATTTCACCTGATCTGGCACCATAAATAAACCCCATCTATACCATATCCATTAGTTAAATATCACTGAACCAAGTAATGATCATAGGGGATAAGTGATCATGAAGTGAGCCATTGCTGGGTCACCCAACATGAACCCCAAATCTCTCTAATGGGTGGCGTCAAAAGGTCGAGAATGCACCCAACCACTTCTTCTCGATCATATTGGATTGTCGGAGATTGCTGGGCACAACACACTTGGCTGACTCCGGCTCTCAAATTCATCGTCAACAAGTTGTAGAGTTGCTGAGCGTCTGTGTTTGGAAACTTCTATGGATTTTTTTAGTGAAGACACAACCCCCATTCTCCAAATTGTTGTTGGCTCTCTCTGATCGGTGGGGGTCCCAGGCAGGTGGACCCCTTACGATCAACTTGTTATGCCCTATGCTGTGTTAAGGGAAAACGTTATAACGTGTTACACCCCTTTAACTGGTCTCTACACCAGTCCATAAACAGAAAATTAAAATGGCCGACCGCTCGTCATTAGATGACGCGCACTTTTCTGCATGTCACAACCTACTTGGCAATTTCGTAGTTAGGACCTTAGTAACTGCAAGTACATTTTTCAACAATCTCTTCTACCTTCATCCCTGTGTGACCAACAAGTATTGACTGCAAAAAAAGGAAAAAAAAAAATCAGTTGAATCGATAAAATCAGTCTCTTCATGTACCCAAGACAGACTTCCGGCCAATACTTACTAGCAGCATCCTTTGTTGGGTGATGTGAAGCACGATGCCTGGATGAAGCGGTTCATTCAAATTTGAGGGACTTTCTTTCTAGATTGACAGAGTGTGCTCTCTGTGTAAGGAGAGGTACAGAATATTGCATGGTCAATATTCACCTTTATTGCCTCATAGTGCAGAGAGAACAACATGGCAGGGACTTGGAACATGGAAGGAAAGTCACAAGACAAAACTTTATCATTTATATTACAATGGGTCTGAAATGGACCTGGAGGAGTTGGCGTGTCTGTGTAGGCCGTCCTGTGGCAGTGAAAGGTGACAGAACATTTTGCTGTCTGACTTCCTTGGCCTTAGTCCTGATATATCATTCATGCAAGAGTGTGTACTCATCCTGCTGAGGCAATCTATCATTATTATCAAATTCACTAACTCTTTTTTAGATCGCAAACGCAAAGGTTTGTGCCTACACGTCCCTAGTGCCCAACGAGCCCCATCATATTCTTAAATAACTTACATAAGTATAACAGTCTATTTCACATCTTATAATCTATATATAATCTTATAATACATTATAGCATAAATAATCTTTGTCCTTTACATCAATAATAAGAATCTCAACACTCACTTCTTGCTTTTATAAGTGTTTTCCCATCTGGGAGGAAGGAGTCTGCGGATTCGGGCATCAGCGAGGAACACGCCGAAACTGCGCGCCAACCTGCGCTTTGCTTCAAATGGTTTGTATTCCCTTTTCATTTTCCTAGTGGGATAATCTGTCAACGCACATTAGAATTGATATTTATGTTAATATGGTCAGTAATCTGCGCCATTAAACACAAAGCGGTGGTGGGCACAACTCCTACAGATCGTATTGGATTTTGTGGTGAAAACACACCCCTGAATAGTTGTGTTAAAGGGTTGTACCATCTGACCAGTGAAGATTTAACTCCTGGGAGCCCCGATCACAGAACCACATGAATAATGGATGGAGCACAGGTTTGAGCACAGGTTCTATTAAGCATTCATAAAATGGATTGCACAAGTCCCAGGGTCCCTCACCTATCATCTTGTTATCCTCTATCCGTTATAGAGGGTAACTAGCAAAGCTGGTACATCCCCTTAAATCGTGCTCAGTTTTTAGCAGTTAGCACCACTTATGTCAGTAAGACAATACACCCAACAACCAAGTTCATCCATTTACCTCGCTTATCTGCGTGACTCCATGATTGCTGAGCAATTTCTTATAAAAATTTACGTCTGTTCTGTTGACATATTTGGTTCATCTCTTGTGAGAGGCAAACTTCCTGTGTTCTTGGTCTGATTGAATGGGGACAGGACTCGCCGACGAAGAGAAAAATTATACACTGAATGTACAGCACAGAGGTCAAAGTTCAGTTAACATTTAAAAAATATATATATATATAAAAAAAACTTTGGACCTTCATCAAAACATTTAATTTGGAATGATTTCATTACTCTTGCATAATATTGTTCTTACAGCATTTCCCTCCCCCCATGAATGGAACACCATATCCACAGGATAAGGGTAGAATATGATTGCTGGGGTCTGACGAAGCAACGGCTTGCTTTAAAGAGGACCTGTCACCCTTAAAAAGACGCACTAGGAGCAGCCTACAAAAGTAAGCTACAACAGTCCCAGCATGTGTAACACTGCTAAGGTATATTGGAAACCTCCAATAATGCGCAGACACTGCCGGCGATAAACACTAAAACGTAATATACGTTCCAATATACCAATATAAGTGCTAAACCCAATCTTATTGTTTTCTTGATCACCATCCCTGGTCATGAGATGTCACACAGTGCACAGTGTAATCAAGATTTGTGTTAAAGGACCGTGCACCTTGTGTGACAAACACATCACCAGGGATATAGGACCCGTGCACCTATGTGACATGTGACCATGGGCCCGTTTTGTTTACAGGAATAAAAACAACAATGAAGCTTTCTGAATGACACAAGCAGAGATCTAGAAAAAAAAAGTATATTGGAAATTGTGCAACTTTCTTTACAGAAACAATACCAATTATTTACTGAAAGGACAACCCCTTTAACTGCAAAGCCAAAAACATCATGCCAAGGAGAATTTCAGACATAAATATACCAGACAGAACATGCAAAGTGGGATTAATATCACTACTTATTTCTAATCCAGTTATCCTACATATAAATGTGGATCCCCGGTCACATACACGAGGGTAGATTTGACTTTATTTTGGAGACTTACCTCATGATTTCTCCTAGTAATTCACTGAAAATTCACTTTTATCAAATTAAAAAAATAAGGCATGGCATGAAACTAGTCATATGAGCTATCTACATTCTAATGACTTCAGCTTTATTTATCCGGAATTCTCCATACAGTACAATTAACGATATCCGCTCGTGTTCATTCAAGAGTAAGGAGTCGCCCCTCTTCTTGGTGTTATGGTAAGCATATAAGGCCTGGATTGCCTTCGTAACTGAAAGTAGCAAGAAAAAAAATGAAATTACGTTGAGTTCTGGGTCAGAAGGAATAAATATGAAAGACCAAGTCAGAGCTACCGGGAAACTGCATCAAAGTCCGTACAGACGGGTAGCAGCATTATTCTTAGAAAAAATATCTTATGATAGAACATTACAATTACATTTTTCTGAAGCTACTACAGTCACCAATCAGTAGAAGGTCCAGACGCTCTGCTGAATCTCCATTTTTCTGCTTATTATTATTGATCATACGTATGCTTGTTATATATATATTCATTTATCATGCTTGTTGGTAGAGTGGTTGGTGGGCTGCAGCCTAACAGGCTCACCCCATTGTGTTATTTGCTTGTTTGGATTGGGTTTTGAAACAACACAACAGCAGAGGATTTGCCTCAATAACATTGCTTTTACCCCTTGGCGCTCTGTGTAGTACCATTATGGCACAGGCTCCTGCAATTCATGCTCAGGGCCGGCCAAACCACCCTTTGCATTGTTGTAACCATGTCGCGTGACATGGTTATATCGCGAAAGGACTCTGGAAACGAGCAGGAGAACCTCCTTTCACATCACCCATGTAATTGGATCGGTCCCACCCGCTGATCGCTGTGATTGGCCAGATCAAGTCTGACTGCAATTGCAGCGGTTTTAGCTCCTACCTCCTCCCTTCAGCGGCACCATTCTGGTTTGGTATCACTGGAGAGAGGAGCTGAGTGTTACTATTACACCAAAATCACCATCTGTTCCTTCCTGCATCCTGTATATTCCCTGGTGTATCACCTTTGTTTTTTCCCATCTTCTATCTGTCCCTTCTAAACCCAAACACACTTTTCAGTGTGCTGCGTAGCATTGTTCTGCACTGGACGCACTTTCAGTGCACAGTATCTTTAGTGGCAGGGCGTCTTGCGGCAAGCTAGGCGGCATATGTTGCTCTGTTTGTTTGGTGTACATAGGGTTTTTGGTTTTTTTGGTGCGTGCGCGGTAGTGCGGCTTGCCTGTGTAGTTGAGTGCACATTATCTCATTTTTCTGGTTTACGTTATCTATTTTTTCTTGTGCGCATTCTTATTTTTCTGTGTACAATGTCTCAGAAGACGTACATCGTGGCTTCTGGCACAGAGTCAGCTTGTGGGGGTGATGTCCCCTTCTACCTCTCCTCATCTTCCAGTGTCCTGCAAGAACCCCTGAGAAGGCGTCAAAGGGTTCATGCTGAAGAAGTGCTTGGGACTTCTAGGGGAGAAGTGTCTGGGGCTTCCATTGACCCCACATGGGTAGCCCCAGATAATTATACCCCTCAGGTTCCAGACATTTTGGGCCAACCTGGAATTAGAGAACCTGGGCTCAGAGCTGTGGACTTTAAAGTTTTTGATGAGAGCTGTTGTATTTAATTGTATCCAGACAAATCTCTACGCTGCTCAGCATATGCCCAAAACCCCCTTCATTTTATGCACAACCCCACAGGTGGACCCTGTCACTCGGCAGAGAAGGAGAAGTATTGAGCATAATACTTCTTATGAACTTGTAAAGAAGTCATCAGGGAGTACTGCACAGACATACTGTACCACACCCCAATTTCCCCATGGCGATGACAGAGCGCTTTTTAAGCCATCCATAACTTTTGCATTATACCTACAAGTTCAGGTATATGAGGACAGGACTCCAGTATAGTCCCCCAAATGCCCCCTCCCACGGTGTTACAGGGAAGAAAGTGTGGGATTTGGTGCGCCCACTGCTGACCAGGCTACCACCTAACCAGGACAATTTCTACACCAGCACTACCCTGTTCAAGTGCCTCACTTCCAGAAATACTGCGGCATGCGGCACTGTGCGGAGAAATCAGAGTGTTCTCCCGAAGTCACTGCTTCGGCAAAAAATTAGACGGCATAGAGAGAGCAGGCACTATGCAGCGACTATGCAAGGACAAGAGAGATGCCTTCTATTAACCACAATACTGGGCACCACCACCACCCGTCCCAGTACAAGGTACCAGTACAGAAACCCCCAAGCCAGCCGTACACATCATGCAATGGGCTCTATATGATGCTATGTGCTACATCGCAGTGCAGGCCAGAGGGGAACTTTCCTGGAGGTGGTTTTTAAGAGAACCTACCACAACGAATCTACCTATAAAGGTAGATGCGGTGGTAGGTGGATGTAAGGGACGTGAGGAGAGCTCTTTTAGAGCTAATCCTCACGTCCCCGCTAACTTTTGGGAAACTTTATTAACCTAATAGTAAATTTAGTTATGCGGCTACGGGGGCGTGGAGTAGCCGGCACGAGGCTACACAGCGCGGCTACTCCACGCCCCAGTAGCCACATTACTCCTCCTACCCTGTTGTGTCCGGCCGCAGCCTCCTCTAGTTGCGCGCCCTCGTCCGATATGATGGCGTGCGCATGCCAGAACACCGTGAGCAAGTCCCAACTCCGAGGCCGGAGCTACTGCGCATGCGCATTAGCCGGCTTGTCAGACGAGGGCGCGCAGCTACGGGAGCTGCGCGCCGCACACAACAGGGTAGGAGGAGTAATGTGGCTACGGGGCGTGGAGTAGCCGCGCAAGTAGCCTCGTGCCGGCTACTCCCCGCCCCAGTAGCCACAAATACTAAATTTACATATTAGGTTAATAAGTTTCCCAAAAGTTAGCGGGGACGTGAGGATTAGCTCTAAAAAGAGCTCTCCTCACGTCCCTTACATCCCCCTACCACCCGATCTACCTTTATAGGTAGATTCTGGTGGTAGGTTCCCTTTAATGTTTTCTTTCGAAAGACCAGGAAGGGGAGTGCCAGCACTTCTGGAAGCGAGGCCACATCACGCATTGTACCAGGGCAGCACTTTCCAGGAGAAGTTCCCCAACTGCCAGAATAGAAGGACACAGAGAGGTGCAGGGTGTGCTCCAAAAAAGGCATTAGGAAGGCCACCATTCATCACTGTGAGACATGCCCAGAAAAAACCAGGACTAGTATGAAAGATTGCTTCCGAATTTATCATACATCCCTGGACCTTCTCTTCTAGGCCCAGTCTGTGATTATTGCCGCATGCGGGGCATTGCTGTACCCGGAGAACACGCATCATGATTTTTAGGGTGTTTGTCTCCCATGGCAGGAGCTGGGCACAATATGACATAATGGATATTTTTTTACTATGCACATCCACAATGCACTTTATTTGGTACACCTGTGGGGTTAAAATGCTAACTATACCCCTGGATTAATTTATTGAGGGTTGTAGTTTCCAAAACAGGCTCTTGTCAAGTTTCTACAAGAGAAATTTGGCATGACTTTTTTTTTCCATAAAAGTAGAACATTTGAAAATTATTGACTTTTCAACCCCAAAAAAGTAACTGATTATACTACTAACATATACGGCAATGTCTCATGAGAAAAAAAAAAATCAAAAATCACAGGGAAGTGTTGTAAAGTTATTACCACAGGAAGAGACACTGGCCAAGTTTTTTAAAAAAGGACTTAGTCTTAACGTACAAAGAGGCTACATCATGAAGGGGTTAATATTTGCATTATCAAAACGCATGCATTACCAGATATATTAACATTGTGTTTTGTAAATGCAAATTTTTATATAATTAGACAAATCTCTCCTCAGCAGTTTTACTGTGTTTCAAAATGCAATGTGAACACAACCCTAAGCTTTTCTTTTTATGCTTTTTAACCTTAATTTGGTTTTGGTGTTCAATAGCCTATTAGTACTCTACATCTTTGTGTTTAATCACGGTGTGTGTCTCACAGATTATACTTTTATTTCCCTTCCTTGTAAGTCCGGACTTCTACGTCTGTCTCTTGCTAAAAGAAATTTGTTGTTTTGCTGTTCCTGGAGGGCCAGGGTCTCAGTGGTGTAACTAGAAGCTGATGGGCCCCAGTGCAAAGTCTGTGCCAGGCCCCCGAATATTATGTATGGTTTATAATACTAGTCTTCTCTCATGAGAATGTGACACCATAAGGGCCCCCTAAACCTCTTGGGCCCTGGTGCCACTGCACCTCTGCACCCCCTCAAGTTACGCCCCTGGCCAGGGACATAGGTGCAAAGGGCCACAGTATCCAGGAAGCTGTGACTGGCATTTATTATGGTGCTGGGCATTAACCATATACTCAGAGTGGTATAATTGGGAAAGTGGTGGTAATTGGGGATCCCATGGTGGAAGTGCGATCCCTCTTATAGGGTGATGATGGTGATCCCTTGTCTATGTCGCCCTTACACCTCAGTTACAAGTAGATGTAATACGATGCAGCTGTTGCGGTCACATTATTAATGATAAGTCTATATGGAGCTGATGCGGTCCTGCGATCACATGTCTCACCTGGCTGCTGTCCACTCTGTGCCGCACGGTATCAGCCATCTTCCTCCGCACACGTGTGAGCAGGAGCGAGGGGCGCGCATGCGCATAGCTCTATCAACAAGTGAAACTTTATTAGTTCGTTTGTGGGGAAGTGACACTGAAGCGACGGAAGGCCAAGTGACGAAACCGGAAGTGAGAGAGGATGAGTACACTAGTGTCCTGGCTGCCAGCGTTTACTTCCTGTCATGTCCAAACTATGAGCTGCCAACATCGGGCTATTACACACACCCTTTCCCTGCCGCACGTGGTTGTTTTAGACTGGATTCACACTGCTTTTTATTGTATATCTCAACGGAAATTGAAATTATCATTGTATTTTCTAGTCCTTGAAACATTTTTTTTTTCTTAACTTCTGGAACTGCAGAATTCTAAATAAGACTTTATATATATATATATATATATAAAGTCTAATTTTGCTGTCTAATTTTGGCCTGGTCGCACCTGATGATATAGAGACAGCTGGTGACATCACTGGGGTCTCTGGATCATCAGAGGAGAACAGGATAAAATTCAGAGAGGGGGTGGGTGCATATATAATTAGACAGCATAGCCAAGAGCCACTCCGGTGATGTAGGCTGCAGCGCCTCTGGCTCATTAACATATTTGTCTTATTTAATCTTCTGTCGCTGTTCCAGAAGTGAAGACAAAAGGGTTCATTGGACTAGAAACGCAAATGACCAAGCAAGTTAGGGCAGTCTACCACCAGAAATTCTGATCGTAGATGTTCTTTAAAGGGGTATTTATGGCATATCTGTGAGTGTGTTATAACTAGCTGGGACAGGTCCTATCAATGTGACCTTCACCAACTTAAAAAATAAAATAAAGGCCCGTGCTCAGCAACATCATAGTACTGAATGGAGCAGCAGGACGCCAGCTTCACCTACCACTTAGGTGAGTAGGACCCTCATTCACATGAGTTGCAGGGGGACATTCTTAAGAGCAGTAGGGGGTCCCAGCAGACAGACCGCCCCCCCCCCCATTGATCAGATTGTTATCCCATATACTGTGGATCGGGGATAATAATCAAAGCATGTACAACCTATTTAATAGCAGAGAATGCCCCCTGGCTATTTCCTTTCAGTGAGATGTTGGGTCCAGACTGTATAGGGTGTGAAAGTAAAATGATGAATATACATGAAACATTAAGGCTGAACGATAACATATAGTATACTCTGCCAGCCTGTAAACATTAAAGGACACCTGTCATCAGGTCTGTGTCACTAGTCTTGTCACTACTACCTGTTGGAGCAGCTCACAAGGATCCCATCCCAGCCTTTATCTAGTTATTTCATACATTAATCATTGTAAAATCATCTATTTTTTTTCATGTAAATGAGGCTGGTCACATGGTCAGAGGCAGTGATGGCAGTGATGTCACCCCTGTTACCCCTCCCCTCATGTCTGTGTGTAATGTATAGTAAAGCATTGCTAGTGTGTGTGCTGCATCTGCTGACATGCTGCATCCTCCTACTATACAGGTGAGAGACAGACATCAGCTACACATGAATCTGACATGTTCTGCTGTAACATGGCTGCAGCCTGGAGCTGCTGTATCTCTCCTAAACACACACACACACAGGCTGCAGGGGGCACCAGGAAGCACATCATTATACAGGCTGTCAGTCAAGCACTGGGGGTGTGGCTGTGCCTCCCACTCATGAATAGAGTGGACAGCTTGAATATGCTAATGCTTCATTGGACATTTCACAGGTCATTTGCATACAGCTTTAGGACCTCATTGCTTAGGTTTACAGGCATGTAGAGGGACAATGAAGGGGTAGAGGCAATGCTCTCTAATGGCAGTTTATGAAAATATATTTAGTTTAGGGGGTTATTTTGCATGACGGGTTCTCTTTAAGTGACTGCAGCAAGACAAAGACCAGCAGCCACGTGAGAGGAGGATCCAATGCTGGATCATAGACAAGATGCTTAAATATACGCAGAATAACAAAACAACATTCTCTAATCCACTACTATTAACAAAAAATACAGCATTTCACAGATATACAGTAATTCTAAACTATCAGTCCTGATACATACAATATTGGTTGCCCTGGACCCGACTGTAAATCTTCTATGATAAGAGGGCAGATTCTTCTCACTAATAGCTTCTCCTATTTGCACACTGCAGGGCTCTCTGCCTCCTGCCCCCCTGCATTACAAGACCTGCTCAGGCAGACACTTCCTACTGGCAAGCAGCCAGTGTGAAGAGACTTAGTCCTGAACGCTGCAAACCGGAACTGAACTGACATGCTGACTTCCGTTCGGGTTTGCAGGGTTGGGGCCGTGCGATCCGGGCAGCATGCGTTGCGAGTGTGATGCAAGTTCATCGCATCATACTCGCGAGTGTAGAAGGGGCCTTACTCTACAAGCTACAGATAAGATCTTTATAGCAGGGGAAGGAGTTATAGCGAAGCTGACTGTTATAGCTTAAATGTAGCAGAGCTGGAGTGCATCACTGGGGGGTCATTTAACTTTATTTTTCTTGCTTTTTTCCAACTTTTTTTTGGCACATTGCAATTTTTCGACTTTAAAATGTGCACCGAAGTCCACCGGACATTTATCATCACTAAGGCTACATTCAGACGGACGTATGGGGGGCGTATATACAGTTCCCCCATACAGTTCTATGCCCTCACAGTGCTGTACGGGAGCGGCACTGTACCCTGTAGAAAGATAGGACATGTCCTATCATTCTAAGGAATAAGGCATCGTGTGCTGTATATTCCTATGGAGAGGGGCTGGGGTGAGCTGCGCTCAATCCCCTGCTCCTCTCCGCAACGCCAGTGTATTCCCACCGTACTACGGTATGGCGGCCATACATCGTGTGAATGTAGCCTAAAACACATTTATCTTCTATGCCAGCTCTTCTAAATTTCAAATAACATTTTCAGGTGTTCCAAAATTTGTGACTTTGTTCAAAAAACTTCAGACTGAGCCATACTTAAAAGAGGACCTGTCACCAGATTTTGACGACCCCCCTGCTGATACAGGGTTACAATATCACCTTAAATTTACTGCCATTGGGGCCCTGTACCTTAGGCTACATGCACATCTGCCCGCGGGACCTTAGCACGGCAGGCACACGGCAGCACGCGGAAAGGAGGAGGAGTTGGTTAGTGCTGCTAACCCGCGCCCCTCTCCATAGGGCTGTATGGCGCATAGCGCCGTATGTCGAGAGTAGGCCATGTCCTATCTTTGCCAGGGGACGGAGCCGCACTGTACCTCTCCCCTAGGGTGCCGTGCGCCCATTGCCGTCTATGAGGGACGTATATATATATATGTCCCATACAGGAAAGTTAATGTAGCCTAAATTAGATGTTTTTCTGATATTAAAATTAGCATTGTGACTGACCGCTCTGTGTCTCTTCAAATCACTGCCCTGCTCTTGTACTAAGGGACTGTCTGCTAATATTCAACTACAGACATATAAAGCTCTATGTACATACAGGAAATATTGTGTCAGTTCTTTTACATGGTACCTTGTGTTACATTTATGACATGTGACCAGTGACACCAGCACAGGTCCTTTATCCTGAAAATATCAAACTGTACACCAAGTATATAATTACATATAATCACAGCAGCCGTAATGGAGGATGGAAACGAGTAGAAGTCCACAGAGGCTGCTGAGACTTCATGTGGTCAGATACGTGCATGGGGTATAGTTTGCCATTGTTGAGAGGCTAAAGTCACTGCAGTCACATGACATGACCAGTAATGAGGTATAAGGCATGGGAAGTATTGGATGGGAGGGGCTGGATGAGCAGGACACCCCCCCCCCCTCTGATGCCTGTTAATATAAGATAAAAGCTAATTTATGTGGATGTTGGGGGAAACAATTTTTAGCTAGACAAAAAAAACTGTTAGAGCTCTATAGGAACCAGGTTCCCATAAGAAAAATTGGAAAACTTCAAGAATTGACTTAAGACCAACATCTGGAAAAAAGTGAGAATGATAAACAAGCAGATTGGAAAAAAAGCCAAGCCTAAACAGATACGATAAATGACCCCCATTGTGTTTACTTACCATCTCATCTTTTTCTGTATGTCAGATACTTATGAATGTTCAGAAACTCAATGAAAATGTAGATAAACCCTGCACGCTGTCTAAGCACATTGTCAGCACAGAGAAATCATTAATTGTCTGCTTAGAGAGTCCCCACTAACAATCTGGAATCTTACACTGACCATCACCAAGTTATAGGCACCAAGACTGAGCAAAATTTGAGAACTTTCTTTCATGGGCAATTATTTTCTGGCTACGCAAAGCCTGAAAAGTTGGGTATGACATGCCTTAAAAGAATGAGATGTCAAAAAAGCGCAAATAGATCCAAGTTGTACTTCTTATTCAATGAATCAATGGGGATGGCTCTGAAAACTTCCCTATTAATGCATTATTTTCAAATGTGTCTATTTTTCAATTTTAATACGAAAAGCAGAAGACAAAAGAATCGCCTATTAATGCAGTGATGACATTACAATTAAATCTGAAGTAAAACCCTGAGTCCACATCTTTGCTGACATAATAAAATTTATTTCCATTTCATGCAACGGCAGCTACAAGAGTAAATCATTTGAAACTGAAGGACATTAGCTTTCTCTGGTCGTACAATGTAGCCTCAATTGTGAAATGAATGGAAAATCCACAGATACAAAGAAACAAATAGGGTTAAACAATCTTCACCGTTTTTTCCCTTGTTCACCAGATTAGCAGCCGTAATGGTCGACTGGGAGCTGAGAACTCTTACATCTGAATACATTTCACTGCTACGTCAAAACATAATCAGAAGTAGAAAAACAAAAACGAACTCTTAGAAATGGGGGAAGTCAAATAAAGCAAAAGCATATATTACCATTTCCTTTACCTTTTGGCCCCTGGTAAGACGCTATTACACTATTGCTCTTCGTATCCTGAGGATTGCTGGAATATAG
This sequence comes from Engystomops pustulosus, assembly GCA_019512145.1. Lineage (NCBI taxonomy): Eukaryota > Metazoa > Chordata > Amphibia > Anura > Leptodactylidae > Engystomops > Engystomops pustulosus. The sequence continues at coordinate 22,896,161 of CM033648.1, forward strand.
CAAATTTCTAATGTGTCACCTACTAAATCACCAGAGACAACTCTCAGTTCAAGACAAGCTGAACTCTTGATATGCAAAATTTAGAGGTGGCAGGACTATCTCATCTTCCCTATCCTGAAAGGTTTCATATGTGCAAACTTGTATGAGCTCAGCAGTGATATACTTTGCTCATCTCAGACACTTAAGCAGCAAGGAGAAAAATTCAAGTCTTTATATTATACAAAGACCGAACTACAAACTGAGAAATTTACCCTTCCCAGGTAGTAATTAAAACATAGCTCATTTAATGGGGAGGGGGAAAATGGAGCTACCTAGCTCTCTCTAAAAATGGAAAACTGAATTTTAAATAGCCATTCACTCTTAGAATTTCAGAATTCCTACGGAATGATGCCCCGGAGAGACTTCCTCTTTAACACACACAGAACGACATTACGGTCAGATCGGCGACCATCAAGACTACTACAATGAAAGCGAATCATCAGGTTTGCTTAAATATTGCCTCCAAATAAAAAGGGCCCTCTTAAAAATTGTAGAAGTCTTATCAATGGATAATGGTCAGTGACTTCAGGGCGAAAAAAAAAAACCCAAAATCCAAGCCGACATACTAATAAAATACTTGGAAGTTTAAAAAAAAGTTAATGCAGCGGTGTTACATTCAGGTAAAAATGAAAAAAAATTGAAAAGTAATTCAAATACCGAAAAAAGGTTTTAAACTGATATTTTATTAACATGGTAGTTTCTCTGTAACATGTGCTTACACGCTCCGAGCGGTCTGCTTAGAATTACGGTGTTTAGGTACTGGACATGACAGGGTAGCATTGCATGGATTTAAAATAAAAAAAAAAATCTTAGGTTTTTCATTATCATAGGCAATTTTGTCCACATCATTTATGAAGCTATTGCCAAATCTTTCCAAAGGTTCGCAGAATTTGTAAGGGAATAAAATAAAATGTCGAGGGAGGGAACTCATCGGTGGCATAGCAGAGCTCTCAATATGAGAAAGCTGTCTATGTGGACCTGTGTTCTGCTTTGTTGTTTTAATTGTTTAAAAGGGGGGATGCAGTTTGTCAATGGACTGAAAATAAGAAGGCGATGTGAAGTAGGCTTCCGCAGAGTCAATATCCTCACAGTATTGTGCAGGGTCAAGTGGAAAGCTTAATCCTTTTCTGGAACTAGTTTCAAGACCTTTCCAATTGCAATGGTCTTACCTAGAAATCAAGTAAAACAAATAGGTTACAAAAACCTCCATGGCAAATCTCTATATGACGGGTCAGAGAGTATAAAACATGAAGTGGCCCGTGCTAGTTGGTCGTAAACTGACTCATACAATATGTTGGGCAGCCCCAGTATTTCTGCCAACGTGTCTGTATGCAGGTGGTGTAACCCACTCACTTTGTACAAGGCAGGATCGAAATACTATATATACGGGCAACTTGCACATAAGTGTGGTGACCCAGGTGCCAAACAAATCAGAGGTCTATTTGCCCCTGTCCCATCAGTGTGAGGTCCTCTCACAACTCTGTATGCATCTATATAAACAAAATTTCCCTTTTTAGGAGGGCTAAATCTAAAAAGCATGATTTGAACATTCTTTTATAGGCGCCACCAATGTTTTGAATGAAAATGTTAGAAATTTGTAGCCCTCACCTTCGTCTCGCAAGGTAAATCGGCCCATCTGAGGAAAATCTTTGAATGTTTCAAGGCAGATAGTTCCCGCTGTTCGTAAGCGGGCGATGCATACTTGATCTTGTTTGACAAAGCGGGGTCGAATCTTACTCTTTTCCCCTGATTTTTTGTCTACCAAGCAGATTAAGGCCTTAAGAGGAAACAAAACCAGACATTAATTTATCTGTGGCCCATGTTACAGGTCTTCAATGCAGAGGAGAATATGGTCACTTACGGTAATTTCAACTTCTTCAATACATGTATGAATATGCAGCACTGCATTGTAACCAGGACAAATGATGGATTTGTGTTCAATAATCACAATCTGAAGAGTAGAAGCAGCAGATTTAGTTTTGGACCAAAACAGACAATATTTATAAAAAATATAATAAAAAGACTGTACTTGGGCATCAAATGTACGTCCAGAATGACAAAGGTTGTTTGGGTCGCAGAGAATGAAACCTGGAAGAATTTCCTCCTCTTCTATTCCTTTGAGCCTGATCTTCAGATTTTCACCAGGCGCTACAAGCTCCGTCTCTACTTCATCGGAGAGCAAGCCAAGAACTTCAACGGTGTGCTTTAACAGATAAAGTAATATTATTAAATCACATAGTAGAGATTATGCAGCATTCCATGTATTTAGACACAAATATTTAAACAGCTTCTAAAAACATTTAATACTCCCGATTCAAGCTTAAAATTTATAGCACAGAAAACTTGATGTCAGAAATAGGGGTGCCTTGTTTGAGGGGGCCGCTGCAGGCTAACACATTCGGCTGTAGAGGAATTGGAGAGAGCTACAAGTATGCACTGCCCCCTACAGTCTGTTCTTTTATTAAAGTAAAGCCCCAGTTCACAAACTCCATTATTTGCATGAGCTATTGTGAGCCAAAACCAAGTGTGGTGGAGCACATCAATTTCACAGTTAGGCTACAACGCGTGTTCAACCACTCCAGTTATATCCTTCATTTATTGTAAGCCAAAACTAGAAAATCTAGAGGTCTTGCATAAACAACCAGAGAAAATGACAGTTCTGGTGTAGGACCCTTACACCAGTTATATTCAGTGTTTCAGTCCTGTTGCCTAAAGTGCGTTTGTTCTGACAAAAACCACTCCATGCATGTGTGGAAATTACTGGACCAAAACCTGCTGAACTGAACATATCATATACATGCACTCTATATTGAATACACCAGGATCATGGTTTTTCTGAACAAAGTTGTTTTTCGGTAACATACTTAGAGACTTTTTGCAATTCTCTGACCAGTTTTGAGAAGGGCCTTGAAATGTGGAGGGTCCAGAAAGAGCCTAAACTGTGCTGTAATTTACCAACATCAGATGTACAAGACAACAGTAAATAAAATCAGGTGGTGGTGTCAGAAAAAGGGAAAAAGAAAAAAAAGAAAAAAAACACTATAAAAAGTGTCTGCTATGCTCAACAAGATACACAAACTCTGATCCACCCAGTATGATGTATCAGTCACACTTTATCTTGGCTATGACCATAATAAACATCCCTAGTATATTCTGATAATTGATTTTCCTTTAAGTGAACTACATAATGAAAACATCCAACAAAGCCCCTAATGCAATAAATAGAAATTTTAGACTAGACTTATGTCTACGTTTATTTCACCTTGTTTGGCATCATTACAAGCTGCTGTCCTTTGCATATTGAGCCAGATTCTAGTTTTCCTAGAACTACCGTTCCCATGTCCTAGAAAAGGAAAAAAAAAAAAAAAGTTGTTTTGAAGACATTGATATCGCTTATGACTTATTGAGCGCCGATTTCTGCTTAATTGTGAAAATAAGAATCTATGTAGTCAGTCATTAAGCTTTTTGTTAATTTCTCATTGGGAAGAACAGCAAATATGGAAGTTAAACTTAATATATTAATGTCAAGTACAAACAGACTAGCTATGGCAGGTCACAATGGTAAAGACATTGTTATGATCACAAGTTACAGAAAGAAAATTTAGGGTTACCTTGTATTTATCCACAATCGGAAGTCGGACAGGTCCATCATATGATCTGTTGAAGTTTGGCAAGTTATCGAGATATGGAATAAACGGTAAACCACTGGAAAATACAAGAAAAGTAACGTGAATCATCACAAATGAAGAGTAAAATTCTTTAAACCATAAATCCAGGTTAAATTGGCAGGATAGCTCCACATTTGGTGCAAGTGTCCTGCAGTTAAGGATTTGTGGAAGGCGGTTCTTGCGTTTCATGATGAATTGAGAGGAGCGATAGCCAGACTGTAAGGGGTTGGAGTAAGATGTATTCGGGCTCATAAGAAAGTCAGATTGGGTCTTTTGAGGCACTATGTTATGGCAATGAGGCGTGCATTCCCAGACTATGGAAGTTGACTACAACCCCCTCTAGGGCAATGTGGTCTGCCGAATTGGCATATATCCTGAGGATGGAGCTGGCGGTGCTGGATGATTATTGTCCAGATGCTGGGTACCAATTTCACCTGTGATGGCTACTGTGGGTCTCCTTTATGGATTCCCTACAGTTTGCTCATTGGATAAGTGGCATTTGATGAGATGCTTTAGTATTTGGAGGTACATTCGGACACCATGCACTGTGGCTAATGTACTCTGAAAACAGGCTTTAGTTTTTAATACTTACGTGTACCATGGGCAAGTCTCCACTGGTTCCTTCAAGTTTGCGCCAGTCAGACCTGAACATGGCATAAAGTGAATATCCTTTTTAGGGTTGAAACCAACTTTCTTTAAGAAGGGTACAAGTTTCTCTTTACATTCTTCATATCTGAAACAAAAGAATATTCACTTATTTTGTAAGCAGAGGGGAAAAACTGGATAATACACCAAGTGAAGCTTATGCATATATGTGGATACTTGCACAAGGTGAAGACTTGTAGCTTCAAAAACTCCTCGATGAAAGCCATTTCTCAAAAAAAGTTATGAGTTATTGCAGTGGTGGCAAAACTATGGCATGGTTGCCAGAGGTGGTACTCAGAGCCCTCTCTGTGGGCACCCAGGCCATCCCCAGAGTACTCCAGGTATCTTCCTGCAGTCCCAGGACTTGCTGTGCACAGAGCTATTTTAAAGTTAGTTATACCTGGGACTACTGGAGGAGTGGAAAGGTGTGGACAGGATTATCATTGTAGCTCCTGCTCTGGCCCTGACAATTCTTCCTGTTTATGGGATCTTGGAGGGAAGATACAATGATCATCCAAATTTCCTTTTTTTTTTGCTTTATTGGTGTCATCAGGGTGCTGATATGAATGAAAGCCGTGACAGAGCAGAGAGTGTAAATCACTAATCAAATTTCTGTGTTGGCACTTTGCGATAAATAAGTGGGTCTTGGTTGTAGTTTGGGCACTTGGTCTCTAAAAAGGTTCGCCATCACTGGGTTATAGTAACAAACCTAAGTTGTAGGTTATAAATTTACCATCCTATTGGACGCCTAGACAAGCTATTCAACTCCTTTGGGATGGAGTGTTGCAAAGAAAGAGCATAAATAAAGCACACGTACGAAAGTCTCATTGTAGAGGCTTTCTAGAGTTGCTTAGTTTTACATACCTGTCAATGCTCCAGTTTACCGTTGGGTCATCCATTTTATTAATAAGAACTATTAAATGTTTTACTCCAGCTGTTTTTGCCAACATGGCATGCTCTCTCGTCTGCCCACCCTTCTCAAATCCGGTTTCAAATTCTCCTTTTCGTGCAGAGATCACCTAGAAGGTGGATAGAAATAAAATTATAAATTGACAGGTCTTATTTTGATTTTTTTTTTTTTTAAATGTGATTCAATCTACTAAGCAACTTCTGCTATAAACCATTCTGCTTGCTGATGTACTTTTGATGTGACCGATTACCTTCAATGCCTACACCATAAAACCTGCTCAACTTGTAACAAATCTTACACTTGCAAAAATATATTTAAAAGTGATAGAGCGTAGGATTTAACATGATTTTATGGAATTTGGAGTAAATATATTGCATATGTAGATGCTAGTTGGATACAATGTTCTGAACCTTTACCATTTCTGCACCACAAGCTAAAGACACTGAACTGAGGGTTTCAATTAGAGTAGTGCTTGCTAGACTTCAGTATCACCAGTATGTAATCCACACACCACTAGGATATTATGAGCAAAGCACATATCATTTCAAGCCACAGAAGTTTTGAGTTGAGTACAAATCACATACCAGCACAGCTAAATCTGCTTGTGAGGCTCCCCCAATCATATTGGGGACAAAGCTCTTGTGACCAGGGGCATCCAGGATAGTGAAGTGCTTCTTCTCAGTTTCAAAGTAGGCACGGCCAACTTCTACCGTTTTACCTTTGTCTCGCTCCTCCTGGTTGGTGTCTAAAGCCCATGAGAGGTACCTGAAAGTAACATGCAATAATAATGCAACTTGATAAAGACAGCAAACAAAAAACAAAACTAAAATAAGGTGGCAACAGGGCCGTTAGAGTTGCACATGGCTCAAGGTGCACATGCACATGGCTCACACACACATTCCAGCGGTTCCTATGAATCTTGTTCAAACCCAGAAGGCTAAATCAGACATGAGGAACATGCTTTGATAATATGAGCAATTACAGCAGTACATAGCTGAACATCAAAAGGCATTTTTGTTGTGGTCTGAACCGTTGCACATGCTGAGATCATATTCAAATAAAAAAAAAATACATAAATTGCAATATCCAAAAAATATGTAATTTATTGTATAAAATCAACAGTGTCATTTATATATTGGTTGTACCTCTTGCAGAATTTGGGAACCCATAAAGGGGCAAACATTTAAGATGCCAAAAATTACATTATTTTCTATGTATTAAGTGCTTATCTGTTAATATGTATTTCAGTGCAACATAAGGTTTTCAATTTTGTATTGTATGTGTGCCCCCCCCCCCCCCCGTATAGCCCATCCATGACTAATGAGCCACTCCCCGGTGACATCACAGGGAGCAACAATTGTAACAAAGGTGGCGGCGCCCATCGGAAGAGCTAATACTCAATCAGTGCTAGCAATGTGCAGCAAACTCCACCCCTGTATGAAGATGGCTGACCCAGTGAGACCTCTTCATTACAGCCTCAGCACCTCTGCGCCTGAAGAAAAACAAAAGCTTTCTTCACAAAACACTACCCCCAGCTGACCATGTTTTGTTCTGGAATTGCACCTGAGCTGTATAAATATTAAAAGATCTTGGTTGCAATACCATAATCCACCCCTGGTTACATTATCACTCACCATGTTTCTCTGTTCTTCTCTTTTGCTTCCCTTTCGTATTTCTCAAGCGTTCTTTTATCGACCATACCGGTTAAATACCTATAATATGGAAGTAGATGTCACCGACTGTAAATTAACACAAACCTGAGCAGTCCACAGCAGAGGTCTCTACACTGTGGCCGCCTTCTTAGAACATGCTGGTGTGGTTTCAGCCGCAGACTGCGACAAGCGTGTTAAATAATTCAGTAATTAACTTACATAATTTGTCCACCAATAGTCGATTTTCCAGCATCTAGCGGAGGGCAAAAGAAACAAAGGTCATCTAGATGTTCAATAGATGAATCCGGTTTTACTTATTTACCATTACTTAATTTGCCCTTGTGTCATATCTATATAAAAAAAAATCTCAGATCTACGCACCTACGTGTCCGATGAACACTACATTGACATGTTCTTTTTTAGGTGCATCCGGGGGAACAACAATATTTTTCGGTTTTGGAACTTCCTCCTCTTCCTCCATTTCTTGGGGAACTTCTTCCGAGGAGCCCCCGTCTCCCGAGAAGCCGCCTCCTGGCTCTGCTTCGCTCGGCTCATCTTTGTGGTCCCAGGACTCTTCAGGTGACATCTCAGTCTCTCCATTTTCTACTAAATGAATAAAATGTCAGACATAGTAAGGAGGGGTAGCAAGTTGTCTGAAAACCACCTAATGTGGTTCCCTTTCCTTGGTATATACTGCAGCCATGTCTTCAGCAGCAAAGTAAATTCTATTTTAGATGATCCCTACTCGAGTTCAGTATATCCAGACTTGCTTTTCCTAGATTGCTGCAATGACATGTGAACAATACGCAATAGCCAAAGGAAAAAATTGGCTGTGATGGTCACATTGGCAATGCTGCATTATTATTTTAAAGCAGTGCTTGCCTTATGGATTGTAGAGAATTCCTCAAATCTCAAGTGTTACTTACCAACAGGCTCAGAAATCTCCATGCCGACAACTGCATTGGAACCTGAATAATTAAAATGAAAACAAAAAATTAACCTATGAACTGTCATTTAAGTATTAGATAGATTTGTGGAATCCGAGCAAAATTAGCAAGAGTACTGCAACAACACCTACAAGTCTTAAGTATGTGGCAAAACATACCTTCTGAAGACACAGACTTCTCTTCTTGCACAGAATTATCTGTTGTATCTAGAGGAAAAGAAAGAACGATTAGATAGCAATAATTTCCATAGTACGTGTAAAGCAGGGACATCAGGTAGCAGCTGCTAGAGTTATGGCCAATTCACATCTCAATTATTACTGCAGCTAAACTGTGGAGACTACACAGAGATCAGGTAAACTGGATAAGACAAGGGTCTGGTCCACAAAAACTGATACAAAAGCTTTAATGACTCTCTGGTTAAAATTTTGAAAGGCCCTGTAAAAAGGACAATAGTTTGCGTCAAAAACCCAGAACATTTACAGATCAGCTCAAAAACCGAGGATGGAACAGGAATCTCTGCCATCTGTGGAGCGGTAAGACTGTTACGGCAGATCAGCTCCTATTTACAAAATTGTTATTCAATTCCCAACTGTCTACAACTACCAATATATCCACTTCTATGGCACATAGAATTGCAATCCTGACAAGGTTTCAAAGTTGAGATTCTCTTCTGTAAAATGACACCAAGCATGGTTATATGGGGCATATAGTCCTCCAAAAGCCGTCTAGTGCCGGAGCTTATGACTTCCGGTCGCGAACCGGAAGTCCAGTATGTAGCTAGATACTAACTCAAACTCATAAGCTCCGGCACTAGACGGCTTTTGGAGGAATGCTGGACTATAAAGCGGACACCAATTTACACCACAGCACCCCTGAGGAAGCCAGTCGGTTGGCGATATGCGTGAGGCTTTGAGCCCCAGCATCCCCTAACCTCTCCTTGGTTTGGATCCTTCACATGACAGGTAGATACCCTTATTGACCCACCAGTATTTTTTCATACTATTTATTTTCAGATATTGATTTGGCTCTATTGTCAATTGAGTACTCCATACAGTTTGTTTGGGTTTTGCCATCTTGGTTTTACGTATTGCCATCATTTTTCAGTTTATACTTTTGTGATATACATGTAGTTAGGAGAGGTTGCTGAGAGTAGGGGGAGCTGGCGGCTGTCAGGAGAACCAGCATCACCATATGCTAGGTCTTCCTGCTGTATTGTGTTTTTCACACTTTTAAATGTTTTTATATGTGTTTTTGTGTTGTGGTGTACCACGGTACAAATAAATTTGTTTATACTTTGAATTTGGGTCTTATAGCATACTTCTTTCTCCTTTTGAATATATTATTGGTTTGTTTTTGTACGACTTTTGACCCTGACCATATATATATATTTAAGGAGTGCTAGTCCCGCCCCTTTTGTTTTTCTTAGCATATATACTGCACAATGCAAGAGGCTGCCAGCTGAGCCAGTGGCCTCCTATGTACACAGCGCTGCACACTGATAAGAATGACCTCTACAGTTACTTTTCTTTCCCATCAAAGGTAGCACTGCGTCATAAACACTCATACTAAGAGCTGATACAACTTTAATCCTGTGAATTTATTTCCTTCAAAGAACATCTGATCTTGGATTGAATGGGGTTTTTGAACTGTGCGCCATCACTTGACCCAAAAGGCGAGGTGCCAGCAGCTACTTTCTACGACTCCAGATTGTTTTCCTGCCCTCTGTTATTACTACATTTACATCCTCAGTGTCTTGTATTTGTAGGTTATGTGTCTGTTGCTAAGGAGAAGGCGATATTAATAAATAGCATGTATTGGCTGCCTTTTTCTTTTTTGCAGTGGAAAGAAATCAAAGCATCCAGAGAAAACAATGAGACACTATATGCTACAGAGTACAGACTAGACATGTATGGCCTAGATTATAATAATCTAATCCTACAAGTTCACTTATCTGGTCCCCGGAGCACCTCCCTGCCTGCACTCCTACCCCTCCCATAGACTATGTACTGTCAGCAGAAAACAGGTTAGCTGTACCCGGCATCCATACACTTGTCATACTAGGAGGAGACGGGTAAAGGCAGAGATTGCATCTTCTAGAAGATGTCACTTTATCTGGAGTGCACCTTACTCTTAACAGACGTTCTACCCGTATAGGGTGTTTTGTGGTCGGTGGGGTGGTCCTGGGCAGTAGCTTGCGGCCTATCCCGGCCCATTTGATAAAGAGCGACGACAGACTTATTTCCAGCAGTGCCAGACTCAACGCAGGGTACAAAGAGCTGAGGAGGATGCTCACTAAAACACACTTTACACTATAGAGTTATACACAGTTTGTGTATTCTTAAAATCCCTTTAACTATGCAGCAGAAATATCAGTCACTAGGAATTAGCCTGCACACACGGTCACACATATGGACCCCATCAGGTTTTATATTTTTAGCCCTGTCCAACCCTATATGAGCAAAAAAAGAAAAAAAAAAAAAAGGAAAGGAAAATAAGATAAAGCCTTGTATTATGGACAATGGAGGCTTTCTACACTACATGCATTGCTACTAGCGGAGGACACAGGAATCAATCAGCATATTGTGGTACAGCCCAAGGCTAAAACTAGTGATAACATAACTAAAGAATATGTCCTTATCAGATGGGTGACCATCTCTTCTTAGCAGCTGATGGACTGTGTTAGACAGGAAGCAGACAGCACCATTCTTAGCACAGTGGCTGAAGATCAACTCACACTCATTTGCATTGGAGTCTACCCTTAGGACACTACACAGAATGGCACCGTCCACCATCTGTTTATCAGCTCATCAATGGGGGTTCTGGGTGTTGAACCCCTACCAATAGGATATTGATGACCTAATATATTAGCCTGGAAATACGCTTTAAATACATGACAACTACCCACCACCTTATGACTGCATTACATGTGACCCTGTCATACCTGGGGGGTTGTTTATCTCTATAGCTAAGGCTCCTTGAGATAGTGACCGAAAAGACTAAATTAGAAAAAACCTCCAGAAAACTCTATGAAATGAAAAAAAAATGCAAATTTCAAAAAAATATTCCTAACTTAAAGTATAACTGTGAAGGTTTAAGGTTTTTCTCTAGCTATAATAGGAGAAAACTGAAATATTTCCAATATATACTCATTCTCTTATTGCACCCGTTTGCCTGCTAATGCTCTGCTTTCTGCCTGTCTCAGCCCCTCTCCCTTCAGCCGTGCATTCTGGTTGCCAAGATAACAGGATGGTCTCAAGGGTGAGCAGTGGGTGAAGGGGCTATGCACTGTGCCCTCCCATCTACAGAACGCCCCTCATGTTCCCACACACAGTTTACCTCAAAGGGAACCCGTCACCACATTTGCACATATAAAGCCAGTGACAGGTTCCTATAGAGCTCTATCAACTGACTGACCCCCTTCTACATCCACATAAATCACATTTATCTTATATTAGAAGGCATCAAAGAGGGCGTGTCATCCAGCCCCTCCCATCTACTCCTCCCCATGCCTTATGCTTCCTTACTGGTTACACTTCATGTCATGTGACCAGAGTGACATCTCAGGTCTTTTAGCCTCTTAATACCAAGTACCCCATACATGTATCTGCCCACATCAAATCACATACATGGTGTACAGTTTGCCATTATTGGAAGGCTAAAAGGACCTGCAATTATGTCACTGGTCACATGTCATGAATGTAACAAGGCACTGTAAAAAAATTAACACCATTTCCCAGCTACATAGAGCTTTATATGTCTGTAGTTGAATATTAGACAGTCCCCAAATACAAGCAGGCAGAGCAGTGATTGGAAGAGACACAGAGCTGTCAGTCACAATAAGGGGGCCAGCCTGAGAGATAGAGAAGAGTCACAAAAGATAATTTGCATATCAGAAAAACTGTAATTAAGGTACAGTGCCCCACTGGCAGCTAATTTTAGGTGATATGTGGAGGACTTTTAACCCATTGTTAGTCAGGGTGGACAAAAATCTGGTGACGGGTCCTCTTTAAATCTGGCCATCAAAGATATTGTGCCGAAATACCTACTCATACATGGTTAGTGCGATATGAACCTTAAATAACCACTTAGGGATTCTGTCAGCAGTTCTGACCATACAAAGCTGCAGACTGTTGTGGAGTTCTGTGTAACCATACCTTTAGTAGCAGCAGGACTGAAAAATGCTTTTATAACTAAACCTGGCATGATGTCCTCATGCTGCGGTGCTGAACTCTCGTGTGAACTCCACAGCCCCCATACCCTCTGCCACAATATTAAACCAAAATCCTGCTACAGCTCTTACTCAGAGCAGAGAAGAACAACTCAAGGCCATTTCCCCAGACTATAGATCAGTGTAGCGACCGGTTGTCATGACAGTCAACACCTTCCAGATTACAAATTGTTGCAGAATATTGTATGAATGATCAGACCTCCAAGAGATTTAAAATACAAAAGATTTTTCCAAAAAGGACTCAAAATTATTTATCCCATTTAATGACAGCAGTAACAGGGGAAAAAAAATTCCTTACACACCTCCAGCAGTATTTAAAGAAAAAAAAAATTGGGTCATAATATCTCCAGAATTTTTATCCCATTTACATTTAAGATCTTAAATTGAAGCAAAGATTAAGAATCCCCCTGTAGAGTGTCTGGTCCATGAAACAGGCTATTCAACGGTAGACCATGGTAGTCCGTAACTGTGCTAAAGAGGGCGTTTGGACTTGAACAATCTTTTACGTAGCTCTCGTGTTTTTTTTTTTTACAATAGAAAAATAAAAAGTTACAGCGTTTTGAAGATGGAGTAAAATATGGGCGTAGAATGTGGAGAATTTATCACTACTGGGCGAATGGCGTCATGATACTCCCCCTCCAGCGCACAATGGGGGGTGATTTATCACAGAATTTTCTGAATAATTTTCCCCTGAAATGCTGTGCCACATTTGTTTCCCAGGCATGACCCAGGCCCCTTTGCGCAAGAAAATCACGTTCTTAAATAGACCAACTAATTGCTGGTCTAAAGTAGGACCCCGCGCTCCTAAACTACTTCACAGAATTCATCCAGCAGGATTTATCAGGTGATTAACCAAGACTCAGGAGCCTATGAAATCTCCCCCAATGGATCTGATATAATAGGAGGCTCTGGCTCGTGTACACGGGCGAGTTGTACCCCAGCTCCATCCCCAGTCCACTTGGCTTGAGGGTGACGTACAAGCCATGATAAATTCCCTCCAGGGTGTGCAATGTTTCCAGTCTATAAAATGATGCAAGTCATTGGAGTGTCCCTAAAAATTACAAGGGCTATAGCCTGTTTCCCCGAAAATAAGGCAGGGTCTTATATTAATTTTCGCTCCTTAAGAGGCACTAGGTCTTATTTTCAAGGGAGGCCTTATATTTCTAAGATTGAACAAAATTGTGCTAGGTCTTATTTCAGGGGAAACAGGGTAGATACAGATAAACCCAGGAGGCACAATGTGCCAACTTCCACTCAGGATGAGGAAGCAGTCTCCACTCCCATCCAGCTCGAAGTTTAAAAAAGTTGTTCCAAAAAAATATAAATAAAAGCGGCGTGCCCACCCCCCCATAGCACAGAAAAAAAATAAAACCTTACCTTTAGGTGATCCAGCAATACACCCCCTGTGGCGCTCCCCAGTCTATGTCACCGCTCACCGGGCTGTAGCGGTCATCATCAAGACCAGGAGTGCCGTGAGAGGTGAAGCGCTGGATCACCTAAAGAGAAATAAGAATAGTATTTTATGTTAATTTTGGCCTATATAACTGTACTGTATATAAAAAAAAAAAAAAAAAAAACACACACCCTCTGCCCTTTAATGTAGGGCACTGCGGCCCAATTCCTCAGGGGCTCCTACTCTTAGGAGAATAACATGCCCCATACAAATAAGTTGGTAAACTGAATAGGGAGATATTGGAGCGTACCGACTAAATCATCTAAAAACTTACACCAGACAGTAAGTGGCCCCAGGTCTACCCACTGCCGACCCTACACACAAGATGTATAGCAACGCCGATGCACATCATGGGAGGAGTCATCATCCTCATGACCAATAAGAATCTGAAGCCGTGATGACATCATAGCCAGCCATATTAATGAAACAGTCAATGACAACAACCACAATTGATGACATCACAGCGTGACAAACCAACAAAGATCTGACAATGATGACATCACAATGCAACAAATGTCTGATGCATTGATAACAAGTATTGAGGACACAACCTGAAATTTTATGAACTGTGTAGCGTATTGATGACTTCACACACTCCGAAATACCTAAAAAAAAAGTCTAGTGAGATGGTGACATCACCATGCGACACAATATTAGTACAAGTGTCACATATAGATGACAGCTATGCAACAATAAGCCCAGATACGTGAATAAACACCAGATCTTATGACATCAGAGACAGATGTTAGTGAACTGCTTGATGATGACATCACAGGTGGATCCTTGCATCACACCTGTGAATGTGAGGTGGGGTTAGTGGCCACATGTGGGGGCTATCTCCCCCTGGAGTGATGGTGCGGTCCACGTGCCCCCCCGGGCAACGCACACACATAGCCGGGCCCCGCTCCCATCCCTAGGCTGGCGCCGCCTCCCTTCCCCCCGCACAGTGCGCAGTGTCGGGCGGTGTCGTCCGGCTGCGGGCCCCGGCTCCTCTGGCTGGGCCTCTCCCTCCCGCCGGCTGCTGCTCCCCGGTCCTTACCCTCCTCCTGCCCGTCTGCGGCGCTGTCGCTCTTCATTAAGAAGGAAGGCACGAACTCGGCGGCGTGGACATTGGGGACGAACGGCTTGGCGTTGACGTTGAGCCGGGCCAGGGAGGAGTTGAGTTGGGCCTCTGGGGCGTCAATGTCCGCCTGTTCCCAGGAATCCGGAGCCGTGTCGCTGGGGTCCATAATTTCCGGGTGTGTGTGGTGACGGGAGGAGGCTGGAGGATGACGGCGGGGTGGGGGTGCGCGCTAACAACTTCCCCGTGTGGGTGCACAGGCTGCGGCTACAAGGCAGGAGAACACCCGGCTAAACCCGCTGCTGGCGGCGGCGCTGATAACCCGACTCAGCACTCACTCAACGGCTCCTCGTGTGTTGCCGCGACGTCACTGACGTAAGCCGGCGCACGGAACGCGACGCAGGAGGCGCCACTCTTGTAGTCCCCGCTGTCTCTCCCTCTATTTACCACACAGCGGTGACGAACTACGAATCCCACAATCCCTAGCGTCCCCAGACGCCGAACACCACCCACTTACGTGGTCACGTTCTTGCAAGGGGTTGATGGGAAATGTAGTTTTTAATGTGACCGCAAGCGTTGAATAACTCTAGGTCCCTAGGAGTTGCTTACGCACTTAGGTAGAGCGGAGGAAAGAAATATTCATGGTGTTTTCTGGAGGCAATGACCTTTTATTACATGTCTCACATCTTTCCCTGTCTATTTTTCCAAAAATCAAACCCATCATGAATATGTATCAACATAGTGGCCACAAAATCTACGCCAATCTCTGGAAGACCTGCCCTTCAAAAATCTTGAGAACACTTATAGGACTCTGTCCAAATTAGGCAAAATTTGCATATTCTTAAAAACATGTTTTAGGAGTTAAATTGCAATAGGCGGTGGTCCTGCTTCACCTCTGACACCCTCCCTGCACAATGACCTCTTCACGGGTCATAGAGCATGCTCACAACGCTGCCCCATAAGAGTCAATGAGGATGATTTATCAAGCCCTAATTCTTTAAAAAGTTGCAAAGTAGCGATTTCGTAAAAAAAAATCCACAGCTCAGGATGTTTTAAAACGTTTTGCATGTTTACGCCACCCGATCCAGTTTATAAAATTGGGAGTGGTTAGACTTTCACATTTCGCAACTATGACATTTTCAATTTGTTGTAACATATGTGATAATATGTAAAAGGGATGGACAGAAAGTAGAGTAACGTCTCAGGACAGACTTAAAGGGGTTGGCTATGACTTATTTGCTACAGGGTAATTACCTTACCCCTCTTACTTTTTACCCCCTCTTCTTTTTGGGTCACTTGCTGAGATGTTCTGTGCCCTGCAGCTAAAGGGCACTTCCGGTAAGAGCACCGGGGTACATAAATATAGGGCTAACAATTTGATCATTGGGAATCCAACTGCTTGGATGCCGAAAGGTTACGAGAATGGACCCCTACAGTTCACAAGAATGGGTTCATATACTCAGTAAATGATGGAGCAGCAGGTAGAGCACACTAGAGCATTCAGTGTCAGTCAGTGTACAGGTGTGTACACTGACTGTAGTCTTCATCAAGACTGAATTAAATAAATCCCTTAATAAAAACTCTCTTAAAAAGGTCATAGCCTTGGCTCCTTCAGAGCTCTGCGTATGAGCAGTACTTCCAGCTTTGGAGCCGACAGGGCTCTGGACTCTGCATATATATGAGGCACTCGTAGGAGCCGAGGACGTGGAAGCAGGGTAGCAGCATGCTGGGGTCAAGCAAATAGATGGGATGGCTGAGGCTATTGGTGCATGGAGAAGCCCTTGCTCCTGCGGCCTGGAGAGGCTACTCCACACCCCAGTAGCCTCTGCCAGAAAATAGTATATTAGTTTGATAAACTGCAGTTTGGTGTAGAAAGTATTCTATGATTATCTAAAGATAGATTCAGGTTTAGAATGTCACCAGATTTATCTTAATAGGTATATTTCTGATGGTAGGTTTCTTTTAAAATCACAGTTCAATGGTTCAATAAGATGACTTTTAATGACTTTAGTATTGAAGGTCAGTTATGCGATTCAGCAGTTGAAAGAAATGTTATGGGGACCAGGGTGATGTCCCAGTTTTCGATAAGAAGAAAGTACAGACAGAAGTACAGCTGATGAAGCTGAACACCAGGAATGATGGATGATGGAGCCTAAAACTATGCGCTAGGAAGATTAGCAGTACATTAACAAGTCTTTTTAATAGATCATAGTGACTATGGCCTCATAGCCTCCACATCACATGTATTGAGAACCCTGGAGCGTTTAATACTTAAGCATTTAAAAATGGCAACAGTAAGTTACTCCGATCCTCTCCAATTTGCATATCAGGAACACTTGGGTGTGTAGAGGACACAGTAACTGTGTGGCTCAGAATTTAATACTATACAACCGCTATGTTAAAAAACTCAGGAAATGGCAATGAACGAGGGACTTAGGTGAATAGGTGACTGACTGTCCTCAAGTGGTCCCTATGGAAAAATTTGTGTCTGCTGAGGTGACGCATAGGAACACCGCAGGGAACTGTGTTCTAGCCCTCTATACAGCGCTGACCAATGTTGCTGTAGTATTACATGTCATCTCCAAAAGTCATGTAATCTCGTATGGTTATAGAAAGATTGATAAGAATGGAGTAAGGACGATGGATCAGTTTTAAACATTACCAAGGCAAAGGAAATGGACATTAGATCAAGCAAGCTACGAAGGTCATGCCAATAACAATCAAGGATACCCAGAAGTAGTTCAAAATCTAAATTCATGATAAACTTGAGTGGAAAATCAATTCAATCACTTCCTTGTGCAGCATATTGCTTCATATGTTTTATAATACCATGTTGTCCAGTTGCTTATTTTTTGGAGTAGTGTGTTGTGGAGCAAGCCTGAAGGAGAGCAGAAAAGGGTAGAATTTAGAAAATAATAGAGAGCCGTAAAGTTTTACTTATGTCTTTGAGCAAAGACTTTCAAAAAAACATTAGGGCAATTGCTGGGATCTAGAGTTGAACGGATCCAATCTTTAGCTTTGGCGTCCCCCATTCAGTTGCCCTTCCTCAACCAGACATGGTGCTTGATGGGCTGGTAGCAAGATGGGCCATGCACTAGTTGCTAGGGATGTAAAGCTGCCTGATTGGCTGCTCTGCGACCCATCAAGTGACATGTTCGGGTCCACTCATCTCTACTGGGAACCAATTCAATCCTCTATCCAAAGAAATAGAATAGTAAGAAGTTAATTTAGGGGTAGGTACCTTCAACTAAAAATCAGATGTGAGTAGTTCAAATGGTCATTTTTATCAACAGCGATAACACTTTTTAATAAGATTTTTTTCTTTATGTAAATGTATCTCTTATGTAGCAAGAATCTGGGTTGGGAGACTTGACTGCCTCACCTTCAGATGCTTCAAGCTGCTGTGAGCACATGAAAAATCAGATTGTTGCATCCCTGGTGGGACATTTAAGAGAACCATGGATCTAGGGGAACCAAGTCTGGCATTTTTTCTTCTAAAATTACAGATGTAAAATGGAATAAAGTATCACTGCAAAATATAATATAACTCCCTATTAGTCGTTTTTATACTCTTTGTGCGGCAGACATCCTTCTCTTTCTGTCCAGTCAGTACACCGTGTCTGCCCTCTGTTAAATCTCCTCATTTATCTTGGTCTACCATTCTATCCTTGCTCTCCAATTTGCCAATGACACAAGAATAACATCCTGGACTTAACATCCCTCCAAGACTTTTCATGTGTTACACCAACTTTCTGGAATGTGCTACATAGGGCAGTCCTAATAAAATCCATTATCCACAGTTTCAAACGGCATCAAAACCATATGCTTTATTCCCACCCGTCCCTATGTTCCAGCGCTTGGACAAGGACGGGTGGCTGTGCCGGGTGGCCGGAAGCTGTTGGTGCCGAGGTGCCATGCCCCTGTAAACAAACAAGGGCATAGAACTGAAGGACCACAGCACGGGTCACCAGGAGAGCTGGAGAAGGTAAGTACATGTTTATATTTTTGTGCAACACCCACCTCGCTATTTCTGCTTAATCTCTGACAACCCCTTTGTTCCGCTCCTTTAAATATCGTAAGATGACATACATAGGCAGTCATGTGAAGGCTTTTCCGACGGTTTCCAAAATCTGCTTTCCTGTGGTCGGTACTAAATGGCTTGAACCCAATCAAGCAGCTAATATAAAAGATTGGAATTGAATTGGCAAACAAAAGAAACATAAAAACTCACTACTCATAGTAAAGTCCAATCTCCGGCCTTAAAAAGGGCCGTGTACAATAGTGTGTGTGTGCATTTATAGCATGTGTGAGTAATGGGTAAGTATGTATGTAGAGCATGTGTCAGTAATGTGTGTGTATGTCAGGTACAGGGTCAGTTGTCATGGAAACAGTACACAGTAAATTAAAGGGGTTATCCGGGTTTAAAAAATTTCTTCTGGCCGGGCTGGGGAGGGCTATTTAAACGCAATAAACATGTACTTACCTCCTCCGGTGCTGCCGATGTCCTGCGCCGCGGCCGGTCTTCTCTGTGCGCCGGTTTCATTACACCGGCGGACAGGGAGCTTCCAGCCGGATGCTCCCATGCGCACCATCTCCCAGCGCTTACAACGCTGAGAGATAGGGACGGATGGGAGGAGCCGTCCACATCGCGGACCGGAAGCTCCCTGTGCGCGGCTTCCGTGCCCCTGTAAACATCAGCGGCGCTGGAGGAGGTAAGTCCATGTTTATTATGTTTAACTAGCCCTCCCCAGCCCGACCATAAAAAATTTTTTAAACCCGGATAACCCCTTTAAGGGTTTTACTGTATGGTTGAAGGCTCAAACTGCTCAAGTGTGAGGGGTAGGCTGGAGGGTCCTCTGCACCTTCATATTAGTACAAGGGGGTCATACAGGGTTCTGTGCATTCACATATAATTAAAGGGGGAAAATATTGTTACAGGGAGTCATACGGGTCGTTTCAGTACAGGGGTGCCATACAGGGTCATGTGCACACACATATAAGTAAAGGGGAGACATACAAGGTCCTGTGCACCCACATATCATTACAGAGAGTCATACAGGGTCATCTGCACCCAAATATCAGTACAGGGTGGTCATACGGAGACCTCTGCACCCACATATCAGTACCACCAGGGAACATGAACCAGCAATCATCCAATTACTTGTTCATTATATACCCTGAAGTACGGATGCATTCTAGGATATTATTACTACTACCCTATGCAGACACAGACTGTAAGATCCTGTCTGTGTGATAGGATCTCACAGGCCCTGACCACCCTGGGGCCTGATTGGACCATAACCCTAGAGAGCGATTGTGGCAGTAGAATCCAGTAGGAGGCATTTTGATCTCGCAGTTGAGCTGACCATGGCATTGAATAGATTAAACACCTGTGATCGGAGCTCACTCTGACCATGGGTGTTACACTGGGTTGTCAGTTCTTGATGTCAGCTCAGCTCTAGTGACGGATATATCTTTGTTGAGCCTCAGTAGGTTAATTAAGTGTTTGTTTTTATATTTTTTGCTTGTGGTGAAAACTACTTTTACTGTATATCCAATCACAGAGCAGCTTTTATTTTAAGAGATAACTTTCAGGAATGGAAGCTGTACAGTGATTGGTTGCTAGCAGGACAGTTGTTGCATATGTTAGGCCTTGTTACCCTGGGGATGTGTGTACAAGTGATAACTGTGCATTAAGTAAGGATCAACTACTGGGGCAGATGCATCCATAGGGGCAGTTGTTAGACTAGTTCCCTTATGACCCTGTGAGATGTGATGTGTATAGACCTTGTATTGACCTGCCCAAGAATCCTCCAAGAAAAATGCATTAAACCAAAGAAAACCCAATAAATAGACACAACACGAATAATTGGGAACTTAATAACCAAATATTTATTTATAATCCCATCCCATGGCAGACCCCCGACTCACGAAGAGTCACCCTTCAGCACTCAGGAGAGGAAAAACCCCCTGTGGAGGAAACCTCTAGGGAAACCATGGCTGGAGGATCGCCCTTCCTCTGGGCTTAGAGAGTTACTGCCAATACATATCTGTCACCCAAGTATTTGAGTGTCCAGGGATCCTGAGGTCCAGTGGTCCATACGTCCAGGTCTCCACATGTTCTGAGGTCCAGGAGACCAGAGGTCCATAGGTCCCGGGGTCCGTCGGTCCAGGGATCCATAATTCCACGATTCTTCACGCCTCAACGTCTTACCACCCACCCCCTTCCCCTGCTGACTGACACTGGTATTTATACCTGAGGTGGGTGATAGCGCAATGTTTGGCAGCGCAATGTGTCTCCTGATTTGGCTTCTAAATGTTTTATTTCTTTGGCATAACAGCAAATTATGACATCAGCGCATCTATGACATCAGTGCACAAGATTCTGAAGGATTAACCCTTTAATGGCTGACAATATGTCTGACTACAGGGGGAACTAAAGTGTCCTTGTCTCTTGTACTGGTAGTGACTGCATGAAATGCCCTTATATCTACATATTTATAAGTGACGGTCTCACAGCTCTTTTAATTTTATTAATTGGAGCATATGAGAATTCAAAATTGTGGGGTAAAAATATGATATGTTTGAATATTATATAAGGCTGCAGATTTATTTGGACCATTTAGGACTTTTCTCTTGACACTATGGGGTTTATTTTTGAGGTACATGGTGTGAGCCTTTCTGTGTTTCATAAGGATTAGGCTTCATTCACACGAACGTATGGGGGACATATGAACAGCCGACGTATATACGTCCCCCGTAGATCGCAATGGACTCACGGCGCTGAGGCACCGCTCAGCGCCGCTCCGTAGCCCGTAGAAAGATAGGACATGTCCTATCTTTCGACGAAATACAACACTGGGCTCTATGTTAGGCTATGGAGAGGGGTGAGGGTGAGTGGCGCTTTCCCCCTCCTCCTCTGCCCGGCTCCGCCGTGTGCCCTCCGTGCTACGGTACGGAGGGCAAGGGCAGTGTGAATATAGCCTTAAGGATAGTCCTATACATTTTTTATTAAGCAAGTGGGAGCAGGAAGGGCACATTATGAGAGGGGAATTATACTGTGTGGAGTGAAGAGTGGGACAAAATGCAGGGGGTTGGGGAAGTATATCTCTGCAACGTCACATGTTTTATCCCTCTTTTGCCTCCACACAAGTAGAGCCAGGGGGCTTAGGACTCGACCTAGCAGCTGTGAGTGCTTGTCAGATATACTCATCGCTTGAAGGGGCCACTCCACTACATCCTGATGCCAAGGCATATAACCAGAATCAGGACACAATGGAGCAGGGGGCTGAAGAGGAGCCAGGAGAGGTGAGCATTTTTTTTGCCAGTTCTATGGTCTCCAGAATTATTAGTCAACTGCTCTGGAGTCTGTAGGATTATTATTCTTCGGCTCATGTCTCTTAGAGAGCTCACACTGGAATTTTACGCTGACCATAACTGAGTGATAGGAGCTAAAACTGCAATAAAACTAAAATATGTAAGGGGGTTAAAAATTATCTTTATTGTGAAAATTATCACTAGAGGATTAACATTTGAGAACTTTATTTCATGGGCAAACCCCTTCAAGGACATCTACCACCAGGATGAAGGGTTGTAAAGCGAGCACACTGACATACTGGTGTGTGTCCACTCTGGCCGGATCCACTCTTCTTTAAGCTTCTTATGCCTAGGTTTATACAAAAACAGGCTTTTAAAGTTATGCAAATGAGCCTGAGGGGCTCCTCGGGCTCATTTGCACATTTTTTACAGCCTTTTTTCTTAAAAACAATAATCTTAATGAAGACCAGATACGTCCAGAGGGGGCACACACCAGTATGTCAGTGTGCTTGCTTAACAACCCTTCATCCTGGTGCTAGATGTTCTTTAAAGGAAACCAGTGAGCTGTTCTCTCTCACTAATTCTGACTTCCCAGCTTTTTGAGGAGCTTGCAAGGATTACATCCCAGCCATTATTTTGTTGATCCATACATCAGTCCTTGTAAAATTTACTTTTCTGTATTATGAAAATGAGCACTGGAGAGATGAAGTGAAAGGCATCCTGTCACCAGGGACCTCATTTTCACTAAGGACAAGTTGCAGAAGCAACTCTATGCATTCGCATTACAATATAATTGTGGTTTAACTTACCTTGCACCCTGACAGAATCCTCTCTTTAGTCCCAGTGGTTGGTTTTGATTTGGATGTATTTGAAAAAACAACACCTGTCTCGTGCTGTAGACTGCTCTAGGCTCTTGTACAACTACTACCTCCTGCTCCCTCACTCACAGGAACAGAGCTCACAGCATGGTGAGCTGACATCAGTTGGGAGGGTGAAGCTATACAGGAGCACAAAGGTGAGGGCTGAGAGCTAAGGAGTTTGACAAGTCACATGTTGTTTTTGAAATGCATCCAAACCAAAGCCCAACCCCCAGAACTTAGTCAAGGATTCTGTCAGGGTGCAAGGTAAGTTAAAAGAAACAATTATATTGTAATGCACATGCTTAGAGAGGGCACAAAGGCATATTT
Source organism: Engystomops pustulosus (assembly GCA_019512145.1). Lineage (NCBI taxonomy): Eukaryota > Metazoa > Chordata > Amphibia > Anura > Leptodactylidae > Engystomops > Engystomops pustulosus. Next base: position 22,919,267 of record CM033648.1, read on the forward strand.
GCAATACAGCTGTAATAGGGTTCTACAACCTGCCTTTGGTGAAAATGAGGTCCCTGGTCACAGTTTACCTTTAAGCCAGGTAGAGACTTTCCTGTTACCCTTCCCATCTCCTTCACCCTGCTCATTTCTCTGTGACCAGTAAAGAGAGACACAGATAAGGCAGCACCTACCTGTGACAAAGTACTAGCTCCCTTCTCTTTACATAGGGCTGCATCCAGTAATCTTCTCTTAGCACACACTACAGGCTTACATACAGGTTCAGGAACTTAATGTTTAAGTTTATAGGCATTGAGAGGGACAATGTACGGATTGGGGCAATGTTCTTGGAGTTTTATGAAAATCTATTTCGTCTGGGGGGTTAATTTGACTGACATGTTCCTTTTAATGTAATTTTTTTTCAGTTATCACGTGACCTTTCCTCTATTACATTGCAGTAACTTTTATATTTCGATTTCCTATTCTTACACTTTCTTTATTGCATGGGTAAGGTCTGAAACACGTCACCTAGCTTTTGTAGTGAAGGCTACATTCCCTTTTTTTTAACCATGTCTCAATTAAAGTTTTTGAATTTTACCTTAACTTTTGGATTTTACACCTGCCTGTGCTGATTACCGACTCTCAACTCCCTCGACTCAACAAATTTATGGCTTATCCAAAGGATTAAGCATCAAAAAGCGAATGGTAGGGTAGGACGCTTGGCTCCAACTGAAGTGAATGGAGAGAGGCATGCACATTTGTGACCATTTCTTTTAATTTCATTCTTACTAATGGATTTTGCCAGACCCTATAATGCAGTCTGAGAAAATGTTGTTCATTGTCAAATGACCCCTTTTTATCTAGAGCCACGTTACTTGTTTTTCAAACTTTTATTTCACTTCTCCACTAGATGTCAGCGTTTCTATCCCTATCTGTATATATAAAACGCAAAACTTTCAAGAAAAGGTTAAATTCCCTAAGATCTATGTGCAAAGCAGAAATTGTGATATGGCAACCTAAAAAGGTTCTGCTCTGCCTTCCTAAATCTGTTCATGCTTGGAATGGTTGTGAATTATCCTTCTAGAAATCGCTCTGCAGCAAGACTATTTAGTTGCACTCAATCTTACAGCCACTTCAAGAAAATTGAAAGTTATGTGAAATAACCTTGATGTATATGATGATCAAACTGGGACTTTTTGTACTCACAACTTGATTCTCTGAATCTCATCTCTGAAGAGAAAAATAACAAAAATAAGTCTCTTCACATCAAAATAACATTGTTATGTTATGTAGAATTGTTTTCCCTAAATCCCTTCCTCATCCAATCCTTTCCCTTCCTTGGTTTGACTTGATGGACCTGTATCTTTTTTCAACCGTTTAAACGATTAAACATGTTTAAAAATGGCAGAAAAAAATAGCAACATATTTTGCGCTTTGGCCATGTTTCTAAAGTCTATGCTGTTTCAGAAGGGATGATGTTACATACATCATCCACATGATCTCTGGGCTCCATGGTCACATTCCAACATCATCAGCATGTAAATGGTTGCTGCCTAAAAGGGTATTCCGGTTAAAGATGATGGGGTTCATTTACATAATGGGGCACATTTACTTACCGTCCGGAGGAGCATTGTCCGACGATAATATACTCTGCCGCGATTCACTAAGATCATGTGACCGATATCCTGCAGGTGTCGCTTCCCCACTCAGGTCTGCCGGAGTTCACCTTCTTCTTCTTGGTGCATGTAAGTGCTTGGGCTAGCGACACAATGTGAAAGTTAAATCCGTTTTCCGTTGCATGAAAGGCAGCGCAGCTGTGGCAAAAACTGATCGTGTGCGACACAATCCTCTGCTAAAGACCTGTCACAGCCACGCTACACCAGCAATATCCGCTGTGGCAATGCATCGGTGGCTGACCTCGTCCAACAGGTCGTCCAGTCTGATTGGACGCTAGAAGGACAGGAAGCAGACATCCTAATGTGGTGAGTGTTTTTCTGGGTATGCTAGTGTAATCTGAGTGCAGTAGCACAGTTTGGTGTCCCTGCTAGACCAAATTTCTTTTGGTCTTCTTTCTGCCAGTTTACAGCGCCCAAAAATGGCTACGACAAACATTAATTATTTCGAAGATTACACTCCGCCAGAGCCATTTTTTTCTGGAGCTGCCAGCTAATAAATACATCGGAAAGCAGCACATGCGGTCAGAGCGCCACATAACTGTCGGAATCGCCATAGTAATTGTCCCCCAATCTGTCAGCAGTTTTGACAATAAATAGCTGCAGACTGGTAGTCCTAGAGATCTGTAACAATACCTTTGTGTGTCATGTTACTAGCAATGTGAAGGGAGAAATCTCAAGATTATGCTTAGTAGGGTGCTTGTGCCAGTTTTTGTGCAGTGAAATAATCGCAAATTCTTGCACTGTACAAGAATTTGCAATAAAAATAGTGAAGAGAGCCCACGTGGGCGCGAAGGGGCGGTTTTTACGCAAAAGTATGCCAGGTTGGACCTGATGTACTTTTGCCCGGCAGCTGTGCCGCCCTCCAGATACATCAGAAGGACTAAGCCTCTTGATGTATCTGGCAACAGGGGAATCTCCCCCAATGTGTTGGAATGGCCATCACAAAGCCCTGATCTCAATCCTTTTGAAAAGTTATAGGCAAAGCTGAAAGGTAGGTGTGAGCAAGGCGGCTACAAAGTTACACCAGTTCTGTTAGGAGAATGGGACGAAAAAACTATTTTGAGAAACTTGTGAGGATTTCCAAAATCTTTAAGGGCAATAGTATTGTATGTACCTTTTTGCAGAAAGTAATAATGATTAATATCTGGTGTGCCCCCCTATCTATATGTGAGTTACCACTAATTTGTTGGCTGACCGAATGCTGTTCCGCACATGAATTTGCGTCAAAACTCTTGCTCATTACTCTGGCAATTGGCTGATATAAATCATTTTTAGTAAGCATAGCTGACAGGAAAGCTTTATTTTGATTACATGTCAGATATTTTCAGATTTAGTGATAAAAACCTGTATATGTGTCTTTTTACGTAGTGTATGTAAACCTCTGGTTTCAGCTGCATATAGTACCATCATTTAAAGGAAATGTATCCAAATTGCTTCATGCTTATAAATTCTCTTTAGACATGTATAGAAGTCTATGTATTCCTATAAATTGCGGTAAGGTAAAAGCTTTTGTGGTATACCTATACATTGCACATGTTACCAGATATATAACACGCCCTTAACTAACTCACTGACTTCTGATACTGATACTATTGTTTCACTGTTATTATTGTGTTGTTTGTAGTTTCAGAACAATCAGCTGTGTGTAATCTCATTTGTTGTTTATTGTAAATATTTACTTGTTTTTCCTCAAAATGGTGTGATACACAAACTACAGAACATCTAGAACATTCTGAAACCCAAGCAAAAGAAGGCACCAACAGGGCTGTAACTTTTATGTTTCTCTTAGCTAGCCAGGTTTACTAAAAACATATATGTATTGACAGGTGCTAAAATTTGTCTTGTGCGGATCTAAGTTTAGCCCCTGTCACGTTTGCCCCTGCGACCCTTGTCTCGTTGCGCACGCGCACCAGTGTACCTCCGTGAGGGCCGCTGCGCTCACCATGCGAGTCACTTTGCCAGGGATCCAGCGTCGCGTCCCGTTGCTCCCTTTGTGCGTCCCCGCCGCCTAGGGCGCACGTGAACCAGCTCTGTCGGATTTATTGCCGCTGGCCATCTGCCCTTTTTGTTAAATTCCCAGCCCCTTCCTGTCTTCCCTGCCGGATCTTTGTGCCTCACAGCCTTAGTAAAAGCTTTGTTCCCATGTCCTTTGCCTGCATTGACCTGTTGCTACGTCCCCGACTCTAATCCCGTGCTGCCTGTCCTGACCTCCTGCCTGTTCCCGACTACAATTCAGTCTAACGCCTATGTCGGCTTGTGTCATCGTCCGCAGTGGTACAAAGGGTCCACTGCCCCTGGAGCCTGACAGTTCATTTTTCTACATTTGTCAATGGACTTGGGTCAGGGCTTATTGGGGTTGTCTGAGAAATGTATATATAATAGCAGGAAGGGCATCAACACAACAAAAAGTCTATATTTACCTCTCGCCTCAGCTCCATCCTAGTACAGCACCTCCTTCTGGGTCCAGTTGTAGGCTGCAGATGTCTCATGCTTTCAACATTATGTTTGTTGGCCCCTCCTGCTAATGGTCACAAATTTACTAATACTAGACAACCCTCTTGTGTATTTTTAAACTAATGATAATGATAATTGTGGCTTTTATTGCATCCCTTACATCTACAGCTGCTGGGAGACTGGACCATGGAGCACCCGGTCCTGGGCAATGGTTGTAGAGCTCTTCACTTCTTTTCCCTGTTGTGGCTGTGTACCAAAACAGGGCATGAGAAGGGAGGGGGCTGCTGTAGAACAGAGGGCATTATAAAGGCGGTAAGGCAGTAAAGGGGGCATTGTATAGGGTCCCCGCACCGAACTTACCTTTCCACGCTCCTGCTCCCACCCATGTGTCCCCGCTAGCTAGGGCGCATGCGCAAGCACTCAAAGATTTAAAGGGCCAGCGCACCGCTGATTGGCACTGGCACTTCCGGGTTTCCTGAGCGCTAATTAGCCCTAGAGAAAGATTCCAGTGTGTTCCTGTGTTCCCTGCATTATTCCTGTTCCCTGCTCTGCTGAATTCCTGTTGTGACTTCGGACCTGACCTCTGCATCTCTGCCGCCTGCCCTGACTACGTGCCTGTTGAGGCTGGATCACGATGTCGGCTAGTACCATCTCCTGCGGTGGTCCAGGGGGTCCACTCACCCGGAACCCTGACAGTAATAATAATAATAATAAAAAAACCTCCAATTGAGATCAAAAGGTCGTACTGTCAATCAATAATATCAATGAAACCATCAAATCATCCTGTAAAAAATGACATTTTACCATATATCACAAAGATGAAAAAGTTATGGTCTCACAATATGGTGATGCAAGACTTTTGTTTTGAAAAGTTTTTACATTTTTTTAGAGGTACCAAGACATTTAAATAGACATATCAATTTGGAATCGAGTGATTATACTAACCCAAAGCACACAGTGAAAGCCGTAAAAACAAATCCCAAAGGATAATTATGCAATTGTTTTGTTTTTCTCCGTAGTTGCTGAATTTCTTTCTATCTTCCCAGTACATTGCACAGTATCTTAGGAAGTACAGTTCATCCCCCAACACGCACACATATGGATTCTGTAAATGGAAAAATCAAAAAGATACCCAGTGGGGCTGATTTACTTACCCGGTCAATTTGCGATCCAGCGGCGCGTTCTCCGATGCATCTTTGGGTTCTGCCAGAATTCACTAAGGTCATACGCCCGATGTCCACTAGGTGTCGGTGCTGTGCTGAAGTCCGTCGGAGTTCACTTCCTCCGTCTCGGTGTATGTGAGTGCTATTTTTGCGACCGTGTGCGCCAAAATCCCGGGGCAATTCGGCGCAAATCGGAAAAATTCGGGAAACCTGGCGGAAAAACCTGATTCGGACCCTTAGTAAATGAGCCCCAGTAGCTTGTAAAAGGAGGGGAGTAAAGAAATGGACAGGCATAAACCCTCAAAAACATGGTGCTGAAAGGGTTAATACGGGAAACAAGATGAAACTTATTCTACTCCTTATTAGGATGTTTTACTCTTTACTCCTCTACTCTTTTTATGATTGATGTTTTTGACTACTTTACTTTTTTATACTTCTCATTTCTCCACTTATTCTGTGACACCCAAACAGTATAACAGCTCCAACACTCATTCAGCCAAATAATATTTTTCATGACTCCCTCATATAAATACATATTTGGCATACAACTAATATAAGAGGAACTGTCAGGATCATTTCATGTTTAGTTGCATGTGTGCTAGTTGCATGTAAAATACCATTTTTATGTTTTGGTACAACAGTATTTTCTAGCAGTTACACTACTACTTTATTAATCCCCACTTTTAATTCACTTTCCTCCTCTTTTTCTGCTCCATGCTTTATGTATTACTATTCTCTTACTATTCTTCCTACTTAGGCCACCTCCACACCAAGCGTGAATGGAGGGGGCATGAAGGGAGCCGTCCGGGTCAGCGCAGGGTGTGCCTGCCCTCCCCTTGTGCACTAGGTATAGTCTGTGCCCATTACAGCACAGGTTATAGTATAGTTCTACACCAGGCAGGACCTGCTCTAGAATTGCTGCTCAATGGATTTGTACACAATTGTGACTGATTCTTATATCTCTTAAAGGGAACCTGTCACCAGGGGCCTCATTTTTCACTAAAGACAGGTTGCAGAAGCTTATTACACCTGCAGTTCAAATCTGCCTTTCTGCCTTTTCTAAGCATTTGCATTACAATATATTTGTGTGTTATAACTTACCTTGCACCTGACAAAATCCTGGGGTAGTCACAGGGGCTGGACTTTGGTTTAGATGCATTTCAAAAAACAACATGTGACTTGTCTGTGTTACTCACTCCTCAGAGCATGGCCCCCACCTTTGTGCTCCTGTCTAGCTCCTCCTCCTCCTGCTTCTTCTCAGAGGTCACAGCCTGGTCAGCCTGGCATCAGTGTGGGAGGGACAACTTGTACAGGAGCACATACATGGAGTCAGCCTGCAGTTCAAACAGGTCACATGTTGTTTTTTGAAATGCATCCAAACCAAAGTCCAGCCCCTGTGACTACCCCAGGATTTTGTCAGAATGCAAGAGTAAGTTATAACACACAATTATATTGTAATGCAAATGCTTAGAAAAGGCAGAGAGGCATTTTTGCACTGCAGGTGTCATGGGCTTTTACAATCTGTGTTTAGTGAAAAATGAGGTCCCCGGTGACAGGTTCCCTTTAAGTTTTGAAAGGAAACCTACCACCAGGAATACTTACCATGGGTAAGTAAATCTGCCCCAATATGACTCTTCTCTGCTCATTTTCACATGACTTTAACTGAGATTTCTTTGTAGGTAAACAGGATGGGATTTGGAGATAACCTGGCACTTCTTTTAACATGTTACATGTTTTGGTTAATAATTGCACATTCTGCTGCATCTGTTCTAAGAATTCTCTATTGTCATTCTAGAAATTTTCGAATACATTGCAATTTGGGTGTTAATAGTTGCGGGTGTGTCACTATACAGTCTAGAATGGACAGCACTTATTGGTTAATATCGCATTGTGAAGGGATACACGGGTAACACACAAATGTCAATTTATTCAGAAATTTCTTGGGGAAAAAGAAAAAGTCACAATACAACAAAGAGTTCTAAGAACAGATGTGCTGTAACTGTTATAATTGGGGAAATAGGATTATTTAATAAAATTTAAGTGACTATAAGATGCAAGGAATAATAGTGGAGAAATGAGTATATGAGTATATGATTTACCACAAAATATAGTGGTGTGACACTAAACTCACTAGCAATTTCACTTCAAAATTAACACGATGTGTTACTAAACAAACTTGGTCACATGAGCAACCTAAGATTAGGTCAGGATTATTTGGTCAAGGTTAGGATGCTAAAGAGTGTCAATATTATGTTCCATGTAACAACTAAAGAATGAGATACTTGAGTAGGGCTGTCATGCTTGGCTACACTTATCCCCAAATGAAGATAGGCAAGGTATTAATGATGATGTCATCGGTCCCTTGGGTATTCTCTGGGATGCATCAGCAGAACTTAGTCAAATGTATCTGTAAATCTCAGACACCTGCACTGAAACGTGCCACACAACTTCCCAGTGACTAGAAGACGGCCTTAACCATCATCATCAACCCATTTGCATGTCGAGTATTTAAAGGTCTTTCACGGAACGTCCGTTCACTTTGGTCTGTGGTTGTGAACGAGAAACAAAATGGGTGAACGTTGTCCAACAAGTCACTATTACGATGAGTTATTACTATCTTGTCAGCCGTGTAAGCTTCGCTGTGGAAATCTTCCTCCAGATTGTCTCAAGTTCAATCCCTGTGCACGTAAGTTGTATTTTTAAAAATTTCTTAAAGGATTCCAAATCTACTGAATGCGCTCACTGGGGGTGGAACCTGGATGCAGTACAGGGCCGGGTGCAGGAGAGAGGGGGGTGGGGGGGCGCTCTTTACCCCTTCCTTCTCTATAAAAATATTATATTATATATTTTATGCAAAAAAGCTGACCTGCTTGCTCACCACACCGCAAATTGTGTGGCCAGATCATGGCCCCCAATACTGTCGTGTGCACGTTTCATTCCATTTTATTTTTATATTTTTGAATCAAATTAGCAATTTTGTTTTTGTGCCCATTGTACTGATCTAATAATCAATAAAAATGTAAAGTAAATTTTAAAGTAAAATTATTTGGGCCCATTTACTAAGAGCCGTGCGCCAGTTTTCTGTCGGCCTTTGCACGTTCTTTTTAGTGCAGACTCCCTGCACAGATATTTAAGAAGTTTCTGCACTACATTTGTGTCACACACAACCCTTTTGCGGTGCGGCTGCACTAGGCATCATGCAACACAAAGGGGTTGTTTTTCCGGTGCTTAGTTGGACCGTGCACCAGATTTATCATGCAAAGTCCGACAGAATTGTGTTAAAGGTGCACCTGAAAAAAAGTGGTGCACTCTGTCGGGGCAGTGCAGGTGCCAGATTCATGAAGAACATGCACCAGAAATCCTTAATAAGGTGCACCCTGCACTATACACAGGAAAACTGCATTTAGTACAGGTTGCACTGTTCTTAGTAAAAAAAACTGTGTCAAAACCCAAAGGTGTTTTTAGCCCTCACTTTGGGTATTATTTTTTTAGGTTTTGTTTCCTTACTGTAGCTCATAATAATTTATTATATAATAATATAAGGTGTCACATGTTACCTGCCTTTTTTTCTACTGTTCATCACTTGCTTTGAAAATTGTTGTTGGCCAAGGTTGAATGAAATGAAAGGAATGTCAGGAGAATTTGGGAACCCTTGGATGCCGTTGTGGACCATTAGTTTAGGGTCTCACACATGGCTATGGTGAGCCTATTCACAAAAACAAAACTCCCTAATACTCTGTGATAGATAAGTCCACTGTTCTTACTGGGCTCATCTCCGGAGCTTTTGCAATTCAACTAGACTTCATCATATATGAACCTGACATATGGTGCTAAAGTGGAGGTGTACTGCTTTGACTTGAATAGACAATGTGTATTCGATGGTAGAATATTTCTTGGTAGGTGCAAGGGTGTTTTTTTCCTTTTTTAAATAACCTAGAAAAGGACAGGCTTACCATAGGCACATAATGGACACTAAACCACCCTTATAACATTTTGGTGGTTTAGTTTCCCCAATTCTGACACCTTAAGATTTCCAATATTTTGCATAGTTATCCAATCTCCTTAATTACTCCATTTCCTGTGTAGGTTCCAGGTGGTGCTACTAGAATACTCAATAGGGCACATTTACTTACCTGGTCCAGTCACGATCCAGCGGCATGTTCTCCGGCGCTGATTCGGGTCTGCCGGGATTCACTAAGGTCCGTGCACCCGATATACACCAGGAGTCGCTGCTGCTCTGAGGTCCACCGTAAGTGCTGATCTTGCGACCCAAATTCTTTTTCAAATTCCGTGGTTTTCCGATTTCTGTCGCGTGAAAGCCAAAATCCGATTGCGTGCACCAAAATCCCAGGGCAATTCGCCACAAATTGGAAATCGGGGGGAAACCCGACGAAAGTGCGCAATTCGGACCCTTAGTTAATGAGCCCCAGTATGTGTGTCTAGTAGCAGCAGGTTGTTTCCCTGGAACGAATCACCAGAGCAGTAAAAGATGGTGTAACACTAATATTGTTAGGCACAGGAGCATTAAAAAATATCCCAGAATTATTTTATTCCCAATCTTAAATTAAAATCGTTTAATGACACCCTCTTTAACAAATAATGCTTTCAGATAATCCTATATTCTTAGAGGATCTGTTGTAGAAACGTATAGTTTGTTGAACCACCAATCGCCCATCTCATCTGGATAAGTGATGGTCTTCTCTAAGAGGTGGTTATTAAGGTTTCATTGTTTTACAAATGTGTAATTGATTTTAAGTTTGAAAATTTTTTTTTCATTTTATTATTTTACAGTTAGATCTGTTTTTTTAAAGAAAAGAAAGGAAATTTTGCATTGCTACGGTTTTTTCAGTAAACAATGAAATTTCTGATATAATCACTGTCAGTGGAAACTGGAATGCAGTCCATAAGCGCCAGCGGTGCCGGTGGACAAGCAGAAGGGGGCATCTAAGGGGTTAAGCAGGCATGATCAGTGTTCTTATTGACTACGCTCACCAAAGCAGGAGTCTAGCCGTCAGCTTCTTGATGTGACTGTATGTCCAAATTCAGTGATTAATCACATACATGTTCTTGTGGTAGAAGAGGTTAAAGGACTGCAAAACCAGACCCGTAAAACAAGTGCCCTGTGTGGAAGAAAGCGGCCATGTTTTTCAAATCTCATACTGCCCCTTTGCATTCTGGTTTACTAAAACTACTAAATTAAAAAAAAGGAAAAAAAAACTACTAAATGAAGTGATGTTTACAGTAAATTTTGTGATGTCACATAAGTGACATCAGAGGAATTTCCCAATGTACAGGGAAGCCCTGTGGGCGAAATGAATTTCACTTCTGCTCTGTTGTTTAGTTATAATGTTATACAATAATGCTATGAAACATGCTATAAACCTTGACTACTATGACAATATATATTTCATACTCTGAATAGATTCCAAAATGTGTTTGGATTACTAAAAATTCATAAATCCAGGCACCGTAACAGTGGTGATCTTCTTATACAGTATTTGTTATTCAATTGTTATTCTTTCCTTCTAAAATCAACTTTTAAAATTATGCTTATAAATCATAAGGGCTAGAGTCCCTTCGTGCTGTAGCTTCATAGGCGTTTAAGGTGTTTAAAGGAAACCTACTACCACAGATCTACCTATTAAGGTAGATCGGGTGGTAGGCACCTCTATTGTACATGAGGATAGCCCTTTTAAGGCGGCTTCAAAGAGATGGCACCGCATGGGCGCCGCCATCTTGTCGTGGATTGCCGCTCCCCGATGACGTCACGGGGAGCGGCGATCCGTCGCCATGGTAACCTCGGGTGTTCTGAATACCCGAGGCTACTTCGTTTTAACCCATGCATATGTGGAGTAAAATCCACATATACTGCCATACTGTAGTATGGCAGTATATGATAGGATCGATCAGACTACCTAGGGTTAGAGTACCCTAGGGAGTCTGAAAAATAGTAAAAGTAAAAATAAAAAAAAGTTAAAAAAAAATTATAATAAAAAAACCTAAAAATTCAAATCACCCCCCTTTCCCTAGAACTGATATAAAAATAAATAAACAGTAAAAATCATAAACACATTAGGTATCGCCGCGTCCGAAAATGCCCGATCTATCAAAATATGATAATGTTTTTTCACTACGTTTAACCCCGTAACGGAAAATAGCGTCCAAAGTCGAAAATGGCATTTTTTTGCCATTTTGAAAAATATAAAAAAATTAATAAAAAGTGATCAAAAGGTCGCACAGTCCCAAAAATTATAGTAATGAAAACGACATCAAAATTCGCAAAAAATGACACTATCCACAGCTCCGTACAACAAAGTATGAAAAAGTTATTGGCCCCAGAAGATGGCAAAATAAAGAAAAAATATTTTGTACAGGAGGTTTTAATTTTTTTAAATGTATGAAAACATTATAAAACCTATACAAATTTGGTATCCACGTGATCGTACCGACCCAAAGAATAAAGTGGACATGTCATTTGGGACGCAGAGTGAAAGCTGTAAAATCCAAGCCCACAAGAAATGTCACAAATGTGGTTTTTTCACCATTTTCACTGCATTTGGAATTTTTTTCCCGCTTCCCAGTACACGTCATAGAATATTAAATACCGTCACTATGAAGTGCAATTTGTTACGCAGAAAATAAGCCATAACACAGCTCTTTATGTGGAAATATAAAAAAGTTATAGATTTTTGAAGTTGGTGAGTGAAAAATGGAAGTGAAAAAACTAAAAAAGGCCAAGTCGTTAAGGGGTTAAAGAGACACAAACAACAAAAATACAACGATGAGATCAGAATTGAGCAAATTTCAAGTTTATTGTCCATCCCTGATTTTAGGACACTTGACTTACAGACAACTCCTATTTAAAAACAGAACTCTCTGCCCACTTTGACCATTTGATGCTCTCTGGATGCTAGTAAGTTAAGAAACTTTACCCCCAAGGCTACAACTAAGTTATCAAAGGTGTCTGAAATAAAGTTTTATTGTTAATCTTTGTTCCTGTGAACGACCCCTCTCCTGTTATTGTCATCATGCATAATGCAGGACCATCGATTACAGATAAGTGGCCATTGTTAGGCAAGAAGAATTTTACTTTTTACCACCATTTTACATCTCACTTTAAAGTTGACTTTGCAACATGTTGGTGTCAGGTTATAATGTCACTTTCTGCTGACAGGTTCCCTTAATGTCTTTGGAGTTTAATTAGAGATGAGCGAACATGCTCGTCCGAGCTTGATGCTCGTTCGAGCATTAAGGTACTCGAGACGGCTCGTTGCTCGACGAGTATTCCCCTGCTCGAGATCGAGCATTTAATTAAAAAAACACAGTGAAGACAATGAGAATAGAATAAAAACATGAACACAGTGAACACAGGATCATTTAAGTGAAAACACAGTGAAGAACACAGTGCAGAATAGATTACAGATGTTCGGCACATCTGCTTACTTGTCGGAAGATACGCGCGGAACGGTGCGAACAAAATAGTATGTGAAGAACAATATATATGTGTGAAGAAGACATTGCAGAACACGTGAGCAGGATGGGACACAAGGAGCAGCACAGAGACACCGGGGAGCAGCACGGAGACATGGGGCAGCGCGGCACGGAGACATCGGGGAGCGGCACGGAGACATCGGGGAGCGGCACGAGACATCGGGGAGGGGGCAACGGAGACACGGGGCACGGAGACATATGGGCACGGAGACATTGGGCACGGAGACATATGGCACGGAGACATATGGGCACGAACTCGGGCACGGAGACATCGGGCCACGGAGACATCGGGGCACGGAGCAACGGGGCACGGAGCAATCGGGGCACGGAGAATCGGGGCACGGAGACATCGGGGCACGAGCTTGGCACGGAGACATATGGGCACAGAACATATGGGCACGGAACAAGGCACGGAGCATTGGGCCGAGACATCGGGCACGGAGACATATGGCAGACGGAAGACATCGGGGCACGGAGACATATGGGCACGGAGACATCGGGGCACGGAGACATATGGGCACGGAGACATATGGGCAACGGAGGACATAGGGGCACGGAGAACATCGGGCACGGCACGGAGACATGGGGAGACTTCAGTGAAGAAGAGCAGGCGATCCCGGGACAAGCGTATCTCCGACAAGTAAGCAGATGTGCAGAACATCTGCAATCTATTCTTCACTGTGTTTTTTCACTTAAATGATCATGTGGTCACTGTTTTTATTCTATTCTTCACTGTTCTTCACATCTGTAATTGTCGGGAGATAATATACGCGCGGAACAGAGAATAGATTGCAGATGTTTGCATACATCTGCTAACTTATCAGAAGACTTTCTTTTTCAATTAATTAACTTTTATTCCCGAACCATGGTCCCTTTGAAAAATGCTCGAGTCTCCCATTGACTTCAATGGGGCTCGTTATTCGAGACGAGCACTCGAGCATCTGGAAAAGTTCGTCTCGAATAACGACACTCGAGCATTTATGTGCTCGCTCATCTCTAGTTATAATGACTTTCTGCTGACAGGTTCCCTTAATGTCTTTGGAGAAATAAGAATGCTGTAAAGTTACACTTGTCATACGTCCTTTTCATTTGCACAGCCATATGCGTATATTTGCTCCTGCTGTAAATTAGATTTCTGTAATTGTACTTAGCTATTGTTGTTTTATCATTTTGCATAGGGGCTACCATTTCCTCAGTGAAGCCAGAGAGATGTCCCACTCACAAAGGTAATTCGGAAGATGGAAACATTTTGGGACATTTACTCAAGATTTCAGTCTAATGGACATGTATAGTTCCAGAAGTCCTATTTATGAATGGGCATACGGATTTATAGTAAAATAGCTATATGTAACGTATACCTTCCAGTCAATATCACTGCAACAAGTTGGCTGCTATGCGCCCACATTTTAGCATCCATATCACTGCTTCAAGTTCAAGCCAACTGTGGGTTTAATGATCTTCACTTAAAGGTTTGTCTGGTCACAACAGAGTAGCACTTACCCACAGAAAGGACCTGACTTGCTATCTGTGGGTGTCTCAGTGATGGAGACCCCCATGGATCACAAGACTGGGGGTCGTTGTACCCCGTGTTGTACCCCAGATGAACAGAGAAGCCAATCACACATGCTCTATTCATCTGTTTGTCACTGAACGGATATAGCAATATCCATCAGCTCCATAGAGAAGAACAGAGCAGCCTGGCTGCTCTTCTGATCCGTGGTACAACGGACCTCCTGTTCTTGTGGTCGATGGGGCTCCCATCACTGAGACCTGTGGATATGGGCTAACTTGTTGTCACTGGACAACCCCTTAAAGCATCAACACATCCCTCCCATCGGCTGAGTTCCACATCTGTGTTTCAGGCTTCATTAGGACCCACAGTCACAGATTTTGTTAAGAAGCACATATGAAAAAAACCTACATATAAGCCTAATAGGGTCTTTCGGGAACTTTTGGTGTCCATTATTGCAAACATTGGGGGCCTGGAGATTTTCCACTGTTCTGCTTCCATAGCAGAACAAATAATGGAAGCCCCAAAAGGAGATGGGTACATGGCCTTTGCTCTATGTAACATGCACCCCCAGTGGTACTGGATCTCTGGTGCCTTCAGACTGATACATTTAGAAGACTATCATGGAGCTGTATGTTGTAAGATGAAGTAGTGGTAATGCTTGTTTGCCCTCAACCGTGTCCTGAGCCATGCCACCAGCAACATCTTCGAGGACTCACTCATGGAATTGCTACAGCATACATTTAACTTGCTTTTTCTGTTTCTTTAGGCTTCAACAGCCCATGGATGCAAAGGATACAAACTACATGATTTGCTCTTGTTGGCTTTGTTTGTTGTGTTAATATCCACCATATTAATCGTACGATTATTCTGCATAGAAACGGAAGCTGCATGGGGTTTTTTATGGTCACCAGCTAACTTTTCCATTTCTGGCATTATGTTATAACATGGTGTTAGAGCCAGTGAATAAATAAAGTCTTGCAACAATAATCCGATATATGCGTATAGAAAAGCAAACTTCTAAAATCATAGGAGGGGGTAAAATTTGGATGAATTTTGGCATAAATTGCTGCAAAGAGGGGTGTCACATTGTAAGAACGAACATGGCTCAGTAGTAGAAGGCACCAATGTATTATTGGCCGGTCAGTAGGCTTCATTGGTCTGTGAGGATTACCAAATTCGGCACAATCTTGTTTTTGAAAGCAGGCAGCACAGCTTTAGGTGTTGTGAGGTAATCAGATCGAAAGCCCTGGGAATTCTCAATGTAAATCTGTCAGTATTTGCATAACCATTACTTCTCCTCTGCTGTGAGGAAACTTTGACAAATAATCCGTCAACCTCTAGTCACAGCTCACTAAGTACCTTCTCTATTTTATATAAAGCTTTTTAATACAAAAATATGAAGCGTCAACATACATTCTAACAGTCATTCTACAAAGAAGTTACTTTTATGATTTTTTCTGATATTATTGTGAATAAGTGATAAACAGGAAGTGCGGCCATATTGGTTGTTTCCTCTGAATTATCGTCTCTGTCAGCATATTCATTAATTTAGACACAGCTGCCTCATAATAATTTTGCTTAGCACAGCACTCCATGTATATAGGTAGCACATCACATACCCTCATCAATATATAGGCAGCAATCACATACTCCCCTTAGTATATAGGTAGCTCAGGCCAGCACATGTCCCCTAGTATATAGGAGGCCAGGTCAGCACATGTCCACTAGTATATAGGAGCCAGGTCGCACATGTCCCCAGTATATAGGTAGCCCAGGCCAGTCATTTCTTAGTATATAGGTAGCTCAGGCCGGCACATGTCCCCTAGTATTATGGAGGCCAGGCCATACCCTTTAGTATATAGGTAGCCTAGGCCAGCCATGTTCTTAGTATATAGTTAGCCTGGCCAGCATGTGCCCCCCCGTAAAAGGGTCGAGGCCATCACATGCCCCCCAACACATAGGTAGCCCAGCCAGAACATACCTGTATATCTGTAGTAGCCCAAGTAGCACTGTTTCCAGTATATTTGTACCACATAATTAATTATACTCACCTACCCACACTCCCTTGTTGCTCACATACAACTCCTCGGATAAAGGAGCATGATGATACTGCTGTTGCCGACATCACTGCTCATGTCGATGACGGCGCCACTTGGGTCACACAGAGGGCAAAGGCATTGCTAATATTGCACTGCCTGTTTGTAGTAACCAGAGTATGTACATACTGGTGATTGTTATTGAGGGCCAGCCCCCCCTCCTGGTCGGCCCGCGCCCTCCGCTCGGCCGGCCGCCCCCCCCCCCTTCACTCCCACTGGCGTGAAGGTGGCGGATCTGGGCAAATAATCACAAAAGCTAGCAATAAGCTAGCATTTGCAGAGGTCCTGATAAATATGCCCCATCATCTTGTAAATAAGTGACTTTCACCCAATGTCACAAATCTAACCTACCACAAAAAGAAAGCTTAGTTGCACTTTAATGTCCTAACTTAACTATCGTTCTCAATGAGATTTCTTTTCTTACTTATTAACCATGGGCTAGGTGAAAGAGTTTACTATTTGTTATTTAGAAGCGCATCAATGGTCTTCACTTACCATGTATAATCGTGTTTTCAGGTTCGGCAAGGCTTGTGACAAGATCACAACCAAAAGCAAAATTAAAGGACACAAACGGAGAACAAGGCTCATGTTGAACTAAAGAAACCGGTAGCGGATGAAACGAAGATGTGGAGAATCCAGTGGGTGTCGCTATTTGTGACAATGTCTGTCTGTTATTTGTTTCCCTTGCCGGCTATAGAGGAAGGAGCTGCTATTCTGGTGTCACACACAAAGACATCTGCTTGTTTTAAATCTTGGCCCATGTGGGAGGCGACGCTTTTGTGGAAATTTTAACTTCACAATGTTCTATTGTGGATTGAGAAACGGGGAAAACTGAGAGCTGCCTATCTGTTGTATGTGTATATATGCCATTTATGATTATTATCGCCACTATTGCAAGGACGCCATTTTGAACTAACTTTCAGATAAATTGCACCATCAATAGTGCAGATATAATAGCAAACTTTGTAATAGCTTAATAAGAAATCTCTTACTGTGTCCTTCTTTTGCCCCCTGCAGTTTTTTACATTAGTACTTTGTATAAGTCGCTTATGTCCTGTATCCAATGACAGCTGAGAGGTAAGGAACCTGATAAAGTATCTAATGACTTAAAGGAATATACCATTTGCTTTTAGGCAGTATGAACCAATCATACCTTTAGAATGGTGTGCTACACTAATGCAGAAACATATCATGAGTGATTTGCTGTAAAAACAGTTATAAATTATGATATGAGACTCTTTTGCTCCTGTGGCTGCTGCAGGGGTTCTCCTATTACCCTATTTATGCACTGCTCAAGAGAACACTGTATTCACTGTGTTGTCCCTAACAGCGAAGTAATCAATTGCTGCACCATCCCCCAGCTCCTTGTTAGAGTCATCAGAGCTCAGTTGATTAGTCCTGTCTGGATAGTTCAAAAGCTCCATGTAATGTGTTTATGTAGGCAGCCTGCATGCAACCCAGCTTTCCAAGGTCCTGAAATTGTATAATTGTTTTTTGAGCGACACCACTCAACTCAGGGATTAACCAAGATATGCTCAAGGTATGTTTTGGTTAACAATGCATAACAACAAATGGTAGATTTCCTTTAACTCTTTACCATCAATGAGAAGTCTAATCTTCTCAGAAAGCTGATTCATTAAAGAAATATTGGGGCACATTTACTTCCCCCGTCACCTAAAGTGCATATCATGAATGTGTCGCTTACCCTGCACAGGTCCGCCAGATCCACACCATCTTTTTAGTGGTGCATCTAAGTGCTTGGGCTTGCGCGCAAAGTGAAAGTTAAATCCTGTGCTCAGTCTGAATCAGTCGGCCCTGTCCACCAACACGCCCCCTAATTTGTGTCGCACGGCTACAAAAGTAACGCATCTGCTACTAAAAAACCTGTGCACAACACTTTACCATTGAGGAACGGCCACAGTCCAAAACAAGTGTGTTGCAAAGCGGCGCAAAGTCTTAGTAAATATGCCCCATTGTCTAGGTATGGAAGAGTTGGATCAGTAGCCCCTTACTGTCTGAGTGATAAACCTCAGAAGACTTTTAGATTCACTACTCACTACAGAGGAAAGAGTAGAAGGAAGGCACAGAGAAGCTGCTTTACACTTAAATGAAATCTACTATTAAACAGGCATGATAAATCAAGCACACTTACTCATTGATTAGGGCACTGTGACTTGGGTAATGTTTTTATCTTATTCCATCCATGACTTCCTTACGTTTAAAAATCAATTTTAAATTATGCTAATAAGCTAGGCAGGGTAGAGTGCTGAAGGGGAAGGGGTCGGGTGAGACAATGCAATAACCAGTGAAACCAGAGCTAATGCCCCAGAGCCATTTAGGCTTATGATATAAAATTTTTAGAGTTGATTTTAGATGAAGGAAGCCATAGATAATAAACAAGATTACCACAGTCACGATGCTGGGATCTATAAGTTAGTGTGCCCTGTTTATCATGATGGATTTTGATTGTAAATTTTCTTTAATGAAGTATAATACAAAGGTTCTGTGATCACCAGCTATATTCATTTCTGTAATTAAAATAATAAGTAAGGGTCATTTGAAGACACCATTCCAGGACAAAGGACAAATGCTACATATTCCACTTTGCTACGTCCAGCCTTATAAGTAGGGAATGTTACAGATATAATCTTATTGACTGTAGATCAAGCAGGTTCTCCAGCCACCATTTTCTTTAAATGGCTCAAATTCTTTAAAAAAAATGTAAAATTATAACTATGTCCTGCGCTCCTGTTCCAATGTTCTCTGGATATCCTGTTTTAGGCAGAGAACCCAGAATGTTTCAGAATAGCATGGTTTTTCACTTATTTCATTTATTTATCATATTTATCTATGTGCAGTTTGTACCAGGACATACCCTTCCTACTTACCTTAACATGCAATATGCCTGAGTTCTCCATGAATGCCAATGCCACTGCATACCTGAGTAATTTCTGGTTGCCTTGCAGAGTACCTGATACAAAACAAGAAATGGATTGGGACTCTGATAAATGGACTCTGTTTTTCATGAGATGCTGATGGAAGACTTTTTTGCTTTGTTTTCACCTAGTGGAAGGAGGTCCTTAAGTTTGTTATATGTATAATCTGTCTAAATGATACTGTGCCTGATACTGTTGAGAGACCTTTGTATCAATAGAAAATACCCGCTAAGAGCTAAATCTACTCAACTGAGTGCTGTGGCCAACCCTTGTGGTCATATTTACAGGGGAGAACCTAAACTCAACCCGCCTCATGACTAATGCTCCGCTGCATGCATGATCCTGTGCTGACAATTATGCTGTTTTATGATGTATCTTTTTTTACTGTCCTATTTTTATTTCTAGTTTACTGTAACTACTATTGTCTTTTTAGCATTTTTAAGTGATTCTATAATTTATAAGCTACTGTTTTTGAAAGTAAGTCAAAATTCACCATAAAATAGCAGGATACATATGAAAGGTTGAGGGTGATGCCCGATTTCTAAACTCCTGTACTAATTGAATTGAGCGGCATGATGCATCCTCATCCTGCCTCTCTATCAATTACTGTAACAAGACCCCCATTCACTCAATTGCTGGGGGTCCCATTCTCGTGAAAGTGGTGGTCCCAGCAGTGGAACCCTCACCGATCAATTGTTTACCCATCCAGTCATCATCTGCAAAGGTTTGTATGTTCTCTCCGTGTTTGTGTGGGGTTTCCTCCGGATCATCCGGTTTCCTCCCACATTCCAAACTTCTGGGTATATTGATTATTTGGGAGCCCAATGGGGACAGGGACCATTTGGCAAACTCTGTGCAACGCTGCGTTATCTGTGTGCGCTATATAATAAAGATTTATTTCCCCTAACCTGTGGATAGGGTATAACTTACAAAGTTGGTACAACAACCTTTTATGATAGGGGATCACTTTAACGATCCATACTGCCCAAAGCAAACAGCCTCTTTTAACTAAATACTTTGCTCTATGCATCATAGAGAGGTATTGGTTCTGATTTATTAAACTGTCTGTCACAGTTTTCTGTCGTTCTTTGCACGGAAAAGAACGTGCAAACCACTTGCACATGTAGTTATGTAGTTCTACACCAACGTCTGCAGCTAACAGCGTTCCCGTGCAAGTTGGACAGTGCGCCACATCTATTACTGCCTCTTCACAAAATGCAAGGGTGTGCCAGATCGCATATGCCTTGCTATGGAAACGTATGTGATCGGTAACCAGAACCCGGTGTCTTGCATTTAAACAATCCGAGGGCCCATCCGCATATACTAGCACTATGTTTTGTAAACGCAGCGCTAGCGTACATATGACTGCACCCTTAGTGTTCCCTGCTCACTGTTAAGTCTTTAATCTAGTTCAGTCTTTTGTGTATTTATGGTAATATCCCATGCCATATATTTAACCAGTTTATTTTAGATCTGCTGATTTTAAGCTGACGGATCATACTATAACCTTGGACAGTTTGTGGCACTGTGAAAGCAACATTTTTCTTATCTTATCCAACTCTTTGATGTCAACAATAAAAAATACAATATAACTTAAAATGAATAATTAAGTTACTAATCAATGTGTATAGATATGCAAATGTGCAAAACTGTAGAAATTCCATCCAGGGCATGTGCGCTGCTTGAGGTGCCTTTGCCAGGTTTCACACTTGGCACTTTGCATATCGTTTCGCTTGATCAGTTCTTGGTTTTGCTCATTTTCTTTCCTATTTTCCCTTTCTCTTTGAACAAAACACTACGCGAATTCATGACTCACCTGTGCAGGTTAATGGTGCACATCTTAAGCTACCCCTAGAAAAGCCACCAAAGGGCCTAATGTCCAGCCATCAGTCAGCAATTAGCAATGGCAGACACTTATTTCTCCGATCAAGAGCTTGAAAATATTTGCTTGATCAGTCATGTATATGGCATGATTGTACCAATAACGGTAATAATTTGCCTCTATTACATGTGCATTTACTTTAACCTGTTTTTAAGGGAGGCAACTACAGGCGGTCCCCTACTAAGACACTCGACTTACATACGACCCCTAGTTACAAACGGACCTCTGGATATTGTAATTTATTGTACTTTAGCCCTAGGTACAATGATCACTGTAACGTTATCAATGGTGTCTGTAATGAAGCTTTAGTGTTAATATGATTCTTATGACAACCCAACATTTTTAAAACCATATGGGCACGGAGACATATGGGCACGGAGACATCGGGGCACGGAGACATATGGGCACGGAGACATATGGGCACGGAGACATATGGGCACGGAGACATATGGGCACGGAGACATCGGGGCACGGAGACATATGGGCACGGAGACATAGGGGCACGGAGACATAGGGGCACGGAGACATAGGGGCACGGAGACATCGGGGCACGGAGACATCGGGGAGACTTCAGTGGAAGAAGAGCAGCGGATCCCGGGACAGCGTATCTCCCGACAAGTAAGCAGATGTGCAGAACATCTGCAATCTATTCTTCACTGTGTTTTTCACTTAAATGATCATGTGGTCACTGTTTTTATTCTATTCTTCACTGTTCTTCACATCTGTTAACTTGTCGGGAGATAATATACGCGCGGAACAGTGAAGAATAGATTGCAGATGTTTGCATACATCTGCTAACTTATCAGAAGACATTCTTTTTCAATTAATTAACACATTTTATTCCCGAACCATGGTCCCTTTGAAAAATGCTCGAGTCTCCCATTGACTTCAATGGGGCTCGTTATTCGAGACGAGCACTCGAGCATCTGGAAAAGTTCGTCTCGAATAACGAGCACTCGAGCATTTTAGTGCTCGCTCATCTCTAATACACATACATTATATATAATGTATATATTATACAGTATATACAGCATACACATACTTACACACTTACAGTCTATATATATATATATATATATATATATATATACATACATATATATATATATATGTGTGTATGTATGCATACATATATATGTGTATGTGTGCATATGCATATAAATATATATGTATTTATAAATATGCATATATATGCATGTATATACATCCCACACACACAAATCTGCAATAGATCCCCATAGCCCCTCATCCCATCAGTTTGCTGCCAATGTGCATCCAATCTCCATTTAAATCTATGGGAGCAATGAAAATAACCAAGTTTAATTCTGACCTATTGCACTCACGTTATGAAAAAATTTAGTAATAATAATTCTTTATTTATAAAGCGCCTACATATTACGCAGCACTGCACAAAGATTGCCAAATTGGTCCCTGTCCCCATGGGGCTCACAATCTAAACAACCTACCAGTATGTTTTGAAGTGTGGGAGGAAACTGGAGGACCCGGAGGAAACCCACACAAACATGGAGAGAACATACAAACTCTTTGCAGATGTTGACCTGGGTGGTACTTGAACCTGGGACCCCAGCGCTGCAAGGCAGAAGTGCTACCCACTTTCTTTTTCAATTAATTAACACATTTTATTCCCGAACCATGGTCCCTTTGAAAAATGCTCGAGTCTCCCATTGACTTCAATGGGGCTCGTTATTCGAGACGAGCACTCGAGCATCTGGAAAAGTTCGTCTCGAATAACGAGCACTCGAGCATTTTAGTGCTCGCTCATCTCTAGTTATAATGTCACTTTCTGCTGACAGGTTCCCTTAATGTCTTTGGAGTCAGCACTCAGGAGAGGAAAAACCCCTGTGGAGGAAACCTCTAGGGAAAACCAGGCGGTGAGGATCGCCCTTTCCTCTGGCTTAGAGAGTTACTGCCAATACATATCTGTCACCCAAGTATTTGAGTGTCCAGGGATCCTGAGGTCCAGTGTCCATACGTCCAGGTATCCACATGGTTCTGAGGTCCAGGAGACCAGAGGTGTCCTAGGTCCGAGGGTACCGTCGGTTCAGGGATCCATCATCGCAGATTCTTCCCACGCCCTGTCGCAAACGTTTACCACCCACCCCGTCCTTCTGCTGACTGACACTGGTATTTTACCTGAGTGGTGTTGAGTAGCGCAATGTTGGCAGCAATGTGTCTCCTGATTTGGCTTCAAATGTTTTATTTCTTTGGCATAACAGCAATTATGACATCAGCGCATCTATGACATCAGTGCACAAGAATTCTGAAGGATATAACCCTTTAATGGCTGACAAAATTTCTGACTACAGGGGACTAAGTGTCCTTGGTCTGCTTGTACTGGTATGCGACTGCATGAAACGCCCTAATACCTACATATTTATAGTGACGGGTCTCACAGCTCTTTTATTTATTTAATTGGACATATGAGAATTCAAATTGTGGGTGTAAAATATGATATGTTTGATATTATATAAGGCTGCAGATTTATTTGGACCATTTAGGACTTCTCTTGACACTAGTGGGTTTATTTTTTGAGGTGTACATGGTGTGGCACTTTCTGTGTTTCATAGGATTAGCTTCATTCACACGAACGTATGGGGGACATAGGAACAGCCGACGTATATACGTCCCCCGTAGATCGCAATGGACTCACGGCGCTGAGGCACCGCTCAGCGCCCGCTCGTAGCCCGTAGAAAGATAGGACATGTCCTATCTTTCGACGAAATACAACTCGGGGCTCTATGTTAGCTATGGAGAGGGGAGGGTGATCGGGCGCTTTCCCCCTCCTCCTCTGCCCGGCTCCGCCGTGTGCCCTCCGTGACGTACGGAGGACAGGGCAGTGTGAATAGCCTTAAGGATTAGTCCTATACATTTGTTTATTAAGCAAGTGGAGCAGGAAGGGCACATATGAGAGGGGAATTATACTGTGTGGATGAAGAGTGGGACAAAAGCAGGGGGTTGGGGAAGTATATCTCTGCAACGTCACATTTTCCCTCTTGCCTCCAACACAGTAGAGCCAGGGGCTTAGGACTGACACTAGCTGTGAGGTGCTTGTCAGATATACTCATCGCTTGAAGGGGCCACCCACTACATCCTGATGCCAAGGCTATAACCAGAATCAGGACACATGGAGCAGGGGGTTGAAGAGGAGCCAGGAGAGGTGAGCATTTTTTTTGCCAGTTCTATGGTCTCCAGAATTATTAGTCAACTGCTCTGGAGTCTGTAGGATTATTATTCTTCTGCATGTCTCTAGAGAGCTCACACGGTAGATTTTACGCTGCACATAACGATGATAGGAGCTAAAACTGCAATAAAACTAAATATGTAAGGGGGTTAAATGATCTTTATTGTGTAAATTATCACTAGAGGATTAACATTTGAGAACTTATTTCATGGGCAAACCCCTTCAAGGACATCTACCACCAGGATGAAGGGTTTAAAGCGAGCACACTGACATACGGTGTGTGTCCACTCTGTCCGGATCCACTCTTCTTTAAGCTTCTTATGCCTAGGTTTATACAAAAACAGGCTTTTAAAGTTATGGCAAATGAGCCTGAGGGGCTCCTCGGCTCATTTGCACATTTTTTACAGCCTTTTTTCTTAAAACAATAATCTTAATGAAGACCAGATACGTCCAGAGGGGCACCACCAGTATGTCAGTGGGCTTGCTTAACAACCCTTCATCCTGGTGCTAGATGTTCGTTTAAAGGAAACCAGTGTGAGCTGTCTCTCTCACTAATTCTGACTTCCCAGCTTTTTGAGGACTTGCAAGGATTACATCCCCCATTATTTGTTGACCATACATCAGTCCTTGTAAAATTTACTTTTCTGTATTTATGAAATGAGCACTGGAGAGATGAAGTGAAAGGCATCCTGTCACCAGGGCCTCATTTTCACAAGGACAAGTTGCAGAAAGCAACTCTATGCTTTGCATTACAATATAATTGGGGTTTAACTTACCTTGCACCCTGACGAATCCTCTCTTTAGTCCCAGTGGTTGGTTTTGATTTGATGTATTTGAAAAAACAACACCTGTCTCGTGCTGTAGACTGCTCTAGGCTCTTGTACAACTACTACCTCCTGCTCCCTCACTCACAGGAACAGAGCTCACAGAATGGTGAGCTGACATCAGTTGGGAGGGTGAAGCTATACAGGGCACAAAGTGAGGGCTGAGAGCTAAGGAGTTTGACAAGTCACTGTTGTTTTTGAAATGCATCCAAACCAAGCCCAACCCCAGACTTAGTCAAGGATTCTGTCAGGTGCAAGGTAAGTTAAAAGAAACATTATATTGTATGTCACCGACTGCTTAGAGGGCACAAAGGCATATTGCAATACAGCTGTAATAGGGTTCTACAACCTGCCTTTGGTGAAAATGAGGTCCCTGGTCACAGTTTACCTTTAAGCCAGGTGAGACTTTCCTGTTACCCTTCCCATCTCCTTCACCGTCTCATTTCTCTGTGACCAGTAAAGAGAGACACCAGATAAGGCAGCACCTACCTGTGACAAAGTACTAGCTCCCTTCTCTGTACATAGGGCTGCATCCGTAATCTTCTCTTAGCCACACTACAGGCTTACATACAGTCCAGGAACTTATGTTTAAGTTTATAGGCATTGAGAGGGACAAATGTACGGATTGGGGCAATGTTCTTGGAGTTTATATGAAAATCTATTTCGTCTGGGGGGTTAATTTGACTGACATGTTCCTTTTTAATTGATTTTTTTTTCAGTTATACGTGACCCAGTGACCTTTCCTCTATTACATTGCAGAACTTTTATATTTCGATTTCCTATTTCTAACTTCTTTTTTCATGGGTAAGGTCTGAAACACGTCACCTAGCTTTTGTAGTGAAGCTACATTCCCCTTTTTTTTAACCATGTCCTCAATTAAAGTTTTTGAATTTTACCTTAACTTTTGGATTTTACACCTGCCTGTGCTGATTACCGACTCTCAACTCCCTCGACTCAACAAATTTATGGCTTATCCAAGATTAAGCATCAAAAAGCGAATGGTAGGTAGGACGCTTGGCTCCAACTGAAGTGAATGGAGAGAGGCTGCACATTTGTGACCATTTCTTTAATTCATTCTTACAATGGATTTGCCACCTATAATGCAGTCGTGAGAAATGTTGTTCATTGTCAAATGACCCCTTTTTATCTAGAGCCACGTTACTTGTTTTTTCAAACTTTTATTTCACTTCTCCACTAGATGTCAGCGTTTCTATCCCTATCTGTATATATAAAACGCAAAACTTTCAGAAAAGGTTAAATTCCCTAAGATCTATGTGCAAAGCAGAAATTGTGTATTGGCAACCTAAAAAGGTTCTGCTCTGCCTTCCAAATCTGTTCATGCTTGGAATGGTTGTGAATTATCCTTCTAGAAATCGCTCTGCAGCAAGACTATTTAGTTGCACTCAATCTTACAGCCACTTCAGAAAATTGAAAGTTATGGAATAACCTTGATGTATTGATGATCAAACTGGGACTTTTTGTACTCACAACTTGATTCTCTGAATCTCATCTCTGAAGAGAAAATAACAAAAATAGTCTCTTCACATCAAAATAACATTGTTATGTTATGTAGAATTGTTTTCCCTAAATCCCTTCCTCATCCAATCCTTTCCCTTCCTTGGTTTGACTTGATGGACTGTATCTTTTTTCAACCGTTTAAACGATTAACATGTTTAAAAATGGAGAAAAAAATAGCAACATATTTTGCGCTTGGCCATGTTTCTAAAGTCTTGCTGTTTCAGAAGGATGATGTTACATACATCATCCACATGATCTCTGGGCTCCATGGTCACATTCCAACATCATACACATTAAATGGTTGCTGCCTAAAGGGTATTCCGTTTAAAGATGATGGGGTTCATTTACATAATGGGGCAACATTTACTCACCCGTCCGAGGAGTTTACGGAGAGTGCATTGTCCAATGATAATGTACTCTGCCGGGATTCACTAAGATCGTGTGACCATTATCCTGCAGTGTCCCTTTCCCGCTCAGGTCTGCCGGAGTTCACCTTCTTCTTCTTGTTGCATGTAAGTGCTTGGGCTAGCGACACAAGTGTGAAGTTAAATCCGTTTTCCGTTGCATGAAAGGCAGCGCAGCTGTGCAAAAACTGATCGTGTGCGACACAATCCTCTGCTAAAGACCTGTCACAGCCACGCTACACCAGCATATCCGCTGTGCGCATGCATCGGTGCTGACCTCGTCCAACAGGTCGTCCATTCTGATTGGACGCTAGAAGGACAGAAGCAGACATCCTAATGTGGTGAGTGGTTTTTCTGTCTGCTAGTTGTAATCTGGTGCAGTAGCCAGTTTGGTGTCCCTGCTAGACCAAATTTCTTTTGGTCTTCTTTCTGCCAGTTTAACCAGCGCCCAAAAATGGCTACGACAAACATTAATTATTTCGAATATTACACTCCGCCAGAGCCATTTTTTTTCTGGAGCTGCCAGCTAATAAATACATCGGAAAGCAGCACATGCGGTCAGAGCGCCACAAACTGTCGGAAACTCGCCATAGTAATTGTCCCCAATCTGTCAGCAGTTTTGACAATAAATAGCTGCAGACTGGTAGTCCTAGAGATCTGTAACAATACCGTGTGTCATGTTACTAGCAATGTGAAGGGAGAAATCTCAAGATTATGCTTATTAGGGTGCTTGTGCCAGTTTTTGTGCAGTGAATAATCGCAAATTCTTGCACGTACAAGAATTTGCAATAAAAATAGTGAAGAGAGCCCCGTGGGCGCGAAGGGGCGGTTTTTACGCAAAAGTATGCCAGGTTGGACCTGATGTACTTTGTGCCCGGCAGCTGTGCGCGCCCTCCAGATACATCAAAGGACTAAGCCTTCTTGATGTATCTGGCAACAGGGGAATCTCCCCCAATGTTGTGAATGGCCATCACAAAGCCCTGATCTCAACCTTTTGAAGTTATAGGCAAAGCTGAAAGGTAGGTGTGAGCAGGCGGCTACAAAGTTACACCAGTTCTGTTAGGAGAATGGGACGAAAAAACTATTTTGAGAAACTTGTGAGGATTTCCAAATCTTAAGGGCAATAGTATTGTATGTACCTTTTTGCAGAAAGTAATAATGATTATATCTGTGTGCCCCCCTATCTATATGTGAGTTCACTAATTTGTTGGCTGACCGAATGCTGTTCCGCACATGAATTTGGCGCAAAACCTTGCTCATTACTCTGGCAATTGGCTGATATAAATCATTTTTAGTAAGCATAGCTGACAGGAAGCTTTATTGGATTACATGTCAGATATTTTCAGATTAGTGATAAAAACCTGTATATGTGCTTTTTTACGTATTGTATGTAAACCTCTGGTTCAGCTGCATATAGTACCATCATTTAAGGAAATGTATCCAATTGCTTCATGCTTATAATTCCTTTAGACTGATGATTCTATGTATTCCTAAAATTGCGGTAAGGTAAAGCTTTTGTGGTATACCTATACATTGCACATGTTACCAGAATATATACACGCCCTTAACTAACTCACTGACTTCTGATACTGATACATTGTTTCACTGTTTATTTTATTGTTTGTTTGGAGTTTCAGAACATCAGTCAGGTGTGTAATCTCTTTGTTGTTTATTGTAAATATTTACTTGTTTTTCCTAAAATGGTGTGATACCAAACTACAGAACATCTAGAACATTCTGAAACCCAAGCAAAAGAAGGCACCAACAGGGCTTAACTTTTTGTTTCTCTTAGCCAGCCAGGTTTACTAAAAACATATATGTATTGACAGGTGCTAAAATTTGTCTTGTGCGGATCTAAGTTTTAGCCCCTGTCACGTTTGCCCCTGCGACCCTTGTCTCGTTGTGCGCACGCGCACCAGTGGTACCTCCGTGAGGGCCGCTGCGCTCGACATGCGAGTCACTTTGCCAGGGATCCGCGTCCGTCCCGTTGCTCCCTTTGTGCGTCCCCGCCGCCTAGGGCGCACGTGAACCAGCTCTTTCGGATTTATGCCGCTGGCCATCTGCCCTTTTTGTTAAATTCCCAGCCCTTCCTGTCTTCCCTGCCGGATCTTTGTGCCTCACAGCCTTAGTAAAAGCTGTTGTCCTGTCCTTTGCCTGCATTGACCTGTTGCTACGTCCCCGACTCTAATCCCGTGCTGCCTGTCCTGACCTCCTGCCTGTTCCCGACTACAATTCAGTCTAACGCCTATTCGGCTTGTGTCATCGTCCGCATGTGGTACAAAGGGTCCACTGCCCCTGAGCCTGACAGTTCTTTTTCTACATTGTCAATGGACTTGGTCAGGGCTTATTGGGGTTGTCTGAGAAATGTATATATAATAGCAGGAAGGGCCTCAACACACAAAAAGTCTATATTTACCTCTCGCCTCAGCTCCATCCTAGTACAGCACCTCCTTCTGGGTCCAGTTGTAGGCTGCAGATGTCTCATGCTTTCAACATGTTTGTTGGCCCCTCCTGCTAATGGTCACAAATTTACTAATACTAGACAACCCTCTTGTGTATTTTTAAACTAATGATAATGATAATTGTGGCTTTTATTGCATCCCTTAATCTACAGCTGCTGGGAGACTGGACCATGGAGCACCCGGTCCTGGGCAATGGTTGTAGAGCTCTTCACTTCTTTTCCCTGTTGTGGCTGTGTACCAAAACAGGGCATGAGAAGGGAGGGGGCTGCTGTAAACAGAGGGCATTATAAAGGCGTAAGGCAGTAAGGGGCATTGTAAGGGTCCCGCACCCGAACTTACCTTCCACGCTCCTGCTCCCACCCTGTGGTCCCCGCTAGCTAGGGCGCATGCGCAAGCACTCAAAGATTTAAAGGGCCAGCGCACCGCTGATTGGCACTGGCACTTCCGGGTTTTCCTGAGCGCTAATTAGCCCTAGAGAAAGATTCCAGTTGTGTTTCCTGTGTTCCCTGCATATTCCTGTTCCCTGCTCTGCTGAATTCCTGTTGTGACTTCGGACCTGACCTCTGCATCTCTGCCGCCTGCCCTGCTACGTGCCTGTTCCTGACTACGTGCCTACGTGCCTGTTGAGGCGATCACGATGTCGGCTAGTACCATCTCCTGCGGTGGTCCAGGGGGTCCACTCACCCGGAACCCTGACGTAATAATAATAATAAAAAACTCCAATTGAGATCAAAAGGTCGTACTGTCAATCAATAATATCAATGAAACCATCAAATCATCCTGTAAAAAATGACATTTACCATACATCACAAGATGAAAAAGTTATGGTCTCACAATATGGTGATGCAGACTTTTGTTTTGAAAAGTTTTTACATTTTTAGAGGTACCAAGACATTTAAATAGACATATCAATTTGGAATCGAGTGATTATACTAACCCAGCACACAGTGAAAGCCGTAAAAACAAATCCCAAAGGATAATTATGCAATTGTTTTGTTTTTCTCCGTAGTTGCTGAATTTCTTTCTATCTTCCAGTACATTGCACAGTATCTTAGGAAGTACAGTTCATCCCCACACACCCACACTATGGATTCTGTAAATGGAAAAATCAAAAAGATCCCCAGTGGGGCTGATTTACTTACCCGGTCAATTTGCGATCCAGCGGCGCGTTCTCCGATGCATCTTTGGGTTCTGCCAGAATTCACTAAGGTCATGCGCCCGATTTCCACTAGGTGTCGGTGCTGTGCTGAATTCCGTCGGAGTTCACTTCCTCGTCTCGGTGTTGTGAGCGCTATTTTTGCGACCGTGTGCCGCAAAATCCCGGGGCAATTCGGCGCAAATCGGAAAAATTCGGGAAACCTGGCGGAAAAACCTGATTCGGACCCTTAGTAAATGAGCCCCTGTAGCTTGTTAAAAGGAGGGGAGTAAAGAATGGACAGGCATAAACCCTCAAAAACTGGTGCTGAAAGGGTAATACGGGAAACAAGATGAAACTTATTCTACTCCTTATTAGGATGTTTTACTCTTTACTCCTCTACTCTTTTTATGATGATGTTTTTGACTACTTTACTTTTTATACTTCTCATTTCTCCACTTATTCTGTGACACCCAAACAGTATAACGCTCCAACACTCATTCAGCCAAATAATATTTTTCATGACTCCCTCATATAAATACATATTTGGCATACAACTAATATAAGAGGAACTGTCAGGATCATTTCATGTTTAGTTGCATGGTGCTAGTTGCATGTAAAATACCATTTTTATGTTTTGGTACAACAGTATTTTCTAGCAGTTCACTACTACTTTATTAATCCCCCTTTTAATCCACTTTCCTCCTCTTTTTCTGCTCCATGCTTATGTATTACTATTCTTTACTATTCTTCCTACTTAGGCCACCTCCACACCAAGCGTGAATGGAGGGGGCATGAAGGGAGCCGTCCGGGTCAGCGCAGGGTGTTCCTGCCCTCCCCTTGTGCACTAGGTATATGTCTGTGCCCATTACAGCACAGGTTATAGTATAGTTCTACACCAGGCAGGCACCTGCTCTAGAATTGCTGCTCAATGGATTTGTACACAATTGTAACTGATCCTTTATTCTCTTAAAGGGAACCGTCCCCAGGGCCTCATTTTTCACTAAAGACAGGTTGCAGAAGCTTATACACCTGCATTCAAATCGCCTTTCTGCCTTTCTAAGCATTTGCATTACAATATATTTGTGTGTTATACTTACCTTGCACCTGACAAAATCCTGGGTAGTCACAGGGGCTGGACTTTGTTTAGATGCATTTCAAAAAACAACATGTGACTTGTCTGTGTTACTCACTCCTCAGAGCATGGCCCCCACCTTTGGCTCCTGTCTAGCTCCTCCTCCTCCTGCTTCTTCTCAGAGGTCACAGCCTGGTCAGCTGGCATCAGTGTGGGAGGGACAACTTGTACAGGAGCACATACATGGAGTCAGCCTGCAGTTCAACAGGTCACATGTTGTTTTTTGAAATGCATCCAAACCAAAGTCCAGCCCCTGTGACTACCCCAGGATTTTGTCAGAATGCAAGAGTAAGTTATAACACACAATTATATGTAATGCAAATGCTTAGAAAAGGCAGAGAGGCATTTTTGCACTGCAGGTGTCATGGGCTTTTAATCTGTGTTTAGTGAAAAATGGGTCCCCGGTGACAGGTTCCCTTTAAGTTTGAAAGGAAACCTACCACCAGGAATACTTACCATGGGTAAGTAAATCTGCCCCAATATGACTCTTCTCTGCTCATTTTCACATGACTTTAACTGAGATTTTCTTTGTAGGTAAACAGGATGGGATTTGGAGATAACTGGCACTTCTTTTAACATGTTTTACATGTTTTGGTTAATAATTGCACATTCTGCTGCATCTGTTCTAAGATTCTCTATTGTCATCTACAAATTTTCGAATACATTGCAATTGGGTGTTAATAGTTGCGGGTGTGTCACTATACAGTCTAGAATGGACAGCACTTATTGGTTATATCGCATTGTGAAGGGATAACGGTAACACACAAATGTCAATTTATTCAGAAATTTCTTGGGGAAAAAGAAAAGTCACATACAACAAAGAGTTCTAAGAACAGATGTGCTGTAACTGTTATAATTGGGGAAATAGGATTATTTATAAAAATTTAAGTGACTATAGATGCAGGAATAATAGTGGAGAAATGAGTATATGAGTATATGATTTACCACAAAATATATGTGTGTTGACACTAAACTCACTAGCAATTTCACTTCAAAATTAACACGATGTGTTACTAAACAAACTTGGTCACATGAGCAACCCTAAGATTAGGTCAGGATTATTTGGTCAAGGTTAGGATGCTAAAGAGTGTCAATATTATGTTCCATGTAACAACTAAAGAATGAGAATACTTGAGTAGGGCTGTCAGCTTGGCTACACTTCCCCAAAGAAGATAGGCAAGGTATTAATGATGATGTCATCGGTCCCTTGGGTATTCTCTGGGATGCATCAGCAGAACTTAGTCAATGTATCTGTAAATCTCAGACACCTGCACGGAAACGTGCCACACAACTTCCCAGTGACTAGAAGAACGGCCTTAACCATCATCATCAACCCATTTGCATGTCGATTTTAAAGGTCTTTCACGGAACGTCCGTTCACTTGGTCTGTGGTTGTGAACAGAGAAACAAAATGGGTGAACGTTGTCCAACAAGTCACTATTACGATGAGTTATTACTATCTTGTCAGCCGTGTAAGCTTCGCTGTGGAAATCTTCCCCAGATTGTCTCAAGTTCAATCCCTGTGCACGTAAGTTGTATTTTTAAAATTTCTTAAAGGATTCCAAATCTACTGAATGCCTCACTGGGGGTGGAACCTGGATGCAGTACAGGGCCGGGTGCAGAGAGAGGGGGGTGGGGGGCGCTCTTTACCCCTTCCTTCTCTATAAAAATATTATATTATATATTTTATGCAAAAAAGCTGACCTGCTTGCTCACCACACCGCAAATTGTGTGGCCAGATCATGGCCCCCAAACTGTCGTGTGCACGTTTCATTCCATTTTATTTTTATATTTTGAATCAAATTAGCAATTTTGTTTTTGTGCCCATTGTACTGATCTAATATATCAATAAAATGTAAAGTAAATTTTTAAAGTAAATTATTTGGGCCCATTTACTAGAGCCGTGCGCCAGTTTTCTGTCGGCCTTTGCACGTTCTTTTTAGTGCAGACTCCCTGCACAGATATTTAAGAAGTTTCTGCACTACATTTGTGTCACACACAACCCTTTGCGGTGCGGCTGCACTGGCATCATGCAACACAAAGGGGTTGTTTTTTCCGGTGCTTAGTTGGACCGTGCACCAGATTATCATGCAAAGTCCGACAGAAGTGTGTTAAAGGTGCACCTGAAAAAAAGTGGTGCACTCTGTCGGGCAGTGCAGGTGCCAGATTCATGAAGAACATGCACCAGAAATCCTTAATAAGGTGCCCCCTGCACTATACACAGGAAACTGCATTTAGTACAGGTTGCACTGTTCTAGTAAAAAAAATGTGTCAAAACCCAAAGGTGTTTTTAGCCCTCACTTTGGGTATATTTTTTTAGGTTTTGTTTCCTTACTGTACGCTATAATTTATTATATAATAATATAAGTGTCACATGTTACCTGCCTTTTTTTCTACTGTTCATCACTTCTTTGAAAATTGTTGTTGGCCAAGGTTGAATGAAATGAAAGGAATGTCAGGAGAATTTGGGAACCCTTGGATGCCGTTGTGGACCATTAGTTAGGGTCTCACACATGGCTATGGTGAGCCTATTCACAAAACAAACTCCCTAATACTCTGTGATAGATAAGTCCACTGTTCTTACTGGGCTCATCTCCGGAGCTTTTGCAATTCAACTAGACTTCATCATATATGAACCTGACATATGGTGCTAAAGTGGAGTGTACTGCTTTGACTTGAAATAGACATGTGTATCGATGTAGAATATTTCTTGGTAGGTGCAAGGGTGTTTTTTTTTCCTTTTTAAATAACCTAGAAAGGACAGGCTTACCATAGGCCATAATGGACACTAAACCACCCTTATAACATTTTGGTGGTTTAGTTTAGAATACTAGAATACTCAGTAGGGCACATTTACTTACCTGGTCCAGTCACGATCCAGCGGCATGTTCTCCGGCGCTGATTCGGGTCTGCCGGGATTCACTAAGGAGTCGCTGCTGCTCTGAGGTCCACCGTAAGTGCTGATCTTGCGACCCAAATTCTTTTTCAAATTCCGTGGTTTTCCGATTTCTGTCGCGTGAAAGCCAAAATCCGATTGCGTGCACCAAAATCCCAGGGCAATTCGCCACAAATTGAAATCGGGGGAAACCCGACGAAAGTGCGCAATTCGGACCCTTATAATGAGCCCCAGTATGTGTGTCTAGTAGCAGCAGTTGTTTCCCTGGAACGAATCACCAGAGCAGTAAAAGATGGTGTAACACTAATATTGTTAGGCACAGGAGCATTAAAAATATCCCAGAATTATTTTATTCCCAATCTTAAATTAAAATCGTTTAATGACACCCTCTTTAACAAATAAGCTTTCAGATAATCCTATATTCTTAGAGGATCTGTTGTAGAAACGTATAGTTGTTGAACCACCAATCGCCCATCCATCTGGATAAGTATGGTCTTCTCTAAGAGGTGGTTATTAAGGTTTCATTGTTTACAAATGTGTAATTGATTTTAAGTTTGAAATTTTTTTTTTTCATTTTATTATTTTACAGTTAGATCTGTTTTTTTTAAAAGAAGAAAGGAAATTTTGCATTGCACGGTTTTTTTCAGTAACAATGAAATTTCTGATATATCACCTGTCAGTGGAAACTGGAATGCAGTCCATAAGCGCCAGCGGTGCCGGTGGACAAGCAAAGGGGGCATCTAAGGGTTAAGCAGGCATGATCAGTGTTCTTATTGACTACGCTCACCAAAGCAGGAGTCTAGCCGTCAGCTCTTGATGTGACTGTATGTCCAAATTCAGTGTTATCACATACATGTTCTTGTGGTAGAAGAGGTTAAAGGACTGCAAAACCAGACCCGTAAAACAAGTGCCCTGTGTGGAGAAGCGGCCATGTTTTTCAAATCTCATACTGCCCCTTTGCTTCTGGTTTACTAAAACTACTAATTAAAAAAAAGGAAAAAAAAAACTACTAATGAAGTGATGTTTACAGTAAATTTTTGTATGTCACATAAGTGAACATCAGAGAATTTCCCAATGTCAGGGAAGCCCTGTGGGCGAAATGAATTCACTTCTGCTCTGTTGTTTAGTTATAATGTTAACAATAATGCTATAAACATGCTATAACCTTGACTACTATGACAATATATATTTCATACTCTGAAGATTCCAAAATGTGTTTGGATTACTAAAATTCATAAATCCAGGCACCGTAACAGTGGTGATCTTTATACAGTATTGTTATTCAATTGTTTTCTTTCCTTCTAAAATCAACTTTTAAAATTATGCTTATAAATCATAGGGCTAGAGTCCCTTCGTGCTGTAGCTTCATAGGCGTTTAAGGTGTTTAAAGGAACCTACTACCACAGATCTACCTATTAAGGTAGATCGGGTGGTAGGCACCTCTATTGTACATGAGGATAGCCCTTTTAAGGCGGCTTCAAAGAGATGGCACCGCATGGGCGCCGCCATCTTGTCGTGGATTGCCCTCCCCGATGACGTCACGGGGAGCGGCGATCCGTCGCCATGGTAACCTCGGTGTTCTGAATACCCGAGGCTACTTCGTTTTAACCCATGCATATGTGGAGTAAAATCCACATATACTGCCATACTGTAGTATGGCAGTATATATAGGATCATCAGACCTACCTAGGGTTAGGTACCCTAGGGAGTCTGAAAAATAGTAAAAGTAAAATAAAAAAAAGTTAAAAAAAAATTATAATAAAAAAAACCTAAAAATTCAAATCACCCCCTTTCCCTAGAACTGATATAAAAATAAATAAACAGTAAAAATCATAAACACATTAGGTATCGCCGCGTCCGAAAATGCCCGATCTATCAAATAGATAGTTTTTCACTACGTTTAACCCCGTAACGGAAAATAGCGTCCAAAGTCGAAAATGGCATTTTTTTGCCATTTTGAAAAATATAAAAATAATAAAAAGTGTCAAAAGGTCGCACAGTCCCAAAAATATAGTAATAAAACGCCACAGCTCCGTACACCAAAGTATGAAAAAGTTATTGGCCCCAGAAGAAAATAAGAAAAAATATTTGTACAGAGGTTTTAATTTTTTTAAATGTATGAAAACATTATAAAACCTATACAATTTGGTATCCACGTGATCGTACCGACCCAAAGAATAAAGTGACATGTCATTTGGGACGCAGAGTGAAAGCTGTAAAATCCAAAGCCCACAAGAAATGTCACAAATGTGGTTTTTTCACCATTTTCACTGCATTTGGAATTTTTTTCCCGCTTCCCAGTACACGTCATAGAAATTAAATACCGTCACTATGAAGTGCAATTTGTTACGCAGAAAATAAGCCATAACACAGCTCTTTATGTGGAAATATAAAAGTTATAGATTTTTGAAGTTGGTGAGTGAAAATGGAAGTGAAAAAACTAAAAAGGCCAAGTCGTTAAGGGGTAAAGAGACACACAACAAAAATACAACGATGAGATCAGAATTGAGCAAATTTCAAGTTTATTGTCCTCCCTGATTTTAGGACACTTGACTTACAGACAACCCTATTTAAAACAGAACTCTCTGCCCACTTTGACCATTTGATGCTCTCTGGATGCTAGTAAGTTAAGAAACTTTACCCCCAAGGCTACAACTAAGTTATCAAAGGTTTCTGAAAATAAGTTTTATTGTAATCTTTGTTCCTGTGAACGACCCCTCTCCTGTTATTGTCATCATGCATAATGCAGGACCATCGATTACATAGTGGCCTTGTTAGGCAAAAGAATTTTACTTTTTACCACCATTTACATCTCACGTTAAAGTTTGACTTTGCAACATGTTGGTGTCAGGTTTAATTAGAGATGAGCGAACATGCTCGTCGAGCTTGATGCTCGTTCGAGCATTAAGGTACTCGAGACGGCTCGTTGCTCGGACGTATTCCCTGCTCGATCGAGCATTTAATTAAAAAACACAGTGAAGACAATGAAGAATAGAATAAAAACATGAACACAGTGAACACAGGATCATTTAAGTGAAAACACAGTGAAGAACACAGTGCAGAATAGATTACAGATGTTCGGCACATCTGCTTACTTGTCGGAAGATACGGCGGAACGGTGCGAACAAAATAGTATTGTGAAACAATATATATGTGTGAAGAAGACATTGCAGAACACGGTGAGCAGGATGGAGACACAAGGGAGCAGCACAGAGACACCGGGGAGCAGCACGGAGACATGGGCGCGGCACGGAGACATCGGGGACGGCACGGGACATCGGGGAGCGCACGGAGACATCGGGGAGGCGGCACGGAACATCGGGGCACGGAGACATATGGGCACGAGACATATGGCAGCGGAGACTATGGCACGGAGACATATGGGCACGAGACATCGGGGGCACGGAGACATCGGGCACGGAGACATCGGGGCACGGAGACATCGGGGCACGGAGACATCGGGGCACGGAGACATCGGGGCACGAGACATCGGGGCACGGAGACATATGGGCACGGAGACATATGGGCACAGATACATATGGGCACGGAGACATATGGGCACGGAGACCTATGGGCACGGAGACATCGGGGCACGGAACATGGGCACGGAGACATCGGGGCACGGAGACAATGGGCACGGAGACAGGGCACGGAGACATATGGGCACGGAGACATATGGGCACGGAACATAGGCAGGAGACATCGGGCAGCGGCACGGAGACATCGGGGAGACTTCAGTGGAAGAAGAGCAGCGGATCCCGGGACAGCGTACTCCACCAAGTAAGCAGATGTGCAGAACATCTGCATCTATTCTTCACTGTGTTTTTTCACTTAAATGATCATGTGGTCACTGTTTTTATTCTATTCTTCACTGTTCTTCACATCTGTTAAGTTGTCGGGAGATAATATACGCGCGGAACAGTGAAAGATAGATTGCAGATGTTTGCATACATCTGCTAACTTATCAGAAGACTTTCTTTTTCAATTAATTAACACATTTTATTCCCGAACCATGGTCCCTTTGAAAAATGCTCGAGTCTCCCATTGACTTCAATGGGGCTCGTTATTCGAGACGAGCACTCGAGCATCTGGAAAAGTTCGTCTCGAATAACGAGCACTCGAGCATTTTAGTGCTCGCTCATCTCTAGTTATAATGTCACTTTCTGCTGACAGGTTCCCTTAATGTCTTTGGAGAAATAAAGAAATGCTGTAAAGTTACACTTGTCATACGTCCTTTTCATTTGCACAGCCATATGCGTATATTTGCTCCTGCTGTAAATTAGATTTCTGTAATTGTACTTAGCTATTGTTGTTTTATCATTTTGCATAGGGGCTACCATTTCCTCAGTGAAGCACAGAGATGTCCCACTCACAAAAGGTAATTCGGAAGATGGAAACATTTTGGGACATTTACTCAAGATTTCAGTCTAATGGACATGTATAGTTCCAGAAGTCCTATTTATGAATGGGCATACGGATTTATAGTAAAATAGCTATATGTAACGTATACCTTCCAGTCAATATCACTGCAACAAGTTGGCTGCTATGCGGCCACATTTTAGCATCCATATCACTGCTTCAAGTTCAAGCCAACTGTGGGTTTAATGATCTTCACTTAAAGGGGTTGTCTGGTCACAACAAGTTAGCACTTACCCACAGGAAAGGACCTGACTTGCTAATCTGTGGGTGTCTCAGTGATGGAGACCCCCATGGATCACAAGACTGGGGGTCGTTGTACCCCGTGTTGTACCCCAGATGAACAGAGAAGCCAATCACACATGCTCTATTCATCTGTTTGTCACTGACGGATATAGCAAACTATCCATCAGCTCCATAGAGAAGAACAGAGCAGCCTGGCTGCTCTTCTGATCCGTGGTACAACGGACCTCCGTTCTTGTGGTCGATGGGGCTCCCATCACTGAGACCTGTGGATATGGGCTAACTTGTTGTCACTGGACAACCCCTTTAAAGCATCAGACATCCCTCCCATCGGCTGAGTTCACATCTGTGTTTCAGGCTTCATTAGGACCCACAGTCACAGATTTTGTTAAGAAGCACATATGAAAAAAACCTACATATAAGCCTAATAGGGTCTTTCGGGAACTTTTGGTGTCCATTATTGCAAACATTGGGGGCCTGAGATTTTCCACTGTTCTGCTTCCATAGCAGAACATAATAATGGAAGCCCCAAAAGGAGATGGGTACATGGCCTTTGCTCTATGTAACATGCACCCCCAGTGGTACTGAGATCTCTGGTGCCTTCAGACTGATACATTTAGAAGACTATACAATGGAGCTGTATGTTGTAGATGAAGTAGTGGTAATGCTTGTTTGCCCTCACCAGTGTCCTGAGCCATGCCACCAGCAACATCTTCGAGGACTCACTCATGGAATATGCTACAGCATACATTTAACTTGCTTTTTTCTGTTTTCTTTAGGCTTCAACAGCCCAATGGATGCAAAGGATACAAACTACATGATTTGGCTCTTGTTGGCTTTGTTTGTTGTGTTAATATCCACCATATTAATCGTAACGATTATTCTGCATAGAAAACGGAAGCTGCATGGAGGTAACGTGATTTATGGTCACCAGCTAAACTTTCCATTTCTGGCATTATGTTATAACATGGTGTTAGAGCCAGTGAATAAATAAAGTCTTGCAAGACAATAATCCGATATATGCAGTATAGAAAAGCAGAACTTCTAAAATCATAGGAGGGGGGTAAAATTTGGATGAATTTTGGCATAATTTGCTGCAAAAGAGGGGTGTCACATTGTAAGAACGTAACATGGCTCAGTAGGTAGAAGGCACCAATGTATTATTGGCCGGGTCAGTAGGCTTCATTGGTCTTGTGAGGATTCACCAAATTCGGCACAATCTTGTTTTGAAAGCAGGCAGCACAGCTTTAGGTGTTGTGAGGTAACTCAGATCGAAAGCCCTGGGAATTCTCAGATGATAAATCTGTCAGTATTTGCATAACCATTACTTCTCCTCTGCTGTGAGGAAACTTTGACAAATAATCCGTCAGACCTCTAGTCACAGCTCACTAAGTACCTTCTCTATTTTTATATAAGCTTTTTAATACAAAAATATGAAGCGTCAAACATACATTCTAACAGTCATTCTACAAAGAAGTTATCTTTTATGATTTATTTTCTGATATTATTGTGAATAAGTGATAACAGGAAGTGCGGCCATATTGGTTGTTTCCTCTGAATTATCGTCTCTGTCAGCATATTCATTAATTTAGACACAGCTGCCCCATAATAATTTTGCTTAGCACAGCACTCCATGTATATAGGTAGCACATCACATACCCTCATCAATATATAGGCAGCAAATCACATACTCCCCTTAGTATATAGGTAGCTCAGGCCAGCACATGTCCACTAGTATATAGGAGGCCAGGTCAGCACATGTCCACTAGTATATAGGAGGCCAGGTCAGCACATGTCCCCAGTATATAGGTAGCCCAGGCCAGTCATGTTCTTAGTATATAGGTAGCTCAGGCCGGCACATGTCCCCTAGTATATAGGAGGCCAGGCCATACCCTTTAGTATATAGGTAGCCTAGGCCAGCCATGTTCTTAGTATATAGGTAGCTCAGGCCAGCATGTGCCCCCCCGTAAAAAGGTAGCGAGGCCAGCACATGCCCCCCAACACATAGGTAGCCCAGGCCAGAACATACCTGTATATACTGTAGGTAGCCCAGAGTAGCACATGTTTCCAGTATATATGTACCACATAATTAATTATACTCACCTACCCACACTCCCTTGTTGCTCACATACAACTCCTCCGGGATAAAGGGAGCATGATGATACTGCTGTTGCCGACATCACTGCTCAGTCGATGACGGCGCCACTTGGGTCACACAGAGGGCAAAGGCATTGCTAATATTGCACTGCCTGTGTGTAGTAACCAGAGGTATGTACATACTGGTGATTGTTATTGAGGGCCAGGCCCCCCCTCCTGGTCGGCCGCGCCCTCCGCTCGGCCGGCCGCCCCCCCCCCCTTCACGTCCCACTGGCGTGAAGGTGGCGGATCGGGGCAAATAATCACAAAAGCTAGCAATAAGCTAGCATTTGCAGAGGTCCTGATAAATATGCCCCATCATCTTTAAATAAGTGACTTTCACAATGTCACAAATCTAACCTACCACAAAAATGAAAGCTTAGTTGCACTTTAATGTCCTAACTTAACTATCGTTCTCAATGATGATTTCTTTTCTTACTATATTAACCATGGGCTAGGTGAAAGAGTTTACTATTTGTTATTTAGAAGCTGCATCAATGGTCTTCACTTACCATGTATAATCGTGTTTTCAGGTTTCGGCAAGGCTTGTGACAAGATCACAACCAAAAGCAAAATTAAGGACACAAACGGAGAACAAGGCTCATGTGATGAACTAAAGAAACCGGTAGCGGAGAACGAAGATGTGGAGAATCCAGTGGGTGTCGCTATTTGTGACAATGGTCTGTCTGATTATTTGTTTCCCTTGCCGGCTATAGAGGAAGGAGCTGCTATTCTGGTCACCACAAAGACATCTGCTTGTTTTAATCTTGGCCCAGGTGTGAGAGGCGACGCTTTTGTGGAAATTTAACTTCACAATGTTCTATTGTGGATTGAGAAACGGGGAAAACTGAGAGCTGCCTATCTGTTGTATGTGTATATATGCCATTTAATGATTATTATCGCCACTATTGCAAGGACGCCATTTTGAACTAAACTTTCAGATAAATTGCACCATCAATAGTGCAGATAATAATAGCAAACTTTGTAATATACCGTAATAAGAAATCTCTTACTGTGTCCTTCTTTTGCCCCCTGCAGTTTTTACATTAGTACTTTGTATAAGTCAGCTTTATGTCCTGTATCCAATGACAGCTGAGAGGTAAAGGAACCTGATAAAGTATCTAATGACTTAAAGGAAATATACCATTTGCTTTTAGGCAGTAT
Source organism: Engystomops pustulosus (assembly GCA_019512145.1). Taxonomy (NCBI): domain Eukaryota; kingdom Metazoa; phylum Chordata; class Amphibia; order Anura; family Leptodactylidae; genus Engystomops; species Engystomops pustulosus. The sequence continues at coordinate 22,961,989 of CM033648.1, forward strand.
GAACCAATCATACCTTTAGAATGGTGTAGCTACACTAATGCAGAAACATATCATGAGTGGATTTGCTGTAAAAACAGTTATAAAATTATGATAATGAGACTCTTTTGCTCCTGTGGCTGCTGCAGGGGTTCTCCTATTACCCTATTTATGCACTGCTCAAGAGAACACTGTATTCACTGTGTTGTCCCTAACAGGCAGAAGTAATCAATTGCTGCACCATCCCCCAGCTCCTGTGTATGAGTCATCAAGCTCAGGTTGATTAGTCCTGTCTGGATAGTTCAAGAAGCTCCATGTAATGTGTTTATGTAGGCAGCCTGCATGCAACCCAGCTTTCCCAAGGTCCTGAAATTGTATAATTGTTTTTTGAGCGACACCACTCAACTCAGGGATTAACCAAGATATGCTCAAGGTATGTTTGGTTAACAATGCATAACAACAAATGGTAGATTTCCTTTAACTCTTTACCATCAATGAGAAGTCTAATCTTCTCAGAAAGCTGATTCATTAAAGGAAATATTGGGGCACATTTACTTACCCCGTCACCTAAAGTGCATATCATGAATGTGTCGCTTACCTGCACAGGTCCGCCAGAGTTCACCATCTTTTTAGTGGTGCATCTAAGTGCTTGGGCTTGCGACAAAATGTGAAAGTTAAATCCTGTGCTCAGTCTGAATCAGTCGGCCTGTCCGACAACACGCCCCCTAATTTGTGTCGCACGGCTACAAAAGTAACGCATCTGCTACTAAAAAACCTGTGCAAAACACTTTACCATTGAGGAACGGCCACAGTCCAAAACAAGTGTGTTGCAAAGCGGCGCAAAGTCTTAGTAAATATGCCCCATTGTCTAGGTATGGAAAGAGTTGATCAGTAGCCTCCTTATCTGTCTGAAGTGGATAAACCTCAGAAGACTTTTAGATTCACTACTCACTACAGAGGAAAGAGTAGAAGGAAGGCACAGAGAAGCTGCTTTACTTAAATGAAATCTACTATTAAAACAGGCATGATAAATCAAGCACACTTACTCATTGATTAGGGCACTGTGACTTGGGTAATGTTTTTACATTATTCATCCATGACTTCCTTACGTTTAAAATCAATTTTAAAAATTATGCTAATAAGCTAGGCAGGGTAGAGTGCTGAAGGAGGAAGGGGTCGGGTGAGACAATGCAATAACCAGTGAAACCAGAGCTAATGCCCCAGAGCCATTTAGGCTTATGATTATAAATTTTTAGAGTTGATTTTAGATGGAAGGAGGCCATAGATAAATATAACAAGATTACCACAGTCACGATGCTGGGATCTATAAGTTAGTGTCCCTGGTTTATCATGATGGATTTTGATTGTAAATTTTCTTTAATGAAGTATAATACAAAGGTTCTGTGATCACCAGCTATATTCATTTCTGTAATTAAAATAATAAGTAAGGTCATTTGAAGACACCATTCCAGGACAAAGGACAAATGCTACATATTCCACTTTGCTACGTCCAGCCTTATAAGTAGGGATATGTTACAGATTATAAATCTGTATTGACTGTAGATCAAACAGGTTCTCCAGCCAAACCATTTTCTTTAAATGGCTCAGAATTCTTTAAAAAAAATGTAAAAATTATAACTATGTCACTGCTCCTGTTCCAATGTTCTCTGGATATCCTGTTATTAGGCAGAGAACCCAGAATGTTTCAGAATGATAGCAGTGGTTTTCACTTATTTCATTTATTTATCATATTTATCTATGTGCAAGTTTTGTACAGGACATACCCTTCCTACTTACCTTAACATGCAATATGCCTGAGTTCTCCATGAATGCCAATGCCACTGCATACGCTGAGTAGTTTCTGGTTGCCATTGCAGAGTACCTGATACAAAACAAAGAAATGGATTGGGACTCTGATAAATGGACTCTGTTTTTCATGAGATGCTGATGGAAGACTTTTTTGCTTTTGTTTTCACCTAGTGGAAGGAGGTCCTTAAGTTTGTTATATGATATAATCTGTCTAAATGATACTGTGCCTGATACTGTTGAGAGGACCTTTGTATCAATAGGAAAATACCCGCTAAGAGCTAAATCTACTCAACTGAGTGCTTGTGGCCAACCATTGTGGTCCATATTTACAGGGGAGAACCTAAACTCAACCCGCCTCATGACTAATGCTCCGCTGCATGCATGATCCTGTGCTGACAATTATGCTGTTTTATGATTATCTTTTTTTACTGTCCTATTTTTATTTCTAGTTTACTGTAACTACTATTGTCTTTATTTTAGCATTTTTAGTGATTCTATAATTTATAAGCTACTGTTTTTGAAAGTAAAGTCAAAATTCACCATAAAATAAGCAGGATACATATGAAAGGTTGAGGGTGATGCCCGATTTCTGAAACTCCTGTACTAATTGAATTGAGCGGCATGATGCATCCTCATCCTGCCTCTCTATCAATTACTGAGAACAAGACCCCCATTCACTCAATTGCTGGGGGTCCCATTCTCGTGAAAGGTGGTGTCCCAGCAGTGGAACCCTCACCGATCAGATTGTTATCCCATCCAGGTCATCATCTGCAAAGAGTTTGTATGTTCTCTCCGTGTTTGTGTGGGTTTCCTCCGGATCATCCGGTTTCCTCCCACATTCCAAAACTTACTGGTATATTGATTAGATTGGGAGCCCAATGGGGACAGGGACCAATTTGGCAAACTCTGTGCAACGCTGCGTTATCTGTGTGCGCTATATAAATAAAGAATTATTATCCCCTAACCTGTGGATAGGGTATAACTTACAAAGATGGTACAACACCTTTTATGATAGGGGATCACTTTAACAGATCCATACTGCCCAAAGCAAGACAGCCTCTTTTAACTAAATAACTTTGCTCTATGCATCATAGAGAGGTATTGGTTCTGATTTATTAAACTGTCTGTCACAGTTTTCTGTCGTTCTTTGCACGGAAAAGAACGTGCAAACCACTTGCACATGTAGTTATGTAGTTTCTACACCAACGTCTGCAGCTAACAGGCGTTCCCGTGCAGAGTTGGACAGTGCGCCACATCTATTACTGCCTCTTCACAAAAGTGCAAGGTGTGCCAGATCGCATATGCCTTGCTATGGAAACGTATGTGATCGGTAACCAGAACCCGGTGTCTTGCATTTAAACAATGCCGAGGGCCCATCCGCATATACTAGCACTATGTTTGTAAACGCAGCGCTAGCGGTACATATGACTGCACCCTTAGTGTATCCCTGCTCATGTTAAGTCTTTAATCTAGTTCAGTCTTTTGTGTATTTATGTAATATCTCATGCACATATAATTTAACCAGATTATTTTAGATCTGCTGATTTTAGCTGACGGATCTATACTATAACCTTGGACAGTTGTGGCACTGTAGAAAGCAACATTTTTCTTATCTTATCCAACTCTTTGATGTCAACAATAAAAAAATACAATATAACTAGCAAATGAATAATATAAGTTACTAATCAATGTGTATAGATAATGCAAATGTGCAAAACTGTAGAAATTCCATCCAGGGCATGTGCGCTGCTTGAGGTGCCTTTGCCAGGTTTCACACTTGGCACTTTGCATATCGTTTCGCTTGATCAAGTTCTTGGTTTTGCTCAGTTTTCTTTCCTATTTTCCTTTCTCTTTGAACAAAACAACTACAGCGAATTCATGACTCACCTGTGCAGGTTAATGGTGCACATCTTAAGCTACCCATAGGATACAAGCCAGCCAAAGGGGCCTAATGTCCAGCCATCAGTCAGCAATTAGCAATGGCAGACACTTATTTCTCCGATACAAGAGCTTGAAAAATATTTGCTTGATCAGTCATGTATATGGCATGATTGTACCAATACAGGTAATAATTTGCCTCTATGTACATGTGCATTTACTTTAACCTGTTTTAAGGGAGGCAACTACAGGCGGTCCCCTACTTAAGAACACTCGACTTACATACGACCCCTAGTTACAAACGGACCTCTGGATATTGGTAATTTATTGTACTTTAGCCCTAGGTTACAATGATCAGCTGTAACAGTTATCAATGGTGTCTGTAATGAAGCTTTAGTGTTAATATTGATTCTTATGACAACCCAACATTTTTAAAATCCAATTGTCACAGAGACCAAAAAAGTTCTGGCTGGAATTACAATGATAAAATATACAGTTCCAACTTACATACAAATTCAACTTAAGAACAAACCTACAGTCCCTATTTTGTATGTAACCCGGGAACTGCCTGTATTTTTGTTATCAATATTCAATTTCTCTAAAAGATATTTTTTGTTGCAATTCAAAAAAAGTTAACTATGTGATGCTACACAGCAAAGGCATATTTTAAAGTGGAAAAAACACCATATTCCATTAAATATTGCATAACGCATATCACAATGCCTTGCTATAGAGGGATACATAATTACTTGTATACTTGTATCACTATAGTAGCGATATATATGTAAGCGTATGTGGCTCCCCTTACCATTGTGCACCAGTATTCTATAACCCTACTGAAACTTGACACTTGTAAAAGGGTGGAAAATGGATCTGGCACCCGTGTACAAAAGAAGGATAGACACTGAAGATCTAAGCTGAGCTACTGTGATAGAGATCTATTGCCTCTTATAATACTGTTTTTGACCACCACACTAGTTGCCTTATCTGATAAAATTGTAATCGCTAAATTTGTTACCTCTTTGTGAGTAAAGTTCTACAGTTCTCATTAATATTTGTGTCTGTCTGAATTCTTACACCATCCTAAGTGGGAAATGTTTCTACTACTGAGGGTCAGGGATAGTGATCAGCAAAGATTTGTTTTTCAGAACGTTTGGTCCAATTGTTATGGTCACAGCCAATGGGTGTGCCAATATAGTACCGTATTTTCCGGACTATAAGGCGCACTTAAAAGCCTTTGATTTCCTTGGAAATCCAAAGTGCGCCTTATAGTCCGGTGCGCCCTATATGAGCAGCGGACCCTACTTACATAGGTCCCCGCTACCGGAGACAGCAGATCTCCGCGGAACTGCAGACCACGCGGCACGAACAACTTCTGCCGCGTGGTCTGCAGTTCCCGCTGGAGATCTTGTCTCCGGTAGCGGGGATCTTGTAAGTATTCTATTCTCTACCTCCCCCTCACTTCCCCGCGTTCCCGTCTCTTCTCCGCTTCGCGTCCCGTCGGGTCTCCGCTCCGCCCCGGACCTCCGCCACGCCCCTGGACCCTGCGCCTTATAGTCCGATGCGCATTATATATGGAATTATTACATATATAAGGCGCATCGGACTTTTGCGCCTTATATTCCGGTACGCCTAATGGCCCGGAAAATCGGTACTAGGAGATCGATAGGACTCATTATTCGATTGGACCTAGAAACATGATGTCATATTAAAGATAAGAATATTATCTTTCGATTGCATCAGATTAGTTTCTTAATTGTTGGAGAGTCATAGGTTGGCTGCAGGGGGTAAATGGGAGAGGCAGGTCCTTCTAGGGACTTCTGAATGGGGCCCCCTTAAAATAAATAAAAATATATATATATTTTTATACTCAAAATGTTATTTACAGTCACACACATTGTATTATATATTGCAAAGTCCAGAGCAGCACAAGCCAGTAGTTAGTAGTCTTGCTTGAGAAAGGTGCGGTTTTAGCACCGAAACGTCGCTGTGTGATGGAATAAAAGTTCACCACTTTTCTACAATTCATTGAGTGCACTTCATTGGCTGTTTGGAACTGCCTGAAAAGTGAGAAGGTTTTACAGAACTGCATTATCTTTGAAGCTCATCCTGCTGGACCCACCATTCTTTCTCTACAGAGAGACCCTGGAGAGAAGCTATCATGAGAGTCAGATTTTTCCTTCCTTCTTTCAACTGTATTGGTGGCCTTAGGCAGCCGATACAATTGAAAGTGTGGAAGAACAGGCAGCAATAAGTTACTGCTTAAAATGCCATGTTGGCTCTTCACAGTAAATAATGTGATTTGGTTGTAGTTTGGGCACTCGGCTCCAAAGGTTCACCATCACTGATATACAGCATATACAGCCCATATACACAAACAGCATAAACATACAGTTTACATACCACACATACACATACAGCAAAATCACACATACATACATATAATATTATACATATAGCATATACACACACACACATGCAGCATATACTACCCAATACTCCAGATGCCGGGGGCCACCTGACACTGTGGGCTTCCCCTGTAGTTATGTCCCTGGATGGCTGCATTGAGACTATTCTACATAGCCAGGAAGCTCATTGCTTTCCATGGAAGGATGCTGAACCCCCTAAGCTTTGTGAGTTCTGTGCTCGGGCAAACATGTCACTGCATCTATAATACATTTAACAAAGAGTTAAAAAAGGCAGGGATTGTTTTTTAATCTTCAGCTTACAATTCCAACTTTATTTTAAATTGGCTGTGCCTAGGGTTTCTGTAGATCACAGAAACTCAAGCCTGAAAGGATCTTAAAGATGAGATTCTTATTTTTTTAAATGACACATGTTCCAAGGTGCTATAAAAAGGAATAGGGGCATCTGAAGTGCACTCCCCTTCTGTGCCCATTTTCACTTGACTTTGGAGAATTTTTATAGATAAAGGGGTGGACATACAAATGGAAGGTGTGGGAACCAAACTCCTGCTTACAAAAGAAGAAAATTTAGTGCCATAAGACAACACAACTGGGGGTCATTTACTAACGGCCCGATTCCGTTTTCCCGACTGTTACCCGAATATTTCCGATTTGCGCCGCTTGTACATGAATTGCCCGGGTTTTTGCGGCACGTGATCGGATTGTGGCGCATCGGGGCTGGCATGCGCGCGACAGAAATCGGGGGGGCGTGGCCGAACGAAAACCCGACGTATTCGGAAAACCGCCGCATTTAAAAACCGAAATGTGTCGCTTGGGAGCGCTCACCTTCACCTGCTATGGGAGGTGCTTCCGGGGCGTTAAGATTATTTTCGGCGCAGCAGCGCCACTGGTGGACGGCGGAGGAACTACCTCTTAAATCCCAGCCGACCCGAATCCTGTGCAGAGAACCGCCGCTGGATCGCGAATGGGCCGGGTAAGTAAATCTGCCCCAATGGCCCAGATTTATTTAAAGTAAATGTACAGGATGCTCCAGATAATGAGTTCCCATGGTCCTCAATTATCAGGTGCACCCTGCACTTCTCTGGAAGTGTGCACTATCTTTTTTAGTATCTGTCAAGTCACTGTATTAAATGTGCCCCTTTAGGGGCAAATTTTTTCTGTCTTGTCGGACACAGAGTAAAGCTACATGCACACGATGTTGGCCACCGTACCGTAGTGGCGGGCATACATCGGCGCTGTGGAGTGGAGCAGGGGATGAGCGCAGCTCACCCCCACCTTTCCATAGGAATATACAGCGCACGGCGCCGTATCAGTGAGGCTACGGAGCGGTTGGTACCGCACGTGTGCTGCACCGTACCGCTCCTGTACGGTGCTGTGAGCAAATAGAAGTGTATGGGGGACATATTCAGCCGTATATACGTCCCCCATACATGTGTTGTGAATGTAGCCTAACCGCGACACAAAACTGGCGCAGACACTTTATAATTACATGGTGTAAGATCCAAAGTTGTTCTTTCTAGTGCAATGATAGACAGAAATCATTGCAACTAGAAAGAACAACTTAATAGATCTGCGCCATATGCATATGGCTCCCATAACGCATTTCTATAAAATAAGCAGTACCCAGATCCTAAGGATTTGGTAGTATATTGTTATGGCAAATAACACAGGATCACACAGAAACAGATGGAGGATGTCAGTTTTTTTGATTCCATTATTACAGAAAATTACTACTTCTCATGAGATGGAACATTGAAGAAAGCTCATCTTTTGGACTATTGGTGATTTTATCCCATTAAACCACTATAAAAGCTTATTTCTGGGAAACTGTATTTGATGCAGTATTGTCAGTCTCTTCTGACATGACTGAACAACAATAAGCCAGGAACATTTCATCATTTATTGATTTTTTGCCATTGTTATCATCCTGGTGGTGTCATACTTCTAGAGGAGTTATCATCCTGCATTATATTTTGTAGGGGTTAGGTGTTTTTCATCATATATAGAGAATATACTTTTATTATACTGGTAATATGGTTAGAGGAAAACACAACTTCGCTGCTGGTCTCCTCCTTGCAATAATAACATAATATTTACCAGATCATAATGAAAGTTACTTACTTTTTATGTTGAATCACTTTATTGACAAAACAAAAGGTAAACGTAAAACATAAACAGAAAATAATAGAAAACAGAAAAAAACACACTATGACATGATGTGGAACCTTGGAGACAGAGTGCCCAAGCTACACTACAACCCACTTATAGGTTGCAAAGTGCCAACATGACAATTGACGCAGTACCTTTGTAATCCCTGCTGTATCACAGTTTTAATCGTATTGGGGTCCCGAGTTCACCAATACAATAGAAGATAGAGAAATTTAGATTGAGCTTCCCTCCAGGGTCCCCTGAAGAGAAATAAATCAGGGGACCCAGAGCAGGAGCTCAATGACAATCCATATCTATCCCACACCTTCTGGCACCCTCTTTAGTCCTGGAAGCCAAGATGTCGCTTTAAAATAGGGGTAGTATGGCACCTCCTGGGCTGTCTTGAACCACAGGGGAAAGCCTTGAGTCCTATCTGGCAACTGTGTGTTGGGGTAAGGCCTGGGGTCCCACAGAAAGCCCTGAGTGCCACCTCTGACACCCATGCCATAGGTTCGCCGCCACTGCCACTGTGACAATCATATATCACCTGGGGAATAAACATATCCCCAAAGTAACTGTTACTTACTTATTAAAGCCTGAAGCCAAAGTTTATGTAGATTAAATAAGGGGTGAGCAGCATTTTATTGCTAGCATTTATCTAGAAGGAATCCTTGTTAAACATTAGGACAAAGGTTTGCAAAGAGAATGAGTCTGGACATCGCCCTACAATGAGGAGTGTGGTTTTAACTTCTACTGTACTTTGTACAATACATTTAATAAAATGAAAGAAAACAATAGAGAAAAGTCAGATTCTACAAAAATAACAAACTTTATTAGGTCTATTTAAGAGACCCAATATTATGGGATCAACTAAGATATGTTTCTAACAATTGCCTGTAAACACAGCTAAAGGATTCTGTCATTATATGTAAAAACTGAAATAGTACCATAAGTACATTTCCAAAGTATAAAAAGTAAACGTTGATTACTAAAAATATTGCTAAAATTAATTTTGTGTATAACGCATATGCAGATTGTTTTTATCGAAAACCCGACGTATTCGGAAAAACCGCCGCATTTAAAAACCGAAATGTGTCGCTTGGGAAGCGCTCACCTTCACCTGCTATGGGATGGTGCATTCCGGGGCGTTAAGATTATTTTCGGCGCAGCAGCGCCACCTGGTGGACGGCGGAGGAACTACCTTCTTAAATCCCAGCCGGACCCGAATCCTGTGCAGAGAACGCGCCGCTGGATCGCGAATGGGCCGGGTAAGTAAATCTGCCCCAATGGCCCAGATTTATTTAAAGTGAAAATGTACAGGATGCTCCAGATAATAGAGTTCCCATGGTCCTCAATTATCAGGTGCACCCTGCACTTCTCTGGAAGTGTGCACTATCTTTTTTAGTATCTGTCAAGTCACTGTATTAAATGTGCCCCTTTAGGGGCAAATTTTTTCTGTCTTGTCGGACACAGAGTAAAGCTACATGCACACGATGTATGGCCACCGTACCGTAGTACGGCGGGCATACATCGGCGCTGTGGAGTGGAGCAGGGGATGAGCGCAGCTCACCCCCACCCTTTCCATAGGAATATACAGCGCACGGCGCCGTATCACGTAGGGCTACGGAGCGGTTTGGTACCGCACGTGTGCTGCACCGTACCGCTCCTGTACGGTGCTGTGAGCAAATAGAAGTGTATGGGGGACATATATCAGCCGTATATACGTCCCCCATACATGTGTGTGAATGTAGCCTAACCGCGACACAAAACTGGCGCAGACACTTTATAATTACATGTGTAAGATCCAAAGTTGTTCTTTCTAGTGCAATGATAGACAGAAATCATTGCACTAGAAAGAACAACTTAATAGATCTGCGCCAATATGCATATGGCTCCCATAACGCATTTCTATAAAAATAAGCAGTACCCAGATCCTAAGGATTTGGTAGAATATTGTTATGGCAAATAACACAGGATCACACAGAAACAGATGGAGGATGTCAGTTTTTTTTATTCCATTATTACAGAAAAATTACTACTTCTCATGAGATGGAACATTGAAGAAAAGCTTCATCTTTTGGACTATTGGTGATTTTATCCCATTAAACCACTTATAAAAAGCTTTATTTCTGTGAAACTGTATTTGATGCAGTATTGTCAGTCTCTTCTGACATGACTGAACAACAATAAGCCAGGAACATTTCATCATTTATTGATTTTTGCCATTGTTATACATCCTGGTGGTGTCATACTTCTAGAGGAGTTATCATCCTGCATTATATTTTGTAGGGGATTAGGTGTTTTTCATCAGTATATAGGAGAAATATACTTTTATTATACTGTAATATGGTTAGAGGAAAGCACAAACTTCGCTGCTGGTCTCCTCCTTGCAATAATAAAATAATATTTACCAGATCATAATGAAAGTTACTTACTTTTTATGTTGAATCACTTTATTGACAAAAGACAAAAGGTAAACAGTAAACAATAAACAGAAAATAATAGAAAACAGAAAAAAACACACTATGACAGTGATGTGGAACCTTTTGGAGACAGAGTGCCCAAGCTACAGCTACAACCCCACTTATATGTTGCAAAGTGCCAACATGACAATTGACGCAGTACCTTTGTAATCCCTGCTGTATCACAGGTTTTAATCGTATTGGGGTCCCGAGTTCACCAATACAATAGAAAGATAGAGAAATTTAGATTGAAGCTTCCCTCCAGGGTCCCCTGAAGAGGAAATAAATCAGGGGACCCAGAGCAGGAGCTCCAATGACAATCCATATCTATCCACACCTTCTGGCACCTCCTTTAGTCCTGGAAGCCAAGGATGTCGCTTTAAAATAGGGGTAAGTATGGCACCTCCTGGGCTGTCTTGAACCACAGGGGAAAGCCTTGAGTCCTATCTGGCAAACTGTGTGTTGGGGTGAAGGCCTGGGTGCCCACAGAAAGGGCCCTGAGTGCCACCTCTGACACCCGTGCCATAGGTTCGCCGCCACTGCACTGTGACATCATATATCATCCTGGGGATTAAACATATCCCCAAAGTAACTGTTACTTACTTATTAAAGCCTGAAGCCAAAAGTTTATGTAAGATTAAATAAGGGGGTGAGCAGCATTTTATTGCTAGCATTTATCTAGAAGGAATCCTTGTTAAACAATTAGGACCAAGGTATGCAAAAGAGAAATGAGCTGGGCATCGCCCTACAATGAGGAGTGTGGGTTTAACTTCTACTGTACTTTGTACAAATACATTTAATTAAGATGAAGAGAAAACAAATAGAGAAAAGTCAAGATTCTACAAAAATAACAAACTTTATTCGGTCTATTTAAGAGACCCAATGTTATGGGATCAAACTTAAATATGTCCTAATAATTCCCTGTAAACACAGGCTAAAGGATTCTGTCATTATATGTAAAAACTGAAAATAGTACCATAAGTACATTTCCAAAGTATAAAAAAGTAAACGTTGATTAACTAAAAATATTGCTAAAAATTAATTTTGTGTATAACGCATATGCAGATTTTTTTTTACAAAACTGTACATTTTACATAAAGATTATTAAATATAGGTCTTGAAATATATCGTAATATACAAATATGTATTGTTGTGACAGACATGACATTGTATAGAATAAACAGGGGCGTAACTAGGCACGATTGTGCTTGGGGCCCCCTACACTCAAAGGGTTTCTCTGGGTCCTAAACCATTATTCAGCGCAGTATTTTTGTAAAGTAAATCACAGTACGATACAGTAGCATAGTACCCCCTCTACTGCGTTTCATCATGAAACGTGTTGATAACTTGCCAATTTTGAATCCCCAATGAAGCTGCATATACAATATAGTCATTCACACATACTCTTTCTTACCTAATTTACATATATACAGTGAACCCCCCTCAAGGGTAGTTTCACAGTGCCATGTTTGCTCCGCTAGCGCCCCTAGCAGAGAGATCCGAGTTGCATGGATTCAGGAAGATACAATTGAGGAAAAAGCAGCAGCACTTGGTCTTTGTCACGCATAGTCTTAACCAAGTTGAATGTATTTTTGATGAATAAAGAGAACTCCTGAGTCTCTGGATTACAATGGAGTGCTGCTGCGTTTTCCTCAATTGTGTCTCCGCTTCTGTTGCTCATCTGTTGCATTTTTACTCCGTTTTGCTTCTGTTTTGTCTCTGCGTCAACAAAAAAACCCCTGAAGATTTAACATTGTTTTGAAAACAGCACACCCGGTTTCTCAGTGGACCCATAGGGGGTTATTTACTAAGGCACGCGGATTACACTTTCGTCGGACTTTTAGACTTTTTCGGCAGATTAGCTTGGAGAGGTTTAGCTTTAACAGGTATCTGCTCTCAGGATTCGGGATGTGTGGATCCACTGGACCACCGTGGGAGATGGTACTAGTTGACACCTGGGACCGGAGTCTAAGTGGCACCTGGTCCCGCCAGAGCCCGCCGCAAAGCCGGATGGACTTGCTGTGGCGGGGTACCACCAGGTCGTTCCACAGATGTGATTAGCCTGCGGCGGCAGCTGAGGTCGAGGTACCTTAACGGAAGACAGTCTCGTGGTCGGGTCCAGGCACAGGGTCAGGGCAGGCGGCAGAGATGCAGGGTCAAATCCAATCCAGGGTCAGCAACCGGAGGTCCAGGCAGATGGGAACGGGAACACAGCAACACGGAGCAACACAGCAACACGGAGGAACACTGGTAACACAGGACTCAGGAGCAGGAACACTCAGGAATACACAGGAACGCAGGAATACACAGGAACGCAGGAATACTCGCTAGGAAGCTTTCTCTCAGGCTGTGAGGCACAAAAATCCAGCAAGGCAGGAAGGGAGTTGCCGGATTATAAAGTGGAGACGTTCAGCCAGGGCACCAACCAACTCCTTGGACATGTAAGTAAATGTGCCCCAATGGATCAGGAAAAAACACCCATTGAAAAAATTACTTTTTGAGGCAGCCATGGAAATCACTCAACCACGGGTGTGATAAACAATGGCCTAAGTGTCAGTTCACACCACCATTAGTGGTGTCCACCCATACTTTTCTGTTATTTATTATTAGAATAGCACAGGCTGCAGCGCTATTTTTGTAATTATAAATAACGGATGTGTAATGGAACATAAATGGGAGTCAATAGAAACAGATGGTAAACTGAAGACCTTCATCCATTTAACGTGTACGTTTTTCTATTCCATAAAGCAAAAGACTAACTGGGGGAGATTTATTAGAAGTGTCTGAGGTAAAACTGTTCTAGTTGTCCATGAAAACCAATCAGAGTTCAGCTTTAATTTTATAAACAGGGAAAATGAAAGCCAAGCTCTGACTGCTTGCCATGGGCAACTAGAACAGTTCTGCTCTAAAAACTACTGATAAATCTCCCCCACTAACAGCACTAGCAGTGGTGTGAACTAAGCCTAATCCCATTTATTGGATTTGCATACATAATTCTCTGTAAAACAATAAAACCTGGCTGGCAAATCCTGCCTGTCTCCGGGATCTCAGCTCCCTAGAGACCTCCTTCCTCTCCCACTGTCCTATCTATCAGCTCATTCCTTTTCTAGTGCAGGAGCCTAGAGCAACACCAGAGCAGTGCTGATTCTTCTCTCTACATATTCAGATGCTCTGTGCAGGTGGTAGTGGATAATTAATGATGAAAGCATTGGCCATGTAGCCCGGGCCCCCTTCCATCTTGGGCCTCTTGGCAGCCCCTATGGCTGCCGTCAGTGGTATTTCCGCCACTGAGAATAAATATTTTTCTATTATTTAAACAGATACCAGGGCCGGTTCTAGACAAAGTGGGGCCCTGGGCAAAACTAAAAGTGGGAAAGGCTCCATTTAGTATGGTAAAACAAACTGTAATATGGGAGAATTTTATAGGAGATAGATAGATGATAGGGAGATTGATGGGCAGCACGGTGGCTCAGTGGTTAGCAAACCAGTCTTGCAGCACTGGTCAACATCTGCATAGAGTTTGTATGTTCTCTCTGTGTTTGCGTGGGTTTCCTCCAGGTCCTCCGGTTTCCCCCCACACTCCAAAAAATTACTGGTAGGTTGAATAGATTGTGAGCCCCATGGGGACAGGGACTGATCTGGCAAGTTCTGTGCAGCGCTGCGTAATCTGTGTGCTCTATATAAATAAAGGAATTATTAATTATAATTATTATTATAGAAAATAAATATGAAAGATCATAGAGATTTCTAGATGCAGAATATAATAAAGTAGATGATATATACAGTAAATGGATATGAGAGATAAATACAGTAGAAGAGAAATAGAAGATTGATTAATAAATAGATAGCGAAATAGTGAGATATATAAATGGTCAGATTATAAGGAGATAATAACAGATATAATGATAAGCTCTTCAAAACCGGGAATTCAACCCTTTCACTCCCCAGCATTTCTGGATATTTTGATGGGTTATTGGCCAGAGCAATTTTTACAATTTTGACGCTTAAAAATAATATCAAAATTACAGCAAAAAGAATTAAGGTAAACCCAACAAACCACATATTTTCTGAAAGCAGACACTTGCCCCATTTTCAAAATTGCATTAAAGAGTTTATAGACATAGGCGCCTTCATGCAATTTTGATTCAAACTGAAACATTTTATTAAAAATACTTAAAATTGACTTTGATGGCAAAAAATGTGCTCAAAACAAAAAATATTTACCTTCACATCTCCTAAATGTAATAGATGGACATGTGTAGCGTTCACAGATACCTTATAGTCATATGTTCACATGAATAAATCCACATAATATCACTAAAACTGAAATAACTAAATATCTGCTTTTCAGTTAGAAATTTTAAGACAGTCACAACCTGCAAAATATATCAATAAAACAGAATAAAAAGTAAAGGCGCCATAAAACCTATATACTATGAAAGCAGACAACCAGGCGATGCATTTGGCAATTAACATTCAAAAATTCCTCTAATATATTTACAAATCCTGATACTTATATAAAGAAAATATACTTTCCTAAACCAGTAAGATGTGAGGAGATCATACAGACCCCACATGTGGATATTCAACAAAATATGCAGCAAAGAGAATGTTACATCCACAGGGGACACCAAACTGTGCGAGCGTCACACAGATCTATCATTGTATGTTCCCTTACACAATGGTGACCCAAATAATAACTATATATCCATAAACCAAGCTAATGGGAGAATAAAAGTCACTTTTAGAGGTCGCCATTGTATTAGCCGCACAATAACAGAACCCTCCGCGCTTCATAAGAATCTGAGTGAGAACGCCATAACAGAGGTGTAAATAATGGAGGATGTGGGAAATAAAATTATTCAGTTTTTTACTTGTCTTTTTTTTTGTTACTTTGTTGGATTAATTTATGTTCGCGGTGTTAATATATAAAGCAACATAGGCAAAAGAGGGTCAATGTTCATTGTATCAGTCAATTTTTGCAGAAAAAAATCACGAAATAAAAGGCAATAAGAGAGAAAGTGTGTTCTTAGATAGTTCTGCCTAGAGAAGGGCTAAAAACATGAATATTAGTGGATATTATCCCTTCTCAAAATGTAGTAACATATAAAGTGAATATTTCCATATGTTGAGGAGCAGCAGCTCCTGTGCCGGGAGGTGGAGGATGTATATCAATGCGTCCGCCGGCCTCCCTGCACACAGCAGCAGCTTGTGTGATAACCGCGTGAAACACCGTCTAGCACACGTGTCATGTCCATGTGCATGAGCCTGACGTCACATAGGATTGGCACAATGGTGGGAGGTCAGCCCAGAAATTCATCATAGGACTATCCTTCATCCTCATGAAACACAGAAAGGCTCACACCAGACAAAAATAAACCCCACAGTGTCAAGAAAAAACTTCTAAATGGTCCTGATAAATCTGCAGCCTTATATAAATTCAAATATACAATATTTTCCCCCTAAAAATGTAATGATTTAGTTCCAATAAATAAGATTAAAAGCTATGACTGCGGCGTCACTTATAAATATGTAGGTATCAGGGCGTTTCATGCAGTCACTACCAGTACAAGAGACAAGGACATTTTAATTCCCCTGTAGTCAGACATTTGTCAGCATTCAAGGGTTAACCCTTCAGAATCTGAGTGGACCTCATAGATGCGCTGATGTCACAATTCCCACTTATGATAAATTGACCTCTGAATCAGAAGGGCAGGGAATGGGGGATGGACGTCGAGGCATGAGAACCGTGGAATCTATGGACCCCTGGACGGATGGACACTGGATGTATGGACCCCTGGCGTGTGCACCCCTGGAAGTGGCACCCCTGGACATATGGGACCCATGGACGCATGGACATGGAAGCATGGACCGGAGTGCACCCCTGGACATATGGACCCCTGGATTATGGGCCCCGGACGCATGGGCCCCTGGACGCATGGACCCCTGGACCTCGGATCCCGGATACCTGGGGTGACAGATATTTATTGGCAGCAACTCTAAGCCCAGAGGAAGGCGATCCTTCAGCCATGGTTTCCCTAGAGGTTCCTACAGGGGGTTTTTCCTCTCCTGAGTGCTGAAGGGTGACTCTTCGTGAGTTGAGGGTCTGCCATGGGATGGGATATAAATAAATATTTTGGTTATTTAGTTCCCAATTATTTGTCTTTTGCTATTAGAATCTTTTTGGTTAAATTCTGGTGGTTTCTTGGGCCGTGAATACAAGGTCTGTGCACATCAACATACCAGGGTCATCAGGGGACATAGTGCAGTAACTGCCCCTATGGATGTATCTGCCCAGTGGTTGCCCCTTATGTACTGCACAGGTATCACATGCTCAAGCGTTTGAGTTAGCTGAAATGTCGCTTGTATCCCAAGTGAATAAAAAAATCTTGAGTGGAAGATGAAGTGCTCCTACTTTCTTCATTTCATTGTATCATTGCAAGTTTGGGGCTTGGGTCGACCTGTACAGCTGGCACCCAACGGTTCGAATCCTCTTTTCACTGTGCTGCCCGTTTGAACTTTTCTCTACATACACACATACACACACACACATTAATGACACATGCTCTACATCAGTGATTTTCAAAGTTTTTTGAGCGCGGCACAATTTTTATACTTAGAAAATCCTGGGGGCAACACCAACCAAAATAGCACAAATGACACTAAAACAGTCATATTATACATATAGTTAGATTCATAGTTAAGTTAGATTCTAAATTATTTTACTCACTCACTGTGAAACCGGCAGGAATGGTGGAAAGCACACACACAAAGCTCTTCCTCAACAGTTCTCCGTTTCTCCCTGTTTTTGTATATGGTGCAGATTATTAGTGGCTCAATACTGCAAAATAAAGGGGTATATGAGAAGTACTATGGCCATGAGGCCAGAGTAAAGTGCCAGCTCATATACTCAGCATATGAGCTGGTACTGTAGTACTCCAGCTCATGACTATTTATTCTCATTTACACATTTCTATTGTTATATGCAGTATACTGCTGGAGTACAAAAGTACCAGCTCATATGCTGAGTATTCTGCCAACAGTTCATATACTCAGGCAAAAGCTCATAAGTCAGCATTATGGTGGGCATTACCTTGGCGGTGGGCAAATGCGAGAGTCAAATCACTGCTCTACATACACACATAGTGCTATGCTCTAATACACACACTTTATGACACATGCTCTATAACACACACATTACTGACATATGCTCTACATAAACAAACATAATGACACAGCTTACATACACACATTATCACACAGTGTCTACATACACACATTTTATGCAGATCTCTATCTACACACATTACTGACACATGCTCTACATACACACACATTACCTGAAACATGATCTACATACACACACATACTGACACATGTCTACAACACCATTAGTTGAGCATGTTCTACAATACACACATTAGTGACACATGCTTACATCCACACACTTTACGACAAATCTTTATTACACACACATTACTGACACATGCTCTACATAACAACATTACTGACACATGCGGTACATACATACACACACATTACTGACACATGCTCTACATACACACATAGTGACACATGTTCTACATTCACACATACACAGCTACATACATCCACATACTGACGTGCTACATACATACACATACTGACATGTGCTCTACATAATACATATTACTGACACATGTACACATACACAACATTACTGACACATACTCTACATACATACACATTAGTGACACATGCTCTACACTACATACACATTACTGAAACGTGCTCTACATACACACACATCTGAACATGCTCTAATACACACACACATTACTGACACTGCTCCACATCACACAAATAAATGACACACATGCCATATACATACATACATTATGACACATGCTCCACATGATGACATTACGACACATGCTCTACATACACACACATTACTGACACAATGCTCTACATACATACACATTACTGACGCACTCTACATACACACACATTACTGACACACTCTACTACACACATATTACTGACACATGCTCTACATACACACACATTACTGACACATGCTCTACATACACACACATAATGACACATGCTAATAGATGACATGTGTAGAGTTCACAAATGCCTCATATTGATAGTTCACATGAATAACTCCACAAATACATAAAAACTGTAATAACTAGATATGTTTTCAGCTAGAAATTTAAGACAGTCACAACTGCAAAATAGATCAATAAAACAGAATAAAAAGTAAAGGCGGCCGTAAAGCTGTATAATTTTAAAAGCAGACAACCAGGCGATGCATTTGGCAATTACCGTATTTTCCGGGCCATTAGGCGCACCGGAATATAAGGGCAACAGTCCGATGCGCCTATGTATGTAATAATTCCATATATAAGGCGCATCGGACTATAAGGCGCAGGGTCGGGGGCGGGGCGGAGGTCTGGGGGCGGAGCGGAGACCCGACGGGAGCGACGCGACACGAGACGCGGAACGCGGGGAAGGTGAGCGGGGAGGTGAGGGGGAGGTAAAAAATAGAATACTTACATAGATCCCCACTACCGAGACAGCAGATCTCCAGCGGGAACTGCAGACCACGCGGCAGAAGTTGTTCGTGCCGCGTGGTCTGCAGTTCCCGCTGGAGATCTGCTGTCTCGGTAGTGGGGATCTATGTAAGTATTCTATTTTTACCTCCCCTCCTTCCGCTCACCTTCCCCGCGTTCGCTATCTCCGTAGCGGGGACATGTAGTAGGGTCCGTGCCTCATATAGGGTGCACCGGACTAAAGGCGCACTTGGATTTCCAAGGAAATCCAAGACTTTAAGTGCGCCTTATAGTCCGGAAAATACGGTAACATTCAAAACACCTATAATTGTACAAATCCAGATACTTATATAAGAAATATACTTTCCTAAACAAGCAAGATGTGAGAGATCATACAGACCTATCATTGTATGTTCCCAATAAATAGCCTGATGGAGGTGGGGGTGGGGGGTTACACTTCAGGGGCTGTATCTCTCGCTCTGTGACACATAGTACCTCACTTTTCCTAAGAAAGAAGAGAGTCTCCCTCTTTATTCTCACTTTAAACTGATATCTTGGATCCCTGGCACTAGAACAAAAATTCAAGATTCGTTTTAAAGAAGAGATTTTCCTTTAAGGGGGCACTGGGCAATTGCCCACTTGCCTACCCATAGCGCCGGCCTGGTAGATACTGTAAGCCACATTTACTGTAGTGTGCAGAGGGCGCCAGATTCATAAATGTGGCTCCCCTGCACATGCTCCGACAGAGCGCACCACTTTTTTTGGGGCACCTGTAAAGTGGGCATGCAACAAATTCTGTCAGACTTTGCTTGTGAAATGTGGCGCACGGCCTGACTGAGCACCAGAACGCCCCTTCAGTGCAGAATCTGTGGTGCATGAAGAATAGTGCAGCCCTGCCACATAACAGTTGTGTGGGACATAAATGTGGCGCAGACACTTCCTAAATACATGTGCAAGCAGTTGCACCTAAAAGAACATGCAAAGTCTGACAGAAAAACGGGCGCAGGCCCTTCGTAAATGTGCCCAAATGTCACAAAAATGTCACTAGTGTATACTTATTCATGTACACGGGCATGTGGTAATATTCATTCGGGTCTCATAGTCTGTTACCCTTGGGATGTTTAACATTGTTGTCTGTGCTACAATTGACTGTGAACAGCGCCTGGGTTCACAAACTTGTTCTCCATAACCATTAACCTTGCTTATACTTCCAACAGATTGAATATTTTTCTTTAAATTATTGTGAATTGTTTTGGCTTTGTCTCTCTTAATATAGTCACACTATGTGCCTGACCAAGTTATGTTTTTCCAGTGCGGGGCACTTTACTGTTGTGTGGTTTTTACTATCATAGCCTATGATGATCCTCTAAATTAGGAATTAGTTGCACGTATTTCCATTTGTGGAAGTATATTTAGTATATACTATTGGACAAAAGTATTGGGACAACTGTTAGTCCGATATAGATTCCAATTCTTTGGTGGATTATTTCTGACATCAATTCTAGTCGAAATGGCAATTATGGAAAGAGACTTTACTTATTGGATAGAGGTAGAGTTTAGCCTACCATGTTCCAAAATTGGTGCATGTGTATATGGTGTTTAATCAGACTTCTGCCTAAAGAGGAACCAGATTTATCATCCAACATCAACTATGACTCCTCGGTGCATTTTAGACTATTTTGTAATTAATTAAAAATTTAGACAAGTTTAAAGGGGTTGTACCAACTTTGATTATTATCACAGGATAGAGTATAACTGTGGCATACTTCTAATGGATCAGATCATACAATTGCTATATGCCATATTATTTGTAGTGCGTAGCAGGCAAAAGTTATTGCCAGTCCGTAGATAGAAAGATAGAATGAATTAAATACCATAGAGTAGTAGCTACATACATCCTTTGACAATCTTGTCCTATTAAAGGGGTTTTCCCACGAAGAAAAGATAGGGCCTAAATTGTTGATCATTGAGGGTTCAGTGCTGAGATCACGAGAACGAGGGGTCCATCGGTCGCTACGTCAGATTAATGGAGCAGACGGCCAGCATGACCCTTCTGCTCCATTAATCTGACAGAGTGATGTGTACGTGAACCCCATTAGACCCCTCATTTTCGTGATCTGGGGGGTCTCCGCACTGAGAATCCCGCTGATTACCAAGTTAGGCCCCATCCCTAACTTTTCTTCTTGGGAAAACCCCTTTAATAGTTGTGTGACCGGGATATACTGATATAGGGTTATTATTATTCTTAATTATTACTATTATTAAGAGCTAGGAGAACTCCAACACGAAAAGAAAAGGAGACATCTGCGGCACTCACCCGTTAAAATTTCTTCTTTATTGTAGTCTTCACATAAGAACGTTATGACATGATACAGCCAGAGCGGGGCAGGAATAGGAGCAGGGGGTCGAGGAAAGGCAACAGCCGTTTCGCGCCGTCCGGCGCTTTTTCCAGCCTATGGAGTGTGGCGTCCTCACCTGGTTCTTAATACAGCCGGCGAGGCGTCACCCCCCCCCCCCCGTTGCTCGGCAACCGGAACGCTGCGAGGCATAGCGGCCGGAAGTGAGCCGAGCTATGCATAGAGCGCTGTACAGACAAGGCAACATATACAGGATTAAAAAACATATAACAGGATTTACTTGAGTGGTAAACATATTTCTGCTGATAAGCCTATTTCTATTGAACCATATACAGAGAAACAAAGGATGATAAAACAAAAGAAGAACCTGGTATAAGCAGAGAGAAGGGTCAGGGCATACGCGCTAATATGCGCGATCGCAAAGGTATGACTACTCGGGATGGGAGGTAGGCTTACAAAACACCCCCATATCGTTCTTATCATTTAATCCTAGGGGGCCCATGGCATTGGTTCTCAGGATCCACCTTGCCTCCTTCCTTAGGAGTTGCCTATGGCGGTCCCCGCCGTTAGGCGGTACTGGAACATATTCAATGCCACCGAAGCGGAGAATGCCGGTATTCCCCCCATGTGCCCTATTGACATGTTCAATGAGTCTGGGAGCACCCCTGCCACTTTTTACTGACTGACAATGTTCGCTAAACCTGATATTCAGGGAGCGGATGGTTTTACCAATATAAAAATGACCGCAGGGGCAAAAAACCACATATACTACGGTACATATTGTGATCTACAAGACATAAATTGACGTGGAGCTATTCTGACCCCTCCGATGCTCAGCTCGCGTTTTTTAACGTTTTGGGGACAAAACTTGCAGTGACCGCAACAGTAATTACCGCTTGGAACTGTTCTATCAAGCCAGTTCTTTTGTATAGGGGGTAATCGACTGCGTACTAGATGATCTTTAATACTTCTGGTTCTCCTAAAAGAGATCAGGGGGGGTGCGGTGATTAAGTCCTTGAGCACTGGATCTTCGGTCAGCATATACCAATTTTTGTGGATAGCATTTTTGATTCTTTGGGCCATGGGACTAAAGTTAAAGGTAAAGGTGAAGCGGTTCTTATGTCTGTATCTAATGTGTTTGGGGTGCAAGAGATTTTCGCGCTTAAGAGCAGCTGCTTTCTGAAAGGCTTCATTAATTGTATGAGGGGGGTAGCCTCTTTTAAATAGCCTTATTTTCAAGTCCTCTGCTTGGGACAAAAAAGCATCGTCCTCACTGTTAACCCGTCTAAGACGTACAAACTGTCCGTACGGGACTGCTGTTTTGACGTGTTGAGGGTGATAACTGTCGTGATGTAGAAGACTGTTAGTCGAGGTGCTCTTCCTGAATACTGTGGTGGTCAATGCAGAGTTTCGTACCTGGACTAGGACATCAAGGAATTCACATTCTGTGTTGGAGGTTTTAAATGTAAAAAACATATTCATATTATTATTATTAATGTAGGTAATAAATTCCTGAAATTGCGCCTCTGTTCCTGACCATATAACGAAAATGTCGTCCACATATCTCAGAAATGAGTGTATGTACTTAGCATAGGTGTTTTCTTTTGAAAAAACGTATTTGTCTTCAAGAACGGCCAAAAATATATTGGCATAAGTGCAGGCCATGGGCGTGCCCATGGCAGTCCCGTCTCTCTGCCTATACCAGGTATCTTCAAACTGAAAAGTGTTATTAGTGAGAATGAACTGTATTGCATCACAAATAAAGTTTATAAAATTTATATCTCTGCCGGAATTAATCAAGACTTTACGAACGGCTTCTATACCTAAGTGATGGGGAATTCTCGTATATAAGCTTTCCACATCTATGGTAGCTAGTATAAACCCATCTTGCCAGGGGGCATCTTTTAAATTACGTAAAAAGTCGTTGGTATCCTTCAGGGGCTCGGTGACAGAGCCTACGCCACTATGGGGCGTCCTGGGGGGGATTGTAGTGTTTTATGAATTTTTGGTAAAAAATACCATGCCGGTTTTTGAGGGAAGGGAGGCAATAATTTTTCAGCCATGGATTTGCTCAGAATATCCTTTTCAACTCCTGTTCTGAGAAAGGAGCAGAGCTTGTTTTTAATTTTTGGCGTGGGGTCGGAGGTAAGCTTAGTATAAACATCTGGATTATCCAGTTGCCTGTAGGCTTCTTTTTTGTAATACTCTCGAGTCATCACTACCGCATTGCCCCCCTTATCTGCTCTTTTAACTACGAGAGTCTTGTTATCTTTGAGCCAATTCAAGGCCGCTCTCTCCTCTTCTTTAATATTATCGGGGTCTCTCTCATAAATTAAGGCTTTTAGACTCTGTAGGACCCTTTTTTGAAACTGGAAGAGGGCACCTCCCGGAACTAATGGGGGATTGATCGTGGACCTGTTCCCTCCTCTAAAACCTGCCCCTATTTCGGGTTCAGCCTGATGGATCTGTAAATCGTCCAGATCCATTAAAGCCAATAGGCATTCTTGATCCTGCGGTTCTGGGGGGTCGTGCACCATAAAACCCAGGGGCCCTATGTGGATCGGTATTTCACCCTCTTTTTTTGGAGGCTGGACGGTATTATTAACATTTTTGGATGCATTTATTGAAAAAAATCTTTTCAGATTGATATTACGAACCCCTTTGAAGAGATCAATTTCAAAATCTACGAAATTAAAGTTATCAGATAGGCAGAAGCCTAACCCTTTAGTCAGCAGCGATGTACATTCAGGACTTAATTCAGTGTCGGTCATTTCCATTGTCGAAATCATTTTTGTCTCTTATGGCAGTATGGCCTGCACTTATGCCAATATTTTTTGGCCGTTCTTGAAGACAAATACGTTTTTCAAAAGAAAACACCATGTAAGTACATACACTCATTCTGAGATATGTGGACGACATTTTGTTATATGGTCGGAACAGAGGCGCAATTTCAGGAATTTATTACCTACATTAATAATAATAATATGAATATGTTTTACATTAAAACTCAACACAGAATGTGAATTCCTTGATGTCCTAGTCCAGGTACGACTCTGCATTGACCACCACAGTATTCAGGAAGGCACTCGACTAACAGTCTTCACATATCACGACGTTATCACCCTCAACACGTCAAAACAGCAGTCCCGTACGGACAGTTTGTACGCCTTAGACGGGTTAACAGTGAGGACGATGCTTTTTTGTCCCAAGCAGAGGACTTGAAAAAAGGCTATTTAAAAGAGGCTACCCCCCTCAACAATTATGAAGCCTTCAGAAAGCAGTGCTCCTTAGCGCGAAAATCTCTTGCACCCCAAACACCATTAGATACAAACATAAGAACCGCTTCACCTTACCTTTAACTTAGTCCATGGCCCAAAGAATCAAAAATGCTATCCACAAAAATTGGGTATTGCTAGACCGAAGATCCAGTGCTCAAGGAATAATCACCGCACCCCCCCTGATCTCTTTAGGAGAACCAGAAGTATTAAAGATCATCTAGTACGCAGTCGATACCCCCTATACAAAAGAACTGGCTGATAGAACGTTCCAAGCGGTAATTACTGTTGCGGTCACTGCAAGTTTTGTCCCCAAAACGTTAAAAAACGTGAGCTGAGCATCGGAGGGGTCAGAATAGCTCCACGTCAATTTATGTCTTGTAGATCACAATAGTTACCGTAGTATATGTGGTTTTTTGCCCCTGCGGTCATTTTTATATTGGTAAAACCATCCGCTCTGAATATCAGGTTTGCGAACATTGTCAGTAGTAAAAAGTGGGCAGGGGTGCTCCCAGACTCATTGAACATGTCAATAGGGCACATGGGGGGAATACCGGCATTCTCCGCTTCGGTTGGCATTGAAATGTTCCAGTACCGCCTAACGGCGGGGACCGCCATAGGCAACTCCTAAGGAGAGGAGGCAAGGTGGATCCTGAGAACCAATGCCATGGGGCCCCCTAGGATTAAATGATAAGAACGATATGGGGGTGTTTTGTAAGCCTACCTACCATCCCGAGTATAGTCATACCCTTGCGATCGCGCATATTAGCGCGTATGCCTGACCCTTCTCTCTGCTAACCAGGTTCTCTTTTGTTTTATCATCCTTCGTTTTCTGTATATGGTTCAATAGAAATAGGCTTATCAGCAGAAATATGTTTACCACTCAGTAAATCCTGTTATATGTTTTTATATCCTGTATATGTTGCCTTGTCTGTACAGCGCTTATGCATAGCTCGCTCACTTCCGGCCGCTATGCTCGCACGTTCCGGTTGCCGAGCAAAGGGGGGGGGGGGGGGTGGTGACGCTCGCGGCTGTATTAAGAACCAGGTGAGGACGCCACACTCCATGGCTGGAAAAAGCGCGCGAAACGGCTGTTGCCTTTCCCTCGACCCCCTGCTCCATCCTGCCCCGCTCTGGCTGTATCATGTCATAACGTTTCATGTGAAGACTACAATAAAGAAGAAATTTAACGGGTGAGTGCCGCAGATGTCCTTTTCTTTGTTATCTGCTGTTATCTGCACCCTATATGCTGAGCACCACCCATGTTACTATTTCCAAACACAGCGTCATCCCGAAGGTACTGACTAATTGCAAGTTGTGAGAAGCGACGTAGTGCCCCCGTTTTTCCCCGGCTCTGTCAGCTATGTTTAAAAAGGTTAGTTACCACCTCCTCTAACACCTCCTACTACATTTTATTTTAAGGATACCTTGCTCTAGGAAGTGCTGGTTGTTTCCCTTTTTTCCAATCAGACGCACCAAATTTCACACTATTAAGGTTTCATATAAGGTGGGGCTATAACTTTTCTATGTGCCGCCAACATGCCAAATCTGCCTCTACTCATCTTAGAAAACTGGTGACAAGCCCCGAAAGTGTCCCTCATTGTGTCCTATAAGTTGGGAGATGCAATTACGATGGATGAAGAGTGGAGCCTATGACTCTCTCTCCACCTTTGCCGTCAACTCTGCTGTGTCTGGAGGCCCTTAAGCGGCCTAATTATATCCCTACTGCACAGGCCATGATATAGATTCTTCTCTATATTCTCAATTTTAGTATTAAAGGACATCTACCACCAGGATGAAAGATTGTAAACCAAGCACACTGACATACTGGTATGTGCCCCCTCTGACAGGATCGCTTTCTTTAAGCTTCTTATGCCCTAGTTTTCACAAAAAAAAAAAGCTTTTAAGATTATGCAAATGAGCCTGAGGGGCTCCGGGTTCCTAAGGTTTAATGGAGCCTGGAGCCCTCAAGCTCATTTGCAATTCCAAAGCCTTTTTTTTAAAGCAATGGCATAAGAAGCTAAAAGAAGAGTGGAATCCTACCAGAGGGAGCACACACCAGATGTCCTTTGGTGGTAGATGTCCTTTAAATATGAGGTTCTTAGCACACAGTTATATAAGCTGGGATGGGACCCTACACTAAACTTTAGTTTCATGTAATCTGAAATAATGTAATTTTGTTTATTTACACAATTAAGGCACTTCTTTAACCCTTTGATGAATAAGGATATTGCTTTAAATGCAATTTATATATTTGTCCTATATATAAAGTTTTAGTGTAGGACCATCTTAATAAAGCCACAGAGTGGCGATGGGAAAAAAATTTCTTAAAAAAACGGCCTTTATGTATTTTTTAATCAATGGTTTAGTTTAGGATTACAGGTTATTTATTCCAGAATACATTAGTTATATCAAAACAATATAATATCATACCTTGCTTGGACTGCGGTCCAACAGGCAACAGCCTTGCTCTTGCCTGGGATTCACTTGGCCTCAGCCTTGCTCTGGAGGGGTCCCAAGGAGCCAGCCCTGCTCTGGTCAGGGACCGTGTCGATAACATTATCTGGTCTGGGGCCCTCAACTTCAGTCTTTCTCTGGTTGAGGTCCGCAGATGAGCCGGACTGTGGCCCATGCAGTACCAGGTTGCTGGACTAGGGCCAACATCGTCATCAGTCTTGCTCTGGACTGGAGCCCACGTGGTTGCCAGCCTTGCTCTGGACTAGGTCCCACATGGTGCCGCCCCTTGCTTTGGACTGGAGCCCAATGGGCAAAAGCCTTGCTCTGGTTTGGAGCCCATGCAATACCAGCCTTTCTTGGACTGGAGCCCAGCATTGTTGTGGTTTGATCCGCATGGGGGCAGCTTTGCTTGGACTGGAGCCATATGGTGCAGCCTTGCTTTGGACTGAGGCCCACACAGTGCCAGCTCTGCTCTGAACTGGGGCCCGTGCGGTGCCAGTCTGCTCTGGACAGGGGCCAACATGGCACCAGCCTTGCTCTGGATGGACCATGCAGAGTGCCATCCTTTCCTGGATGTGTGCCAACATGGCGCCAGCCTTGCTCTGGACTGCACCCCACACCGTGCCAGCCTTACTTTGGACTGGAGTGCTTGTAGCGCATCGGACTGGGGCTCGTTGCTTCACAAAAGTGGTACTATCAGCAGAGGTTACAGAAAAGGAGGCTGCTGCAGGGGCATTTCAGACCAGTGTGCTGATGGAAATGGCCATTTTTTTCCAAGTCCCTGTGGATAAAATCAGCAATGGTGTGTGTGAGCGAATTAGATTAAATCACTTTATTAACTGTACAAGATTAAGAATATAGAGGATATAGAGTAGTACTCTAAGTTCTAACATCCGGCACATGTTGGTTTGGACGTTTGGGAGGAAGGGGCCCAGTGGTTGTGAACAGCATTGTGAAACACTAATCACCACTGACCACTGATAACCAGACAGCTCCCACTCCCAATTGGGAACTTTACAGCATATATGTCAAGTTCTGTGGCACCTAGAAACACAGAGAGGGATTGTTGAATTTTTGAGGGCTGTACAACAGTCTTCTTTGGGACTCTGCTTCTGCACACTCGCTACAACCTGCAAACTTAAGTAGAGTAGAATAAGTAGAATTGGACAATGTCGCCTCCTGATACCAACAACGTGAAGGAGCAGGGAGCTTTATCATTATGCTGGTGCACAAGTGCCTCATTAAATGTCCTTATAAAAGGATATTTGAAGTTGAGATTCTCCTTTAAAAGGACACCAGAAGTTACGATACAGAAATTGTAGCCATATGAAGTCTGGCCCCCTCCAGCCTGTAGGTTGAAGGCAGCATGGGATGGAGTTGTGAAAGGGGAATGCAGAGCTGCCATTTGTTACAAGAAGCTACAGGTCAAAAAGGGCTCATATAAGAAAGCGCCATGCTAGAATGAGAAAATGGGGGCAATGATTCAAAAGTCATGAGAAATTTACAATGGTATTCAGGATTTGGAGGGTTATGATGAGTTTGGTTCAAGAATATATGTGGATTTTGTCATGGAAAAAATAAGACATCCCCTGAAAAAAGTTTTATAGACTGGGAGAGTCCCTTGTTGAGAAGGACCTGGGGTTATGTAGATCATAAATTAAATAACAGCATGCAATGTCAATCAGCTGCCTCTAAAGCCAGTAAGATCTTGTCATGTATCCAAAAGTGGTCTGGACTCTCTGATAGGGAGTAATATCACCACTGTACAAGGCCATTGGTTCGGCCTCACCTGGAATATGCTGTCCAGTTCTGGGCACCGGTCCATAAAAAGGATGCCCTGGAGCTGAAGGGGTTCAACGAAGAGAGCCACAAAAATGCTAAGGGGTATGGAGGAAAGATTAAACAACTAGATTTATTAGTCTGGAAAGAGACAACTACGAGGGGGATGTGATTAATTTATTAAATTTATACTGAATGGTCCATACAAAAATATGGGGGTAAATTGTTTCAGATTAATCAAATCAAATAAGAGGGGGCACTGTCTGGAGAAATCCAAGGTTTAATCACCAAAGGGACAGAGCTTTTACTATGGAACTGTCACTCTGTGGAATAGCCTTCCTCAGGCGCTGGTCACAGCAGGGACAGCAGAGGCTTCAGAAGGCTCAGATGCCTTGTTACAACCTAAATAACATTGTGGTTATATTATATAGAATGTTTCCCATAAATCTTTTCCCATCATCCCTTCCCTTCCTTGGTTGAACTTGATGGGACATGTGCCTTTTTCAACCGTACAAACTCTGATACTATCATACTAACTCTGTTTCGGAGAAACCAAAGTATATACTTTGGTTGTGGGTCCCAACCGGCATCACAACCCAGATGTCAGCAGATTTCACATTGAAAAGCTAACAAGTTTGTCCTCCACAGGGGACATAGTAAATTGCTAGGAACCAATTCAGAGCTAGAGGAAGAAAAGATAGCAGTTACTCTAGTTACTCCAGATGTCCTTAGTTATCTAATCCTGTATGCATCCTACTATTCCAGGACTGCAGACCATGTGGCGACACAACCATCCACAACAACAGCATCCGTAAAGTTGTCCAAGGTTTCACAGTTTAGGGAGGGCTGGCATTGTATGGCCCATACACTAAGTATCTTGGACGGATCATCCCTGCGACTATGGTGGGCTATAACTCAGGGAAGTGGGGCCCGCGGACCCCTGACCAGGGCCGGATCCTCATGTGGGCTGTTGGAGCACCAGCGCCAGGCCTGCAATCTAAATTTCTGGAGGGGCCTCAGGGGAGCAACAACTTGTCAATGACAATATGCATTTATCACTCTATGGAGCTGATGGAGATCTTGGAGCGTTCAGCCAGGCCATCGCTCCATTAGTCTGAGGAGCGCGAGGGTCATGTCGGACCCTTATATTCTCGATCTGCGGGGGTCTCAGCATTGAGACCCCCACTGATCAGCAAGAGCCCTATTCTGTGGATAGGACCAACTTTAGTTCGTGGGAAAACCCCTTCAAGTCTGAACTGGCAGTTTTCGCGTTTTCACCCGTATCAACTAAGAGTTCAGCGGGGATGATTTAAGACTGGCATGTAAAACTTAATGAACTCCAATAGGTCTCTTCTAGATGTCGGGGTGCACTGATAACCGTCAAGTAGAATTAGAACACTGGTATATGTCATCTATATATGGTGACCAGAAAAACTGTTTATAATAGGTTGTAGCTTTATATTTGTTGTGGTATGAGCTTTGGCTGCCTGCTTGAGGGGCCCCATTCAAAATGAAGAGTTCATACTGCTGGCACCCTAATTCCGGACAGGAGTAGGGCTCCCTAACTTGTTCAGTAATGGACACTTCTGTAACTGCCACTATGAGCTGCATGGCTCCTGATGCCAGTAGCTCAATGACGTCGTCAAATCTGGGCGCATGCTGCAAAGAAAGACAGCTGCCCACCAGAGAGACCATTTGAAAGGTGAGTACTGTCATAAATTAGGGTTATGAGGTCCCTGCTATGATAGGTGCTAAGGGGAAGTTACCTTTCTCCTATGAGATAACATAATTAGCACCTGGTCCGTAGACCAACTGTTCCAACCCCGCTGTGATTCCCTTTATTCCCTTATTCCCCATTATCAAAAGAATTGTTAATTGGTTTCCTGGTGTCACTAATTGATAAAGACATTGGGGCACATTTATTACCCGGTCCAGTCGCGTTCCGCGGCGCGTTGTCCAACGAGGATTCAGGTCTGCCGGGATTGACTAAGGTCGTGCGCCCATGTCCACAGGTGTCGCTGCGCGCGCCGAGGTCCGCCAGAGTAGTTCACCTTCTTTCCGTTGGTGCTGGAGTGCTTGATCTTGCAACACAAATCGGTTTTTAAACTCCGCATTTTTTTTTTCGAATCGCGGGTTGTCCGACTGACCACGCCCCCCTATTTGTGTCACGTTGAAAGCGGCGCTGATGCACCACAATCGACATGTGCGCCAAAATCCTGGGGCAATGTGGAACAAATCGGAAGTATTCAGGAAACACGACGAAAGTGCGTCATTCGGACCTTAGTAAATGAGCCCCTGTGTGTCTCCAAGCCCTCATGGTTGATCATGAGTCTTAAGAACATGACAAAATTACACTTCAAAAAATACATGGTCATAAAGCAAATATTTCAATTTGGTCAAATCTTGATATGAGCATCCTGTAATAATCCTGGGGTGTCGAGCACCACGGATTTCAGAGGAGGGGCCCAGAAAATGGATATGGGCCAACATTTCATAATGGTGTTGGTATTGTTCTATTTGTTAATTCATGGAGGAAAGTGGTGGGTACAATCTTCTTCTCAGGAGATCCTGGGAAAAGATATAACACAAATTAGGAAATATGTCCCCAACTTTCCACCTTGATTCAGGTGTAGCCACATTCCCTCACAAGACCAAGGTGGCGGATTAGGTGGTTAGTTAAAGATAACATGCCACGGTTCAATTCCTTGTCAGGGCGCTTTCACACGGTGCGTTGCATCGTGTTTTTTGTGTGTTTTGATGCATTCCAAAGGCTTCAGCCTTGGTCACATGCTGAGGTTACATTGTGTTTTAGCAGATGCTGTAGAAAAACAATATAACCTCAGCATGTGTTCAAGGCTGAAACCTTTGAAAACGCATCAAAAAACGCGACGCAACGCAATGTGTGAATGCGCTCTCAGTCTACAGAGATGCACAGAGCTTGCAGGACTTTCCAGGTTTTTCTCGCTTTCTCCACAGAGGATCTCTATGCCAGTTATTATTTTATCCCTTTATTTAACTGTTTTGCGGTTATGTATGTCTGTATTTCATCATTTGTGTAACATATTAAGCATTGTGCTATTTGCATATTAAATAGTCCTTAATATGTTTTATGCTGTATACGTGCTCTATACGTTCTCGACTCTGGAGAGGGGAATTACGCTAAGCCTTGATACCCAGTGAGTGTTTGTTGGGCCTAGTAGTAGCATAGGCAGCGGAGTGTTGTGCTAGCAGTAGTATAGGCAGTGTGGTCCAGGTGATCTAGAAGAGCGTGTATCTGGGTATGTGTGTGATCCTGGTGTGGGCGTCTCATGAGCCATAATTCGAGTGATGGCAGCTGTGACAAAGTGTGTATCATATAATTGAGATAGTGTTGTGGCCATGGAAAAATTAATTGGCCACCCCTGGTTTCGTGGATAGTATGCCACCGTATAGGGGATAACAATCAATCTGTGGGGTCGACTGTTGAACCCGATCGATCACAGGAATGGACCCCAACAGTTCACAAGAAAGGGGGCTTCATTCTCACCAAATAAATGAAGCAGCAGTTCCTGGACAATTTCCAACATTCCTCCAGCATTAACCCCATAATAACATTGGACATAAAGTAGGTCCGGAAATGCGGTCTGTTGCTGCATCCTGAGGTGCATGAACGTTACTAGCGATTGCCCGGTTCAGAGCAGAGCCCATTAGATCGCTGTGGAACCTCGGCTGTGCGTGACAGCCGGCTTTCCGCAACTAAACAGCTGGGATCTCGATACGTGTGAGATATGATAACATGAAGCTGAAGACATATGGGGGATATTTATCATACGCTGGCGCTACCGCCCCCCCCCCACTTCCGCCCCTTCACGCCCCACTGGCGTGAAGGTGGCGGATAGTGAAAAATAATCGCAAAAGCTAGCAATAAGCTAGCAGTTGCGAATTCTGGGCCTCTGCGCCACTGGCGGTGCACGAGAGTCCCTGATAAATATGCCCCATAGAATCTAATTTTGCAGAGCAAGTCAAGGCTGGGAAGAGTTGCAGGAAGTTCTGGATCTGATTGGAAAGAAACAATCACCTGTTAGCCGTCAGAGTGCACCACCTTTTTGGTTGCACCTTTAACAAGGGCTTGCAACACAATTCTATCAGTCTTGCATGATAAATCTGGTGCACAGTCCAAATATGCACTGGAATCTCTCTTTATAGCAGAAGAATAGAGTCGATGAAGAATAGTGCAGTTACCACAATAATGGACGTGTTAGACACAAATGTGGTGCAGCCACTTCTTAGAACCTGTTGCAAAGTCCAAGAGAAAACTGGCGTGGGGCTCTAGTACATTGGGCCAATGAGTCTTAATAAGCCAAGTCTGCCCTTTTTATTTTGGTATCATGTATGTTGTCAGAATTTATTTTTAAACTAGCACATTTTTTTTTTTAGATTTGCTGGGTAAATAGTTAACATGATCTAGAGTATTAAAAAAATGGTTTTGATATATAAAATAAAAAACCTAGTGGACTGGGGGGGGCGGTTTGAATTTTATAAATAAAAGTTTATGGTTTTGTACAGTAATATGATTAGGACTGATGTACAACTGAGGTGGAGGCAACAAAATTTGAATGTAGGGACTCTGACATGTCTGATGGTAGTCTAATCAGAGCAGCAACCAGACTGCTACAATCATGACATCATTGACTCAATGCACTTGAATGGAGAGGGAACGAAGTTTAAACCCCAACTGTTTATAAAAATTCTAAAATTAATTTATATGGCATTTTGAGTATACTGATCAGTTAAAAAATGTTCTATATATTAGTACAAAAAAAAGCCTTTTGTTCCACACTTTTTGTTAACTCTAATAAAAAAAATGAGCAAAAATCCTTTAACATTTATTAACTTTACTATCCCTATGTGTCATGAAATTTTTAAGTTATGACTCTAAACCATAAATACAAAAAAAAAAGCCTGCTCATTACATCTTCGTGCTTTGCAATGTACCCCGTGAGCCCTCTTCATACAGAGGGGGGTTTGCTGCATATTTGCAGCAAACACCCCCTTAACACCTGCAATCACTTCTACCATTAACTCTGCCAACGCCTTCAGCAGACATTTAAAAAGACAGTGCGCATGGGCGCGCCATCTTTGTTCCGATCATGCTTCCCCAGGACAATCATCGGGGAGTGGCGATCAGTTGCCATGAAAGCCTCAGGCTCTGTCAGATCCGAGTCTGCAAGGCTTCCGAAGATTGTACAATGAGCCAGGGGCTCATTAATAATAATAATTATTGTTATTTATTATATAACGCACACAGATTATGCAGCGCTGCACAAGCATGTCAATTGGTCCCTGTCCCCATGGGCTCACTATCTAAACAGCCTACCAGTATGTTTTGTAGTGTGGGAGGAAACCGAGGACCCGGAGGAAACCCACGCAACACGGAGAAATACAAAACTCTTGCAGATGTTGACCTGGGTGGACTCGAAACTGGAGTGCACCCACTCAGCCACCGTGCTGCCCAATGTAATGAATACATGTAAAATACCAAATATTGCAATAAAGTATTATTGCAGTATAGGGAAGGAACGATCAGACCATCTAGGGTAGTAATGTGCGACCCTTTTAGAGACTGAGTGCCGAAAGCCACATATTTTTCACAAAGTGCCAAATGGCAATTTAAAGTAACTATTGCTCCCTGCTGTGTCAACGAATTCGAACGTATTGAGCCCTGAGACACCAATACCGTAGAATGACGGAGAAGAATATTATTATTATTGTAGCTTCCCTCTATGGTCCCCTGAACAGGATCGCCAGGCCCTGAGAAGGGGCTTCATAATAATCCAGCTCTGCCCACTCCTCCCTTACTCTTCAAGTCACTTTAAAATAGAGCTAAACATGGCCGGTTCTGGACTGCCTGTGACTGCAGGAGGTGGCAGTCCTGATGGTGACCTTTTGGGTGATGGCCTGGGTGCCCACAGAGAGGGCTCCGAGTGCCACCTCTGGCACCCGTGTGCCATAGTTTCGCCACCCACTGATCTAGGGTTTAAAGTACGTTAGAGGTCTAATAAATAGTAAAAAAAGTTAAAAAAATAATAAAAATAATAAAATTTCATCAACACACCCCTCTTCCCATAGAACTGATATTAAAACGTAATAACACTATAAATCACAAAAATGGTCCCTCCACGTCTCACCATGCCCGATCTAATCTATCAAATAAAAAACGGTTATCGCCAGTGTTGAACCCCATAAAAAAAAATGGCGCCCAAATGTCTGAAATGCTCCTTTTATACCATTTTACATCACATGGAAAACGTAATAAAAAGGGATCAAAAGAGTCACAGTTATTAGCGTCAGAAGATGGAGAGTATATTGGGACACATTTACTCTACCCGGTCCTGTTGAGATCCCCCATGTGGAAGAGGAAGTCCGGCGCGATTCCCAAAATGTGTACACAGAGACCTGCATGTTCGCCTTCCCCGCGAGGGTCTGCCGGAGTTCACCTTCTTCTTCCCGGTGCATGTGAGTGCATGTCTTGCGATACAATTACGAGAGTTAAATCGCGCGTTTGTCCTAATTCGTCGGAGCGTCCGACAGCCGCCCCCCAATTTGTGCTGCGTGGAAGCCAGTTGTCCGATGGGTCCAAAATCCGATCATGTGCACCAAAATCCCTTGTAAATGCGGCGCTTATCGGAAATTGTCGGGAAACCCAGCGAAAATGCGCTCCATTATTTTGTATTTTTGAAAATGTTAAAACACAATAAAACCTGTATAATTTGGTATCACCGGATTGTACATGTACCAAAGATAAAGCAAAGATGATATTTGGGGCACACAGCGAAAGTCATAAAACCGAGCCGCAAGAAAATGACGCAAACGTTTGGCCAATCTCACCAAATTTTGATTTTTTCCAGCTTCCGAGTACCCGGCATGGATAGATAATAACATCACTTGATAGTAAAAATTTGTCACAGAAAATGAGCCCTCACACAGCTCTGTACAGGGAAAAATAACAAAAAATTCCTGCGTCTTAAGGGGTTAAAGACTTTAACCCCTTCCGACATTTGACGTAATAGTACTGCATGGAGGGAGGTGCGTTCCCGCAACATGCAGTACTATTACGTCAAGCCGGCTCCGATTGCGTGGGTGTTAAGCCTAACACGCCGCGTTCGCGCTGACCGCGGCGGTTAGGGGCATTTCACAAGAATCGGGTCCTGTTCTATATTATCAGTGGATCGCGTTCAAGCTTTACCTGTAAAAGTGAAAAAAAAAAAACAGTTAAAAACATTAATAAAAACATTTTTTAATAAAAAGAATTATTAAAGGAAACCTACACTTTGAAGTGGCAGGTATAAGAAGGAAATAACGAGCACCAGCTTAGGGCGAGCTGGTGCCGGAGCTTATTTGTTATTGTTTTAAACCGATGTTATCACGAACACGTATGTTAAAACACTTTTAAACATTATAGTCCGAAGCGCTTGTCGCGCAGGGAGCCTCACAGTCATTACAGATAGACATCCCCTTTAAATTGTGAAAGTGTCCAATGCATGTACTTAGGATGTTGTTGGGGCTGAAAGTACCCCCTGGCGGGGGCTGTGAGGGGTCAGTAATGCCCCAGGTTGTCAGTAAGGATGCTAGCAACTGCCCCCGGTGTTATCATGCCCCATGTATCAGGATGCCAGCAGCTGCCCCAGGTGTCAGTATTGCCCCCATGGTCAGGAAGGAGTCAGAAGCTGCCCTAGGTGTCAGTAATGCACAAGGTTGTCAGAATGCCAGAGCTGTCCCCAGGTGTCGGTAATGCCCCAGGTGTCAGTATAAAAATACACACGCTGCCCAGGGCAGTCAGTAATGCCCCATGTTGTCAGTAAGGATGCCGGCAGCTGTCCCATGTGTCAGTAAGGATGCCGGCAGCTGCCCCGGTTGTCATATAGGATGCCGGCAGCTTGCCCCAGGTGTCAGTAGGATGCGGCAGCTGCCCCAGGTGTCAGTAAGGACTGCCGGCAGCTGCACCAGGTGTCCGTAAGATGCAGGCAATGCCCCACGTGTCAGTATGCCCCAGTGTCAGATCAGGATTGCCAGCAGCTGCTACAGGTGGTCATAAGGATCTCAGCAACTGCCCCAGTGTCGTAATGTCCACATGCCAGTAAGGATGCCGGCACTGCCACGAGGTGGTCAGGTAAGGATGCGGAGCTGCCGGGTTGTCAGTAGGATGCCACCGCTGGCGGGGGCTGTGAGGGTCATAATGCCCCAGGTGTCGTAAGGATGCTAGAACTGCCACAGGTGGCAGTATAATGCCCCAATGGTCATAAGATGCCAGCAGCTGCCATGGTGTAGTATGCCCCAATGTGTTAGGATGCAGCAGCTGCACAGTGTCAAATCGCCCCCCAATGAGGAAGGTGTCAGTAATGCCCCATGTGTCAGATGCCAGCAGCTGCCCCAGGTGTTCAGTAATGCCCCATGTGTCAGTAAGAATACCGGCAGCTTCCCCAGGTGCCAGTAATGCCCCAGGTGTCAGTAAGGATGCCGGCAACTGCCCCAGGTGTCAGTAATGCCCCAGGTGTCAGTAAGGATGCCAGCAGCTGCTACAGGTGTCAGTAAGGATCTCAGCAACTGCCCCAGGTGTCAGTAATGTCCCACGTGTCAGGAAGGATGCCAGCAACTGCCCCAGGTGTCAGTAATGCCCCCATGTGTCAGTATACCAGCAGCTGCCCCAGGTGTCATAATGCCCCCACGTGTCAGGAAGGATGCCAGCAGCTGCCTAGGAGTCAGTGATGCCCCATGAGTAGATATGCCAGCCGCTGCCCCAGGTTGTCAGTAATGCCC
Source organism: Engystomops pustulosus (assembly GCA_019512145.1). Classification (NCBI taxonomy): domain Eukaryota; kingdom Metazoa; phylum Chordata; class Amphibia; order Anura; family Leptodactylidae; genus Engystomops; species Engystomops pustulosus. The sequence goes on from CM033648.1 coordinate 22,999,892, forward strand.
CCATGTGTCAGTTGCCAGCAGCTTCCCCAGGTTGTCAGTAATGCCCACATGTCAGGAAGGATTCCAGCAGCTGTCCTAGGTATCAGTGATGCCCATGTGTCAGTAAGGGTTCAGGAATGCACCCAGGGTAAGTAATGCCCCCAGGTGTCAGTAAGGATGACAGCCACTGCCCTGGGTCAGTGATCCCAGGCAGGGGTCAGTGTCTGCCCCGGGTGTCGTAAGGATGCCAGCAACTGCCCCAGGTGTCAGTAATGCCCCCATTGTCAGTATGCCAGCACGTCTGCCCCAGGTGTCAGTATATGCCCCAGGTGTCCAGTAAGAATAGCAGCAGCTTCCCCAGGTGCCATAATCCCCAAGTGTCCAGTAAGGATCCGGCAGCTTCCGGGTTGTCAGTAAGGATTGCCGCAGCGCTTTCCCCGGCGTAGTCAGTAAGGATGCCGGCAGCTGCCCCGGGTTGCCAGTAAAGGATGCCGGAAGCTGCCCCGGGTGTCAGTAAGGATTCCGGCAGCTTCCCCGGGTGTCAGTAAGGATGCCGGCAGCTAGCCCCCGGGTGTCCAGTAAGGATTCCGGCCAGCTGCCCCCGGGTGATCAGTAAGATGCCGGCAGCTGCCCGGGTGTCAGTAGGATGCCGGCAGCTGCCCGGGTTGTCAGTAAGGATGCCGGCAGCTGCCCCGGTGTCAGAAGGATGCTGGCAGCTGCCCCGGGAGTCAGTAAGGATGCCGGCAGCTGCCCCGGGTGACAGTATGTCCCACGTGTCAGGGAAGGATGCCCAGCAGCTTCACCACCATGTCAGGATGCCCCCAGGTGTAAGTAATTCCCCCAGTGTCAGTAACGATGACAGCAACTGCCCCAGGTGTCAGATAATGCCCCCATGTGTCAGATGCCAGCACAGCTGCCCCAGGGTCAGTAAGGCCCCGGTGTCAGTAAGGATGTACAGCAGCTGCGACAGGTGTCAGTAAGGATGCCAGCAACTGCCCCAGGTGTCAGTATTGCCCCATGTGTCAGAATGATGCCAGCAGTTGCCCAGGTTCAGGAAGGATGCCGCAACTGCCCCAGGTGTCAGTATTGCCCCCATGTCAAGAAGGATGCCAGCAGCTGCCCCAGGTGGTCAGAAGGATGCTAGCAACTGCCCCAGGGTTCAGTAGTAATGCCCCCAGGTGTCAAGAAGGATGCAGCAGCTGCCCCAGTGTCAGTAAGGATGCTAGCAACTGCCCCAGGTGTCGTAATACCCCAGGTGTCAGTAGGATGCCAGCAGCTGCCCCAGGTGTCGATAATGCCCCAGTGTCAGTAGGATGCAGCAGCTGCGACTGGTGTCAGTAAGGATGCCAGCAACTGCCCCAGGTGTCAGTAATGCCCCCATGTGTCAGTATACCAGCAGCTGCCCCAGGTGTCATTAATGCCCCACGTGTCAGGAAGGATGCCAGCAGCTGCCCTAGGAGTCAGTGATGCCCCATGAGTCAGTATGCCAGCAGCTGCCCCAGGTGTCAGTAATGCCCCCAGTGGCAGTATGCAGCAGCTTCTCCAGGTGTCAGTAATGCCCCACATGTCAGGAAGGATTCCAGCAGTGCCCCTAGTATCAGTGATGCCCCAGTGTCATGAAGGGTGTCAGGAATGCCCAGGTGTAGTAATGCCAGGTGTCAGTAAGGATGACCAGCAACTGCCCTGGGTGTCAGTGATGCCCCAGGTGTCAGTGAGCCCCGGTGTCAGTAACGGATGCCAGCAGCTGCCCCAGGTGTCAGATATGACCCAGGTGTCAGTAAGAATACCAGCAGCTTCCCCAGGTACCCAGTAATGCCCCAAGTGTCATGTAAGGATTCCGGCAGCTTCCCCGGGTTTCTGTAGTAAGATGCCGGCAGCTGGTCCCCGGGTTGTCAGTAAGGATGCCGCAGCTGCCGCCCCGGGTGTCAGTAAAGGATTTTGGCCCGGATAAGCGCGACCGGGTGTCGTAAGTGATGCCGAAGCTGCCCCGGGAGTGCAAGTAGGATTCCGGCAGCTTCCCCGGGTGTCAGCTAAGGATGCAGGCAGCTGCCGCCCCGGTGTGTCAGTAAGGATTCCGGCAGCTGCCCCGGGTGTCAGTAAGGATGCCGGCAGCTGTCCCGGGTTTGTCAGTAAGGATGCCGGCAGCTGCCCGGGTGTCATAAGGATTCAGCGGCAAGCTGCCCGGGTGTCAAGTAAGGATGATCGGCAGCTGCCCCGGGAGTCAGTAAGGAGCCGGCAGCTGCCCCGGGTAGTCAGTAGGAGCCGGCAGCTGCCACGGGGTGACAGAATGTCCCACGTGTCAGGAAGGATGCCACAGCTCACCACATGTCAGGTAATCCCCCAGGTGTAAGTATTCCCCCAGCGGTGTCAGTAAGGATGTAACAGCAACTGCCCCAGTGTCAGCTAATGCATCCATGTGTCCGTATGCCAGCAGCTGCCCACCGTGTCAGTAATGGCCCAGGTGTCAGTAAGGATGACAGTCGAGCTGCGACAGTGTGTCATTAAGGATGCCCAGCAACTGCCCCAGGTGTCAGTATTGCCCCATGTGTCAGGAAGGATGCCCAGCAGTTTTGCCCCAGTGCAGGAAGGCTGCCAGCAACTGCCCCACGTGTCGTTAAGATTCCCCAGTGTCAGGAAGGATGCCGCAGCTCCCCCACGGTGTCAGAAGGATGCTAGCAACTGGCCCAGGTTGTCAGATACTCAACCCCAGGTGTCAGTAAGGATGCCAGCAGCTTGCACCAGGTGTCCAGTAATGCCCCAGTTCAGTAAGGATGACAGCAGCTGCGACAGGTGTCAGTTAGGATGCCAAGCAACTGCCCCAGGTGTCGTAATTCCCCACTGTTCAGGAAGGATCCACAGCTTGCCCAGGGTGTCAGGAAAGCTGCCAGCAACTGACCCAAGTGTCAGTTATGCCCCCAGGTGTCAGGAAGAGCCAGCAGCTGCCCAGGTGTCATTAAGGATGCCAGACACTGCCCCAAGGTGTCAGTAGAACCCCAGGTGGTCAGGATAAGATTGGCCAGCATGCCCCCAGGTGTCATAAAGCCGCCAGGTGTCATACGGATCCGCAGCTGCCCATGGGCTCAAAGGTTTGGTTGTAAGGAGCCTCAAGTGCCATGTCAGTAAGGATGCCAGCAGCTGCCCCGGGTGTACAGTAAGGATGCCACAGTCGCCCAGGGTCGTCAGTATGATGCCCCCGCCAAATGCACGCTGCCCCACGGTGTCAGTAACTGCCCAAGTGTCAGTAAGGATGCCAGCAGCGCGCCCCAGGCTCAGTTAAGGATGCCATCACTGCCCGGGTGTCAGTAAGGATGCCAGCAGCCGCCCCGGGTGTCAGTAATGAGCGCGCCGCCCCAGGTGTCAGTATAGGAGGCCAGCGCTGCCCCGGGGTTCCAGTTAAGAATGACAGCAGCCCGCCTCCAGGTGCCGTAAGGCGGCCAGCAGTCTGCTAAAGGTGGTCGGGTAATGCCACATATTCAGGATGCCATCAGACGCCACCCCACGTATCAAAATTGCCGACATGTTGGTACAGGAAGGATACAGCAGGCAGGCGGTGCCCCCATGTATCAGGAAGGATGCCAAAGCGCACAATCTCTAAGCATTTTGAACTCTAATAAGTGTAGGCACCAAGCCCCATCACGTAGACAAGGAAGCTAGTATAGAGCAGGAGACAGCTTCAGAAGAAGTACGTAGTATGCGATCTTCGGCAGCAGTTGCAAGCTAACCTCCCACTTTTGGCGCTAGAGAAATAGGACACAAAAAGCCCCTCCCATTTTTTCTAACCACCACTCCTACGAGCATAGTACATAGTACAATGCTGTAACTTTGCCAAACCACCCCGCATGGAACCCCCTAATGCAACTCTGAACATAAACAACCCATCCTCTTAGATTTTCATCCTCCTTACATGTTAGTCTTTGCAACTTTATTTATCTCCAACTACACACTAATCACTATCTGTTCCTACTGCTATCACGATGTGAGGTCGCGCAGTTATCTCCTCATGTGGTATACTGCATCTAGCACTCCTCAGGAGGGTATTCTTCATCCAAGCAACTCTCAAGGGTCTTGTCATCAGCCTGCCTACTGTAGTCAGTGTGCCTAAAGCCTCCTAAATGTCATGTGTACTACACTATCTATCTATCTATCTATCTATCTATCTATCTATCTATCTACCTACCTACCTATCTCCTATCTATCTATATATCTCCTATCTCATATCTATCTCATATCTACCTACCTTGTAAACCCCTGTATCCTCTTAAAGAAGACTTATCTGTAACCACCACGACAAGTGTCTTATCCAGGTTTCCAGGGGGGTAACTAGGAGAGGTTGGGGCCCATAGAAGACTTCTGAGTCGTGCACTCACACAAGCAGGGTCGGCTCCAGGTATCAGTAGGCCCCTGGGCGGACGAGCCTCAATGGGTCCCTTTGCAGTGAACGTTGCGGCTAGAGATGAGCGAACATGCTCGTCCGAGCTTGATGCTCGTTCGAGCATTAAGGTACTCGAGACGGCTCGTTGCTCGGACGAGTATTTCCCCTGCTCGAGATCGAGCATTTAATTAAAAAAACACAGTGAAGAACAATGAAGAATAGAATAAAAACAGTGAACACAGTGAACACAGGATCATTTAAGTGAAAAACACAGTGAAGAACACAGTGAAGAATAGATTACAGATGTTCGGCACATCTGCTTACTTGTCGGAAGATACGCGCGGAACGGTGCGAACAAAATAGTATGTGAAGAACAATATATATGTGTGAAGAAGACATTGCAGAACACGGTGAGCAGGACGGAGACACAAGGGAGCAGCACAGAGACACCGGGGAGCAGCACAGAGACACCGGGGAGCAGCACAGAGACATCGGGCAGCGGCACGGAGACATCGGGGAGCGGCACGGAGACATCGGGGAGCGGCACGGAGACATATGGGCACGGAGACATATGGGCACGGAGACATCGGGGAGCGGCACGGAGACATATGGGCACGGAGACATATGGGCACGGAGACATCGGGGCACGGAGACATATTATCAATATTCAATTTCTCTAAAAGATATTTTTTGTTGCAATTCAAAAAAAGTTAACTATGTGATGCTACACAGGAAGGGGATATTTTAAAGTGGAAAAAACACCATATTCCATTAAATATTGCATAACGCATTTCACAATGCCTTGCTATAGAGGGATACATAATTACTTGTATACTTGTATCACTATAGGTAGCGATATATATATGTAAGCGTATGAGGCTCCCCTTACCATTGTGCACCAGTAATTTTTTAACCCTACTGAAACTTGACACTTGTAAAAGGGTGGAAAATGGATCTGGCACCCGTGTACAAAAGAAGGATAGACACTGAAGATCTAAGCTGAGCTACTGTGATAAAGACCTATTGCCTCTTATAATACTGTTCTTGACCACCACACTAGTTGCCTTATCTGATAAAATTGTAATTGCTAAATTTGTTACCTCTTTGTGAATAAAGTTCTACAGTTCTCATTAATATTTGTGTCTGTCTGAATTCTTACACCATCCCTAAGTGGGAAAATGTTTCTATTACTGAGGGTCAGGGATGAGTGATCAGCAAAGATTTGTTTTACAGAAGCCATTTCTGTGGGCACTCAGACAATCGTCCCAGGACAGAGTTCACTAAATAGGACCAAATCTTCCTGCATTCCCAGGCAACTTAAGCCACACTTCATTGGTTGTTTGGAACTGCCTGAAAAGTGAGAAGGTGTTTACAGAACTGCATTATCTTTGGAGGTCTTCCTGCTGGACCCACCATTTTTCCTCTACAGAGAGACCCTGGAGAGAAGCTATCATGAGAGTCTGAATTTTCCTTCCTTCTTTCAACTGTATTGGGGGTCTTAGGCAGCCGATACGATTGAAAGATGTGAAAGAACAGGCAGCAATAAGTTACTGCTTAAAATGCCATGTTGGCTCTTCACAGTATATAAGTGGATTTTGGTTGTAGTTTGGGCACTCGGTCTCCAAAAGGTTCACCATCACTGATATACAGCATATGCAGCCCATATACACACAAACAGCATAAACATATATAGGATAAAAAAATATATTTTTTGTGTGTGCTCACCCTTCAGTAGAGACGTCCCGATCAATGGCCGTGCTGGATGCGAGGGACTCCTGGTCTGGATCCAAGGTGATAAGGATCTGCTGTCTCCGGTAGCGGGGATCTATGTAAGTATTCTATTCTCTACCTCCCCCTCACCTTCCCCGCGTTCCGCGTCTCTTCTCCGCGTCGCGTCCCGTCGGGTCTCCGCTCCGCCCCCGGACCTCCGCCACGCCCCTGGACCCTGCGCCTTATAGTCCGATGCGCATTATATATGGAATTATTACATATATAAGGCGCATCGGACTGTTGCGCCTTATATTCCGGTACGCCTAATGGCCCGGAAAATACGGTACTAGGAGGATCGATAGGACTCAATTATTCGATTGGACCTAGAAACATGATGTCATATTAAAGATAAGAATATTATCTTTCAGATTGCATCAGATTAGTTTCTTAATATGTTGGAGAGTCATAGGTTGGCTGCAGGGGGTAAATGGGAGAGGCAGGGTCCTTCTGAAGGGACTTCTGAATGGGGCCCCCTTTAAAATAAATAAAAATATATATATATTTTTATACTCAAAAATGTTATTTACAGTCACACACATGTATATATATATAATGCAAAGTCCAGAGCAGCACAAGCCAGTAGTTAGTAGTCTTTGCTTGAGAAAGGTGCGGTTTTAGCACCGAAACGTCGCTGTGTGATGGAATAAAAGTTCACCACTTTTCTACAATTCATTGAGTGCACTTCATTGGCTGTTTGGAACTGCCTGAAAAGTGAGAAGGTGTTTACAGAACTGCATTATCTTTGAAGCTCATCCTGCTGGACCCACCATTCTTTCTCTACAGAGAGACCCTGGAGAGGTGTGATGGAATAAAAGTTCACCACTTTTCTACAATTCATTGAGTGCACTTCATTGGCTGTTTGGAACTGCCTGAAAAGTGAGAAGGTGTTTACAGAACTGCATTATCTTTGAAGCTCATCCTGCTGGACCCACCATTCTTTCTCTACAGAGAGACCCTGGAGAGAAGCTATCATGAGAGTCAGAATTTTCCTTCCTTCTTTCAACTGTATTGGTGGCCTTAGGCAGCCGATACGATTGAAAGATGTGGAAGAACAGGCAGCAATAAGTTACTGCTTAAAATGTTGAAAGATGTGGAAGAACAGGCAGCAATAAGTTACTGCTTAAAATGCCATGTTGGCTCTTCACAGTAAATAAGTGGATTTTGGTTGTAGTTTGGGCACTCGGTCTCCAAAAGGTTCACCATCACTGATATACAGCATATACAGCCCATATACACACAAACAGCATAAACATACATACAGTATACATACCACAAATACACATACAGCAAATACACACATACATACAATATAATATACACAAATACACATACAGCAAATACACACATACATACAATATAATATAATATACATATAGCATATACACACACACACATGCAGCATATACATACCCAATACTCCAGATGCCGGGGGCCACCTGACACTGTGGGCTTCCCCTGTAGTTATGTCCCTGGATGGCTGCATTGAGACTATTCTACATAGCCAGGAAGCTCATTGCTTTCCATTGGAAGGATGCTGAACCCCCTAAGCTTTGTGAGTTCTGTGCTCGGGCAAACATGTCACTGCATCTAGATAAATACATTTAACAAAAGAGTTAAAAAAGGCAGGGATTGTTTTTTTTAATCTTCAGCTTACAATTCCAACTTTATTTTAAATTGGCTGTGCCTAGGGTTCTGTAGATCACAGAAACTCAAGCCTGAAAGGATCTTAAAGATGAGATTCTTATTTTTTTAAATGACACATGTTCCAAGGTGCTATAAAAAGGAATATAGGGGCATCTGAAGTGACACTTCCCCTTCTGTGCCCATTTTCACTTGACTTTGGAGAATTTTTATAGATAAAGGGGTGGACATAAACAATGGAAGGTGTGGGAACCAAACTCCTGCTTACAAAAAGAAGAAAATTTAGTGCCATAAAGACAACACAATGGTCAAGCATTTGGTCCAGTTCACACCTGCGTTCGGACCTCTGTTATTTTCTGTAACTAAAATGATAATAAAAGTCTAAAGGAATCAATAAAAATGTCCATCGTTCTGTCCAATTTTCGCACAAATCATGGAAGTGGTGCAAACATGCACGAATAGAAGCCAATAAAAAAACTATTGAAATCAAAGGACATTTTATTTGATCCGTTAGATGTTTGAAAAGAAGTGTGCTACAATGGGCCTATAGTATAATACAATACATTTTATTGATTCATGAAAGTACACAAAATACCAACATTTAAAATCAATTAAAAGTACACCAGTACTACACAGAAAAAAGGAAGGAGAAAAAAGGACGCTTATTTTCTCTCTCCACCACCCCTGACCAAATGTGTTGAGACAGATTAATAAATCATAAGTTCGGTAGCCACAATCACAGTATGTGCATATCCACCGATAGCCTACTGACTAAAGGGTTACCATGTGCCGGGCCCAGCATCTAGGTAAAAGCAACAGAACAAACATGTGAAAGGGCACCGATTCCCCCCAACACTACACCTTGGACGGGGTGGAAGGCTCCCCGCGAGTATCGTCGCTAAAAAGCGACTTCCTCAGGGGTACACTTTTTGTTAAGTATATAATTCCATGTGTGTTAATTCATAGTTTTGATGCCTTCGGTGTGAATCTACAGTTTTTATAGTTATGAAAATACAGAAAACTCTTTGAATGAGAAGGTGTCCAAACTTTTGGTCTGTACGGTTTATGTATTTTATGGGCACTCTATGGTGATATTACATGGGATATATATGGAAAAATTATATTTGCCTTAAAAAGTGGCGACTAGGAACCTACTTTGTTTAAACCTAAGCCCCTGTACGTTATGATACAGCCAACACAATGGGGGTCATTTACTAACGGCCCGATTCGCGTTTTCCCGACGTGTTACCCGAATATTTCCGATTTGCGCCGCTTGTACATGAATTGCCCCGGGTTTTTGGCGCACGCGATCGGATTGTGGCGCATCGGGGCCGGCATGCGCGCGACAGAAATCGGGGGGCGTGGCCGAACGAAAACCCGACGTATTCGGAAAAACCGCCGCATTTAAAAACCGAAATGTGTCGCTTGGGAAGCGCTCACCTTCACCTGCTATGGGATGGTGCATTCCGGGGCGTTAAGATTATTTTCGGTGCAGCAGCGCCACCTGGTGGACGGCGGAGGAACTACCTTCTTAAATCCCAGCCGGACCCGAATCCTGTGCAGAGAACGCGCCGCTGGATCGCGAATGGGCCGGGTAAGTAAATCTGCCCCAATGTGATGATTTGCAGGTATCTTGAGGGACATTGGTAATATGTGCAGTTCAGAGACACTGTTTTAGCGGTGCACCTACCTGTAATTATGGAACCAGTTAATAACGGTGCGATGATAGAGATTTCTAGATGCAGAACTATAAAGTAGATGATATATATAGTAGATAGATATGAGAGATAAATACAGTAGAAGAGAAATAGAAGATTGATTAATAAATAGCGAAAGACTGAGATATATAAATGGTCAGATTATATGAGATAGATAATTAGACAGATAGATGATAAGCATCTTCAACCAGGAATTCAACCCTTTCACTCCCCGGCATTTCTGGATATTTTGATGCGTTATTGACCAGAGCAATTTTTACAATTTTGACGCTTAAAAATAAAATCAAAATTACAGCAAAAAGAATTAAACCCAACAAACCACATATTTTCTGAAAGCTGAAAGAAAATATTTACCTTCACATCTCCTAAGTGTAATAGCTGGACATGTGTAAAGTTCACAAATGCCTCATATTGATATGTTCACATGAATAAATCATCATAATATCACTAAAACTGAAATAACTAAATATATGCTTTTCAGCTAGAAATTTTAAGACAGTCACAACCTGCAAAATATAGCAATAAAACAGAATAAAAAGTAAAGGCGCCATAAAACCTATAGAATTTTGAAAGCAGACGATGCATTTGGCAATTAACATTCAAAATTTCCTCTTATATATTTACAAATCCTGAATACTTATATAAAGAAAATATACTTTCCTAAAACCGTAGGATCATACAGACCCCAGATGTGTATATTTACCAAAATATGAAGCAAAGAGAATGTTAAATCCACAGGGACACCAAAATGTGCGAGCGTCACACAGATCTATCATTGTATGTTCCCTTACACAATGGTAACCCAAATAAATAACTATATATCCATAAACCTCTCTAATGAGATAATAAATGTCACGTTTAGATGTCGCCAATGTATTATCCGCACAACAACAGAACCCTCCGCGCTTCATAAGAATATGAGTGAGAACGTCATAAAATATGTAGGTGTAAATAATGGAGATTGGTGTGAAATAAAAACTTTATTCCAGAACATGTGAGTGTTTTTGGTGTTACATATATAACTTTATGGACATGTTCTGGGTTGCGGTGTTAATATATAAAAGCAACATTAGGCGAAGAGGGTCAAATGTTCATTGTATCAGTCAATTTTCAAAAATAAAAATCACGAAATAAAAGGCAATAAGAGAGAAAGTGTGTTCTTAGATAGTTCTACATAGAGAAGGGTTAAAAACATGAATAGTAGTTGATATTATCCCTTCTCAAAATGTACTAACATATAAAGTGAATATTTCCATTATCTGTGAGGTGCAGCAGCTCCTGTGTGCAGCAAATTCTCCCTGTAGCCTCATGGGGAGGGGCACACTTCAGGGGGCTGTATCTCTGGCTCTGTGACACATAGAACCTCTTTTCCTATGAAAGAAGAAAGTCTCCTCTTTCCTGGTATACAGAGGCCCAATATTGGTGTCCAACTTTCCCTCACTGCTCCCTCCTCTTGCCGGGAGGCGGGATGATGTTATATCAATGCGTCCGCCGGCCTCCTCTGCACACAGCAGCAGCTTGTGTGATAACCGCTGAAACACCGTCTAGCACACGTGTCATGTCCATGTGCATGAGCGGCTTAGAGAGTTGCTGAATAAATACTGTCACCCAGTATCCGGGATCCCGAGGTCCAGGGTCCAGCTCCAGGCCCATGCGTCCGGGGCCCATGAATCCAGGGGTCCATATGTCCAGGGGTGCACATCCGGTGGTCCATGGCTTCCAGGGTCCTGCGTCCAGGGTCCATATGTCCAGGGTGCCACACGTTCCAGGGTGCACACCTCCAGGGTCCATACATCCAGTGTCCTACGTCCAGGGGTCCAAGATCCCTGTCTTCATGCCTCGACGTCTCATCACCCATTCCCTGCCCCTTCTGATTCAAGGTCAATTTATCATAAGTGGGAATTGTGACATCAGCGCATCTATGAGGTCACCCTCAGATTCTGAAGGGTTAACCCTTGAATGGCTGACAATGTCTGACTACAGGGGGAATTAAAATGTCCTTGTCTCTTGTACTGGTAGTGACTGCATGAAACGCCCTGATACCTACATATTTAAATGACGCCGCAGTATAGCTTTTACTCTATTTATTGGAACATATAATCATTACATTTTAAGGGGGAAAAAATATGTATATTTGAATTTATATAAGGCTGCGATTTATCAGGACCATGTAGAAGTTTTTTCTTGACACTGTGGTTTTTATTTTTGGGTGCATGGTGTGAGCCTTTCTGTGTTTCATGAGAGAAGATAGTCCTATATGAATTCTGGGCTGACCTCCACCATTGTAGCCAATCCTATGTGACGTCAGGGCTCATGCACATGGACATGACACGTGTGCTAGACGTTGTTCAGCGGTTATCACACAAGCTGCTGCTGTGTGCAAGGAGGCCGCGGACGCATTGATATACATCATCCCACCTCCCGGCCAGGAGCTGCTGCTCCTCACGATATGGAAATATTCACTTTATATGTTACTAAACTTTGAGAAGAGTAGTATCCACTAATATTCATGTTTTTAGCCCTCTCTAGGCACCTATCTAAGAAACACACTTTCTCTCTTATTGCCTTTTATTTCGTGATTTTTTTCTGCAAAATTGACGATACATGACATTGACCCTCTTTGCCTAATGTTGCTTTTATATAGTAACACCGCGACCCAGAACATGTCCATAAAGTTATATGTAACACACAACAACACCACATGTGTCTGGAATAAGTTTTATTCCCACCATCCTCCATTATTACACCTCTGTTATGGCGTTCTCACTCATGTCTTATGAAGCGCGGAGGGTTCTGTATTGTGCGGCTAATACAATGGCGACCTCTAAAGTGGCTTTTATTCTCCATTAGCCTGGTTTATGGATATATAGTTATTTTTGGGTGACCCTTGTGTAAGGGAACATACATGATAGATCTGTTGACGCTCGCACAGTTTGGTGCCCCTGTGGATGTAACATTCCTTTTGCTGCATATTTTGTTGAATATCCACATGTGGGGTCTGTATGATCTCCTCCTCTTACTGGTTTAGGAAGTATTTTCTTTATATAAGTATTTGATTGTAATTATTAGAGGAATTTTTGAATGTTAATTGCCAAATGCATGCTGGTTGTCTGCTTTCATAGTATATAGGTTTTTATGGCGTCCTTTACTTTTTATTCTGTTTTTATTGATATATTTTGCAGGTTGTGACTGTCTTAAAATTTCTAACTGAAAAGCAGATATTTAGTTATTTCAGTTTTAGTGATTGATGTGGATTTTATTCATGTAACATATGACTATAAGGTAGCTGTGAACGCTACCATGTCCATCTATTACATTTAGGAGATTGAAGGTATATTTTTTTGTTTGGAGCACATTTTTTGCCATCAACGTCAATTTTAACAGAGGAAGGGCGATCCTTCAGCCATGGTTTCCCTAGAGGTTTCCTCCACAGGGGGTTTTTCCTCTCCTGAGTGCTGAAGGGTGACTCTTTGTGAGTCGGGGGTCTGCCATGGGATGGGATTATAAATAAATATTTGGTTATTTAGTTCCCAATTATTTGTCTTTTGTCTATTTATTAAATCTTTTTTGGTTAAATTCTTGGTGGTTTCTTGGGCCAGTGAATACAAGGTCTGTGCACATCACATCTCACAGGGTCATCAGGGAACATACTGCAGTAACTGCCCCTATGGATGTATCTGCCCCAGTGGTTGCCCCTTATGTACTGCACAGGTATCACATGCCTCAAGCGTTTGAGTTAGCTGAAACGTCGCTTTGTATCCACATGTGAATAAAAAATCTTGAGTTGGAAGATGAAGTGCTCCTACTTTCTTCATTATCATTGTATCATTGCAAGTTTGGGGTCTTGGGTCAGACCTGTACAGCTGGCACCCAACGGTTCGAATCCTCTTTTCACTGTGCTGCCCGTTTGAACTTTTCTCTGCTATACATGCATACACACACATTACTGACACATGCTCTACATCAGTGATTTTCAAAGTTTTTTGAGCCGCGGCACAATTTTTATACTTAGAAAATCCTGGGGCACACCACCAACCAAAATAGCACAAAATGACACTAAAACAGTCATATTATACATATAGTTAGATTCTATAGTTATAGTTTAGATTCTAAATTTATTTTACTCACTCACTGTGAAACCTGGCAGGAATGGTGGAAAGACACACACGAAGCTCTTCCTCAACAGTTCTCAGTTTCTCCCTGTTTTTAGTATATGGTGCAGATTATAGTGGCTCAATACTGCAAAATAAAGGGGTATATGAGAAGTACTATGGCCATGAGGCCAGAGTACAAAGTGCCAGCTCATATACTCAGCATATGAGCTGGTACTGTAGTACTCCAGCTCATGACTATTTATTCTCATTTACACATTTCTATTGTTATATGCAGTATACTGCTGGAGTACTAAAAGTACCAGCTCATATGCTGAGTATTCTGCCAACAGTTCATATACTCAGGCAAAAGCTCATATAGTCAGCATTATTGGTGGGCATTACCTTGGCGGTGGGCAAATGCGAGAGTCAAATCACTGCTCTACATACACACATTAGTGACATATGCTCTACATACACACACTTTACTGACACATGCTCTATATACACACACATTACTGACATATGCTCTACATAAACAAACATTACTGACACATGCTCTACATACACACATTAGTCACACATGTTCTACATACACACATTTTACTGACAGATTCTCTATATACACACACATTACTGACACATGCTCTACATACACACACATTACTGACACATGCTCTACATACACACACATTACTGACACATGCTCTACATACACACATTAGTGACGCATGTTCTACATACACACATTAGTGACACATGCTCTACATCCACACACTTTACTGACACATTCTTTATATACACACACATTACTGACACATGCTCTACATAAACAAACATTACTGACACATGCTGTACATACATACACACACATTACTGACACATGCTCTACATACACACATTAGTGACACATGTTCTACATACATACACATTACTGACACATGCTCTACATACATACACATTACTGACACGTGCTCTACATACATACACATTACTGACATGTGCTCTACATACATACATATTACTGACACATGCTACACATACACACACATTACTGACACATACTCTACATACATACACATTAGTGACACATGCTCTACATACATACACATTACTGACACGTGCTCTACATACACACACATTACTGACACATGCTCTACATACACACACATAAATGACACATGCTCTACATACATACACACACATTACTGACACATGCTCTACATACACACACATAAATGACACATGCTCTATATACATACATACATTACTGACACATGCTCCACATACATGCACATTACTGACACATGCTCTACATACACACACATTACTGACACATGCTCTACATACATACACATTACTGACGCACTCTACATACACACACATTACTGACACACTCTACATACACACATATTACTGACACATGCTCTACATACACACACATTACTGACACATGCTCTACATACACACACATAAATGACACATGCCAATAGATGGACATGTGTAGAGTTCACAAATGCCTCATATTGATATGTTCACATGAATAACTCCACATAATATCACTAAAACTGTAATAACTAGATATCTGTTTTTCAGCTAGAAATTTAAAGACAGTCACAACCTGCAAAATATATCAATAAAACAGAATAAAAAGTAAAGGCGGCTGTAAAGCATGTATAATTTTAAAAGCAGACAACCAGGCGATGCATTTGGCAATTAACATTCAAAATTACCTCTAAAATATGTACAAATACAGATACTTATATAAAGAAAATATACTTTCCTAAACAAGCAAGATGTGAGGAGATCATACAGACCTATCATTGTATGTTCCCAAATAAATAGCCTGATGGAGGTGGGGGTGGGGGGTTACACTTCAGGGGGCTGTATCTCTCGCTCTGTGACACATAGTACCTCACTTCTTTTTTCCTAAGAAAGAAGAGAGTCTCCTCTTTTATTCTCACTTTAAACCTGAATATCTTTGGATCCCTGGCACCTAGAAACAAAATTCAAGATTCGTTTAAAAGAAGAGATTCTCCCCTTTAAGGGGGCACTTTGCCCACTTTGCCTACCCATAGCGCCGGCCCTGGCAGATACTGTAAGCCACATTTACTGTAGTGTGCAGAGGGCGCCAGATTCATAAATGTGGCTCCCTCTGCACTGCTCCGACAGAGCGCACCACTTTTTTTTGGGCACCTGTAACGTGGGGCATGCAACACAATTCTGTCAGACTTTGCTTGTGAAATGTGGCGCACGGCCTGACTGAGCAGCAGAACGCCCCCTTCAGTGCAGAAATCTGTGTTGCATGAAGAATAGTGCAGCCCTGCCACATAACAGTTGCGTGGGACATAAATGTGGCGCAGACACTTCCTAAATACATGTGCAAGCAGTTGCACCTAAAAGAACATGCAAAGTCTGACAGAAAACGGGCGCATGGCCCTTAGTAAATATGCCCAAAATGTCACAAAAATGTCACTAGTGTATATTTATTCATGTACACCGGGCATGTGGTAATATACATTCGGGTCTCATAGTCTGTTACCCTTGGGATGTTTTAACATTTTGTTGTCTTGTCTACAATTGACTGTGTAACAGTGCCTGGGTTCACAAACTTGTTCTCTCATAACCATTAACCTTTGCTTATACTTCCATACAGATTTAATATTGTTCTTTAAATTATTGTGAATTGTTTTGGCTTTGTCTTCTTTTAATATTAGTCACACTATGTGCCTGACCAAGTTATGTTTTTTCCAGTGCGGTCATTTTACTTTTGTGTGGTTTTTACTATCATAGCCTAATGATGATCCCCTAAATTAGTAATTGAGTCTGCAGGTATTTCCATTTGTGGAAGTTATATTATATATATACTATATGGACAAAAGTATTGGGACAACTGTAGTCTGATATAGATTCTACAATTCTTTGGTGGATTATTTCTGACATCAATTCTAGTCCCAATGGCAATTATGGAAAGAGACTTTACTTATTGGATAGAGGGTAGAGTTTAGCCTACCATGTTCCAAAATTTGGTGCATGTGATATATGGTGTTTAATCAGACTTCTGCCTAAAGAGGAACCAGATTTATCATCCAACATCAACTATGACTCCTCTGGTGCATTTTAGACTATTTTGTAATTAATTAAAAAATTTAGACAAGTTTAAAGGGGTTGTACCAACTTTGATTATTATCACAGGATAGAGTATAACTAGTGGCATACTTCTAATGGATCAGATCATACAATTGCTATATGCCATATATTATTTGTAGTGCGTAGCAGGCAAAAGTTATTGCCAGTCCGTAGATAGAAAGATAGAATGAATTAAATACCATAGAGTAGTAGCTATCATACATCCTTTGACAATCTTGTCCTATTAAAGGGGTTTTCCCACGAAGAAAAGATAGGGCCTAAATTGTTGATCATTGAGGGTTCAGTGCTGAGATCACGAGAACGAGGGGTCCATCGGTACGGGTCGCTGTACGAGTATCAGATTAATGAGCAGACGGCCAGCATGACCCTTCTGCTCCATAATCTGACAGAGTGATGTGTACGTGAACCCCATTAGACCCCTCATTTTCGTGATCTGGGGGGTCTCCGCACTGAGAATCCCGCTGATTACCAAGTTAGGCCCCATCCCTAACTTTCTTGGGAAAACCCCTTTAATAGTGGGGTGACCGGATATATCTGATTAGGTTATATATTAATTATTTACATTTATTAAGAGCTAGGAAGACTCCAACACGAAAAGAAAAGGAGACATCTGCGGCACTCACCCGTTAAAATTTCTTCTTTATTGTAGTCTTCACATAAGAACGTTATGACATGTAAGACGCCAGAGCGGGGCAGGAATAGGAGCAGGGGGTCGAGGAAGCAACACCCGTTTCGCGCCGTCCGGCGCCTTTTTCCAGCCTTTGGAAAGTGTGCGGGTGTCAGTAAGGATGCCGGCAGCTGCCCCGGGTGTCAGTAAGGATGCCACCCTGGCGGGGGCTGTGAGGGGTCAGTAATGCCCCAGGTGTCAGTAAGGATGCTAGCAACTGCCCCAGGTGTCAGTAATGCCCCCATGGGTCATAAAGGATGCCAGCAGCTGCCCTAGGTGTTAGTAATGCCCCATGTGTCAGGATGGCAGCAGCTGCCCCAGGTGTCAATAATGCCCCCAATGTGAGGAAGGTGTCAGTAATGCCCCCATGTGTCAGTATGCCAGCAGCTGCCCCAGGTGTCAGTAATGCCCCATGTGTCAGTAAGAATACCGGCAGCTTCCCCAGGTGCCAGTAATGCCCCGGGTGTCAGTAAGGATGCCGGCAACTGCCCCAGGTGTCAGTAATGCCCCAGGTGTCAGTAAGGATGCCAGCAGCTGCTACGTCAGTATGCCAGCAGCTGCCCCAGGTGTCAGTAATGCCCCCATGTGTCAGTATGCCAGCAGCTTCCCCAGGTGTCAGTAATGCCCCACATGTCAGGAAGGATTCCAGCAGCTGCCCTAGGTATCAGTGATGCCCCATGTGTCAGTAAGGGTGTCAGGAATGCCCCCAGGTGTAAGTAATGCCCCCAGGTGTCAGTAAGGATGACAGCAACTGCCCCAGGTGTCAGTGATGCCCCAGGTGTCAGTAAGGATGCCAGCAACTGCCCCAGGTGTCAGTAATGCCCCCATGTGTCAGTATGCCAGCAGCTGCCCCAGGTGTCAGTAATGCCCCATGTGTCAGTAAGAATACCAGCAGCTTCCCCAGGTGCCAGTAATGCCCCGGGTGTCAGTAAGGATGCCGGCAGCTTCCCCGGGTGTCAGTAAGGATGCCGGCAGCTGCCCCGGGTGTCAGTAAGGATGCCGGCAGCTGCCCCGGGTGTCAGTAAGGATGCCGGCAGCTGCCCCGGGTGTCAGTAAGGATGCCGGCAGCTGCCCCGGGTGTCAGTAAGGATGCCGGCAGCTGCCCCGGGTGTCAGTAAGGATGCCGGCAGCTGCCCCGGGTGTCAGTAAGGATGCTGGCAGCTGCCCCGGGAGTCAGTAAGGATGCCGGCAGCTGCCCCGGGAGTCAGTAAGGATGCCGGCAGCTGCCCCGGGTGACAGTAATGTCCCACGTGTCAGGAAGGATGCCAGCAGCTTCACCACATGTCAGGAATGCCCCCAGGTGTAAGTAATTCCCCCAGCTGTCAGTAAGGATGACAGCAACTGCCCCAGCTGTCAGTAATGCCCCCATGTGTCAGTATGCCAGCAGCTGCCCCAGGTGTCAGTAATGCCCCAGGTGTCAGTAAGGATGCCAGCAGCTGCGACAGGTGTCAGTAAGGATGCCAGCAACTGCCCCAGGTGTCAGTATTGCCCCCATGTGTCAGGAAGGATGCCAGCAGTTGCCCCAGGTGTCAGGAAGGATGCCAGCAACTGCCCCAGGTGTCAGTAATGCCCCCATGTGTCAGGAAGGATGCCAGCAGCTGCCCCAGGTGTCAGTAAGGATGCCAGCAACTGCCCCAGGTGTCAGTAATGCCCCCAGGTGTCAGGAAGGATGCCAGCAGCTGCCCCAGGTGTCAGTAAGGATGCCAGCAACTGCCCCAGGTGTCAGTAATACCCCAGGTGTCAGTAAGGATGCCAGCAGCTGCCCCAGGTGTCAGTAATGCCCCAGGTGTCAGTAAGGATGCCAGCAGCTGCCCCAGGCGTCAGTAAGGATGCCAGCAGCTGCCCCGGGTGTCAGTAATGCCCC